>NW_027019640.1:7731602-8331602 GCF_013076305.1 Rhopilema esculentum
CTTTTTCCTTCTTTTTTTTCTTTTTTTTTTTTTCTCTCTTTCTTTTTCTCTTCTTTTTTTCTTTCTTTTCCCTTCATACTCCTTTTCCCTTCTTTCTTTTCCTTATTCTTTTATTCTTTTCTTCTTTTTCTCTTTCCTCCTCTTCTCCCCCTCCCCTTCATTTTCCTTCCTTCTTTCCTTTTCCCCCTTCCCCTTCTTTCTCCCCTTTTTTCCTCTTTCCTTTCCCCCTTTCCCCCCTCTTCTCCTTTCCCTTCCCTCTCTTCTCTCTCTTCTCTCTTACTTCTTCCCCTCTTCTTTTTCCCCTTTTCCCCCTCTCTCTCCCGTTCTCTTTCTCTTTCTCCCTTTCCTTTCCTCTCTTCTTTCCTTTCTGTTCTCTTTCTCCGTCACTTTTTTCTCTCCCTTTCCTTTCTTTTTAGAAAGAAAGAAAGAAAGAAAGAAAGAAAGAAAGAAAGAAAGAAAGAAAGAAAGAAAGAAAGACAGAAAGAAAGAAAGAAAGAAAGAAAGAAAGAAAGAAAGAAAGAAAGAAAGAAAGAAAGAAAGAAAAAAAAAAGAAAAAAAGAAAGAAAGAAAGAAAAAAAGAAAGAAAGAAAGAAAGAAAGAAAGAAAGAAAGAAAGAAAGAAAGAAAGAAAGAAAGAAAGAAAGAAAGAAAGAAAGAAAGAAAGAAAGAAAGAAAGAAAGAAAGAAAGAAAGAAAGATAGAAAGAAGTCTGAGAATATGAGCAATAAAAAAAGAAAGAAAGGAGAATGGCAAGGACCTCTGTTAAATTGTCAAAAGATATGGATATAAGTTAAAAGATATAAAATGTTCCTTGTAAATAGGGAAAAATTGGAAAACAAGTGAATTCTCACATTAAATGAAATAGGCAATTGTTTAGCAGTATTCATGTCAATAGATACCAGAATTAACAATAGATGATAAGGGATTTTTTATCTGACTGTTCAAAAAACATTTCCTGTCCAATTGTTAGTTGTCGATGATGCGTTTTAGGTAATTTTTTTCAGTTTCCAAAGATAGGTGGTACAAAACAAATTACAGTCTTTGCAAAATCTTGTTAGTTTCTTTATCTTTTTTGGACCATTTCAGGTTTAAAATTTTGATATTAATCCTGGCAACATTGAATAGAAAAAATTATATCTGCCAGGCTTGCCCTACTCACTATGATATAACCCACTAAAAGAGTATTTTAACAGTTGATCAAACTAGGCTCGAAACTTAAAGTTGCAACTTAGAATGTTTATATTCTATTCACCAAACCGCAAAAATTATCATAAACTTTATCACCCTTTGCAAAATCTGTTAAGTTTTTATGGTATTTGAATGTACTAGATCCTGACCTTATCAGTGAAAAATGTATCCTAAATTTTTACTATTTTAGGCTCCACCACAAGCACCAAGACCAGGGTCAGCTGATTTTTTGAAAGCACACTCAAAGTCTGGACCAATTGTTAAGGACAAGAGGCCTTCAACTGCTGCTCCAGTTGTACCAAAAGTTGAGAAATTATCAATACCCAGAGCGTCAAGTGCTAGACAGGTAGAATTTTGTCTCTACATTTGTACCAGAATTCTATCATGAATCTTCTTTAAAAAATCTCCTTTTAGAGAAATCCTTAGAAGAAAAACTAAGTAACAGGAGACTCACTGAAACTGTGAATAAATCACTTGCATTACAAAGTTTGAAGCACAACTATACTTCGTATTGTTTGTGTCATTTAGTGGGTCCTTTGAAGCTGAGAGATTTATCTTTTATGAATAAAATTAGAAATACCTTTGCTGTTTTACCTTTTAGCTAACTACCGTTAAGAATTTTTACCTTCGAAATACTGACCAGCTTCAAAATCAATGAAAATTCTAAGTGGCAATGTTAATTGTAAAAAAAATACTTTCAAATATTTTAAAAGTCACATTTTCCAACGTTACCTGGGTAACCATCCAGGATCACTGTAGTATCTGAAGTAGTATCTGAAATGCTTGCTTTTTCTTAAGCGAATTATTATGAAAGTCAAGGCCATGCAAAAGCTACTATTTACATTAGGTCTGAGAGATATCATCTATGAAAAAATAAAGATTTATGGTGGCTTTCATTTGATTGCTATTATGCAAAATGCTACTTTTTTCATTACCCTTTATCATACTTTTGCTTTTGTTTTGCAATAAAGCTTAGAAAAACTACTGACATTAAATATCTGACGAAAGTTGGACAAAAGCGTTTTTCCTTTCGTTGAAAACTAAAGAATACAAAGTATCAATTTGAAAAATACAAATAATGCTAGAGCAAAATGAAAAATAATGAAACGGTTGTATGTAAATTGAAATGTTTATTTTTGCTTAGCTTTCATCAAATTCTGTAATTCGTTGCGAGAAGCCTAATTTTTAGAAAAAAACATTAGATCGAAGAATTAATAAAACGTCTGCCTGGTTTCCTTCTCGGTTTGCAAGACAGAGTCATATGTTTGCAAAGCTCTTTGTCTGCTGTAAAATCGCTTCTGTTTGCAAACTTAAATGTTATACAAGGCATTTAAAAACGGAAATTAATTTCACGGACAGACGGTTTGATTCAATTGTGTTTGAAAATTTGAAGGGAGAAGCAAGTTTTGCTGGAGAGGTGCTTTCACGTTCAGAATTTTTTTACTATCTTTAGACAAATCTTTTTGCTGTTTTTCGCGTTGTTCCAAGTTGATTTGTCCCAAGAGGTCCAAGTCAACATGTCGCAATTCTATCAAAAGCAAATTGAAAGACCTTCAAATCTGATAAGAACGATAATATTGAGATGTTTTGAAAGAAAACCAATAACCTACAATGCGTCCTGGCTCATTTCTTTATAAGAGATTAGGGGCAATTAATAACCACCCAAAATGTTTGCCTGATAATTATTTGGTTGACCAAGACGATGTCTACTGTCCACAATTTAACGGCGTTACAGATAATCGCATTCAAGATGTCATTTTTGTGTTTACTTCAGATTGAATGGCAAAAACATTTACTTTAGGTTAGGTTAACAAAGATGATGTTTCTTTAGTCTTTTCCGTTTAGCATGTGGTCGATTTTCAACCAGTAAAAGTTTCCCCATTATCAAACTTAAATACTTTTTGTTTAAAATGCAGTATAGCCAATCGATTTGCTATTTAATATAAGCATAACATGCTGAGTACCCCTTTCTCATTTCACCTGATAGGCCTATGTTTCCAGTCCCATTGTCAGGGTTTCTTGAAACAGGTATTTTCCCCAGCAAATAGGCACACGGGTTTTTCAGGAGTGGGAATACTATTAGATCATGATTTATACGTTGTATTTGTGCCTTTTAAATCATGACAGGTTATGAGGGATAGCTGATTAACTGAAATCAAACATTGACATGCCTATTATAACTTGTTTTATTGAATCCCATTATCTGTGTGCCGACGTAATTGATGTATCACTAACAGTATAATGCTCCTTTTTGTTCTGTCAGAAATATGCCAACAAGCTTTATGTTTCCATTAATTGGTTGTGTTCCCGCAAAAGATAAATCTCCTACATGCTGCAAAGCTCCTATTGTAAAAAGTTATTAAGTTGACGTTTAAATAACCTTGAGTTGAAATCATATCTCAGTTACCTCGTGCTCACGCGCTGTCGTCCTGATATGCATCCAGCATTATGTGATTCTAGTGTTCTAACACGCTTTCATTGTCTTTAATTAATATTCTTAAAATCTTAATTATTTATCTATGCTTTATTATCAGTTTATTTCTGGCACTTACAGTTGTATCTGCGCGTGTTTCAGGTGAAGATAGAGACCAGACCAGTCAACCACATCTCACAAAATGTAAAGAGGGCAAAGTCAATCAATATTAAACGTGCCCCTTCTTTGACGGCATTAGATGATTTGAAAAAGAAACAAGAACAGCAGCTACATGAATACAAACGTGGCAGTGTCCCCAAATAGTATGTAGCATAGTATTCCACCCTACGATTGATTTCCTAAAGGTACTGGGAATAGGTTTATCATGAAGGTGTCAGTGCACCTTCATATGTACCAAGGTAGTATGGGTGTCTTTTGTGGTTCTTCCTTCCTATAAAGTGATGATCCTATGTGTTGTAACTAATTTGCCCGTAAATAATGGAAGCATCTAATAAAGAAAAATTGAAAGAGGGGGTGGTTTTTAATTCAGCTGGAGATAAATAAGAGGGGTCTATCAAATGTTTCACTGTTTGGTTAAATAAGGGCCTATTTTCTTGAAACTCCTTTGTACTGCATTTTTGGCAGGTTATCCAATTCACTGCCGAGTGAGGTCGACCATAATGCTACAATAATTGTGTGATATGGTTGAGTGTAGAGTTTCCTTTTTTGGAACTACATCGGGTATTTTTTATCTTTGGAACTTAGCTTTTCGCCATGAATCAGGATCATCGTAAGAGAAAAATTTCATTAATGATTCCGAAATCTCAAGCAGTTGAAATTCCAAATAGTATACAATTCTGGATGCTTGAAAGTTCTCTACAAAGATTTTGAAATTAACAAAGGTTGTTCTGTGTTCTTGACTGTGGCAGATTGAGAAAATGACCTGTTCAATGATTTTCTCTTCCTATTCAACTCCACCCCTTCTCGCCAAGACAAGGCTCTAACTAAACAAGGCCCACCAGACGAGATGAAAACTGGGCTATAATACTTAATACTTCCCACAGTTAAGGCTTTTATGTGATCATTCTAAACTACTGAAAGTATTATAAAAAGGTGTGAACTAAATTTTTCTCTCTTTTATAGTTTGAAGAACAGACAAGAAGAGTGGAAGAAAGAAGAAGAAACTCGCAAAGCAAACATCCCGGACCCAAGTATCCCAGCAGGCCATTCACTAATGCCGGAATCGGAGAGAAGAAAAACGCTCGATATGCTGAACAAATGTAGGTTTTAATTATTACGTTTATTTGTACAAGAGGGTGTATCATATATTCTCTTAATCGTCACATATTTCTTGAATAGTCACTCATATTTTGACAGTTTTTAATATATACTAACAGGCTGTTGTATTTTGTAGATGTTTTCGGTGTCATAGAAAGAAATTAATAATCTTTGCCAATTTTATATAAATTTATCGGGCTTTGAGTATGAAAACGCTATGATGGGTTTTGTTTTGAAGAAACTTGGGCTTTGTTCTGAAGAAACTGGAACAATTTTTGCCTTAAGATACCTAGACATACCTAGACATACAAACAAAAAACATACCTAGAAAATATAGAGACTTTGCGTACATGCCCAAAAACTTATTTCAGTCATTACATGTACATAGTTTTGATAGCTGAAATCAATTGAATTTTTTTTCTTACCTACTAAGCTAAAATTGGAATTATTCAATTGATCGTTTCTTTTGCCAATTTCAAATTCTTCCATTGCCAAGTTATCATTTTCTTAAGAAAATCATCACTAAAACTAGAATTAAAGTAATATTTTTTTATTTATGTACAAGATGTATCTTTTAATTACCCATACCTTGTAAAGCAATTTGCTAATAGTGTGTATTGGTGAATGTCTCCTGGATGACAAATCCAGTTAAAATAGCAGTATTGTCGAAAATGTGAGATACTACCCCTACAAAGTTTAGCTGATAAATGATGTCAGATATAGATTCTGCAGAGCTTGTTTCGTTTTCGAAAAGGTTGTTCTACACATTTCTTCCAATTACTTATTTGCAAAATGTGCCTGTACAGTTTTATGAATGGTTAGAATTGATAGGTACAATACCATACTAGATATTTCTTTTCAGCACCCTATTAGATAGCTGATACTCGATGACATTCAATTTATCAATTATTACTACTGACATATACTCCTGAAAAGTGGTTTTAAAATCAAGAAAACCAATCGAGCCCCAACTGCTTCAAAATACAAAAAGGAACTTTCATGTTTTCACAATGTTTTCCTTTTTGTCTTAGCACGGTCCATCTTCATTCGTTTTCTTTAAAAGAGCCATCAATGGTAGAATAACTGTAAAAAATAAATCCTTTTCTTCAAAATGGATTGCACCTTTATATTAACCAATTTACTCTCTTCACAGCGCAAGGAGACATGCTAAGAGAACTGCAATCTCTGCCCGTCAGCAAAGATACTTTACGCGTCAAACAACGGAAAGAATACCTGGAGAAGAAGCTCCAAGAAATCGAAACTGCTATTAAGATATTTTCAAGACCAAAGGTATTTGTCAAAGACGAGTAGAATTGCCATCGTTGTACATAGCCAATTGATACTGCCTCATTGTCTCGTCAAGATATAGCACTTCTGCCCTTGTGAATGCTTTCGTGCTTTTCAATGAAGATTGTAACATACTCAGATTGAAACTCTGTATAGTCAGATTGTTCGTGTAAGCTACTATTATTTCAAAAATTGTTAGAACACCTACAGGGAACATTCACAGTTTCACGTCGTTGTTTCCTCTTCCACCAATGTTGCTGAATTTCATAGATATACGTTTGTGGTGAGAACAGCTCAGCATCGGACGCATAAATGCGTTAATGAAGTCATTAAAACTGTACATGGGAACGGAGAGAAGAATTTAGCTGCAGCAATGAAAACTTGAAGGAGTAGTTAAACCCAGGGGTTTGCAACATTTAAACTTGAATCTATGGTGTTCCAACTGTGTTTGGCGAAGATCTTAGCTTTATTTTTAGCCTTTTCCCATACTTGTGTAAATATAGGAAGGACGTATTCTTATTGCAACTGTTATCGTAGATGAAGTAACACAGCATACATTCACCTGATTAAAACCTTTGCCAATAAATTCTTTCTGCTTTTGTTTTTGTCATTATCATTACCTTTTTCATTAGAGACCAGTATATTGTATAACGTTTTCAAGCCCTCTACTCAAAGAGCCAAGGTCAAAGAACTTTTTAAACCCTCCCCTTAGAGTTTGCATCGAGGTCCAATAATTTATTTTTGTGTTCCTCTAGCAGCGTTTGCCTTGACCCACAGCATTGAAATATATATTCCCCCTCAAGAGTTTCTTCTATCACCTCGTTTCATGGTGAGCTATGTACTCGTGTCTGGTCCACGTTTCGATACTGGTCTTGTTCTTTTCTAGTCTGCTAATAGCCAGAACTCAAATAGCTGAAATTTAACTCATTAGCGGTTGTGATGCATGACCTTCAATCATGTCAGATAATTTCAGATCTTTACTGTCAGTTTCGCTTGCTTAGGAGCTCTGACTAAGCTGAGGTTTTAGGTTCATTGTTTGAAGTTCGCAAGTCGTTTTACTAACGCAAAATGCAACAGATTGAATTAATGATAATTTATTCTTTGGAGTCATGTTAGCACGTGGTCTGGTGGATGAAGCTAGTGTCTCTGATGATCAAGGTCCTTACTGGTTCTATTAAGTTTTATGTAACACCAATGTCATGCCGGGCTGAAATTCTAGGTTATCAGTTCACCTCGAGATACTAGATATCAAGTAACACTGCACGTGTCTTCAGACATACCATTAATTGAGAAATAATTACAAGAAACTAAACAGACAAAAGGTCTTGTATCCATTTCAATGCTTTTGAATTTCTTCACGCTTATTTTTCCACCTGCTGGTATTACTCAAACCATTTTGTTCCAGTTATTTGCTTCTCATTTCTAGCAATTTCTTTTGCACTTGGGCGGATAATTGCAGAACAAAGTTTTTTTAATAAAAGCTTTTTTTCACAATTCAAACAACCTTGTCTAGTTTGAAAACATTTCAAATATTTAGTGTTAGGCCTACTTGTTTCGAGTGACCATCTTCTGTTGAAGAAATTAACATTCTCCATAACCTCATCTTCTTTTAATTTGTCAATGTCTGTTTATTTGTGAAATTTGTTAGCCCTTTCCCGGTATCCAATTCAACTTTATTGGACCTAACTAACGTCCTTATGAACTTTCAAAACGTTATTGTCATCAATAATTCCATTTCACACAGACATTGCTTCGAGTTTTTTTTAAACAATCCGTTCGTGTGACTGTTATAAATTTGTAATTGAAGATTGAATAAAATTGCCAACACTGAAATTACAAAAAGGAAAGTCTCCCAAACTTAGCCTTGGATATCGTTGGATTTCTGAATTAAGTTGAATTTGATATTCTAGTATTAGTTTGACCCGTTCCTTGCTGAGTTGTGAGCTATTTTCATGCCGAATTCAGAGACCTTTGATATGCAATTAATTAAAGTATTATTTCATAACAGACGTCACTGCATAAGGGTCCACGATATCTATGACCAAGGTGCCTGGCTGCCTCTTTGATACCTAGAGTATGTGAAAGTTCTTTAAAAGTTAGGGCGCCCAACTGATTCTATCTCCAGGAATTGAAAATATATGCCATTGATGCAAAATTCATTGCCCTTTCGATAAATCGAACGGAGTTGACAGGTTTGTCTTTTGAAAATCGAATTCAACAATGTCATCACGGCAATCTCATCACAGATTTTAGTGAAGTTGTAAAATCTGCCCTTGTAAACGCGGTTTAACGCAGTAATCAATTTTTGTCAGACAATTGGCATTTGGGTTTAGTAACACTTACAGAAAATGTATCACTTGAATTTGAAATCACTCTTTTGAGATGATAAACTTTTTTCATTTTCGCGGTAATAATGCTCTCAAAACCTTCGATGAAGAGGCATTAACCCTTGTAAAATCTGAAATCTTGTAAAACCACGAAAAGAATCTGAAATCAATTAGGCCGTCGCGCTGTGTCCTGAACGAATAACGGCATCGCAAAAACAAGATTAAAAGGCAATTTCTATTCTACGTTTTCCGCAATACACTATTTTTGTCCATGGAATGCCGACATCGAGGACTCAACACATGTCCTTTGAGAGTAAAAAATGGGAAATCTTCTGTGATTTTGAAAACAGTTTCAAGAATGCTTTTGATCGATATGAGACCGAATGCTTTCGGAAAGCTTCCCAAAGCGATTGTCGTTCGAAGAATGGCCAGTATGAACAATGAAATCGTTAGTCCTTTCCATTTTTCAATGAGAAAACTTCAGCTGTTTTGACTGGCGCGTAATTAACAATTTCTATGTTTTATTTGCTTCCACCGGATCATATATGCCCTTTATTTAGTTCCTAGAAGCGCTTCTTTGATTTACAGGGGGTCATCTCATAGCAAGAATTGGTTTCTTTTCCCATCATTTGTTATGAGTCACTCGGCTAAAAGCTCCCCCTGGATGTAAAATTTCCTGAGGCAAGCAGTTCTTGTCAGCGTGTTTTGATTAAGCCTTTCAAGTAAAAACATCTTTTTTAAAAATTCACTTGAAAATGTGGTCGGAATCTATGTAAATGGTCATGATATTAGTAACTCAGATTATTCTATTCTTCACGCTTAAAGTTTCAACTTGATTCATTCTGATCGCGCGACTTGGCGAAAGCGAATGAACAATTCAGCGAATCAGCGAACTGAGTTGTATTTTCTGGTCGCGCATTCGCAGCGAGTGAGAAAGTTCAATTGCGCACGCTCCAATGTGCATTCGCTCAGTCACGCAACCAGAGAGAATCAAGTAGAAAACCGGCCTTATACGGACCAATTTCGAGATAGCTCAAGCTGAGTTAACCTACCTCGTGAAATTAAGCTCTCATTGACAAAGGCGTATGTCTTCTTAGCTGTAAAGCCTTGGGTCTTATCCAATGCTAACTTCTTGCTATCATCCAATGTATCTGAACGCAGTCTGGATCTCACCAGACGAAACAACTACTCCAGCCCAGTAAGCATCGTCTGGAACATTTTCAAGAGATAAACATACAATCTCTTGGCATTTGATTTGGTATAAGATCATCAATGTGCAAGGCATGTTCTGAGTATGCATTCGCATTGCTATCTTCATGAGATAAATCAAGTCACTTAGATGTATTCAGGCAATTCACACCACCTATGTGAATTGCATTCTCTCATTGATAAGATGCTCTTGAGTGAAGTGATAAACCAAGGACTAATCAATATATGCTCTAAAGGAAACGGGACATCTCTTTGCGATCGCCAAATTCGCATTAATACCAACGAAATGTCTTGGAGCCCTGTTCTCTAGAATCTAAATTCATTCAAAACCTTTCGATTAATTAATGATTTTATCATCAAAAGCATCAGCTTAATTTTATGTTATTTAGTCATTAAACCATCTGTCATGGATTGCCTGTTCGATCTTTCTATGATTCCATTGCGAAATTATTTCGATTATCTAGTTGCCATGCTTAGAATGGGGGTATGAAGTATTTATCAAGAACTGCAGGCTCCGAAGATATAAAAAAAGTTTGCAAGTGCTGTCTTGAATTGTTAGAAACGTTCTGAACTTAATTGTTTATCTCCATAAACCTTAAACTAAAGATTATATACGGAGAAAGGCACTTTGGGCAAATCACTTGATATAACCAGTCCCTAATGTGTACAGAGTTTGATTTGGTGCTATATTGGTTTAACGGTGTTGATTGGATCGAACTGACCCGAACTTAATGCTTTGAAATGCCTATCGCTTTCAGATTTCATAGTGTTATCAAATTTCCTCTTGTACCTGAGGCGTGTGACTATCTTTCATTTTTAGCTATGGAGCTAAATATGGATCTTTAACTTTAAAAGCCCTAAGAAACTGTAATGATTCAAGTTCTGCTTAGTTCTTTTTAAGAAAAAAATGCAAACATAATCGACTAGAAACGTTAAAGAGCTCCTAATGTCTGCAATTCGTGGCAGTCATGACATTTGGGTGTTTGGTGTTTGTTCCTTTCAGTCACGCCTCATTTTCTTACGTTTGGAAACAGAGCTTACTGCGACTGGCAAGAAAGCTTTCCTGTAAATAAGCAGAAAATATGTCATTCGTGTCCCAATTCACCTCCCGCACGAAATGAATTGGACGGCACGTGGCTCGGGATTAAAAGAGCAAGACCTTTGTTTCGGAAGGCGCTCAAGAGTCTCGCCGAAAGACGGAAAATTAGCGGCACTATTTACAACGATGATTGACGACTTAAGCACAGGGGTTGTGGTTGGTGGTCACAAAACCTGAAATCTCGCATAACAAAACAGGCGAAGAGTTGTGTAATCAGCAAGATTCACTGAACACTCTTTGGATATTTACGATACACGATTTTTAAGATAAATATTACTTTGTTGTTTTGACTTTTCTTTGGATAAATTTGTGAAAGATTTTTAAGAGTCTTTGGTCTTTTCTAAGAGAGGATTTATCATGCTATAAAGGGATATGCAAAAGTTTTCGATTTTAGGAAAGTTGGAGTCAAATGAATAGTTGGAACTTGGTATTCATATTGAAATAAGCTCGCGAATCGAGCTTTTAAATCAAGCATTCGTCCTGCTTATATCGAAATTAATTTTTTTCGACAATTATAGCAGGTTACGTTACACTCTTTGTTAATAAGAACAGTTTTTTAAGAACACGAGCCTCAAAATTGGTCAAAGGTTCAGAAAAAATTAAGAACAAGCTGAGGCTGAGCTAATGTAACATGTAATTTTGAGCAATGCTTCGACTCAAAAACAAAGAGCTTTTTGCCACCTAGGGGTGCTTTTAAGGTGAATTTTCAAACTCGTAAGCAAATAAAGGATATCTCACTCAATTTTTTGGCAAACGAGGCCTGAACACCTCCCTAGAACGCAATAGGTAGCAATTGCACTGTTTACACCTTAATACGTTAAGAACAAATTTAGAACAATCTAGCTTCAGATTTTCGTAAAAATTTAGAAAGGCCAGCCTGAACTTCAATTTATCGGTTCTTATACAAAAAGCGTGTACTGCTGATCGGCTTCTGGTGTATTTGTGACGTATAAGCCTTAGAATACAGTTCTCTTTTTGAATACGTTCACGTTGTTTTATACAAAAAGTCTTTATGAAAATTCTTTAGATTTTTAGCAAACATAAGCGTTCTGGAACCTAAACTTTACTTGATCTAAATTTTTCATTCAATTAGGACTCCTTAGGGTATATGTTGCACCAGAAGGCGGCCTTTTGGGTAATTGGCCCTAAGCTGCCAAAGGACAACATTCAGGTTGGGAAGATGCCATGAAAATGCTCAAATGCGCGTTGCCTGAACCTTAAGATAAATAAAAATGGCAGAAAAGTTGTGAATTCTATTCCTCATTTTCTGTACTCGTGCATGGAACTAAATTGCGGATAACGGGAAAACACCGTAGAGAAAAACCTAATTAAATCTTAGGCCATAATAGGCTGCCACTTCACCCACGTTGAACAAGTCTTGCTGGATGCGAGGGCAGAAGGAGGTGTTTCGACAAGGCTTCTCAAAACTGCATATACTCAATGGGGATGAGAGTTGTGACGATTAGCATATAAGTTTTGCTTGAAATGTGAGTATTGCATTGTAATTGTTCATTGCTATTTTTTTTACTTGCATTCAATTATCACGATGATTTGTTCGAGTTTAAGGATTGCAGGTTTTCTGAAATAAATAGGTATTCATTCTAATGATAACAGTTCCATAAGAACAGGACCCATCTATAAAATCTCTAGTTAGAGAATTTAGAATTTAATAGTTGAGAGCATGAAGCCTAGTTTTAAGGCAGCCAGGAATACCTTAAGGTGAAGAAGCTGTGGCTCAATATCGCCTGGTGGCCTGACAACAAAATAAGGTACGATTCAGCTAAATCTCAGGTGCAACGAGGCTGTTCCGTTAATAGCGTTACCTTAGAAAGGGCATAAATCCCTCCTTAATTGCACTTCTTAGGTGCATCAAAGTGGTAAAAATTCAAGTGCAATGCACCAAAAAAGGTTTATTTTGTTGCCAACTATACCTGACTTTGGTATTTAGTACGCTTTGCAACCATGTTATCCGTACAAGGTGTCCCAGTCGCAAAAGAACTGTAAGGTCTAGGGCGCGCAAGACAAAATTTCCAGACTGGCCTGTCAGGCAAGTTCTTCGATCAAATGATTACCGAGACCACAAAAAAGTCCATTGATCTACTAATCTGATTCTCTGTCACATTATCCAATACGAGCAACAGATTTCAGATACTAATCAAATTACTTCCACCTTTATTCTGCAAAAAGTTATTCCATTTCTCTTACTAATTGTTTTCTGGCAGTTAGAGAAGAGCAGGACCAGGTACTTAGCACTTTGGCGATATTGCAATTTTTTTTCGTTACTTTGGCTCCCTATAGAAGTAAATAGGGCACTTATTTTCAAAAATTTGATTTGAAATGGAAGCTGTGATATCATGAAGTTGCCATGAGTTGTGAAGAATCTAGCTGTATATTTGTTCTAAAAACGCGAAATTCGATTTGTCTTTTATTTTTATGCAAAACTGCCTTTAAATTGGAATCTCGTCAAACAACTGATGCATATGATATTTGAAGAAAATTGAAACACTTTCTTTTTATATTGACTATGAACATTGCAAATATAAGGTTATAAAAAGGATTGCCTTTGATCTTGTGAAAAAAGCTATGAGTTCGTGTTTTTTCTTTCAAATTTCTTTGAAAACTTATATTTATTGCTTGTTCCCACCCTTCATTTAACTTCTTTATTGCGTCCATAACTTCATGATATAAGCGTTGTCTGTTGTGAACCTTCTTTACTGATGTTTTATAAAAAGCTCGGAAATTATGTTAAAAATTTGGCTTTCTTTCCAAATAAGAGGTTGTGTAGATTTAGGTGTACAATATCATAGCCTAGATCTACTAGCACTGTCATGCACTCTGCATAGTCTAGCTGCTGTATGTGCTTTGGTAGCCGTCTACAGCGTGCAGCATCATTTTGCAATAGCATGTTAAAAACAATAATAAAGTTTTGTTCGACGCACCTAGCCATAGCTGAAGTGATGCCACGCATTATCTGAAGCTTTATTTGTTTAAATGACTGAAGTTTTAAATTAAGGCATCGGAATTTCCTCAAAAAAGACGATACAAATGCCTATTCATTTTCACTTCATTTTTCTTGTTACTTTATTTATCTGTCTCTCAATAAAGATAAATTTTCCGATAAACTCTAACAGAAAGAAATCTAGTGCAGCAAGCCTACCCCATCGATTAAGCATTTACCATAAATGAAGTTATCTTAGTTTGAAATTCTTACAAGGCTTCAAGTGGTAAAGTCTTTAGCATGCTCAAGAGGTAGATTTTACAGTAATCAAGTTTTGCATCAAAATAAGAAATACCGAAATACCTCCTTTTGTGGGCACCTCTAAACAACGGGCAAAAATTCTTGTCCTGAAAATTCTTCTCTGCAGTCAAAGCTTTTTACATGTAACCTCGTGACCTTTTCTTCCTTCTAGAATACAGATGAACTCTGTATACGGCTATTTTGCGAGTAAGATCGGTAGAATAGAAAATCTTAGGAGTTTTGCTACACACGTTTGTTAGTGAATTTTCTAAATAATTTTATGCCAAGTACAGGTCTCGTTCAATACTACCTCATAAGGTTAAAAAATTTCAATCTCATATGAAATTGAAAAACAACAAATAAAAAATGATTTTCATGCCGGAATAAAAAAAATGTACATAAATTCTAAGGTTTTGCGCAAGAAGCCAAATTACAATGCACATGGACTTTCAAATTACAATTCTTTAAAAAATTTGCCTTTAAAGATTTAATTAATCAAGTCATAATGCTATTTATTTGTAAAAATCATTTTTCAACAGTATTCAACAGCGGAAAGAAAATGACAACAGTTCACAAATGTGTAAATAATCATTATGTGCCATATGCCATATGCCATAAATTGCAGCAACGATGATAAACGAGCGATTCATTACTTTTAATTGACAGAACTGGTTAAAAATTTGACAGTTATTCTTTCCAAGCACATTGCATCAGTGAATCTTTCAGAAAGGAAATGTGCTTTTAAAAGGTAAAAAGCCGACATATTAGCCAAAGAAACAAATTTTAATACCATTAATATCATGAATGTCTAAGTTAAGTGTCTTGATTGAGATGCTTCAAACTGCAGCGTATCTTATAATGTTTACATTGTTTTAGCAAAGCAAATCGGCATACCGTAAAAACCGGACCCTAAGACCCTGTGACCTAGAACCCTAAAGTACTAAAATAAAAAAGGACCCTTAACACCGGAAGGGTCTTCTCCCCGATAAGACAATAGTCAATCAAAGTTGACTGTCATCATCGC
Organism: Rhopilema esculentum; assembly: GCF_013076305.1. The sequence continues at coordinate 7,746,664 of NW_027019640.1, forward strand.
ACCATGAGGACACATCAAATGTCAAATTCGTTTTTGCTTCTACGGCGTTCTTCCGCATATTATTCACATCAGCTTCTCCCTTCAAATAAGTCCGTCATGGAGTCATACAGCGACAAGGAAGTTTACGGCAGCCTTTTGGGCTTTTTCTAGTTTTCTTTTCTTTTGTTCCTATTTAGAGAGGTTGCCACAGAACTGTTGATATTTTCCTGCAAACTTTGCACAATTCTTTATATCAAAAAATGTATCCTGAAAACCTCTGCCATTGGATTATAGAAAATAATTATCAAATAATTTATTGAATTTATTTTTATGCGGGGGATTTTTGAAGCTGACCTCTGTTAGTAGATATCAGTTCCAGAATAATTTCAAACTTCTTTTTACACACCCCATGATTTGTCAACAATACCATATTTCAGAATAGGGAGGGCAGAATCCAAAAAAATCACGCAAAGCGACAAGCAGCAACCAAAGAAAGTGCCTGCATCTTCATCTCTGACACAGGCCTTGATCTTGATCTGTCTCTTCTTTATGGTTGACTCCATAAAAAAGGTTAGATGACATTGAAAGATCTTCAAATTCCTTGTGACTTTCTGACTCATTTGAAGGCAGCTGATGTGGATAATATGCGGAAGAACGCCGTAGTTGGCACAAAAGCGCATTTGACAGTTGATATGTCTTCATGGTGCGATGATGACAGTCAACTGCGATCAACTATTGTCTTATCGAGGTGAAGACCCTTCTGGTGTTAAGGGTCCTTTTTGATATTAGTACTTAAGGGTCCTGGGTCTTAGGGTCTTAAGGTCTGGTTTTTACGGTATGCTAAGGAAATCCTGGCCTTCCTTACCAGAAGAGAAAAAGTTCGAATGAGCACGCTTAGTAATATGTTTATGATTGCTTTATCTTATTAAGAATTGCGCGATATTCGATTTGAATTCAATGGGTACCGGCAACTGAAACAAAACCTTGGCAAATTAGCGTTACAATTATACATGCGGTCATATATGCCTTCTATGAAATCTTTTTGTTGGTAACAAAGGCAGTAGAAACATTTGTAACGACGCTACTTTCACAGTTCAAATGGTTTCCGCTCTCCAATGCTTGACCCATGAGTTCTAGAGGTCAAATCATGAGGTCATACAGTCAATCTACTTGAGATGTTGCTTGCATTTTAACATAGTCGTAGGAAACATTTAAAATGTAGGGAGGGGCCCGTGTAGTCATAATAGGGCTACCTCTGCAAGCTGCAAGAAGGTACTTAACCACTTTTTCTGAAATATCAGGGGTGTGTGCCCCCTGAGCCCCCTTGTTCCTACGTCTATGGGCTCAGTACAAACCTCAACATTTGCAATGAAAAGATGCAGATTTGACAGTCATCTGTCGAGATATCGAGATCAAAAGCCATGTCCTATTCATCTTGGGTGTATGAACTTGAAACAAATAAGCAATTGGCCCTAACACAAATTTAAAAAGGTGTTCATGGAACTGCGTCAAAGTCACTTTGATTGTTTTTTTTATATTACATATTTTGTGCCTGATAGTATGACAATATCGGAATAGGAATGAGTTTTTGAGTGAGAATCCTGCTGGGCAATTTAGAGCGGGTTTACCTAACATTTCTATCACAATTTTAGAACGATAATCAAACAAGTATGGCAGGACGTTCTATGGTGTCATTGTTAAAATTAAAGTTCATCATTTGGAGTACAACAAGGCTGTGACCTAACTCTGATACTTTTGACTTATGTTTTACTAAAGAGTATCATTACTGGCTCTAGAAACATTTAAAGGTTGCTTGAGCACAGAGAAAGGCGGGTAATGACGTTAAGTTCGAAACAAGCAATCCGACCTCAATGCTTGTCAAATGTACTTGGACTAACGCTCCTAGAAATAGTTCCCTCCTTTCTCCAAGTTTCAAAATAGCGAGTTACATTTGAATAGTTTATTTCAATGGCGAATAATCCAATATTATTTAAAAGGGAGAAGAAAGAATGCTAATCTGAATGACAAAACTGCCTTTGCTGTTCCAAGACTTCTGGAAGACATCGCAGCTGAAAGAGAAAGAACGTGAAATGAGGAAAAGGTGCAGAAATGTGTAGTTATCTTTGCATGTGAGAATGAAGAAACAAAAGTTTTGTAAAAAATATGGTTCACAATATACGTATGTTTGTTAAATCTGATAAAAAGAAATTCTAGATGGAATTTTCTACTTGGAAAGAACTTGACATTATCCTTCCTACAATCATTGCCAAAATGCTGAGAACAGCCAGGAATTTGCGTTGCAGTTGTATCTTTTATTCCTTTTCCGAAAAAAGTACTTCCGCCCCATCCTCCTAAAACAATGTAAATCTTTCGGGCAAATATCATAAAAGAATCGCAGAAAAGGCACTTCATAATTCCCTTGCCCGTTATATAGTAAAACAACCTTATTCCAGGGGGGAGCGAGGGATTGCTGAATTTGACCCCCTTGCAAACTGACGTCAGTGTTCCAAGACGTTTCGCAGTCATTGTACATTGCCCTTAGATTTGCCGTTGCTTGCAAGTTTACCTTTTAAAACCATTAGCCTCGATTATATGCTTTGCATAACGACTATATACTTCCGTAAACATCAAGTATGTAGATTTAAGAGCAACGCTCTGGCACTCACATATACCTCTAAGTTTCATCAGTCTCACAGATCAGATGCAGCATGAATATACACAGCAAAAACAGCTAGCACCCTCACAACAGTCTTTTCGCAGTTTTTAAGAAAATAAGCAAGTGAAGGGACGTTTGCTCGTACGCATTGTTAAATAAAAAAACGAGAATTGTTAGGTAACATATCAATAATAAATCAGAAAGTTAGAAAGTTAGAGGAAAATTAGAAAAAGAAGAGTTTCCTTTGTATTCTTAATATTGGAAATGAAGGCTACAAAATACCAAATTTTTATAATACACTTAGCTTTTTAATTTGCAAATAATATGCAAGATGGTAATAAGGACAATTATAATAGGATCTGCCAAGACATACAACAACTGTGTCATCTTGTTATCTGTAAGTGAGGAGTTTTGCCTTGAGCCTCATTAATTTTTAGAATTTGTCCCAAGTGCCCATGTGACCCCAAGAGCCGTAAAAAGTAAAAAATGCCATAAAACTCATGGTTACCCTATTTGTTAGAAAGTCGACGTAATTGTCTTGTTCCTTTCAGTCTCTTTGTTGAGGATCAAATGTACGACACATTTCTTTATCAGACAGTATCTAAAGAATTGGCCTAAGTTTCAGTGGCTTCTTTCTCAAATATGCCTAAATTTTTTTAATAAAGAGAATTCAAAAATTGCTTAATTTCTCTAGACTGCTTGAACACTGAATAAACAGCAAGCAACGAAGTCAAGGCAAAACTCTTCATGATTGTAAATAAGATCTTTGTTGTTTAACGGCAGACAGACTTTTACAACCAGTCAATCAATCTAAATCTTTATTAGAACGAAAAAGTATATACAAAGTTAAGTTAAAGCATAAAATATGAAATTTGGGTCTTAATAATGAAATATGAAAGCCCTTCATATCAAGGGTGTCCAACTTAATTTTTGGGTGGGCCACAGACAAAAATCTTACTGCACAGGCGGGCCAGATGAATACTTAAGGTATCATGAAAAATTACACAAACAGTTACCGTAATGCCTCGAATAAGCGCCTGGGCGCTTATTTAATTTTTGAGGATTTAATTTTTTTCCTTATACTTCTTTTAAATTGGTTAATTGTTGGCCCCTCCTTGATGGCTCTCTTTTATTTGCTCCACAGATATGAGTCAAAGTACCTCATTGAATGCTTTCATGGTATGATTTCAAAGGGTATGATTTGAAAGTTTTGAATGAGCAAGAACACTTTCTTTTCAACCCCCATGTCAAGTGGGCTTACTGAATCTTTCGTCTGTTCCTTAACTTTTGTATAATGGCATTTTTTTCCTTGACTTTCCTGGTCGTAGCGGAGGCTAAACGCTTAGGGGGATTTTTGCAATGGTCTTGACTCGGGTCTTGAGATAAAATGGTATCCTCTACGTCTATGTTTGTTTATAGCTGAATTTTTGACTCCATTAATTAGTCATTAATTTCCTAAATTGGAGATTTGATTAATTGGCAGAAATCTCGAGTTGAAACCTTATATTTCAGCATTGGGAAAAAATAGTACTTGATCCATGACCGTCTCCTAGTTCAGACAACTTCATTACGTATACAAACACTCTCTATCATTGCATTCAATAGAACACCCATCGATTTAATCTTTTCAAACAATCATAAGAAATTGTGATGTTCTTGTGGTCTAGTATCAAAAAACATGCTTATCTTTATTTAATTTGCGTTAGGCTCTCCAAATAGAAGGAAACTATGAAAACAGATAAAAATAGCAGAATCCCGTATCATTTTGTTGAAGGAAACTTCTGAAAACGATAGGATTTCGCCCAATTACCTGGCACAAACAGAATTTTGTTTATGGAGATGAAGGGGGTGGGGGTAGGTGGGGTGTGAATCTATGGTCTTGAATAAAAATCAACTGTCCTAAAACTGCACTGTTACTAGCGATAGCATTTCATACCTCCAATCTAACTTCTGATGGGAGAGAGAGGTGAGGGGGTATGGTGGTGTTTATTAATTTATTCTATTATACAATGGCTTGTTTACAATTATCACAGGAAAAATTATAGAAATGAATAAGAAGACAAAAGCACTTTTAGAATTAAAAACATCCATATCTCTGCCTAAGCTCTTGCAGAATATTCATAAAAGATGAATATTTAAATATTTATATATTTATCCCCTCCAAAATTCTATGTAATTTATCATATTTTACTGAATGTCATTGGAAGTGTGTGAGCAAAATAATAACTTTTGAACAATGATAGACTTACATCGATGAACTCAAGTTTTCATTACATATTTAAGTACGTAATTCCTCCTTTCGTTTTCATTCAAATGTACTCTTTTTTCTCTTAGTCCAAATGATATTTTATCGGATTTGAATAAAATTAATTCCTTTTAATGAGTGCAGGGGGAGTTGTTAGATAATGATTGATATTTTGATGCCACACTTGCCAAGATACCTGCCAAGATACAGAAGGCAGGAAGATAATAAAGTTTTTATCGAATCAAGGCAAAATTTACTGAAAGACACAAGAATATTGAGGGGGGAGGGTATCACAACCCCTACACTCTCCCAGTAAATCCGTTCCCCCTTTTTTGTGTGTTTAAATATCAATTGTAGAGAACTGAGTTTTATCGTTAAGCTTCGCAAATTATTTGAAACTGTGTATTTGGGGGTATTCCACAATCGATCTACGTTATTTCACGGTATTACCAGATCTACTCCTTTTTCGACTAAAAACTTCAACTTTATCTGAGAGTTGTATTTCAAAAAAATCAGCCTTGTGCTTCGTCATTTTTTGTTATCATCAAACCCTTTATGCTTAGTTTAGTAACTTTAGGCACAAAGTAACAATTAGTCTTTTTCTCTTGCCTATAGCCATAGAGAAACAATTTACCTTTTTCCCTCGCCTATCTATCTTCTATAAGAACCTTTCCCAATTTCAGCCTCTTGAGAGTTCTTAATTATGGGGTTCAAAAGATTAATTTCTAGCCTCAAGGTTCTTATAAAAATAGGTTCTTTTAGGCGGGTTTCTACTGTATATCTTCAGTTGCTTCGCATAATCGTTCGTTGGTCCGTAAAATTGTGCTCACCTTTTCTTCATCTACTTTTTTGTTGGTGAGTTTTACTCTTAATTGTCCTCAACCGCCTTGTCAGGAAGGTCGGGCTACTCCACTGACCACGGGCAGCTTTAAGACCAGCGTTTTAGTGCGTTGTTGGGCGGTGTCCATTGTCTAGAGTCTAGTCCCACAAAGCAGTTACCGGGAATACACTAAAGGTTCGGCGTTGTTTAACGGCTATTTGGAAATGGAGTTGGAGATTCCACTGTATCAAATTTGCGGAAGCCCTTAATACTCTCCATTCTTACAATATATGCATTTCAACCTTCAAGAAGGCTGTAGCATGGACTGAATCACAAGGGGGTAATGTGACCAAGCATTTAGACAAGTGCAATTAATTCATCGTGCTTTATTTCCAGTAGAGATTCCTTGTCGTTGCCAGTGTGGCAAGATTACTAACGTGATATGAAAATGAATATAGAAGATAGTGTGAAGTTTCAACAACACCAAATAATTGTGATCTTCATCGCATTATAAGTGTGATCTTCAACAAAATTACACTCAGGTCCTTTTCTTTCCTTGCAGAGATCCCTGCATCTTCGATTGCTAGCAGCCCCCATTTCCTAAAAATCACTTTTCACAGAATATTGGTGTTTTAATGAAGACACTTTACATGTTAAAAAGGCGTTTCTATGCAACCAGTGTCAGCATGCTCTCGAATCATGCCGAGAGGTATTTCTGCATCCATGTTACATCAATGAATCCTTATTTATTTAATAACATCACCATACCCTCCTTTTTATAAGGACTCAATGTTCTTTTTTGGTAAATTAAGATCAGGGTGTTCTAAAATATTTTTCTTTTTTCAACATTAATTTTTCTACATCTACATTGACAGTTTGCAATACATTTTTGGCAGAACGATTAATTTACTGATAAAAACCGTATGTTTTGTTAACACCTTAGGAATTCTCAGATTTGTTTTGCTTCTCGGACATGTTTTTTTCTTTCAATTTACCATCTGGTGCAGGGCACGCTCTTACAATGTTCTTATCTCTTTGGCAATTCGAGCCTCGGTGTTCCTTTAAAGTGTGTTCCTACAAAAGAGTGTAGTAGATAAACTATAAAGCACTGGTTACCTCTGTAGCAAGGTTTCAATATATGCTTTTCATTTGACTACCTTTCCAGTTTTATTGGCCTACAAAAGACCTTATCGACGTATAATTTCCGAAAATTTTTTGGAACACTTACATCAATTAATTCTATTTGTAAAAACCCCTCTTCCTTCTACCCCTATTCCAATTTTGCTCAATCTCACCGTTTTTGCCTTGATTTTAGAATGCTTTAAAGGGAAGGTGTTCCAACTACTGTATGCAAGTATTGTGGAATTAGATAGATGTAGAAATTCATCAAAAAGCTAAAAGTAGTTACTGAAAATATAGCTCCATTTAATTGTAGTGAGAAAAGAACTTGAGAGTCTGGTAAAGCATGTTTGACATGACGAAACATGAAAGGCCCGAGTAATGATCGAGATAGTAATGTCCTGTCCCTTGATGTCTCTTCCTTTTTCTCATCCCTCCTTCTCGCCGTAATACATCATTTGGTGCGTCGCATAACTTAATAAACTTGCTGCAAAATAATCAATTGTGCCATATCTAGATTTATGAGAATTATAGCCTCTACAAGATAAACAGAACTGTTTTCTCTAAAAGCCTTTATGCTTAAAATTTTACTTCAAGATATAGAGGCTTGGCAGTATGAAAATACCTTAATCCCAAGACAAATATCCTGTTTATATATTCATTTACAAATTTGCTATTTTTTGTACTTTTATACATTTTTATGAATATTCATCTATTTTTTTTATTTTTCTACCTATCTATTTACTTGTTCATTCATTATTCATATTTCTTATATGAAAAAATATACTTATCAAATCTATTCATTGACTCACAAACTTGGGATTTTATTTTTGTTATGTGTTGCTAAGATTGCTAAGATTTGTCTAATTTTATCGAGCCTGTCACTACTATCTTGGCCTGCAATTATAAGTAATTTTAGAAAATACTTAAAAGTGGAGACGTTTTGGATATAAATTATGAAGAAAAGCTTCGGTTATATTTATATTAGGATTAAGATTGGACTTCATAGAGAAATACAATATTTTAAATTGAATAAAAAAGAAAATCTTGAGCTAGCCATAAAAGTTTGAATTTTTTTGAAATGGATGAATTCATCGAAATCAATTATTCTAGGAAGAAGTGGACTCAATTTCTATTCTTGTGCTTGTTCCCAATGAAGGAAAAAAAAGATAGACAGCTGGTAAGTGCATGTTTTTTTCTGTGCCTAGAAGATTTAAGAGAAACAAGAGAGTTAGTATTTAGACCGATGGATTTAGGAAACGTATGTGCCAAATAAATGTTTAAACCACTAGATTTATAAGATCTAAGCAGATCAATATTTAGGCCTGCTAATTTAGGAGACCTAGCCAGATAAAGTTTTACGACACTAAATTCAGAAGATCTGGCTGATTGATTGATAGAATACAACGTTTAAGGGACCTGATCAAATCAGTATCTACGCGACTGGATAAATGAGATCTGTTCAATTGAATATCTAGGCAACTAGATTTAGGGACCTGAATCAGGCACCACGCAGCCATTTGGCTAGCCTGGGGCTATACCCACACTTTTTGCAATAATTGGTTAGAAAATATTTAAAAAGTTTACTCTAACGCAAAATTGGAAAGTTTACTATAACTGATCCATTACCTGTAGCATTTCTTCTTGACTGGGAACCCCATTTTGTTCATTTTCTTTTTTCTCTCTTGATTAATGATATGTTGAATTTTCTAACTTGGTTAACTTGGTGTTTGATAATCCTTGAGCTAATTATGTCTATTTTTAAGGTAATTGATATCTTCTCTGAATCGGGCTGTTTGTAAATGATAGGTGGAAAAAGCATTTTCTTGCCTTCTAAAGGGCGTGGCTAAAACTTTTCGGTCACACCATTGATCGTGGTTGTTTTGCTTCAGGCTACAAGATCCAATTTGGCTTTCATTATAATCTACTGTGTTGTAGTCTAATAACTTCTAAAATATCTCCACCAAATGCTCTATTGTATTGAAGGATTCTGTCTCATTTTATCAAAAAGGCTCCGACTAAAATCTACTTACAAGAAACGTTAAACAGCCATGGTGATAAATAAATTTAGTCAAGCTGATTCTCAATCATGGTGTTCTTTTTAACAGTCAATTAGCTAAAAAATTGTGAGATTAGTTCCAAAACAGAAATAGTTAGAGGATGCCCTCAAAAAAGATAAAGTAATCATTTACCAGGAAAACTGCAGTATTCTCATACGGTTTTTAAACTGTTACTTAACGACATCTTCACAAAGCATCAATCTCAACACAGAATTTTTTGGGTAAAGACAATTGCACTTGATTTGCTGGCTATTTCCAATGTGATTTAATTTGAAGCTGATAACCGTGTACCAAAGTACCAACAAATGACAACCAAAGACAGAACGCTTGAACACTTAAAAATAAAAAAAATTACACTGATATATCGGTTTTTCTATTGCCTATCAACTCTTCGTGGGGAATATTTACAACAAATGAAAAATCCATTTAGCTAGTAACTAAGTAAAATATTACAAAAGCAGAAATTTAGACATATCAGAATGGCAAGACGGATTTGATTAGAAATAATCATTGATTAAAAATTTTCCAAGTTAAGGTTTATGCTGTGAAAATGAAATAACCCGCTCAACATAACTCAAAATTTAACGTTTTGGTTGTTTCTTGTTTGCCAGTTGAAAAAGAAGAAAAATTGCCGACCTATAGAACATCGATGATGACGTAACATCATCTTTAGAACAGCTTTCACTGTTTCTTTAGGAACAGCAACCTCTTCTCTTCTATTTACATCATAAGTCAATTAGCAACACCTCGTTTCCTGAATGGCATTCTGCTAAACCATTGATTGATAACTACAATACTCGTAGGCATAAACTTTTCTACTGGTTGGATAAACTAAACAATAACATTCGATTCACCCACGCAGTGCTTTCTGACATATTTGTAGCTGCCAACATCTTATAGTTACTGTGCTTTATTTCATTAATTTAGAGTCCATTGGTGAAAAGCGATGAGCAATTAAAGCTAACAATTGAAAATATAGTTACTTTTCCACAGCTTATAGCTAACGTTTGTTTATATGCCATTGACATATAGACGCAAGCAAACATGTGTCATGGATTTCTATTTATACCCATTCACATCATTGATGTTTTTGTGAGGTTAACCAAGAGAACGTCTTGTGAGGTAACTAACCCTTTCCTTAAAAACTTGAATCATATGTATTTTCTCCCAGTTTTTAAACTGTGAATCGCCACAAAACTTATCCGAATTCTTAATTGTTAACAAGGCGCTCTTTGTACTATTATTGAATAAGCATTCCACTTCAGATTTCATACTACCACTCCCAGTTTCTAACGTTCTTTCAAAAGATCACTCTAAAATGCTTTAATACTAGCGGGTTTTCTATGCTCTGTTCCTTTGGCGCTGAAGTGAGTTCGAGGTTGCTTTATTGTTTACACTGTTGCTATGGAGATTTAATGGGAGAATGGCATCCATGGAATAAGATGGGTACTGCCCCAGAGGGGTAGATTCTTGTCCCACTAAAGTCCTGAATACACAACAACAAATATTACTTGAAAACAAAGGATCTTTAGATATCTCTCGCACATATAGGGCTATTTAGATGAAAGAACAGCTGGATGCTCCTCTGTTACTCTAGAGAACCGCCATGGGGTACAAGGAAAGACCACACCCCTTAGAAATAAGGCAGGAACTTAAAGTAACAGACAAGTAGCATGTGTTTTCTCATTGTGAGCATTTTATCAAGCATTCATTTCTAGGCTTAGGCACATGTCATGATGTAGGGCAAGTTCACTGTTAGAATTACACGTTGCTTCATAAAATGCGCAATGCGTATTGCTGCTTTAGACGGCCTATCTCCACGTGTTGGCTATATGGTGTACTCCTTACATTGTGTTCTTTGGTAAATAGGCTTATGAACCACGTTTTCTATTTGTTCTAAAGAATTTACATTATCATATCCTCCAAAGTTTCTACCTCAATTTTTGTGCAATTTTTTGCACAGCAAATATATTTTTGGATGGGGTATTATGTCTGATACCTATAGGGTACATCCTGTGCAAAGACTGGGTAAAAATTGGTAATATTTCAAAAGTAATGGCATGTTTTTGGAAAGTTATAGCTATTATTCGACAATGAACAGATGGCTTTTGTTTATAACAGACAAAGGGATAAAACCTGTGTGTAGCTGACAAGTGAGGGGACATGCAGAGGCAAAATGTAAACCATTTAATTTCAACGTGGAACGTCAAATGAAGCATTGTTAATTATCCACCATCATGTGCTATGTCCCACACTTCTTCAACCTAATTGTCCGTTATAGAAAGTAGATCTAGAGCAACGTTGTCATAGAGGATGCCAAGAGCACCGACAACATCCACATCTACTGCTAGAGAAAGTAATTTTGGCACCCCTTTAGCTAGAGATTACAGACTACTAACCAGACACTCTGCCCCTATAATTCCCTCTCTGGTTTCTTCTAGAAGCAGAATGTGCTGGAATGCTCTAATTAATCAATAACGAAGTTAGCTTTAGCATCAACAGCATTATCGGCATCAAAAATATAGCACTTTGTAATATGCAAATGAGTCTCTAAAGAAGATTATCAAAAAATTATTTAGAGATTGTGGTATATCATTGCTGGATCTAGCTTCTTTGGTTGTCTGCAACCATGTTGACTGTAATCTACAAATAATTTGCAAAGTAGATTGTAGAATTGAATCCATATCTTTGCCCAAAACTGAGAAAAAAGAATTAATCTGGCATCTCCTTCGATGATAATAACTTTTGCCCGCTTTGTGACGTCAATGCAGATAAGAGACTGTATGACAGTTATGTCATTTTCGAATATTTCAACGTGCGTTGTTCCATTACCGTCTTTAGTTGCAATTTTGATCTAACGTTTCGCACCTGTATGTCACCCACAACCTCTCACTTTTAACGGATTAGAGAAGCACCCAGGCGTCAAACTCAAATCCGCTAAGAAGATTTATTGGTAAAAAAACTTTACTGTGAATTTTGCAAGGATTTTATCAATAGATTTTTGTTCAAGTGCATCCAAAGAAATGTTGTTGACACAATGTGTTTACTTAACACTCATATTAAATCGATTCTTCAGTTATATAAACTAAAGTGATTAACAGTAAGTCAAACCCAGGTGTTAGCTTTCTTCAATAACGAAATGTCTTTCTTTATATCAAGCGTCATTGTTTACTTGTCTTTTTGACTTCTGCACAAAGAGGGTCAATGAATCTAGGTTGCATCAAGGCGTGTAAGGCTGTGAACTTGTACAATGGCTTAAAGAGTCAAGTGAACGGCAAAATAGAATGTCCAGATAATTCTAAAATGTTTATTCTCTTTATGTTAAGGTAGCAAAATGTTTTTTATTGCCTTCATAGACTAGCGCGACTAAAAGAACATCCCAAAGCGACCTTAGCAACACATTAGTAACAATAGACATGAATGAATAATAGGGGATCTCGCTTCCAGATCTCCCACGTGCGCGTCTATAAAAATTAGCGAGGCATGGGATTTGCTGAATTTTTCAAGGGCACCTGAGTCAGGCATCTTGTTGTAAACCTGCACAGACCAAGTGACACCTGAAGATGTACGATCTAAGAGGAGCACCTGAGCAACAGTGAGTTTTATTTGATTGTAAATAATTGTTATCTATATAAGTGAGCATCTCAAAGCTCTTGACATTCTTCTGTTCGTTTCAAGGGTACCTACTTAGCCATGCGTAGTTTCGCTAGAAGGTTCTGCACTCAAACTGGTGGGTTTGATGTAAATGTCTTGCGTTTCAATAGCATCATCAGTGTTTCAAATACAATTTCTTATCATTTTTGTTAATATAGAGAGCAAGTCAAATCAGAATATTTAAACTCAACTACGTTTTGAAAATGGAAACACAGCCATGTTGCGCAATTTACTATCTGCTGAAGCAGCTTAGCATCCACTAATAGTGTAGCTTGATTACACGATCATTGAAATAGATTGGTCTTGATACCTTTAAAAGCAAATGGTATCTCCTTTAAAATCAAATGGTATCTCTTTTAAGAGATAATGGAATCTTCTCAATCATTACCATTCCTTCGCTACCTTTCTGAAATAATTTGAGTCTTCCTTGAGATTTCATTAGCTTGAAAATATATTGCAACTTGCATTGATAACCTAAGTTTTCTCTTTCTAAGGTATCATGGTTCATTACAAATTCTATTTGATTTACATTACATCGCCTCATAGCTCGAAGTCTAAGTGCTGATAAGATGTTCTTCTCTTTGGCCATCGCTTAAACTTCATGACCCAATTACAAGCTTGTCCATTGTAAAGTGTTAGAAATCTTCGTATATTTTGAATCATCGAGCAAATATTAAAATTCTTTATTTACAAATATTGCCACGACCTTATAGGCAATAGTAATATCTGTTCTTTGCTATAGATGAAAACACTCTCATGACAAGCATAGTGTTAATTATCGTTGCGTTATCCACATGACTAACTAATAGATATTTGAACAAACATTAAAAACGAAATATTACTGGGTATAAATCTCAATTATTTTTCTTGCATATGATCAATAAACGTTTCAGTAAATAGACTTTTGTTTAATCAACAAGTTAAGAAACTTGACTAAACTTTTTTTAAATTTGTTATGCTTTCACATCACTTTGTTTTGGCCTTTTTTATGCAACATTAAAAAAGTACATTTGATAATGCGTTAATCTTAACTAACAAGGAAGTCGAAAAAGAATTGGTTGATATAATGAATCAGCACAAAAAATGATAAAATATAAAAAATGTAACCTCATTCACAGTAATTAGAAATATGATTCTGATTGAAACATTTTAGGTATTAGATTTAGGCTATGAAATTTTGGGCCAGTTGTCAAAATGAGTCAAATTTTAGTATATTTGGACTAAATTTTCTCCGTTTCAAATCAACTTTTGTTGAAAAGATAGAAGAAATAGCTCCAAGCCGTTTAAAACCACAGATAAATTTTCGAGTCATGATAGAGATCGCTCAAAGCAAAAGTAGGGGTGAGGACAAATAATATGATTTTGATGACTTCCTAGAGTTTAAAGCGGAAATTTCGCTTTCAAAATGACGTTTCTATGTTTATCAAAACAAATCATGTTTATATTTCCTACTAATTGTAACATGTAATCATATGAAACTTAAATAAAATAGGAATAAGTGTATTAAAAATGCAGCATACGTAATGGTTTATGATGCGTAAAAAAATGAGATAAAACCTAATCTCGAACATAATTTATGGCTTTTAACAACAGAATTTCATCTGAAAATTTGAAGCTCTTTCAATCACCGTTATGAAAGTAAAAGAAAAAAATCACCAAGGCAATGAAGACATAAAATATGCTAAAAATGATGCAACTTTATACAATTATTATATTACAATAATTCTAGTATAATATATTACAATAATTTATATATAATTGAAAAACCAAGATACGTAGTTGTTCATTAATATGATATATGGGTGCTATTGCTATCAGCTGTATAGCACAAATGAGTTGAAGTTTCTTATTAGGAATCAGGTAACAAATAACCAATTTTGCTTAAAGAAATTTTCAATGCGAGAGTTTCAAGAACCTCAATTAGTGAAAGCAAATCAATAGACCCAGATTGAAGGAGCATTGCTTCCCTTGTTTACATATTTGCTCGCTTATTATTTAATCAATGCAAAAAACAAGAAGATGTGATCCGAAAAGACTTCGATAAGAATCATCGATATTTTTGTGAAAATTTCATTATCGATCATTTCTTAATTTGTATTTACTTAATGTTTAAGAACTGAATTCTTATGAATTGACTTTCACACCCATTCCGTTTTGATTTAAGCGGACATGTCAGGCTACATTTGACGGATTCGCTATGAAGCAAACTGCCTCAATTTTGGCATAATATAGTCTACCCGTTACTGTATCAAGTATTTTTAGTCTTTCGTTATAAAAATGATACTTTTAATAGCTAAAACCGTTAAATAGAACCTTTTCTCTCTTTAACTTCGAGTATAAAGTTTGAATTTTAACTTTGCAACCGAATATTGTTGGCCGACACATTTTTAGAGTCAGTGATATTTCAAAAGTACAATAAGATTAATATTACTCAAGCAGATAAAATAAGATTTTCGATTAACATTTAGGCTTAAAGTCAAACTGTAGTTTATAATAATCTGATTAGAAACATTCTGGCTATCTGAGAGTAGATTTGTAAGTTTCATTTTCAACATAGGGTTACGCAGTGTCTTTCAATTGACGAGGGGGGTATAACAGTGGCTGTCCACCAGGGTCATCTTTTGAGGATTATGATGCGCGGTTGAATCCTGGCTAATGCGTGAAACATTCTCATGTGACGAACAGCTGAAGTTGCAAAAAGGCAGCCCTTTAGAGTTTTCGCGTTAGAAGCAATCATTTAAACACTAGAAAATAAATCTTATTACTGTTTTGAGTTAAAAACACGATGCTAGGATTTCCGAAAAGAAATATCCAATAAACAATGCTGATCAGGCTTTTGGCATGACTTCAAATCATTTATCAAATAGTTCCACGAGTCGCCGACTGCGTTGTCGGAGCAAGGCTAGAGAAAAGTCCAAGACCATATTTCTGCTTGTTTGTTACTTTTACTATTGTAATGACAATTAGGGTTTATTTTTTCTTTGTCAGGAAATCACTTTCCCGTTGTATTGACACTTGTTCTGCTTTTTCTTATCATCTGCTTCGCTCAATCCGAAGCAAAATGAATTTTTATGATTAGCATTTTGCGATTCTCAAAAGAATGGAGTAGGTCCGAGCTAAATAAAACTGAATAAAAGTTTTCCCAGTAAAATAGCAAACAGTATGCAACAAGAAAATGTAGCTTACAGTGATTAAGAATTCCCAAAGTAATTTCATGATTTCTTTGTAAACTTAGCTCTAATGATAAAATTTCAAGCCTCTTTCGCACATCCATGATATAGCACACCAGTTATGCAGTACAACTAAATCACAACCAATGTTTAAATTCTCAAAGAAGAGCACCAAAGATAATATGGCAATTTAATTAAAAAGCACAGAGTATTTGCTACTGAACTAAACTATATCTTATATTGGAATGCAAACATTATCCGATGGCGCATTTGTTGAGGCCTTGGTGTTGAAATGGCAAAGCACAAAGTGATAGTATCATCGTTAAAACAGTTTTATTTATCAAGATTCATTAAAAGAAGACTATAAATATGTTCTGTTTAAATTTTTCATATTAAAGACGAAAAGTGTAGAAGTTCACGAGGAACGGTCTTCACAATTGAATAGTTGCGGTCAACAGTAGTGGGTCAAATCTTTTCTTTAGCTTTAGAGATTGATCTCTTTACAACTTCATCAAATCTTTATCTAAAATATAAACACAGCTTTACGTCTACTGTGTTCTGAAATCCTTCGTCGGCGTATGGTTTTCTTTTAAGCTTTTACAGTCGCTTGGCATCAAAGTTTTTGCTGAGGATTATGATCAAAACTCTATAAAAACTCTATATGTCTTATGGTAAAAAGATTTGAAACTGTCAAAAATGTTAAGCTGTAAACCCTCTCGCATACTCTAAAGAGCTTCTAATAGCTCTTTTTGCTTGTGTTGGCAAAGTTTTGTGGTTGAGACTTAATAAAAAGTTACGTGACAAGGTTAATTTGCACTGGAGAGACACACATCTTTACAAAAGGATAAAAGAGCAAGCCACGAGCCAGCAGAATTAAAACCTTTCATTCACAGAAATCATCGAAGTTAATCATGTTAAGCTCAATATCTTTGTACTAGCGACCGTGCTTTCTCATTGTTAAGTGTTTCAGCTAAGCGTGCCTTCGAAATAATCATGATTTAAATTGTTGGTTTATTCATTGCTGGAAATTGAGTGAAAATCGAAGATCGAGTGAAAATTACCGTTTGGTCACAAGCTGTCCGCCATAATGCATCCGTTTTTCTTTGCAGTTTGATGAATTAGACGAAATTGAGGTTACTTTATTTAATACTATTCCAAAATTCATTTCAATGCATCATCGTCAAACAATATATTGCACAGTAGAGTAGAGTAGAGTAGAGTAGAGTAGAGTAGAGTAGAGTAGAGTAGAGTAGAGTAGAGTAGAGTAGAGTAGAGTAGAGTAGAGTAGAGTAGAGTAGAGTAGAGTAGAGTAGAGTAGAGTAGAGTAGAGTAGAGTAGAGTAGAGTAGAGTAGAGTAGAGTAGAGTAGAGTAGAGTAGAGTAGAGTAGAGTAGAGTAGAGTAGAGTAGAGTAGAGTAGAGTAGAGTAGAGTAGAGTAGAGTAGATTAGAGTAGAGTAGAGTAGAGTAGAGTAGAGTAAGTAGAGTAGAGTAGAGTAGAGTAGAGTAGAGTAGAGTAGAGTAGAGTAGAGTAGAGTAGAGTAGAGTAGAGTAGAGTAGAGTAGAGTAGAGTAGAGTAGAGTACAGTAGTGTATAGTAGAGTACAGTAGAGTATAGAAGAGTAGAGAAGAGTAGAGTAGAGTAGAGAAGAGTGGTGTAGAGTAGAGTAGAGTAGAGTAGAGTAGAGTAGAGTAGAGTAGAGTAGAGTAGAGTAGAGTAGAGTAGAGTAGAGTAGAGTAGAGTAGAGTAGAGTAGAGTAGAGTAGAGTAGAGTAGAGTACGATGCAGTATGTATTGCAAAGAAGACCTGGTAAGTTACGCTTTAATTTTGAATTTACGTTTTCTTTTCCAGCTGCCATGGAATTGAGGCTAACACCAACCAGCAGTTCCTTTCCCGTATATGTGAAACAGCAACAAGTCTAATCAGCGATGGCCAAAATGATATGGAACAGCCTGATACATCAGCTGACGAGATGCTATCAAGAGAGCTGAATGAGAAGACTTTCTGCTTGATTCAGAATAATCAAAGCGAGATCTTGTTTCGATCGAGGAGCAAGGCGTCGAGAAAACGTCGTGTTTACAGCCAGGTTCACAGGGATCCAAAGAAAAGCGCGCGACGATTCAGAGCCAATGATCGGGAGCGAAGACGAATGGAGTCGCTCAACAGCGCCTTAGATGCACTGAAAGGCTGTATTCCATTGCCAAAAAACAACAAACGCATGACAAAGCTGCGTGTATTGCGATATGCGTGCAATTACATCAAATCTTTATCAGACCTTCTTGGAGTGGCAGCTGGAAAGTATTCTTATCAAGCTGATAATCATTCCATGTCCAAAGAAAGTAGAATAAATGGATTGTCAGTGGGACAGAGACTTGAAATCCTCTCTCATACTGGACGATATTATCAAAATTTTTAATCACCAGCCCTAAGATAAAAAACTTTGAGAAATCTCAACAGGAAAGAAACTGTAAATTTTAATATATTACAACCGGAAGGTGATTGGAGTCTGTACAACAAATTTTCCTGGTGATCCATTCCTCTTGTCACGCAAGACAATAAGCTGCATTGAAATCCAAAGTTCCTGGTAGTTACATGTTGTACCAACATGTTTTAACAGAAAGTAACCTCTGAGTTCAACCAGCTCTGAGGAAGCCCTGCAAACCGGGGCGAAATATCAGTAGTCTATAATTCATTTGCGGTCGTTTTTGTTTTTTCATCGTTTTTTATCTACTTTGCGATAAGCATTATTCTGGAGTCAGTTGAGGAGTTTTGGTACCGTGACCTTAACATTCCTTTACATTACACAGTATTGTAGGGACTAATTTCAATCCACACAGTGTCGGTGATGACGGGCAGTTTCCTAGCTTTCCACTAAGTCATCAATCCTACCTGTAAAGTATAGTTTTAAGGTTTATTCCCTTTCTCAAAACGTGCTTAGGGTCTTTTGGTATTTGTCTGTTTTTTGCAACTCCTTCCATTGGTAAGTTGCATAAATGTCTTAATACTATCAAAGCCTCGAGAAAACAGTAGGCCAGCAAAAATTTTTGAAAGGTATAAGGTGGCTTGGTCGATATTCTGTTTGAAAAGCTTCAGTTAATATTCAGTTAATATGTTTTAGAAATTCGATATTCAGTTAATATGTTTTAGAAATCAATTACGCGTTGTAGAACAGAAAATGCAGAAATCAATCCTGCTTTATTATGTCAAAATAGCAAAGTACAATTGCAGTCTTGATGCCACATTTTGATTTGTCATTAATAATAAAAACGAGCAGTCGTTGGAGGTATGAAAATATCCCCTATAAAGTATTGGATCTGTAAACTGTGAACATACGGCTTTATTTATTTCGCATTGGTATCTTGTAAAGAATAATCAGATACGTGTTACTTGATATTGCTCGTGATCGTCAGTGTATTATCATCATGTTTTTGTAACAGCTAACATGTGTTGTATTTATTGTGAATATGGTTGTGAATCATATAATAATGTATTTATAAGTAATATGTAAATTTATAATTTATTAGTACTTTTAGGGTAAATAATTTCATCGAGCTTGTTCTTAAAGAATTTTTGTCACCATACAAAGTTTTTATGTTCGTGAAACGTCTCCGCTAATCAATTACGTTTTTACAGAAAACATTTGAAAGTAAGTCAATAGAGGCAGGTCTCAATATATCTTGTGAAGGATTATTGTTTTTCTAAAGCTTATATGGGCCAAGGTAGAATAACAGTACCCTTTTAGCAGACATCAAACAATTCAGGAAATCTAAATTGGAATTAACTGATTTTACACGTTTTGAGGTATTTAATCATGTCTGCTTATGTGGCCAAAGCTTGAAAATTCTAAGAAAATTTTTATCATGTCTTTGTTGATTGCTTCAATGCTGCTGTTTCCGATTCATTTTCATTTTCAATGATTGCTATTCTTGGCACATGTTTTAAGATGACTTGTGTCTGAACGTGCGGCATTCGAATAACAATAAGGGCTCAAATCACTTAATCTTATGGTTAAACGTTAAGTTCAGTTTTAACCTGCCTGACTTTCAAAGCAGATACCATTGTTTTGCAACGATTTGGCAGAGCATCTCTGAACTAAGCGTCAAAAACAGAACAGAAAGAAACAAACTGCAGAATCAATACATCCTTACAAACAACCTTTGCGACAGTGACGTCATGTGACGTCACATGAAATATTTTGATCTTATAAAGTAAGAGGATATGAGTGCCAACCCTACCATCTATGATCAGATACAGTGGCGTAGCTTGAACTTCCAGAATAGGGAGGGTGGAGAGCCATCAGTAGCAAATTTACTAATGAAAACATCCATGAAGAACAATTTAGGTGTTATTTCACCGATACGCAAATTTAACGACCAAATTGGAGGGAGGCGGGGGTGTCACACCTCTTACAACCCCTGTGCGAGCTACGTCCCTATTCAAGTAAATTACTTGAAAACTGTACCCAGCAAGGTTTTCCCAAGCTGAAAAAATACCATAAAAATTCATCTTACCAAGCTATGCTCTGTAAGAATGGGAAGCCAGGCAAAATGTAACTAAGGGAACTTTTAAGCTGAAATGCTGGGGAATCCTTACTTCAAGAGAAGCTGCTGAACATGATAGAACAGTAAATAAACGACATACATAGGCTAGAAAATTGAAGTGCCTTAACACATGTTTTAAATTTTCAAGCTTTTTTAAAATTCGGCAATCTTGCGCGTACTGGAGGCAGCCAGAACCCCTTGGGATTTACTTTTTGGGACATCCAGTTCAAATCATTAGTAGTTAAAATACTTTCCATTCCTTTAAGCAGAGAAATAATGCAGCTTTTGGGCTATTATACCTTCTTCACTGCATGAAGAATACCAACTTCAAACTGAATTAACACAGCAAACATTTTTGGTGCGGGGACCCTAAAAGAACGGAGACCTTTCGTAGTACATCGCACCACTTTCTTGCCATCTTGCAGGCATCGTTGACATCTTAGTTCCCTTGAAAATATTCATTTCGTAGATTTAGTGTTGAATTATGGTTAATCTTTTTGTTTCTACCTCTCAAATCTGCAATAAAATTTAGCGTTATGACAGTCTCAAAACAGCAGATTTTTGCCAGTTACTGTGAAGTATCCGCCTCTAGCAGGTTCACTTCTTCAGAGAAAAAACTTTTAGGAAAATAATCATGAATAATTAAACTGTTTTCTCTGTTATAAAGTTCATGTTTTAATGCACATCGTCAACACCAAATTACAGAATCATGAACTGCAATTGCTTTGTATGAAAAATGTAGGAATAAAAGAGCACGCTCTTGAGCTGCAAATACTTACTCGTGTCACAGCTTCTATTTTGTTTGATTAGACGTGCTGCTGGATGTCTTAATTTTTTCCATTTCATTTTTTACTCTTATTGCAAAAAGTCTGTAAGATATGGGAAGCTTACTAGTTACAGCGCCTACAAATTTTTGGTCAGGGGTTTGGTCATTTTTTGCAAATTTCATTCTTGATTTTTGGCTATCTCAAGTGTAGAGATAAAAATACTTAAGACCTTTCGTATCCCCACACCAATATAAGTACATGTCTAACCTCGTTTAGCAATAATTGATTTGCGGTTGCATGAAACTGAAGCTTCTTAAGCGAGTTTGTATCTTTGTTTATGGTCTTTCGGAGATCAGTCTTTGATATCGGGTTTTGTAGTTTCGAGTCGTAAGTAGTAACAATCACAGCACATTGGCTTGGACATGGCTTGATCATAACGATAGCACCAGATTTTGAATTCTTTATTTGTTTATTATCTCTGATTATACCAACGTTTGATGGTGGTGAACAATTATGAGGTTTTCATGCAACCGAAAAAAATTGTTTCATTCTATCCGTGTTTGTAACCGGACATGGCTTTTATATGTAATGTAATACCGAGAAGGAGTGGAAAATGCAGGGGTGGAAAATGCTTTTTCTGGAAAATCTGTAAATTTTGTTATTTGTCGGTAAAACTGATTGTTTTTTTAGGTTTTGCCAATTCACCTGAAAAATGAGTTCAGGACTCAATGAGTTCAACCGAAATGTTGAGCTGAGACAGCTTACAGGGCCTACGCCTCGAATTTTAAAGTAGGGGGGTCAAGGCTAGCAAAAGTAGGGGGCCAAGGCTTGTTCCCTTTTTACTGCACTTGCTTCGTAAAAAGGTAGGGGACCCTGGTTTAAGTGCCAGGCTGGTGAAATGCTGATGAAAAACTGCCTAAAAGATCTCAAAAAGGCCTAAAAGAAATCTAAAAAATGAGCTTAAAAGTATATGAACAGCCTCTAGTCCGTTCTTTTACCGATATTGTGAAAGAGGCTTGTAGAATTCCTCCTCAACTTGCCTGTTCTTGCGAAGGAGAAATTCATCTCCTGGAGTCATTTTCCCGCATTTTTTTAAAAGGCTTTGGTTACCTAGACTTCACACAACAAAGTCCAGCGATTTAATGCATTATTTCTTCTATCCTACAGTATTGCAGTCAAATGGCAAATTATTTTGTACGAGAGTTGGAGCTGAATAACTGCTCACTGGAAATTTATCAGCAGCTCGAAGGTGATGTCGGGTGTGTTGTTTGGGATGCCGCTATTACTCTTGCTAAATACATTGACTTGCAGCAGTCGAAAGGACAAATGCAGTGGAAAGGGATGAATGTCATCGAGCTTGGTGCTGGCACCGGTATTGTTGGTCTAGCTGCAGCTACCCTAGGGTATGAAATTATTTGAAAAGCCTTAATCAATTTCAAGTTTTTTTAAAATCCCTCAAAATTTTATTTTTTAGAATGATTTTACAAAATAATGGTTTGTTTAATTTCAAAGTTCCTAAATGTAGTTTAGGTTTTCGGAGTGATTAGATAAACCTCTTATAATGCTTTGAATAATTGAGTTGATCCTTAGGGCACCAGTTTAGACTATGAAACTTGGTCTTGGCAATGGTGTCACTTTTGTTTGATAAAGCCTCTGGCCAAAAGTAACATTGATACGCTTCATATTTTCATGTTGCCACACAGAGAGTCAACTTTTATATCATTGTGATGGTAAAAGTCCAATTAATTATCAATGTTCATTTCATGTTGTGTTCATTGCCTTAATAACCATGAAAAACCATTTCCCAATAAGAGAAAAAAATCAATTAGAATCAAGAGGGATTCAATTATTCAATTAATCTATTTTGCACTAAAATAAATAAAACAGGTTGTTTTCTTTTAGGGCCAATGTCACAATAACAGATCTGCCAGAATTTATTCCTCTGATGGAGAAAAACATTT
The DNA here is from genome assembly GCF_013076305.1 of Rhopilema esculentum. Next base: position 7,769,633 of record NW_027019640.1, read on the forward strand.
CACTCAACACTAAAAGTTTCAAGGAAGCAAAAATAACAGCAAAAAAGTTAAAATGGTGATGTTGGTTTTGTTTGCATAGATGTAATCAGTTTTCTGCACTTGCTGATCTTTCAATCTGTTGTGGTTCATTTTTGTTTCATTTAATTGTTCATTACACTTTCTTGAATGGATCAAATCCAAATCTAAAATAGAGATCTGCAATTTGCCTGGTTCATTAAATTTGTAATAAAACAAAAGAAGATCTGAGATTTGTTTAAAAAAATATGGCTGACCTGGGGATCCACAAACCCCAGCATCCATATATTTATATGGTGGAATGAATACTTAATATAACAACTTTTGACATCATTTTGAATTGATTTTCAGTTTAAAGGACCCCAGTTACAAATGATTTCTTTCAAGTTTTCTATTATAATCAACCATGATCAATTCATAAGGTTTATCCCACAAGTAAACTTAAAAATCATATTTTAGATCTCAATCTGGAACTTTGAGTGTTATTCTTTTTTAGTTAGGCCACTATCTAAACATTGCAGTATCATTTGCTTGGCAGTATTATTTTCTAAAAGTATAATTAGTATGTATCTTGTTTAATAATTTTTTGTTGTCTTATTTGTAGGGGAGAAGACCTTGAAAACTTCACAAGCACTTATGATGTTATTCTTATGGCAGACCTAATCTATTATAAAGAAGTGTGTATTTCCATTTCAATTATCTCTCCCTTTGCGATGCATAAAATTTCAACAACACCACACCTAATATGTCTTATATTTTATATTTTAGTCAATTGAGCCACTAATTCAAACAATGGTTGGTTTGTCATCAAAAGGGACAAAAATTCTAATGTCACATGAAGAGAGAACCACTGGAAACAAGCAAGAATTAGAAAGACAATTTTTCGAGGTAAAAACAAGAATGCAAACATACTTCTATTCTTCTTTATTTTAATGATGACAAGCAAAAATCCTTTATGGCTAATAGTAAGGAACAGGCAAAACCAATTAAGTGTTGCATCTTGCTGTAAGTTTCTTGTGGGCCTTGTCAGGAATAAATAAAATAGCAAAAAGCTCTTATATAAAGATGCACTGTGGCAGAAATACTCATGTCCATTTTCAATAATGAACAATACTAGAGGAGACAGCTTTTTTTCCTTAAATGGTAATGATAAAGAGTTTATTTTGGCAATTTTATAGAATTTGAGCCTAGTTTTTCTATCTATGATCATGCAAATAAAATAAAGCAAAAAATTATAACTGAAAGTAACAAATGTCAATTCAAACAATAAATTATTACTCTTGTATTTTGATCCATATTAATATCCATAATATGTTTAGTTTATGTTCAAAATTATGATAGTTCAAACTTTATATTACACATTGAAAAATTGATGGAGCATTTAATGACAAATTACTGAAAATTCTTTGTTTCCTTTCTTAAGTTGAGTAACCATAATTATGATTTCTGCATAACTTGCACATACTTGAAATTAACTTACTTTTTACTATCACATCCTTCTGTAAAGAAGGGTGACTTTTATACCAATTTTCTAATGAAATTATCTGGACCCTTGTAATTAGTGTCAGGTCTTTCAACAAGAAATATTAAACTATACTGATCACAAGGGGTACACATTGTTAAAAGCATGGGGGCTGTATAATTTTTTTTATAAAAAGATGAAACAAATAAGATAGATTTGGAGATGGCTCAGTTGTTAGGTTCTCTGACTACAGATCAAAGGTCTTTAGTTCTAGTCACTGACATGACAAAACCTTCACTTTGAAAGTGAAAAATCCACATATCTGTAATTTAAAAGGTTGAAATGGTTATACTTCTTTGGCTACCTCAACACCCCACTTCTTTGGTTATCTCATGGTACATGCTTCAGTTTTGCCCTTGCATTTCTCTTATGTGACAGGATTAATTCTAGATCCACCTAGCCTTGCATTCATCATTTCTTCATATATTAGGGTTGTTATCTTGGAATGTCTTTTGTTACTCAGAGCAAACAAGTATCAAACAATTTGCTTTATTTTGCCTGGTAAGATGTTCCATTAATTTTGATACATCTCACATAGGCAAAATTTTAATTTAGTACCTGCCCAAAAGATGGCAGTATCTTTCATTTTTATTGTAGCATAATAGTGTCCTCTCAATGCAGCTGTTGTTTACTTTTTGGTTTCTTGTTATTAGATTTCTCTTTTTGCTAGCTAGCAAAGGAGCACTTTGAGATAAAAAAGATACTTTTAGAAGAACAAGACTCTGTATATAGCAGTGAAGACATCTATATTCATGAAATGGAAAGAAAATGCAAATGAACCATAGAGAAGGTCAGTCCTCTACCTATGTTTGATATTATGTTTTTAATAATCTATCAAAGGCCAATCATTAATAATTCAAATACAGATGATTTTTTTCCTTCTCAGTAACGGTAAATCTTTCAAACAAAGAATGCTTCATCCAATGTACTGGGTGATACACATGAAAATCAAAATAGACTATTCTTTCTTTACGAATTTTGCTATATCAACTTTGCAAGGTACAATCAAGTTCATGTGGCTGATGAAAAAATTATTGTCATCAGGATCAGAGCTTTTTGTAATAAACAGGTGTACTAGAAAAAATTATCTTTCTGAATATATTGTTACAATATAATGCAGAATAACCAGATGCAATAAAGAAAATGACAGTAAATAAAGAAAATACAGAGTAAATATTTTGTTATTCACTGTCAGGGTATGAGTTCACAAAAGATTTCAATAATACAGTTGTCTCATCATCACCATTACTTGTTGTTTCCTCTGCTGGTGTCACATTCTCAGATAACTCTGCATTTTTCTTTCCATCTATACCAACCTTGTTAATCAGAATAGAATTTTCAAATTGCATTTCAGGATTATTTTCTGTTTTGTCATCGATCAATCCTTTATCTAGTTTTGGGCGTTTTGCCTCAAACCCATCATTTTCAGGGTGACCATCAGAAATTCTTTCTTTGATTTCATCTCTAAAACTCTCAACAACAACCTTAGCCTTTTCAAATGACAGATCTTGCTGAGGAGCAGAAGCAGGAAATTCATCCTCAGTCTCCATGCAAACATCTGATTCAATTTCAGCCACACTTTCCTTTTTTGTTTCAGTGTCAGAGTTAGATTTTGTATAACTTTCCAAAACAGGAATATTGCTACTAACTAACGAGAATACCTTTTCAGAAGATGTGTCGCAAATATCTCTTGCTGTTTCCAAATTATCAATTTCACGACTGAGTGAAGTATCTGTAAGTTCTGTTCTACTACTTGCATAACTTGTAAGGTTTGGGATGACGCTGTTTTGAATATCAACAAACTCAACAGAAGAATTTTCACCTAAAAAGCCAGTAGACTTTGTCTTGAACATACTGGCTCCACTGCTTTTTTCATATACTCTCAGTGCAGGCACTGAAGGGTGAAGGATTTTGTCAGAAAGATACAAGTAGTGTCTACAGTCTGATGAAACTGAAGATGATGGATCATTTAAACAGTATCGGAAAATGCTGATAAACATTGATGCAGGTGTAGGCAATTGATGGTGATAAAGATTTAGCAATGAAAAGGCACATTTCAGTATCTGCTTTCTACACTGAGCACTTCCATACGGAGCTGGAAAGGAGCTGGCAGCTTGCCTCAATGGCTCTGATATTGCAATACACACCAAAACACAAAACTTTCAATTTTTTGGATAGTTTCAAGCATCATTCTAGATCCTGAGGTCTTGATCAAGGTTTCTAACAGGTCTAAAGCAGCCATGGCAATATCACTATTTTCTGTTCTATCAACCATCTTTCCAGCCATTGCACTCTCGACAATATCTTCCTGCAGTTTCTTTCCATGTTTCTGCTTCTTTTGTTTCACGCTAGCCAGGTTTGTAACAGAGTTCTCCTTGTCCATCACTTGCTTGATATCATGAAAGATCAAATCAATAATCTTTGAAATGACCTCTCTGTCTATTTCTCCGATGAAAGTTATCCAGTTTGTCATTAGCTTATATGCACACATTTTAATTCTTGGGTGCTCATTGTAGTAGGCTTTACCATCTTTTTGTGCAAATGATAATGTCTCAAAAACCATGTTACTTATGCTGCTTTGATAGGGTAAGGCAAGTGATCCAATCTGTATAACAATAGTATTCATAAGTGATAAACAGCCACCCCACAATTGTGGCAAGATGACATTTACACATGCACCTTCAATAGAACTGTTTTCTAAATCTACTTGTTTGCTAAAGATCTTAAGGCAAAGTGAAATGACAGGTTGTAGTGTTAAGTTTACCATGCTTGGAAACTTGTAAGTCAGCATCTCCTCAAGGACCAAAATCAGACTTGTAATTTGTCTGCTTAGAGTGATTGAGTGATGTGGCTGTGCAAGCAATATCTTTGGGAGCTTCAAAGTTAATTTGGGACTGTTTTGATTGGCACTTTTCTCATCTTTGGACAGCAAGAAACCCTCAATAAGTTCTTTTATTGTATTCAAGGTTAAACCAAATTGCTTATTCCAGAATTCTGCAAACTTGGTGCCTTTCTCCCCTGAAGTCCCACATTGTGGTATGACTGCTAAGCATTTAGAGGCTTTCAATCTCACAGAATCTATGTTATGACCAATCAGTGACAGGCTGTGGTTTTCAATATGGGTTCTGAACCGTCCTGTTGGGCCAGGGTAACATATTATGCTCTGTCTGTAAACCATTAATCTGTTCTCTAAAAATTCTGTCTCTGAATTAGTGTATGATGTTAAAGTGGTTAAAAACGGGTGAATAAGATTCAAAGCAAAATCCCTAGAGATGTCATCAAATTCAACAGATAAAGGAAGCAGTTTATGAACACAGTCTAATACCAGCTGCAAAATCTGTCCTCTTGGCTTAGAATTGAAGGTTTGCACCAGAGATTTCATCCAAAAAACTGCATTTTGCTGCACCAACTCTGCACCAAAGTATTTCAAACAGTTTGGCATAAAACATAATGCCACCCATCTCTCATCAGTTGACACAAACCATTTTTTGATTCTCTGAGCAAATTCCTTAGCATTTTCTTTATTCTACAATATTGAGAAGTAATGGTCAAAAATAGCAGGATAGAAGTTTCAAAATTGCAGGCAAAGGCCCTAGCATAATATGAAAACAAAATTTCTTAACAATAAACATTATTCAAGGTACAGACTGCAAAGTATGGCAAGTACACACCCCATATATTTTTTCAAAAATATTCCTGCAAACCTGGTGAAGAGTATGGCATTTTGAGATCTGGGCATGACATTGGTGTGTCTTATTGCTTAGGGCAAATGAAGAATCAAGTTTCCACACAATCAAAGTAATTTAAAATTCAGGAACGAAGCAAACGGCGAAGATAATCATATATTATAATATCTCTACAGCACCACCCACATTTTCTCACATCACCCACTACCAGGCCTGGCCGTTTGATAGCTTGCGCTTGCCTCCACGCTCCCATCGCAACCTGAAGCGAGCTATGAATTGCTCTCCTAAACAGTACATGAAGTGCATTCGATCCAAAACTGGGTATTTTAGCGTAGAGTTTTCCATCTATGTTCTGACATTTTATTCTCTGAAGAGTGCTAGACGTATAACTTAGGTTTGTTTCAAAATTTGTTTTTCAAAGCCATTTTCAAATTCTGTGCAACAAAAAGATTTTTTTGCAAGAGAATTGTTGTTGAGGGGAGCAATTCACAGCTCACCTATAAAAATACAAACGGCCAGGCCTGTACTACCCTTCCCTCCCAATTTACATCATCCCATTTTTTCTCTCCACTGCACTGCATTCACACCATTCAACATTCACCAATCTGGCATCACCATCTCACATTTCAAATTCATTTACTCATTTGTTTCACTTACTCTGATGAAGCCCTGTATGCCAAGGTGAAATATTAATATTCGCTTTATTCATTTTGAGAATTTATATTATAACATTTGGATTCTTGTCGCTGTTTTGCTTTTTTTTTAAATGTTATCCTCGTTTTTATATTATACTCATTGCAAGTACACAGAATCCGGCACACAGCCTATGATGCGATTCTTCCTTCTCACACAAATTTTCCATTGGTTTGACAACAAAATAACTATCAATCATGTACATTTTCAGTCTTGGTTCATTTTCGCTTCACTATTGATATCCTTGATATCTAGCATAATTTTGCACATCAATGTGCAAAACTTAAGTGCACACTTATACCAAAGTGTAAAAACTCGCACACTTGAAATTCTGCACTCTTGCACACCCGAGATCTCTTTGGAAACTGCTGTACTTTCCTGTTTTCTGAAGATGAGGTGTCTTCTCTCTAGACCTCGACATGCTTTCATTAATGCCTATTCTCTCTTCATACTCATAACATCTAGATATTTCATATCTACGTTTATTAGTATTTGCGTCCAAATAATCGTCCGAAAATAGGCCTTCACTTTCGTTACGCGATGTAACAAACACCTTGTGATTTCGTTACCCAGAAAAGTTTGTCAGCAGTATCAATTCAAAAATCATACCTTTAAGGGTTTTTCTTCTCGAATTATGTTAATTAAATGCAATACATAATGAGGCTTCGTGTTTACGTCACTTAAACATAGGTTCTCAAAGACAGGCCAGAATTTCGATTTCGCTGCCATGTTGGATTCAGGCCATGTGAGTGATACAGCTCCTCCTCCCGGTGTTCTAGATGCAACGCAGCGATTTATAAACCTCTGCAGAATATTGTGTCATTTAATTTTTATGCAAAATATTGTGACTGAAATCTAATAAAAATGCGTCATTTTTTCCTGGTGATGTGCCATCTTAATACATTGACTATCCACTGGGAATGTGCCTTCCAACAGGATGTCACTTTCAACCTTAAATTCCGTGACAGGGCTATACCTTTTCTTTCTCTCTCTATATTTTTCCGGCACATGTATGCCGATTGAAGACATCATCTTTTCAGAATTTTATTCCAGGATAGGGTCATGGATTTTTTCTGGTAGACGCATCCCTAGCATTTTCTTCTAAGGTTAACCCCCGCGTATTTTTCCTAGTCAATTCACGCGTGTTCATCTGCTGGACAGACAGAGTAACTCACATTTCAAACGAGAACTTTTGGGTTTAGTATGAGGGCTACCTTTGAAACCATTGCCACATCAATTTAGTGCGCCGCAAGGAGCAGTTACCCCTGTCACGGGGACGAGTTACCCCTGCCCACATTCGAATTCTAAAGGAATGATGGTAAATTCAAAGTGGATGATATATTTCCCTCCCAGACCATTTCCTGCAACAAATATTTTGAATCTTATACAATATTTAGCAAACTAAGAAACTGGTGCCAATTACACGTTTCTCGGCATCTAACAAAATGCACAATAGGCCCAGTCTAGATATTACCGAAATATAATACAAGGCTCGATCCCAAAACAACCTATCGGTCTGCTACAGTTAAGACCACCTTGGATGAAAGATTAATAAATTTGATATAAGAGTTTTGAAACGCTTGTATCAAAGGCAAGATGGTGCTCAAGCTTGGCTTTCCGTCTACTAACGTGTCTGTGTTCATTGAGAGACTGTGTTAAAAGCTGAAAGCTGGGCTGTATCTACTTCTAAATTTATTTTCTTGTCTCGAGCTTAAGTCAACTAAATCATTCAAGCTAACATGATTGAAATTTTAAGTCTACTGTGGGTTTAGAAATCATCTTTACGGCAGCCAAGTGAAAATATTTTCTGATATATGAATTTATCATTCATCATTTTTCACTCAGTGTTAAGCTACCACAATGGAGATCCGTCCCTTCCTTTGTACATCAGTAAATTCAGTCCAAGTTCTTCTGTAAGATATTTCTTTCCATGGAAGTATTAAAAATACGAGATAAATCGATTGAAAAACAAAATTAATCGACCTAGGCCTATCCAGCGACGTAATCGAATGCGCAATTTGCAAGCAACTTCTTCTAGAGAGGTGTGGCAAAAAGTACAAGCTTGGTTTAAATAAATCGAATTTCATTAGAAAAGATTGTTGGAATAAAACGATGATCAAGATAAGAAAACTATGTTCTTTTTCCTAACGATTTAACATTAATCCCGAATACAGTAGATTAGATTAAGCCTTTTCATAACTCAAAGGAGACTGCCCAGTGAGAATGTTCTATCCAGCTATGTCGAGCACACCTGTTTTAAGTGTTTTTCCCGTCCACTTTGTTTTAAATTGCTCTGGAAGTGCGTACTCGACCTAAATGTAAGACAAAATGGAAAGTAAATCATATGAACGAACCATACATGAATTATTAAATGTTATCAAAAGAAATTAATCATTTCGATGATGCTTTCAAACTTTGATTTCCCTCTACAGAAGTCGGCAAGAAAAGCTTAGTCAGACCAGTGAAAGCGCAGTAAATTGTGCAGCCATGCTTATTTCACCAGAATATTTAGGATACTTTTTGACAGAACTTCTATCATAATTTTGCCTATTTCTGTCAACAGTCTGTCATAAAGTGCTTGATGCCGTATAAGCACAAGGCAGAGCTGTGCACGGTGTTAGTGTATAGAGCAGGATGGTTCTTCGAATAGTTAAAGTGGCCTGATGATCGCATTAGGTGTGAAACTCTGAGTAGCAACTTAAGCCTTCCTGTTTTATACATCAAAAGGATATAATTTTGCCAAGATAGAGATTTTGAAACCAGGTTGCTGGTTGTCTTGGTGCAGGCAGATTACCCTGTAATTAGATCATAATAAGAAACATTTGGGGAAAAACAGTATGAAATGGTACCCTTTGCAGAAAGGTATGCAAAAGGTCTAGGAGAAGGGAGAGGCAAACAGTAAGAAGTGACATCACTCACAAATTCTCCTTCGCTGTTAGGTATGAGAACATTCATTTCTGATGACTTGGCTGTCACAATGTCAACATCAAGGGTATCTTTGTTGAGGTAAACTTGGCACCCATCTGTCTTGTCAATTGAAACTGTTGGCACTTTTCCGTTGATCTGAAACAATTAAATGTAAGTATAGAGAAGAGAGGCCTTTACTAGAGTGGGTGGTGCTGCTCATAGGCACAAAAATATGAAAATTCAATTTCTATTTCATTGTTTACAACAACTAAAAGTGGTTAGGATTTGACATTGTTTGTGGAAGGAGGAAAGTTGCTAGTATGCTTGACCCTTCAAAGTTTCTGAATAGAACAATTTTATCATAAAACCAAAAAATTAAATGTCTCCTAGAAAGATACTATTGATAAATTCCAATGATAATAAATTCTTTTGAATTTCTGACCATGTTATTAAAAGTTGCTAGTGCGTACATGCAACCTAGTATTACATCAACTGAAAACTTCAGCCGTCTGTAAACGTGACAACAAAAATTTAAATTTATACCTGTGTCTGAACACTTTTGCAGTTGACAAATTCACAAGTTGCAACAAGGTCATCAACGACAACAGCTGATTTTGTGCAGCTATCAAGCGTGACAGAGTTGAGTTTTCCTTTAATTTGCAAAACAATGTTGTTGCACTTGTAGACATAAACTGTCTGGTTCCTGTTTACTTCAGAAATAACCAAATCTTTTCTTCCTTCCTGGAATTCTACAATCCACTTCTTGTCTCTGAGCTCCATGACTGGTGGCTTTTTGACAGGAGCATTGGGCTTGAATGGTTTGGGTGCTGTTATTGTAGCACTTGACTTTGCAGGCACAGTGCTACCTCCACGTAAATTAGGGTTCTTGTGCGTTTGCATATCCTTTGTTACTTTTTTTAGGCCTGAAAATAAACAAATCTTTAGAGGTTTTTCAATTATCACATGATGTTGTGGACCATCTTGAAGTTCGCGACGCAATAATGGAATTCTAAAGCAAGTTCCAATCCCACAGATGGACCAACCGGTGAACAATTAATGGCGGATAAGGGCGCTTTTAATTTTACATTTTTGAAACTTCTTTAGAATAGAGAAATTACTTTAGAATAAAACCTGAGTTTCGTTGATTAACATTGGACCTTGTTTGAGCTTCAGGGGAACTCACAAATTTCAATTATAAAGTCAACCATTGTATTTTTTGCGGTTTTTACCCCACTTGTATCATGGCGTCGCGATCTCTGAGATGATCTAAGGAAGATCTAAAGAAGGAATCTAATGTTGTAAGGTGTTGCAGCATAGAAAACATGGTTAATTTAGAGACCATTTTGGGTATAAATTGGTGCAAGGGCAATGGACTGCCTGCGTGCTTAAGCGTATGATGGACTGTTTATATTGCATTTTTTCATTTTTGTTGGACTTTATTTTCAAACGAAGGGTGCCTCATGTCAGTGTCAACTTTGCTGCTTCTCTTATGCCACTGAGGTGTCTCTTGCAAACAGGATGCCTTTTGAGAGGGCAGTAATCGACCTATGCAAATAATTTTGCTAGGTACTCCCGGGATTGAGGTGCAGGTCAATGGCATCCTTACAACAAAAAAGCCTGATTCACTTGTTTTCTCAAGGCTTTAAACAAAAACATAACCAACCAGGATCCTTTGAAAATATGTGTGAATAAATCATGTTCTATATCTGGTTGTTGGCTTGGTTATTCTTAAGAAGGCAAATAACAGGCTCTCTTCTGATTCTTTAAGGAAACTACCTGCAGCATATAATGGCCACATAAGAAAGTAAAGAAGGCCACCTAACCCAGACCTCCCTAAAATTTTTTTGCTTGTGAGCATAAACTGTTTTGCAAAAGTTGCCTGCAAGATTTTTTTCATTTGCATCACATGCTATTATGCTATTCACATTTATCAACAAGAATAGCATAATAGAGTTTAAACAAACTTTAGCTTATGACAAAAAATGAAAATTTGCAGCGATTGTGTCCTCAATTTAATCAAGCAAGGAACAAAATGGCAGTCGGTTTTATTGCTTGATATTGTTTTATACACTAATTAAGGATACTTTCAGCTTTTTAATATTTGGATCATTAACAGCATTTTAGTATTTTAGTATTTGCAATCACAATTTCCATCTCTTGCACGCTCCACCCAGATTGGTAGTTTGTTCTGACTTTTTTACACGGAAGCCTTCAATCAATGACCGATAGATTGCTGCAGCAACAAAAACAGAATAAATAGTCATATCAAGATCTTTGGAAATCTTGTTCTTGCTGTCAGAAAATCTATTATTCTTGTTTTGCTACATAAATCACTTTCATTTAACTGAATATCAACATGGTGAAACTTGTAGCTGAATTGTTTCTTGAAATTCTTAAAAACAATTGAAAACTTTGAGCAAGCCTATCTAAGACCACTTTTTCAGATGTGCCTGTTGAAGTAATTTGATCGGCATGGTTTGCCGACGAGCACCGCTGACCCTAATTTTTAGGTGAAACAACTAAGTGTAAATTGGAAAGGCTACAATTTTACTTTGAATGTATCGGAGAATAAAGAGAGACTGCTTGTAATAAAACCAACCTTTGGTTATATCAGAACCCTTGTTCAGGGCAGCAAACAAAGCTGATTTCCCTGCTTGGTCACTGCCACCTGAAGTTGCTGGTGCAGGTGCTGGTGGGTCAATTGCTGGTGGTGGTGGTGGAGGGGGTGCTCCTGCAGGTGGCGCTGCTGGGGCTGCTGGGGCTGCTGGGGCTGCTGCTCCACCTGCTGGGGTTCCTTGGAGTGCCCCTGATGTTGCTGGTGTTCCCTGATATAATGAGGCAAAAAATTTATAAAAGGAAGCTTTTACCAAAAACAAAATATGTCAAACTAATGTGTAAGAATAATTCAAAGTGGTTTTTTTTTCTATTAGCATGTAGTTTGTAATAAATGGTATAACCCTGGTATAAATACACCCTGGTATAAACCATGGTGTATTGTTCATTGAAATGATGACAATCTTGTTAATGGCAATCCTAATCCTGAAGTGAATCTCAATAACATTGCACAACATTTCATGATATACCTGCAGCTCCAGTAGAAATGCATCAAAGAACACTGCTTTTCATATGCAACTCAATTCACTGCTTCCAAAATATCATATAGCCAAAGTTTTCTGATCACCCATCTGATCAATGGAACAAACTATTTATATAAAGATTTGCAGTTAATCAGAGAACACTCACCTCCTTGTTCCAAAACACACCAATACCATGATATTGTTTTACATATTCTTGCAGGTCTGTTAGAATCTTGAGAAATGACCTTGCCCATTCAACATGCTTTGGGTTGCTACATAAATGAAACAAAAATAGGCAAATACAAATTAATAGTACCTATGTATAATGGGTCATTTCATACAGATTTGATATCAATTTCAGCTACAGAAACTGGTATATTTACCTTTCTTTGTAATCCTTAATAACTCTGTTGATATAAAACTGAGCTGACTCAATCATGTCCTTTACGTAATTTGCAGGCTTTGGACTCTGGTGATAAAGAATAACGGAATTGCGAGCATGAGAGGATGGGCATGAAATGAAATGCAGATGATCACATCTAATTAACAAAGCCAATTGTGTCATGTAACATAGAAAGTTGAAGGTACCTTTCAATTGACAAAGCAAAGAAAACCTGAAGTTGTAAGTTCATAATTGGGAATTATTTTGGATAGCAATAGATAACCATAGTATGTTTAGAGAACAATTCTTATAGAAATTTGAAAATCAAATCAAAGATGCCACAATAATCAGTTCTCCCTTTTGAATTGGCTTACCAAAGACAATAATGAATATATGACATATATGAACATGGTGATATACATTTATATTGATTGTAATGTTTTATCCAGAATTCATAGTCAACTCCATCAAAACAGACCAAAAACTTACCACAGCCACCCAACCCAAAGCTGGTATTCCTTCACTTATAATGGAAAGGTGATTAAATAATTTTGATTTCCGATTCTTTTCTCTGAATTCCTAAAAGAAGGGGTTGATTAAAATTCATAACAGCAGAAGTTTAATGTTTTCTTGAAAAAATTTCAACAGACAAACCACAATGGTAAGTTACTGTGATAAAATTGGATAACAGTTTTACCTGAACTGTTGTTATCTTTTCAGATGTTGGCTTGAGGAGTTTCATCAATTCATCCTTAAACAAAAAGGGAATTAAAAATTGAACTCCATGTTTAGTAATTTTAAAATTGAAATGCTCATGAAGTAATGGCTTTAGTGAAATACTTTATATATTATCAGTAGTTTTATCACAAATATCTCAAATGTCTCAGATCATAAGAATCTCAAATGTCATAAGAATAGTGGAAATGAAGATTTTCAGTTGTGCAAAAATTTTATATTTGTTTGTCAGTTTTCATCATTGATTTCACCATTCTTTGACAAAAAACCCCTACAAAAGATGCTAGTTAATTCTTTCTCGATACTGTTCAATTCCCCATAATATCTGAAATGAACTAGGCAAGTATGATGTATAATATATAGCAGAGGACAAACCTGTGAAGGCATGCTATGCTTTCCAGCTACCAGTAAAAATTGCCTTTGTAATTTGAACACACCATCAACCAAATCAGCCTTGTGAATCAACAAGATTTGTGAGTTTTAACTAAATAACTAGATTTAGGGACTAGCTATTTTTTAAATATAACTATTTTTTTAAATTTGGGTCACTTGACTGAATAGTGTCATATAATACATCTAAATGTACAAAATAAGCTAAATATGTATAAATTGGCTGAGAAGCAGGATATGACCACATAAACACAGGCTCATTCTCCATTAAATCATTGCGATTTGGTTCCTGTTCATAACTTTATGAATAAAGCAATAACAACAGTATTTTGTTAGCAAAGTTCAAATCTTTGAAAGTTAGTCAGAAACAAAGCACCAAGATGATGAGAATCCAATGAAGTGAAATAGAATTTAAAAATAAATTGAATTATATGAATACTAAAATTTTGCCCCAGCATACAGGGCTTCATCAGAGTGAAATGTAACAAACAAGTCAAACAGTATATAGTACAAAATAAGTTCCTTTTTATTTTTCAAATCACTACTCATTGCAAGATACACAGAAACCTACTAACAGGATATCCTGCATTTTTTCCTTAATACACACTTTTATTGGCCATCTCATCTAATTATAAGCATGTTTAATTTTTTGCACATGCATATAGCTTGCGTAGGGAGATTCAAACACTTAGAAAGAGAAAACTTAAGCTGTCTTTTTCAACTTCATTCTAGCTGCTTTAATCTTTGCCAAAAAATTGTAAAATATCAGTCAAAATGAATAAATTTCAAACAAGGCAAGTGAAGAGTTTTGCATTTTGAAAAATTTCATTTGTGACAAGGTGCAGGTGTTCCATTATGTACCTTACAGTACAAGGCCCACTAGCAACCCTAATGACAATTGTTATCATTGAAAGCCTATAGCTGATTTTTTAAAATTAGGCTATGTTAAAAATAAAAGATTAGAAGAAATCCAGATAGTGTTGTACCTGTGTTTTAACATCATCTCCAATTTCTGATGAAAGTTTCATGTAGTTTGCAACAGTTCCACCAAGAAACTAAGCAACAAAATTAGAAAAAAACTATAAAATACAATATGTTATAATATACAAATAAGTTCTAATTTCGAGAACTGAAATAAGAGATTTTCATGGATCAAGCTGTTGTGGTATTTAAACAGATTTAAAAAATTTAAGCCATATTGCACCTGTTCAACTCAGAAAGAGCTGACAGTTCTGGAGACTTTACAAACCCTCTTGTGAGGTCTAGGCAAAGCCCTGTAAACAAATACGTAAAGGTTTTACATAAAAATACTGGCATGGCTTCAAAATTTGACTGTATCACTTTTAGTGCTTGGAAATTTTGATAAAAATATTCAGATATGAATTAGGGCATTTTTTGATATTATCCAAAAATCTGGAACATCTGATTTCAGTTAAAATAAGTACACTATGGTATAATTATTATAATAACAATGCGTAAAGCTTAAGATTACATAGACATCATAAAACTAATGAAATTAAGTACCTGGTCAAATTCCTCTACAAATTCTGGAACATCATCTGGGAAAGAAAGGGATTGCAAATTTACTTCAATGACCATTTATTGCATTTTTTGCTTTTACATATTTTACTTGTTGTTGCATTGACAGAGGTATGTTAAATAATTATGTAGACACACATTTCATTTAAAGAATGCAAAAGTTGAAAAGCATGCAGTGTTTGAGAAAACTAGAGAACACATGATGCTCACTGTCCATCATTTTAATTTAATCATCAAACATAGAGTATAGAAATATATTTCATTCCTAGTACAATTACAATATTAAGCACTTCTCAAACAGGGAAAAATCACAAAAGATTAAAAGCATATCATTAAAAAAAATGGAAAATGTGATCCATGTAAGCCCATAACAATAACAATGTATGTATGTGTGTATGTATAATAATCTTTAATGTGAATAACAAACTAAGTTTGAAAACTTGTTTTCAGTTTGGTTCACAATACATAGCAACAGTCAAATTTGATTTGTTGCACCATATCACTGCCCTGTAGCAAGAAACAATTAGAATATCTATAAAACTGAGTTAATCATTGATGCCTTAAAAACTGAGGCGATAAAAGGTAACATTTTTTATTGTCAAAGTTTTACTAAAAATAAGAAACAGACAGGATTGAACTCTGCTCTATTTGACAAAATCTGTTGCAAGTAGAGGGTCACAGTAAAGGAAGAATCAGGTTTAACTCAGCAGTGAAGGAGCTTTACCTGAAAAATTTCAGTTAGGTGGAGCCAACTCAAAGCTTTAATTCTCTTTATGTGTACCGTTTGATGCAAAAGTTATTTTGTGCCTGCTTAGGAGGTGTGTCAGATTATAAGTATTCTTAATTTAAGAGATAATATGTTATTAGTGTTCTTAAGATGCTCAGAAGAGGGTGGACATGTTTTTAAAACTAAAAGCGATTAAGAAAATTTGTAAAAAACCTATTATCTTTGAGAAATAGCTTCTTCTTTTTGTATCCAACCGACGCTAAGCCCGTTGACACTGACAACAAACTTTCATGAATAAATTTTTTTCTGCTATGGTATACATCAAGCAAAAGGACAGCAAGTTAGTATAAAGGTTTTATATCTGTTGAAACAAATATTATTAGTGCGAATTTAGTTCATGTAAAAAGGTTTGTTCTACTAGCTTGCGCGATAGAGGAGAGGGTGTGACAATTGCATTTCCTGCATCCATTCAGTTTGTCAAAAAACGGATCTAAAATTATTGCTTAACAAATTATCGTTACTACAAATGTCCTAGTTTCACTATATTTATTTAGAATTGGTGAAAAATATTAAAAACTTTAGCCGAAAAGTCTTGAAAAATTAATATAAACATTAAATACCCTTCCTATAATTTATGAAAACGGAATTTATGCCGTGTAGGCCCATATCAGGAAGCTGTCAACAGTAAAAGAAATCGATCAAAATGAAGAAAAAAATGACTAGTGCAACGCTTTTAAAAATACCTATGACTGCACTTTGGCCTCCAGTTCCTTTTGATTTGAGAGAGACATTTTCAAGCCGCGTCGTCACTTGCTCTAGGCGTGTTACAAGACTTTCTAATTGTGATGTGGCAGCCATCTTGCTAGGACTTGGAAGGAGAAGGCGGAACCTACTTGATATCGTCACGTGGTACAACCCAATAAGACAACTCCAAATATGGCATCAGCTTTCGTCCTTACTCTTCCTAACTCTTGTACTAAAATTTTGACATTTGTAAACTGTTACAACAGAAAAATTTACTTTTTTTCTTTCACCTACAATCAAAGCCACAACTTGCAGAATTATGCAGAATTTTTTACCCTTGAAATGAGCGTCCACAGAGGAGTCTTGAGCACAGGTTAGCGCTTGGGCTCCGACGCAAGTTGGAAAGGTTGGGGGGGGGGGGAAATTTAACAACCATTAAATAATATTCTCAAAAACTTTATTGTTTTGCAGAAGTGGGGAACAAGTACCCTACGTCAGAGGCCCTGAAGCGGCCCTCCTTTCCGGGTTGGAAACTTGCACTCATTATGCATTTAGCAAAGCATAGGGCCAAAACTCAAATATCACAAATTGTTGGCGGATTATAGGCAAAAACCACAAGATTATGCTATCAGCATATTATGATCCAACTCGTTACTTGTACCTCAGAAACAAAAAGACACCCTTTTGTAACAGCCTCTGCGAAAACTGTTCCCAGTGAGAATTTCCCAAAGGGGGAGTAAAAAATTGGACCTAGGAATTTTCCCCTTTTCCCACGTCCCCTGCAAGCAGACAATTTTTGTCGCCTACCAGTTTTAAATTTCTCTCTTATTGTGTAGTATATTACTGATGTAGTTATTGTGTAGTATATTTTTTTCAGTTTGGCCAGAGTCATTGTAGAAATAATTTTCTTTAGAGTTAGTTAACCCAACCAGGGGCGTCGTGGCCGTGGGGGCAGGGGACCGTGGCCTCCCCCCCCCGCCTTGAAAATTGACAGATTTTTGAAAAAATCATTGTTATGTTGGAAAATTCTCAGATTTGAGCTGTGGGTAAATAGAGAAATGAAAGGAACCTTTTAGCGACATGAACCAAAATTCTTACCGTATAATCGAGAAGCAATTTTCTCAAGCAATTCACTGTAAAGATAATACTAGATTTCCACAAAAACAAAATGATTTCTCAGGATTTACCGATTTCTATGATAGAGTAATTAGCTGCTCGTATTTTGTCAGTTGAAATCCGAATCTTCAAGGGCCAAATTTGGTTGTGGAAATTTGCAATATTGGTCATAAATAATATTTCTATTTGATATTGGAGACTGGGACATTGTCAATTTTGTGCCTATAACCAGATTCAAAAATTTTGCCCTAAATTTGAAAATTAATGCAGTTATGTTCCATAAGGTAAAATAAGGAAGTCTGTCAATACTATCGCTCTCCGCCAGTGGATAATTTTAAGAATAAAATTTTATTATCAAAATTTGCTCTAAAGAATGCAATTTCTGTTGAACTTGAAACATTAAGATTAAAAAATGTTGCCCCTAGAAGCAGTATCTTTATTCCACTCTTGTTCTAATCTACCAATCTATAGGGTTGCAAGATGTCAGAGATTTCACAGTAAAATAAAAGTGCATTTTGGCAAAGGTTATGTGTCCCCCCCTACACTATTATGATTTGAAATGCTTCTATTTGATTAAAATAAATCAATGAAATTTTGTCAGAAAATTCTTCTTTCTGGCCCCCTCTAGAATTCATTCACCATGACGCACCTGAACCCAGAACAGCAATTTAACCCAATATCTTGGATCAATACAAGAAAAGGTTTGAATATGTGAATCCTCAAAAGGAGACATTCTTTGTAGATAAGAAAAGAAATGTTCATAAAAACCTCATGATCTTCAGAAATACTTAAGAAGCATAGACTTGGTAAGAAAGGTAAACACAACTTTATTTGATGCTTGGGTAGCATTTTGCAAAATACAGAATTTGCCAAATCAATATATGAAGTTCAACCATTGTCATAATGAGTATTAAAAGGTAATTTGAATATATATATGTACTTCATGTATGTTGTAAAGTTAAAGATTTAAAACCTTCCTTTTTGTTTCTTTAATAAAGAATCTCTCAAGGCTATTTGCTTGTCTCTGAAGGATCTCTTTTTCTTTCCTTTAGCTTGTCTGCTTTTTGATATCATCATGAAAGGTTTTTTCTTTGATTTTTCCTTGTTAGTTGTACTTGCAAATTCATTTTGCCTTTTCTTCTTTGGCATGCTATATTTTTCCCTACCTTCTCTACCAGCTAATACTGTTGATAATCTGGCCTCTTTGTCATGCCTTGGCCTTTTATACACCATTTCAATATTATCTAGTTTTACTATTTCATCTTTATTACTGAATAAATCAGCAGATGGGGCACTTCGTTTTCTTGTTGTTTTGCCTTCAACTTGTCTGACTATTTCCTTTCCTTTTATTTTCTTAAAGTCCTCATCAGTTAGAATCCTGGTGTGACTTATCAATTCTGCTTTCTTCTTTTGCTTCTCTTTTTCCTCTGGATTTTCTTCTTCTTCTTCTTCTTCTACATTGCTCTCCTCATCTGAGCTGTGATGCACATCAACCCATTCTCCATAATCATCATCATCATTATCTTCATCACCTTCATCTGTTTCCCATCCATCATTTTCTTCATCTCTGTTCTCCTCATCAGCCTCTTCATCTAAATGTTCTGCTCCTTGCACAAATGTTCTGGCAGTATTTGCACCATATTCTGTTACCATTTGTTCCTCAGCATCAAGTACTGGTTTTCCCCTGTCTTTTCTATGTAAGAGTTCTGGATTAAGTGTCCTAAAAAGTTGTATCAATGACCTTGATGCCATCATGATTCCCTTGCTTTTTGAAGATTTGTACTCTGTCAAATCTTGAAGCAAATCTGCTGTCATAGCCAAAGGACACCTGATACATATTTCTCTCACTGCATTTAAACCAACAGCAATAACTTCATTGGAGTTCTTTTCTGTTATGAAATTGTTTGCAATAACCTTGATAATTGTTTCAATCAAATCAGGTGGGACAAGTGCATGGCATGATTGGGCTGCAAATGAAAGTAGCTTTGTGACTTCTCTTTGGTGGGGTTGAAGAAATCGCTGAAGGAATGGATAAAAATTGAGCAGAATCAATTCATGTATACCAACAAGTCTCGCAATCAAATTCATAATCATCATCTTTACTTCAAACTTGTCATGAGAGTTTTCTACCATTTTCAGCAACTTTTCAGCAAAACCCTGTGGGTCATTTATCAGATGGATAGCTGAAAAATTAAAACTAGTTGGCTTTGTTTTCTTTTTCTTTTTCTTTAGAAGAAGCATTGCCTTTTCAATTTTTTTCCTTTTCTTGTTTGTTTTCTTAGACACACTTCCAGCAAAAGACAGCCTGCGCACATTTGCCTCATCATCACTGTCAGAAGCATCAGCATCATCTTCTGGTGCATCTGTACCAAGGAAGAACTTCAATGCTGAGCTCCTAACTTTCCCAATCTTTGAAAAACATGCTGTTGTTATAACATTAACCGTTTTTGTATCATTCCATATATTTCTTCTATAGAGCTCAATCATAACATCTAATGACATATTTGCTGCAACTGCATTGCTGTCTGTAAGCATGCTAAACATGAAATTTTGCAAGGACTTGTTGACTTGGTTATTTTTGTGTTTGCTATTGATGCTTTTTATATCAGAAACAATGTGTGTGTATAGCATGCTTCTTAGCAATTTGTCCTTGCATTTAAACAGCTTAAAGAACAATTGCAAAATAACCAACGGAGAGACGAGCCCCTTATTTCGCACCATAACCAAAGCTCGACACATTGTATTCCTGAGATCGGGATCCATGTCAAGTCCATTGCTATTTAACAAATCTACAAGTTCTTGGGGAAATTCAAGTGTTTCCTCTGGATAGTTGTAAGAAATGTGGGCAATAAACATCATCAAAGACTCGAGCGTATTTGAGCTTTGTGTCGGGTTAAGCTTGAAAATTTCCATATTCGATTTGTAGTGACGCCATTGTTGGAGGAATTCATCTCTATACAGGGATGAATCTCTTTTGATGAGATTCTGCAGCTGCGGCAAGTTGTTTGGTAGCCGATTCCTGTTTTTATCTGCCATATCGTCTTTCTGTTGTCTTCTTGAAAACAACGAAGTGCTTAGTTAGGCCAGGCAGGACCACGATGTAACCTCAGTCCCGTTTTCCATACTCGTTCTCGATACTGATCTCGAGGTTCTTTTTGGCGCGAGGATTCCGCCCTCGTGAACTTGCTGTACAACGTGACAATGGCTACGTTGTTTTCATATTTTACGAAATCACCGAAAGTTGGAGCAACAGCTGGGAAAAAGTCAAATGCATCCCCTAAAGAGCAAGCAAAAGAATTGAAAGAGAAGAATGGCTCAACACCTATCGGACCGAAATCTCCGGTTTTTAATGTGCAATCTCATGGAGAGGGAGAAATCGTTTGGGCGAAAATGGAAGGTCATCCCTGGTGGCCAAGTATGATATGCAAACATCCGAGCACTAGTAAGCTTGAAAAGAAGGTTGGAAAGTTCATTGAACTCCACGTACAGTTTTTTGGTACACCTCCAAGCAGGGGATGGATAAAGAAAAGGTTTGAATATGATGAAATATTTTTATAGACAATTCTATTATTTATTTCAATATGATCCCCAGGTGTATGGGTTGTTATTACAAAAAAGCGAGTAATCATCCTGTTTTTAAGTAATATTTATTCATTGTCATGTGACCGTGAATTTTCTGGGTTTATTTTGATGACACAGCTTTGTTTTCTAAACTTGGTAACATATATATGAAGTGATTCCTGCGACCTTGGACTGATGGTACAAAAGCGACCTGGACTGATGGTACTATGCCTAGACCTCAAAATTACCCGAAAAGACTAGAGGGCTAGGGCTGACAAGGAAAAAAACTTAAATACAATCAGCAGATACTAAAGTGCCTTGAGCCATCTATCAATGAAAATGGGCCAATCAATAAGCAACATAATCAAGAACACTTTTGTAGCATCCCCTCTTTATTTGTGAGAGACCCTGTATTGTAGTTTAGTCAGTAAGACACAATGGTCACATGATATCATTGCTTACTGGTTCTGTGTTTTCTGCACATTAAATCAAGTCTAAAAGCGACAACACATTCAACAGAAGCAAAGTATAGGAATTTATAAGACATCAACCAGCGTTCCTATACTAGTTCCAATTTCTGGAGATTATTGAAATAGCAGAAAGGTTTTAATAATTTCTGCTTAGATCAAATGGTTGAAGATATCTATAAATTTGGAGAATGATTCAGAATAGAGTTATCATGTACTGACATCCTTGGATCCCTTAACCTGAAAGAGCAGTGAGAAATACCTCTAAATACGAAAAAACAGTCAAATGTAAACAAATGTGTCAAGAAATGGCAACATGAGCATGGGGTGTTTCCAACCAAACCTCTGTTATTTGATATCAGTAATCCAAAATAACAGTTATCCAGTGGTAAACTTAAAATCCTTTATAAGTCATATCTGGTTTTTTACACATTTAACTGAATGTTTATGTTTTGTAGTATTTCATGGTTCTTTTTTGTTATGTTGTCAAAATTCAATAATTCTTACATAGTTTTTTTGGGCTATCATGATAAGGAACTCTGTTTGACCTCTTTTTCTACAGGGACTTGCAAGGAATCAATGATAGGAAACCTGATGACAATGAGGAGGTGAAAAGTGCATACAAAGAAGCATTAGAGGCAGTGAAATTAAAGTCTAATGAAAGGATTGAAAAGCTGTATGCATGTGCATCATCTGATGAGGAAATGGATGAGAATGACGAGGAGGATGGAAAAATTTCATTTGAAATAGGGAACTCTGTGGAAAATAATGGCGAGGTTATCATGTCAGCAGATGAAGAGGATGATGTCAATCAAAAAGTGCCTAAAAGTGTAAGCATTGTTTTTTGATTAAATGCTAATTATAATATGGTCAAAGTTAAGTCTTGCTGCTATGTGATTTATTTATAGTATGAGAAACCTTACTTAATCATTCATAATATGCCTTAATAAGTATAGGTTCATGTATAGTATGTTTAGGGTTAGTTTATTTTCATTGTCATTATTGGACACTAAAAGTACTGAAATAAAAAAATGTGCTCACTATGACTTTGTAACAAATGGTTGCTGTGTAATAAACCCTCCAATAAATCTAAAATTGCACAACATTTCCACATTTAAATTGCTATGCTTTTGAAGATTTCAATGGGATATTGTATTTTATATTTCTTTTGTAATAAAGTTCATTGCTTTGAATTCTCAATCTGTTGAAATTTCAACCTGCCATGTTAGTGATGGTTCCGAAGTCTAAACATATATATTCTGTGTTCAAATTATAAGTGTTCATTGATAGGGCTGTTTCCAGTTGATATCAAATTATTTTATGATATCTGATAGAACACTGTAACCCTATATCAACACTGTTGACGCCATAACAGGTGTCTTTGCAAAAATATTTTTTGTTGCCATTTTCAAACCTAGCTATTATCATATGGTTATTCTCTGAACATATATGAAAGGATACTGGGATTTTGTTTTTATATCACATTTTTTTGAATGCCATGTATACTCTTTCTCAGGAAAAGAGAAAAAGAACCAGACGAGATAATGAAAAAGAACAGAGAAAAAAGGCAAAGAGAGTTATTGAATCTGGATCTGAATCTGGTATATTAATCTTCATTTGTTATTGTAAGAAAGATATTTAAAACACAATAAACATTTGTATTTTAATAATTGAAGTTTATTTCTGCTTCTTATACATATGTTTTTGAAACTACAAAACTGTGTACTTTTTCTTAACAATTTATATTTGATTGCATTACTTCTGCAGAAGATGAATATAAACCAGATGGAGAGGAAAGCTCAGATGATGGTGCCAGTAGTGGGGTAAATGAAGATGAGTTGAGTGGTGTTGAAGCTGAAGAGATTTCAGATGATGAGGAGGTAATGTAGGGTTGAGATGAAGTTAATCTAATAATCTGTTTTGATCCTTATTGCATAAATAAGTTGCAATTAAGCAATTATTCAAATTAAGTATTCAAATTTTTTCATGAATTTGATGGAATTTCTTAATCAGCACACATATAGTTATGTAATGATTGAGTTTCCCAGTTTAGCTTGTTGATGATGTTCAGATCCCTTCATAAGCTGACTTCAAACAGGGTGCAAAAAACGTGAAAGATTAAGAAAAGTCTTTTGCTGATGGTAGATCTTTGCATTTTACTTGAAGGATGGTGGTTCAAAGACAAAGAAAAAGTTAGCAGCTTCAAAGAGTTTTCTAACACCTATTAGAAGTAAGAAAAATGGTAAAGAAAATCTTAACAATACCGGGACACCAAAATCTACTTCCCCATTAATGGAAAAAGTTGCAAGCTCAGTCAACAGAGCACAGACTGCTCTAGCAAAGTTTTCAGCAGAGGTAAGATGCATAAAATTATTGCCTTAAGTGATATAATGATATTCTCCTTCATTATCACTGTAATTACAGTTTCAGATTTCCAGGTTGGTAACCAAAATGGTTGCCATTAATAAAGTACACTCAGTTGAGAGGCAAAGCACTTTCAGTTGTGTTGACCATGTTACTTAGAAAAAGTCACTGAAAAGTGTATTCTATCAATTTATCCTCTTCATCTTTTTCAAAGCCATCAAGTCCAGCTCCCGATATTGGCACTGGAGAAGTGAGGACATTTGATCATGAGAAATTACAGTTTTTAAAGGATGGGCATAGAAAAGACAAGAATGGAAAGTTGCATACCGATCCAAATTATGACAAAAAAACACTCCTTGTAAGTAACTATGTATTTTTACAATAGTAATTCCTTTGACAAAATAAGATTCTCAAGATATGAACCTATTGCTATGTTGTGATCAGTGGCAGATATGGTCAAATATATGGTAGAGGAATTATAAACAGGCAGTTTCAAACCAAGAGAAACTCATTTATTTCATATAAGACTTTCATTGTTATCAGCATGTAGCCTCTGGCAACCCTCTCTAATCTAAATTTCAAAGCTTTTATATCTACCTAGCATCATACTGGGCATGCCTAGGTCATAAATATGTAAGCAGCAATTAAATCCTACTACAAGTATTGGGGGTGGCTGTGATCATTTGAATCCTATTCCAATTTTTTGATTTGTTGCTTGATGCTTTTCCTGTTCTGAATATTCTTTCCCCCCTTTTTTCATGCAAGATTCCAGATTCATTTTTGAAATCAAAGGAAGTGACTCCAGTATGTATAAAAGTACCTTTTAGTTAATTTGATTGGGTTCTCTCTCAGTTATTTGCCACAGAAGTTGTTAAATGTTTCAATGTAATTGTGTGTTTCTTATTTGCATTGCAAAAATTTTTGATGGTGATAAGCTATTTTAATTCCTAAATGCTGAATCATAATACTTTGTGTAAAGTTTTGAAGCTCAATGTCAACACTGATAGAAAATAAAGTCAACATTTTATTATTGTTTCTAGTAGACCATAGTTGGATATATTTTATGGTTTTTGATAAGAAACAGTTTCTGAAATTTTCTTTTAGGCTCTCAGACAGTGGTGGTATTTGAAACGTGATTTATACGACACCATATTATTCTTTAAGGTAGTCTATTTTCATCACTTATTTGTTTGTTTGCTAAATTTATTTTGAATAAATTTTTTGGTGTCTGTGATGCTTCCCCAACAGCTTTTACAACAAGGAAGCAACTAGTCTACTTCTGTCACGTCATAATCAGTTGTTTACGTCACTGTGACGTAGGGGCCACACCCAATCGAACTTTAATTTGCACCAAAAGATGCTCCATGTGCGTGCTCCCTCTACCCCACAAGTTTTGTCTCAATACCTTGTATGGTTGCGGAGATATTCAAGAATGACCGAAACAATTTTTTCTCTGTGCGCCTCTTTTTGCCATTTTACCCCCATGACCCCCGCTGCCTCACTTCTGAGATTTTTTATACAGATATGACATCTTACAGACACACCCTCTAAAAAGGAATTTCCTCGATATCTCCTGTAGTTTCAAAGATCCCCACTTCCGGTGGATGCAAAAATTTGCTGAATACAATATTGGTATTTAGAGCTCATAACTTAACTTGAAACTTGGTTTTTTAAAAAGAGGGGTGAGCAGAAAAAACTGCTTTTAAGAGTAAATGCCATTGAATAGAATATTGAAGACTTTCAAGGGATGAAGATATCTGTCGTGACTTAGGCATTCTTGAAAAATGCCACGAGTTGAAAAGCAAGAGTGTTGTTCTTTGATCATGTTGCCTTTGAGATGATAAAAGTCCCACTCAGTCATACTTGATATGAAAGCCTATGCAAATTCCCAAAACCTGTGTTGCTTGATTTATCATTATTATTATTATCGAATTATTATTTTATTGTAGCTTGGTAAGTTTTACGAACTGTACCACATGGATGCTGTTGTTGGTGTCAAAGAGTTGGGTCTTCTTTTCATGAGGGTACATATCTTTTATTAACTTATCCTTTTAATTGAAAATGTAGAATACAAGTGAAAATGAAGTTAAAGGCCTGTATTTTCTATAAATTTCATTATTAAAGTTTATCTAACATTTTCAATGTTATCTCTCGAAGTAATGTTATTTACAAAACTGCGTTTTCAAATTGTATCTTTCTCAAGTCTCGGACTTTCATGTTTGGTTTTCTGTTGTTCTATACATTAGTTGTATTGTCTATACCAGGGGAAAGCAGCTCATTGTGGCTTCCCAGAAATTGCTTTCTCGAGATACTCAGACATTCTGGTTCAACGTGGTTACAAGTTAGTTCCTTTTTTTATTTTGAAGGCATAAGATAGAATAAGTTTTATTATCTTAATTGTTTGTAATCTTTATACTATATTGTATAAATTTATGTTAGTTTGAGATGTGTTTTTTGCTTAGTCAAAAAGCCAAATTCTAGGGAAAATTAGCTTGTTATTGCTCCGATTTTTTATTGTTTGTTTGATCGTTAGCTTGCTTGTTCCTCATTCTCCCTTTCTGCCTTGTACGTTTTTCTAGCTCGCTGGTTTTACATACCTCAATCATTTTTCACGAAGTGCTATTGTAATTAGACTGATACCATGAAATGAACGGTAGATGTTTTGGTTTTTGGAGTTGTTTTCAAGGTTTTTTTGGAAAATAAATTCCATGATTTTGTCATCCATTGGTTCGTTTTCTGCAGAGTCGCAAGGGTTGAGCAAACAGAGACCCCACAAATGATGAACGAAAGATGTGCCAAGAGTATGTTGATACCTTTTTATATTTCATATCAAGTTTCTGCAGACCTTATGATAAAATATATTGATAGAAGTATCAAAGTCTTCTCTTAATTATTTATGGATATTTGCCAAAATGGAAACCTAGGCAGTTGGCAAAGAAAATGTTTTGCTTTATTTGGAAATTTGGTTGTTAAAAGGACCTTCATAAAAACTTTTATGAATTCAATGTATCTTTGAATTTTTCAGAAGCGGGGACACCAAAAGTTGTTGCCAGGGAACTAGTGGCAGTAACATCAAAAGGTTTGCTCTCCAATGATTTCATCGATGCTACATATTGCAGTACGCATGTAATCATCTATGCAGCTATGCAGTTGCAAGGGAATTCAACAACTTTGGATTAGTTACTGTCATCTTATTTTTAACTTTCGACTTTGTTCAATCGAATTAGAGTTGTATGCGGTTTTTTCCATTGATTTTTTCAACCAGAGAACTAAATTTTGATATGAGTAATCATCAATAGATGCAGGTACATGATTGAAAATATGATTCAGTTAATAAAGTTTTCTGTCATTGATTCCCTACTAAAATTGTAGATGTCACTCATAACGGCCTATGATTTATTCTTCTAATGTGTTTATACTGATTTTAATGTTTGTTATAATCTATAATTTTAATTAAGTTGATGAAACCTATTTCAGATGTTTTCATCGTTATTCTCTATTAATACAAGGAAATTTGATGGAATTTTAAAGGTAACTTTTGAGCACCAAAACCTGTACAATGTTTAATTTAGATTGGTTGCCTCTTTTCTTCACTTTTCTCAAAAATAATTTATTGATCTTTAATCCCCCAAGAAATTTTCTGTACAGAAGCATGTTTTTTTCTGATGAAAAACATTACAAAAAAACATTTCTTTACAGAAGTGACATCTACGATTGAAGCCTTCGTCTTTTTAAAGATGTATTGACTAAACTTGCATCTCTTTGTTTCTTCGACAGGCACAAAGACTTACAGTTACATGGAGGGGCAAGCTGTCGATTCAGAGTCTTCTTTTCTATTTGCCTTCTGCGAAAAGGTTTTATTCATTTAATTTTGCTGTTCGTTAAAAGTCAGTCCCTAAAATTATGATTAAAGTATATTTGGTTAATCGACAGGGTTTTTCAAATGCTGCAAACAGGGTACTTGAAAGCTCTAGATAGCTTTATTACACGGAAACGTAGCATGCATATTTTGATTGGGGGGGGGGGGGGGGGGGTTGGGGTAGGGGTCTCGTCGCAATCAGTTTTTTTCAGCGAATCCAGGATATTTTAGCATAGCTACTGGCAATATCAAATCTTAAAGAATTATTGGAGGGGAGGGTCGGTCCTTACGGCCACGATATTGTACGCCCTGTGTCTAACCATTTCATGTATGTCTAGTAAGGTCCTTGTGTGCACGAGTAATCGGATATAAAAACAAGCTTCGTTTTTATTATAATATACTCAAATAGCTGAATTTCAAAATATGAATTACAAAGTTTATGTTTTTTTCCAGAATGATGGTGGATCGGAAAGTACATTTGGTGTCTGCTTCTTGGATACGTCAATTGGGAAATTTCACGTAATGCTTCATTAATTTTGGCATTTATAATAGAAATAAATATATTATAGCTGCTGCCATATTTACCGCCACAGACAATAGATTATGAATAACGATCTTATCGCTCTATTTGCTAAGAGGTGCACTGAGGCAATGAAGCTAGGCAACAAAGTACCTTCAGCTTTGCAGATATACCATGTATATAAATCAATATTTTAATTTGTCAAGATGAAAAGATTTTTTAAGAAAAATGCAGGCCAGTGTGACTATATAAGCATTTTGTAGCTCTAAATTTTATTATATATGTTTTATGTATTTAAAGTATTCTTCAATTTTGTTCTTCTTTATCCTATTTTTCGATGCTGTGGTGCCCAGTTTAATTTTAAAAATACATTTAGTTGTGCTGCCAAATAATTGAGCATAATGTTATCAACCCACTTTTTTCCAAGCAGTTTTTATTTCTTACATGTAAACTCCATTATTCGTTTCCCCTGCAGATTGGCCAGTTTAAAGATGACCGGCAGTCATCAAGATTCAGAACTTTGCTATCTCATTACCCCCCTGCCGAGGTAATAATCTAAATCTACCTTTTACATTGAAGCACCTACTATTCTCTGTCCAGTAGAAAATGTCTCCAACTACAAATTTAATCTAATTTGTTTCCAAAATGTTAAAATATGGCATTGGCATTGGCAATAGTTTTCTATTTTGATCACTGAAATTTTTCTTTTGAAATCCATTGGCATGTTATTTGTCATTCATTTTTAGTTATTTATCTAACTGTAAAATATATTTAGTTGAAAAATAAAAATAGCTGGATAGATTATCTAATACTAATTCGTTTGCAATCAAACCATATACAATATTAGAATGATGCAAATTAATGTGTCTATTATTCTTTTTCATTTCTTTTCACATATTGAACCCAAAACGAACCCCTGTTGACCCCATGTGCACCCAAAATTTGAAGTGAATTGGAACAAGTTAGTAATAAAGTTGCATTTCTCGTCTAATGCCCCTATGTATCAATTCTCCAACTGGCAGTTGAAAACTTCCTACAGTTAGCATTGTGATTTTATTGCAATACTGTATAACAATCGTAAAATTGATTTCCTATGTTTTAAGGCATCCAGTGAACGTTTCTTTGGTTCTTTTAGCTTTAAAATATTCGCTTCTTCCCCAAGGTCTTGTATGAAAGGGGTGGCCTAAGCACCAAGACCCAAAGCATTTTGCAACACGAACTGGTTTCCACTTTGAAAGAAGCGTTAGTTCCAGGTACGTTTTGGCTGTTTTTAATACAGTACCGTCTCTTGTTGATGATTATGTTAACAGTTTTTGAGCAAACAAATTTGTTCATCTTTGTGTTCCTTTCTAGGGACAGAATTTTGGGATTCTGGAAAGACATTAAAACAACTCGCTGAACATAATTGGTTCGATGATTCTTTGTCAAGCGAAAACTCAACCAAGGTATGAACATATTTGAACACATTAACATTAGAAATTTTAGCATACCTCGAGCGTTATGTTATTATAAAGTTGCACCAGCTCGAGCCCTAAGCGACTCTTGTCTTGCGTAGATTAAGCCTATTTTTATGCCTGTGTTTGTCTGTTATTTTGTGCCAGTGTCTGTATACCAGCTTCCGTTAGGTGCAATTTTCATAAGATATTAACATAAAGACTTTTTAGTATCGGATGAAAGCTTCAATACTTTGCATGAAATCTCTCTTGAGCTTGAGTCTTGTGTTGAAATATTCCCACTTTACAATATTGTTGACTCCTTTTCTTTTAGTCTTGGCCGCCAGTTATCAAGAAAATGTTGTCAAATGGTCAGTTTTAATATATCCCGTCTTTGTTAATTATGGTGTTTCAAATTTCATCTTGAATAGTTGTTTTAAGCTCTGTGAAAAGAGTTTCCAATGAACTTCTTTGTGGTGCCAACAGGGAGTGAAAACTACGACATCACTGTTCCAAGTAAAGTGTAATACGAACCATGTCTGTGAATAGCAAGTATATTTTTGGATTTATGTAAACCAGATGTCCCCCTACCCCCCCCCCCCACCTTAAGTTTAGAGCTTCTTGCACTAAAATCTATCCTACCCATGTCCAATGTTTTAACACTGTTCATGTTATGCAAATAGTAATCACTTGACGTGACTCTTATTAATCATTGTAATTTTTCATCTCAGCTGACACTCTGGGGCTGACTGCATCTGATGAGTACAGTTTGGCAATCAGTGCTCTTGGAGCTTGCACCTGGTAATGACTGAATCTTTGATATATCTTTATGACGTCACTTTTAGTATTCATTTACAAAATATATATAATCACATTTATATTAGCTTGTGGACATTCTGTGAGTAAATATATGTTAAAATTCTATTGTTTCTTTTCCTCAGTGTTACCTTGTATTTCTCCGTATCTTACTTATTGTCAGTATATATAATCACAGTTCTATACCGAAAGAGATATTTTTAAATCATAATCTTATCAATATTAATTTTCCTGTTGTTAATAGACATTTAGATTAATCTTGATCATCTGTAGTATCTGAGCTAGAGACCATCTCGACCTAGAGACGTTCTGTGTTGTTTGAAAAATAATAACAATAAACTTGATTTTATATAACGCTTTCTATCTATCAAAAGGTACTTGAAAAAGTGCTTGATCGAAGAAGAGTTGTTGTCAATGGGCCAGTTTGAGGTGGGTATCTTTTCTTCCTTTTTCATAACTCCGTCTAATACTTTATCTACCACCTTTTTATGAAGTTCATTTTGTGAAATATATGAATTGGTCTCACCATTTTCCATTCCTTACAGGAATACATACCCGTGGACAATCTTTCACCATCGAGCGAAGTTAGTTCTTTCCCCGAAAAAAGACAGAAATTGGTTAGTTTGTTTTGATCTACTGACAGTCTGGGTAACGCAGAGCAAAACACATATAAGTACATCTGATTTTCTATTCTTGTGCTATGATGTAAACAAAGCACATTGTATTACCTACAAGTCGAACCCTCTATAAGAAACCATTTTCAATCGTGAATCGTCAGTTGCCCTGAGCTGTATCGCTTAGGTATGAGATAATTATTTTATTTCAAAGACGTTGTAATACCCATAGTACCTTTTCCATTTTGTGATTTTTTATAGATTCTTGATGGAGTCACGCTTGCCAATCTTGATATAGTTTGTAATGGAGACGGGGGAATAGAGGGATCTTTGCTGGAACAGCTTGATCACTGTAGCACACCGTTTGGTAAGATGATATTATATATTTCACTTGCTTGCTTATTTCTACTATGTTTTTTGAGTCGTTTTATCATCTGTCTATATAGCCCCTTTTTTGGTTGTATTTGTTCGAGCCATTTTGCTTGTTCGTTGTTGCTTTTATAAAATTTTCGGTTAAGGATTGATAAACTGCTGCTGATAAACTATTATATCAAAGTTTTGACATACAATTATTGGTGTTGACCGTGTTTTGTCTTTATAATGTCTTGATATAAATTTTTTGTTGCAAATTTGCATAAAAAGGTATAAAATATAATTTACCGAAAAGTCATCAACCTGTAACCACTTAAGGTAGAGCTGTCAACCTTTTGCTTTCTATGTTTTTATATCATAAGATGAGATAATCAAGAAGATCTGAGAATTATATTTAATCTGCATAATATTGCAAGCAACTGTCAACTTAGTATTAAAAGAAGTTAGATTACTTTTTTGATTAAAGTCCCATCTTCTTTGTTAGAATTTGAGTCAGAAATTTGACAAAGGGAAAAATATTTATCAATAAGCCGCTAATAGATTTTTTTACCAAAATGCATGATGAATAATTATTCTCATTGGGCAATTTTTCATTTTATATTGTCCTTATTATCGTGGTAACGGGATTCTCGAAATACCTATAAATTTGGTAACAAAATAAAGATCTTTTGATTTCTAATTTTTATGTTTGTAATTCAAAGGCGTGAAGAAATTGAATATGCGTGTAAGACAGCCTTCAAGTGATGCAGCCCTATCCATGCTTCATCAAAAGAATTGTTGATTTCTCTTTTGCTTATCAAAAAAGGTTGCTTGAAACATTCTAGAATACTGCAAATTCTTTTCTGATGAATCTTTCACGTCTTTTCAATATTGAATATATTTTCGTTTGTTCTCCAAGTGCGTGATGCTGTTTTCATATATTGCATAAAAATTTATGCATAAATATTTTAGCAATAATCGTTGCAATTTTATGATTTTTTGCAATAGGAAAACGCTTGCTGAAGCAGTGGCTCTGCGCGCCACTTTGTCATCCAGATGGTATCAATGCCAGGTACAGATAACCGCATTCAACTCTATATTAACAATTTTGTCTTGCTTATCTTAAAGAAGAACCTTTTTTTCAGCACATTTATAATAGTACATTATTTATGTTTTTTATTTAATGCTAGTATCAGTTCATTTGCTTTCGACATAGAGTTTCGATTTCTCTTTATTACTGATTTGACACAAGAGCAGGCTTACTTATCAAAACGTTGGTCAGGATTGCAAACAAAATTGTCCTCCTTCCCAAACTCTCAGCGTTTTGCTATATCAATCCTAGCATTTTACCTCTTAAAAGGTGCAATAAATCTGTCAGCTTTTCTAGTTAGAGTGACCAATAGATATGCATCACCAGTTCATTCTAGTCCAGTGATCAGAATTTAAAACAACTATGCAGTTTTGAAATTCAAAACTTCTTATCTTTTTATCACTTTTATTTCTCAAAAGATACACTTTATGACATAGAAGCCAATTTTTATTACGAGAAGATGTTTAACGATACTGTTGGCTCAACAGGCTTGATGCGGTCGAAGAACTAATGGGCAAATCAAGTTTGATGGAGAAAGCTGGTGAAATCATGCGGACAATTCCAGACCTTGAAAGAATCTTGAGAAGGTTTGTCTTGATGTCATCATAACCTTTTTGACCTATGCAATTGATTCTATGCTTTTTTGCCGAATGTGAGTACCTCTGTTGTACAACTGTTTTTGCATCCTATATCCTTCGCTCTGTCAATTGAAATTTATGATCAATCAAAGTATGCCAGTTCTTATCTGAGGCATTGAGATAAAATCTGGTTTTTTAACTAATATTAAGTGATGTTAACTGATATTAATTAATATTAACTGAAATATGAAGAGATAATTAGAAATGACATATGTTGAAAAAAAGAGGAATAATAAAAATGAGAAAGCTTGACGAGAAATTACATCATGCTATTTAGATCGAAAATGTGAGGACTAAATGACAATTGAAGTACTGAAAGTTTCCCAGATTTCTTTGGGAAACAACAAAAGTGTATATACGTCTTGTATTTCAGTGTTTTTAATCAATTATTGGATGTAATTTGATGTAGCGGTTAAAACGCTTTTTAGTTAACAAAGCTAGACTGTTCCAAGTTCTTACCATCGCAACATATTTTGTTATATGAGATGATAATGTTTTTCTTTTAGAATTCATGCGATGGGGTCATTAAAGAAAAGCAAAATTCATCCTGAAAGCAGACAAATTCTTTTCAATAATGACGTCTACAAGTGAGATACTTTGAAATTATTCTTTGGAGATCTGTGTTCATATGAAGTTTAGTTTTTTTTGACTATTTCTCGCAGAGTTTTCCAATCAAAGCCCTGTTTGTTGTTTCCTCTTGAGTTGTTTACGAAGGTGTTTCTCTGTAACATTGGGCACTTTGTGCATATGACGAACACTAACAATGAATTATCGTCATATTCTGCTTCCAATATAAGGTCATCGTCATAATCTGCATCTTTTAAATAAGGCCGGTTTTCATTTCAATTTCAAAACGGTAGCATCTTCAGTATTTTTGTGGTAATGGGTTGGAATACTGAAAAATTAGAATATTGAAGACATTAAGGTGTGAAGTCGTTATTTAGAATTTCATCCATACAACGCCTGCAAGCAGTCAACATATACCAGTTTAAGCGTATTTAATTTCATGAAATTCCCATTTGCAGCAAGCGAAAGATTGGTGATCTGCTTTCTGCTTTAGAGGGATTGGAGAAGGCCAGCAAGGTTGTTGCATTGTTTCAATCAGATGATGAGCCACTGAAGTAAGTTGCTTTTTACAATCATAAACCTTACAGTTACAGCTAGTTACAATATGTTTTGTAAAATACGATAGGTTCCATTTCTTCACGCCTAGCCCTACTTGAATGTCAACGTACAACAAAGTAGAATTGGCAACTTAATATTCGTTGATTTCAGTAAGAAGGCTTTTTGGTTGCACCTAAGATTTTCTGATTAATATTTCTTTTAAACGAAGGACAATTATGATCTCGGTGACAACGTCAGTTTAAGAAATATAAATTACTTTCTGCTTAAGATTTTCGAAAGAATTCTAATTTCTAAATGAAAGATAATTGTTTTGACAATAGATCCAGTCTGCTCCAGCAAATCGTCAGCAAGCAAGAAGGTATGCCTTAAATCTTGCTCAATTAATCTGATAAATGATATTGTATATATTGATACATGCTTATATTGTATAAACTGATACATGCTCATATTGTATAAATTGATACATGCTCATATTGTATAAATTGATACATGCTCATATTGTATAAATTGATACATGCTCATATTGATACTAATACATGCTGAGGTATCAAGTTTTCACCAAGTCTTTCACAGAGGCACATGCCATTGATCACAAGTCTCATAAAAAACAGTTACCTCCAGAGGTTTTTTGATAGAAGACAAGCTTGTAATATGGATATTGATCAAATATTTATAAAATATAATAAGCTATACTATCAAAATTGACAAGAAAAAAGCTTACAAACGTGAAAAAAAATTTCTCCCTTTTTTATTTCAGGGCGGTCATCCAAAGGTTTCCCTGATTTGTCCGAATTTTTAGACTTTTTCAAAGTAAGTGTCAATCTTACTCAACTTTTTTTCTCTGTTTCAGTCGAATGCATCAGATTTAAATGATTTCACACTTTTGGAGAAATTTAAGGATATTTTCAGGTTCTGTGGTCAAAGATAAAAAAATAATAAAAATTGTATTTTAGATGACTTTACACTTCAGAACTGTTTTTTTGAATACATGTACGATGCTGCAGAGATGAGCTGGAACGCGAACATCCCCCTATCTGTCATATTTTTTTGATATTATTTTCCTTGTAAGGTCCAATGTTTTTAGCACAATGGCTATTTGTATTACAGTTTATTCTTTCGATTCATTAAAAACTTACACTATAGAATGCATTTGATCACAACAAAGCAAAGAAGGATGGCGTCATCCTGCCAAAGAAAGGTACCCATTTCGCTGTTTAGAATATTTTATTTATAGAAAGACAAGCATGCTTTTTTCTGCATTCCATGCATCCATTAAAACAGTCTATAATCATTTCGTAGTTGTTTGTGAATTTTTACTGTAAAGCTCTCGTTTTAAAATTTACAATGGATACCAGATGACATGGAACACTAATGATCATTTTCAAGGTCGAATAAAATCTCCCCTTGAAACAATGTGAATAGACTAGAAATTGCGTAGAAAATTTGAAAGTATGTTTTTCGTGTGTCATTTATGATATTTGCCTAACCTATCGACGTTGCTCAGGTTGGAGAGGGAAGGAGAACAAAAGAAGTTTAATTTCTGATAAAGTAAAATCTATCGAGCATAAACGTTGAAATGTATGAAACAAACTAATTTTGACAACAGTGGAAAGAATTTAAATTTCATTTGCCTTGAAACTTGTGTCTTTTTAGCAAATATGCATGATTATATTTTCAGAGATAGCTCATTGAAATGTTTCTAGTATCGTTTATATTTCTCGCATTGTCAGGTGTACACGAAGAATATGACCGAGCACTGGAAGACATCAACGCAGTCGAAAGAGATCTGGATGATTATTTAGAGAAGCAAAGGAAAAGACTTGGCTGTCGGGTAAGCTTCTGCTGGTATTTAGTATCTCTTTAGCCCCCATTGGTGGGGGATAGGGTAATACTCTACTGTTTTTAAGATAGGGATTCTCTGGGTACTTTTTAGGGTTTAAAATTTAGGTAAGAAATACCTCTAGGAGTAAGCCTCCTATTCAAATACTTTCTAGGGTTCATGAAATACTAGGATATTTTTGGTTTCAGATACTGTAGAAAAAATATAGAAAAAAATAGATAATATAGAAAAAAATAGAAAATGTAAGCAACGGAAAAGTTCTTATTGTTGATGTTCAGTTTCATTAGTTCTTTAAAAAACCATCTTCTTCTTTTAGGCAATTACATATTGGGGAAATGGTACGTTCAAAAAGATGCTAGATTGTGCAGCTAAATATCATCTTATTCTATCAAATTAATTTCTATGATATTTGTGGCAATCTTCTCTAAGGAAGAAAACTGTGTTAGTTATTATTTTTGGTTATTGGAATGCTTTTTCATCAAGTAAAATAACTCAAGCTCATAAATGCATTTTTCTCCCTTTATTTAGATATTTTCTTAGAATGACCAGATATTCTTGACGTATAACGATACACGATGGTTTGTGCTTTCTGATTGGTCAAAAACAAGCAACCAATAAAATACAACCAATAAAACTCAAGATTTCCCCTCACGTTACTTTCGATCCGCATATGAATTTAGATTTCTGTTATCCTTTTCATGATGCTAGAAACCATATTTTAATATTTTATATTTCTAAAACAATGATTTTAGGCAGTTTTTTTTTCTTTAAACTCCATATAATCCTTGGAAATGATGGATCCATTTCCTCCTCATAGTTCTAGTTTAAAAGTACTTGCATTCCATTTAAGGTAAATTCCGCTACCAGCTGGAAGTTCCTGAAAAAAATTTGGCACGAAATACCCCGGATGATTATCATTTGAAATCGCAAAGAAAGGGATACAAACGATTTCGAACTGATTACATTGAAGAAAAGCTTTTGGAGCTTTGTGATGCAGAAGATAGGAGGGATAGTGCTCTGAAGGATACAATGAGAAATGTCTTCCATATTTTCGACGAAAAGTATACTTGTTTTCCTCTGTTTAAAGAGTTTAATATTTCTGTTATCTATAGATATCATGTTAGTAGTAAGAAGTTGCTACTCCTCATTTCACCCCAAACAATGCGACGGAATTTGTTATTTAAGAAAAAAACGCTGACATTAAAATTTATAAAAGGAAATCCTGTTGTTTGATTAAACCCATTTGCAGCTGGTCAAATTTTCTCCTTTTCTTATTCAGTTTAAAGTATGACCTATTTTCATAATATCCCCATTTTCCTTTCTCAGATATAAATCGATGGAAGGTGCTCTTCAGTGCATATCTGTGCTTGACTGCCTAATGAGCCTAGCAATATATAGGTAGGCTTTTTTGACATTTCTTTAAATAGCCTTATGACACCAGTTCAAGTATGCCAAACCATGTTCTCGCGTTAAACACATGTTGCATTTTTTTCTCAGTGAGATTGAGTGAGAAGTTTTTCGTCTACACGAAAACGAAACATTTTCACATAATTGCATTTTTGAAAGATTCTACCCTAGATGAGATTTTCAAATGTTTCTGTTTCTGTTCATAGATTAAATTATGCATGTAGATGGGATGTAAAAACGCAAAGAAGTCATTGCGCTTTCCTTTGAAAATTTGTTTTCGCTTAGATGAAGCTTTTGTGCAATTTGTTATTTTTACACCGGGAAACGAGTACATGTTCTTGTAAACAATACATAAAGTTGAATTTGGAAATTTTAATGTCTTTACTGGAAGTTTTTTATGAAGATGAAAAGTATGTTTAATCATATGGTTTAATCAAGACGAAAGGTTGTTTATTGAGAGTTGCACCTCGGTTGCCTAATTTCAACATTCCTTTTCCATAAGAAAGATATGAACTTTTCATCTAAGTCTGCCTTTCATTTATTAAACTGAGTTATAATTCACGTTTGTTTGATCATTGTATTCATCAAAAGAGTTATGTTCATTTTTCCGATTATCTCCGATTAGTTCCAATGCAGATGGTGTTACCTGCCGGCCAGAAATACTTCTGACGTCAACTCATGAAGGCAACGAAAATGTGACGGTAAATAGTCTAAGAGGGCAAAAGCCTATATTTATTTTTATCGGCAACTGCATTTCATGTTCCTAGGTTGTCTCAAGACTGCTGTAGCCTTGGTGATACAGTTTATCCCTGTCAATATATTTTGACTACTTTTTGCATTGCTTGCCTATCAGCTGATAAAGTGATCAGTGGATTTTTTAATGATAGAAGAATGCAATTTGACAGCCTCTGCACTAAATGTTAATATGAGGAATTTGCTAGTAATGAAACATCAAATTGATCGACGAACTACAAATGAATACTTTCAAACAAATGCCATTTGCCGAGATAAGACAAAATCAAATATGAATAAACTAGGTTTGTACTGATATTTCGCTCCAGTATATAGTGCTCCCAAAGAGTTGCTCGAAGTGATTTTTCAACAATACTATTTTTAAAGCAAATTGTCTTAGTGATAAATCATTCTGAGGTGCAATTCCATCATTGGGGAAAAGAGAGCAACTTAGCTTTTATTGAGGTGTGTATAAAGAACCGCTTGAATATTGACTAGAACTGCTTGGGAGTTCCATGAACCATGCAAGTATCTCGAAGATAGTTAATGTGGCATTTGCTATGCCAGCAATTACCAATTGAAATTGATTCCTGGGAACCCACCGCCTAGACCTAGACTTTCTAACCTAGACCAAATATTGTTATCTTTCACAATTTTTTCCAAAGCCTTTCATCGAAATCCGCAACTCTCGTCACCCCTGCATTAGCCGTACTTTCACTGGTGACGACTTCATACCAAACGACATCAATGTCGGAAAAATGCAGGTAAATGAAATTCATAGTTTTACAGCAGTTTATTGCATCGACGTAACCAAAGATATTTTTTGTCTGGACAATTGTTAACATGTTGCCTGTTTAGGATGAATCAAGAAACATCATTTGCAAGTTCGTTTTCCCAAGAACCCTTGCGTGCCATTGCTCCGTGGCCTTTTGTCGTTCAAAGTTTTTTGTACCAACACATTTTATGAAGCCTGCCTGACAATTTTGCATCGATCCAATGACATTTCATCGTTTCTAAGCCTTTTGCACTTACCATTCTAACCTGATTCCGTTACTTATCAAGTTTTTTCTCCTACAGGGAGACGAGGGCGAAGCTAACTCCGACAGCACTTGCCTTCTTGTAACTGGTCCGAACATGGGTGGAAAATCGACCTTGATGCGTCAGACTGGTATTATTATCATAATGGCACAACTAGTACGTTATTATTTGAAGAATATTTATATATTTGAAATATGTTATAGCTCTGGTGTTTGTCGTTTTCAGCTCTGGGCAGCATCGTTTGACTCCTATCAGCAAGAGGGACTCCTATATCCCTCTTGCTTAGCAAGACTTGAGTAACAACTGGAGACTTTTGTTCGCCAAATGATAAAAAAAGAAGCTGGATCAAAGCGTTGTACCTTGTACCCTTCTAAGTAGCCCGGCAGCTGGACTTACTTTAAGACTGTCGCTGTCTCCACTGCTAAAACTACTCCCAAGTTACTTGGGGCACCTAAAGAATTTTCCTCTCCTTTATATTTCGTTTATTTTTAAATTAAAAGTCTCACCTGTAGACACTTTTAAAATAAATCGTATTTGCAATGTCATGCTGTTATGCAAAAAGGAGAGAAAGATTTGATAGGAAAATACATTTCAGCACTCGAATATTGTCTTGAGAGATAATTATACAATGCAACTAGAAATGGGTGCATGTTGCAACCCTTGCTGTAATAAATTCGCTGTATTGTGGCTTAGATTAGGGAAGTCTTGCAACGTTACGAATGGGCCTTGGAAGAAATTCCTCACTTTCCTGGGATTTGTATCAAGTGAAGCCTTTCGTTCAAGGAAATTTCTGCGAATATGTCAAGAAAGTAAATTCTTAGCCTATCTGTTTATTTGTAATCAAACAAATCTGTAGTGCTCATCCCAAATCCCTTATATCAATCCCAGAGCTTAATATTCATTCCTACTATATTAATTTGATTAAAATTTTGTTTGTTTGTTTACTTTTATTAAAGACAGTCTAGTTTTCGTTTTTCCTTAATATTCGTATACTTCGAGGAACTTGATAAAGAATGCTGAAACTTGGGCTTTTTCCTTTTGGTTAGATTTAGTGAAGTGATTATTTAAAAATGTTGTGTTTTGAACTTTACTTTGAAAGTTGGCTTTTTCAAGGCTGGATCTTTCACTGCTTATTGAATGTTTCTTATTTTACTTTGAATGAAACGATCATCAAGACTTTGAGCATGTAATTTTGTATGTATGTTTTTGATAATTATTATACAATTTATACTCAGATATTTAAACTGTATCATTTTGCTTTAAAGGGATGCTACGTTCCGGCTGAGATGTGCAGATTCACACCAGTTGATCGTGTATTTACCAGGCTGGGAGCTCATGATCGTATTCTACACGGTGAGTCAGTAAAATGTTGTACATTGACATCTTTCCCATCTCTCTTCAACCATCAACATTAGGTGTGATGATGGCTTTGTGGTTAGTATCGTGGACTACAGATCCAAGGGTCTGAAAATCGAGTCTCTTGACACAACTAAACTTTCACTTAAGAGTGAGGAGGGTCGCGGGCTCTCTGTAATTCCTGGCATAGGAATCCAGTGTCATGAACGCATCCGAGAGTGAAAAACCAGACACTGCTCGATAAGCACAGCTTCCTAGTAGTGTCCTAAAGCCTCTACATCTGGTTTCAATTCTCTGTAGATTTATTGTCACCAATCTTTATATTTTTCACGGCAAGCATCGGCCCACTCCTATAGAATTGCTTCAGTATTCGAATAGCAATGCGACTAAACCTAATGCGAAAAAAGTAGGTCTGAGAACAGTCACCAACTTAATTGAGACAAAA
Source organism: Rhopilema esculentum (assembly GCF_013076305.1). The sequence continues at coordinate 7,810,822 of NW_027019640.1, forward strand.
ATGAAACAACTGCCTGCTTAACCCTAACACGTTCTCCGACATTTTAATCTCTAAATAAGTATTATTACAAAATCGTTTCCTAAAAGGTTTATCATAAGTGATTCTTATCGAGTCGAGTCATACAATTCGCGGTCCACTTGGACCATTTGCCCCGATTCGCATCGTATTGCTCGTATGCCTATGCCATGTTTGCTACTGTGATGTCATGCCAATTATTTTATTGCTAACCGTCCCGTTTTCTTGTTTCTTAGGCGAAAGCACGTTCTTTGTAGAACTTAGCGAAACAGCCACAATCCTGCAACACAGCACAAGAAATTCATTGGTCCTCCTAGATGAGCTTGGTACGTTTTTTAACTATAAATAACAGTAAAGGAAAGTGCCCTTAGATGGGAATGCAATAATGTGCACACAAGCATGAAACTACACTTGCTTCCCAGAAAAATCTGAAAAATTGTAACTTCCACATTGGATCTGGAGCTTTGAGAGGTCTTAGACGGCTTTTTTGCCTCTTTGCGTCTTTTGAATTTTTCTTTGCAAGGCTTCCTTTTACCATTCTAATACAAAATATATTTGACGTAGCACTTTATTTGTGAAGGAAAATTGACCTTAAATGAGGCGTTTTGATTATTTTGCTAGTATCTGGAGATCTCATCGTTGCTACCGTTTCTTACTGTTGTATCACTGAACGTGTAATGATTCCTTGCCATTTGTACCAAAACTGGCCACGATTCGTTGAGCGCATAGCTACTTTGATGTCCACATATAAGTTTGCACAAAATTATCTTGGTTTTGATGACAGAATATGACAACTTCGAGCACGCGATTATACCCTTAGTACCATACTACAGGTGCCTTGTTTTTGTCACTTGAAGCCAGAGATAGCCACCATAACCGATTTCAATCATAAGCCAAATCAAAGTTCATCAAAACACTCTGTTTGCTCACCGTGAACTGAACGGGCCTAAAGTTATTGTCAGCCTGAAATTTAAAATTGCATATTTTAGCTCAATTTGTCAAAAATCTCCGTAAGTGATGTTCATGTTCATATCAACTTCTGTTTTTTTCTGCAATCTTCATGGTGATTTTTGGATTTCTGTCTTTAAGGCCGTGGAACTGCAACATTTGATGGAACAGCAATTGCATCAGCTGTTGTTCGTGAATTAGCACACAGCATAAAATGCAGAACACTTTTTTCGACACATTATCATTCACTGGTCGACGAATTTAGCGACGACCCGAGTATCACCCTAGGCCATATGGTAAAGTTTGTATCTTTGTTTTCTAATAGATGTAACAGTTTATACAGTAAATTACAAGTAATACAATAAGGTATTTAACTTACAGCGAACACAGGCAGTGTGCTCAAGAAGTCTTTGCAGGAGGGATGCGCTAATTTTTGAGTTTGATGTTTTCAATCTCTATTTTTCTTGGGTTCAGAAAAAAATTTTTTGGGCAGTAGATTTTTGATTAATTTTTTGAGTTGAAAATTTCACTACAAATTTTATTTTGGGTATCTTATAAAGGTCAGTTTTTGTCCCAGTTTTGGAATACAATGGCTCGGATTCACAAAGATCTGATGAGGTTTTTCATGTTACGTTGGGCCTGTCATTGAACATTTGTTCCTGACAAATTTTTATAAAATTTCTGGGTACAAATTTGAAAGATATTTATTTTGTGTGTGTGCAGGTGAACGTCTTGGGTGCCCTCCCCCTTGTTCATATGAAAATACACTCCCTGGGTCAACTACCCTTCTTGATTTGCAGTTTTCAGTGTTTCTAAGCCAGGTGACTATAAAGAGATTTCGTCTGTTATTATTGTACTTATGCATTAATACAGAGCCCATCTTATGCTACCGCATCAAAGGAGACCTACAAGTCATGATAAAGTAACATGCTGCTAGGACGTGTAAATAATTTGTATTTTCAGAAAGAGCTTCATAGTGACTTTAAAGCTTTGTAATTGTTTAACTAAGCCATTTAGCCTCGTTCTTAAACCAAATGACTGCTGGATTTCGGCATTATAAAGACAAAGTATAGCCCTGTATTTCCAATATATAACTGGTTATTTTAGACGGCTGTTGAGTCTTAAAGCTCTTATTATCGTTGGGCCAATCCAATATAGTATCTGGTAAATCTCATATCACTAAAAGCCAATAATGGTTGAATCATCATTGATGCCGCTAGGTTAGGTTAATCTAGAGGGCCCCTAAAACTTGATAGAGCCAGACTATTAATAAAGGCCCTAGGTATAACTATAGTCTCAAGAGAAAGACTAGTTTGTTCCTGTGAATATGTTTTAAGCGGACACACCTACCCTGTGTACAAGCGCCACAGATATTTGAGCGTGGAAATGGAAGAGAGGAGTAGAAAAGCAGAGGAATTCTCCTACCTTCCATTTCCGGGCGCGATTTATTGAGGGTCTAATACTTAGTACTCACCAAGTTAACTGTACGGCCTTAAAGCTATTATTGGATCACACTATCCTTTTAATGTTGTTTATAGGCAATTCTAAACATTTGAAATACATCTGACCCTACTTTTCCAAATATTTTTACCTTCCCCTTAAGGATGCCTCAAATAGTATCTTATAGGCACTCGGCATTTATTGTACTTCAATCGGTAATCAAAGCCAGACGTTGCGACACACGAGTCTTTATAACGTTTCAAATAAACGAATTCAGATACATATGTCGTGCTTGCGTCTATTACAATGGCAAATGCATTTTTAAACTCATTCCCTCTTATCTAGGCGTGCATGGTTGAAAATGATGATGAAAACAGTTCTGGCGATCCAAGCACCGAAACAATAACCTTTTTGTACAAGCTTGCCAGTGGACCATGCCCTAAGAGTTATGGTTTCAACGCGGCTCGACTTGCTGGATTGCCAATCGAGGTAGGCTTAACCGACTTATGTAAGGATTTGTATTGAATTGCTGATAATTCACCTCATGCTTAATGGTGTATCTCCTTTTGGCCATATGCGCTATAAAAACAACCTAGGGAACACGGTAGCAATTGAAAGGAACATTTGCTCACTCCGTAGCATTATTCCAGTTTAATCTTATGCTTACCAACATTCACCTTCGTCACTCTATAAGGGACTGCTTTATAGATTAGCCTCATCTAGGTGGTCATGTCTTCTTTTATTCTTGGCCTGATTATTTTGTCCTCAATCTTTTCCCTTAAATCCCAAGATGCAAAGTTCTTTTCGGCCTTGCTCTTCTTCCTGTCCCCCTCACTTCCACTCCCATCGCCTCTTTTGCAAGTGTCTTTATCATCATTTCTTCTCCTGGGGTATCTGAACCTCGCAGTCTATACTCCTGTGCCTTTTCGTAAATCACGGTACCGTTGCTGTTTTCCAGAGTATATCGTTCTTTATTTCAACTCAAATCTTGAAGGGTCAACATACTTTTAAAGAACTAAATTTAGGCAGGATTCTCCGTATGTTTTGAAAATTCTGAGAGAAAAACTCGTGGCACTTCTGTATTACCATTTATTTTTGCATTGTAATACCTACCCTCCTCATTAGATCTGTACGAATAAATGCTCACGGGGCAAAATGCTTGCTTTTGAAACCTCTTTCTTTGAGCAGTACAGTAAGTACTTAATAATTCTGTCTGTAAGTCTTTTGATATGTGCATTAAACGAAAAATTTCTATGAGCATAAACATGTTCTTGATGAATCGGGATAAGAGGGCTATTTTCTAGTTGTGTGCCTCTATAGAGATATAGGGAACTCACACTTTGCTATTAATTTATTCTGCTTTTTTCCTTGAGCGTTTTTTATTCTTGGTCAAGTCTTGTGTATCATTGGGGTCGATCAACCGAAAGCTCAGTAGCTCCCTATGCAGCTAAAACGCCTAATGTAGCAAAACTGAAAATGTATTGATGTGTTTATGCCACAGCTGCTACGAGAAATCTTACAAGTCTTGATTTTTTTCAGATTATAAAATGTGCCTATCTAAAAGCTCGGATGCTAGAGGATGTTACTATGAAGTCTCGTATTTTCAGGTAATTAATTTTTGTGACTAAGCAAATTTAATAACTGCTTCAATTGTGTGATTTGTTGTTGTAACCTGAATTTGTTGTTTGATTTATTCTTTAACTACGTCACTTTGACATTCGTTTGGCTTAAACCTTGCTGATGACATAAGTCACTGTCAAGGACTGATTTTGAATTTTTTTTGGTCCACGCGAAAAGGTATTCAGTCTTTTCAATGTGTTCAATTTTTCAGGTCTGTTGTTTCGCAAAACCATCAAATCGATGAAAAGCTGGTAGCTGAAATTAGAAAGCACATCGAAAGAGCATGAATAAAGATTGTAAAGATGGCGTTGGGGAAAGGGAATGAAAGATCAATCTTTATGTCCACTCGCAAAATGTAAAATAGGATTGAACATTGAATTGAATATAAACAAATGAAATGTTAATATTTGTAGGCGACTTTAAATATATATGTCTAATGTAGTCATGGTATTTTTTGTAGGATTGTTGAAGCGTTTAGTTTTGTTCCGTGTTTTGTTATCTTGCAAAATGAGCAGGATTAAATTCTTGTTTTTATGAAATGATATTCTTGTTACATCGTACGAGATAGTCAGTATAACAAGCCACGTGTGGTATATCTACCAAACTAAGGCAAACGATCCTTTTACGACAAGCAAAGGTTTTGGAAACATAATAGCACACCCTTCCAAATGATGTGCGTGTGCTATGATGTATGCAAATAAGGGTGTGGCACTTACTTTACAGCCGTTCTCCATACCTTGATGTTTAAGCAAAAGCTCTGCCACTACAGCATTTTCTGTTTTATTTAGTTCAGGTTTATAGAAATAAAAAAGCATCTCACCCTAACCATTCCATTAGCAGTTCTTATATTCCAAACTGTGCTTTTAACCGTAAAGGTTTCTGCAAACTTTTTCCCTCCATAGGTGGGTCGAAAATCCTATGAGTGCTAGGTCCTGGGTTCTGACTATAGCTGCCCTCTGCTCGTCGTGCAAGTCTCTCCAAACAAGAGCTGATTTCTCGGGAATACAAGGGCTTGATACGTTTTTCACCCCTTCTGTTGAACAAAGGTAGTGAAATCGTTGACTATTGATCTTGTTCTGTGGCAGTTTTCTACTCTTCAAATATGTTTTTTCAGACAAACATCATCCCCATATTGTTAGTGCACTCCTTCACTAGAAACGTTCTTTTTTACGTTTCAAACAAACAGAAGTTTTTGTAACAAGACATTACATTTAGAAATTTAGACACATTGACTTAAGGAATATCTGTTTTTCGATGTTGTATCCGTATCTTGAGAGCCGTTGTTGTTTTAAGCTCTGAAACCGGCCTTTTCTAACATTTTAGAGAGAATCCTAACCCAATTCTTCTGTGACATTTCACGCGATTTGAAGATGACGTCACGTAGTCCGATACAATGTTTACATATCAACCCTCAACATCAACCACGGTGCAAGTTAAAGTTGGGTATCAGATATTGTCTAACTATTTTCCTAAAAAATATCCTTTTTGGGTTTACGGTTAATCTACGCTGTATTCATAGTTACCTATGTAAGATTTAAATTGATTTTTTTGGTCACAAAGTCCAGGGAAGTGTCTATCTCAGGGCCTACGTCACGAATTTGAAAGTGGGGGGGGGGGAAGGCTAGCAAAAGTAGGGGGCCAAGGCCTTTTTTCCTTTTACTGCAGCTTCAAAACTATTTGCTTTGAAAAAGTGGGGGGCCATGGCCCTTAAGCCCCCCCCCCCGGTGGCGTGGACCTTGTATCTTTTTTCCAGACAATGTTAGGGGACTTATTCGAAAGTTGGGGGTTTATTTGGCAGCAGCCAAAAATATAGGCAAGACAAGTTTTCTCCACAATTTGAGGCTGGTCAGGTGCTTAAAAATACTCTGAGATTAACCTATTGATTTCGAGGCAATACCTTAGCCATGGGTGGTTATTCGAAGGTAGGGCTTCTTGTACAAAAAATGACTTTAGAATGAGGGCTTATTCGAGGGGGGGGAAGCTTATTCGAAGGTGGGGGCTTATTCGAGGACTTTCGGTATGGGTTACTCTTTTGAGAAGATTATTTCTGCACCCCCTGGACATAAACCAACAATTTTATTGCGATGAGATAACTATTAACAAATATTTAATGTAGATCAACATTCAAGGCCATGATCTTTAAATACTTCAATAGGGAATGATTCATAATTTTCCAAAGGACAAGCAACTCCAAATATTTGCTTATGTAGATTTTCATATCCTGCCTCGAATTTAGCTGTGAAGATGGTAGAAAACTTTATTGCGTTTCATCGATGTTTTCATTCTCTTCCGTTACTAGACTAAACTTTGAAGTCATGAAGGATTTCTGTGTATATTGGGGAATCGGAAGGAAAAGCTGTTATGTCAACCCGTGAATCAGACATACACTAGCGTCCAGCAGAGCATATCGAAAATAACGGTGGAATGCTGCATTAAATGACAGTGGATTAGAAAGAATGAGAACAATCCAGGGATTATGAAGCATAAACAATCGCAATGATACTGCCATTGGTTGCTATGAAAGCTTCCTGTAGTTAGACACCTTTGTTGTTGTGGCCTTCATCACAGGCCTCGTGGTCTTAGAACTGAAAATATTTATGCTAAATGAACAGGAGATAAAAGAAAACATCAGAACGCTGATAATGAATTAATGGTTTGTGGGAACAGGCTAAATAATAAGCTGTCAGACTTGGCAACAGTATAAAGAGAAGTGAAGGCTTCACTATAAGAATCAAAACGATGGAATGCGAGGGAGAAATTCGACATGTCGATGGCAAAGAAGACTTCGTCTCGTGTGGATAAACTTAGCAACTTTACAAAACAGACCGAGGTATGAATTTGTCTGTTTATGTAATGCCATATAACCTTATAGTTTGTTAGAATTTCAAGGTAGGCTTTCAAAGATGTTTGGCTGCTCATTTTGCCTTCTAAGCGAATAATATTTGATTGTAAGAGCCTCTTTCGTCTCATATAATCGCATCATTCGAGATTCCTCTACTTTCTTTGAGATTTATGGCTATGTTTGTTTTTAGGGTCATAATGCTGAGCTTTACATGCCAGACCTCTTACAACGGCAGGTTGAAATCCCTTTAAATCCTGTGTAGAGATAAACTTTAGTCCACAGATAACTTCTTTAAGTCTAACCTTAGTTTTCTGCCGAAAAGATGGTTCAACGCTAAACTTCAACACATCTGTTTATGAATATTTCGATTCAGTCAAATGCTTTTTAATTTTCAACCGGTTGAAAATAACTTTTATTTAATCGTATTTCCATTTCAAAATCACATGAATTGAAAGTTCACGACCAAAGGAAATCTCATCAATATCTCGCCTTTGTCACAATGATATGTTTTTCTGTTTTCTCAAGGTTGAGGTTTTCGTTCTTATGGCTGAGATATGACATTACACATTTCCTCCCGTTCCCATCTCCAAAAACGAACATGTATGTTTCTGTGCACGATGTGGGGCACACATTAGTTGCCAGTGGCCAGTTGTAAGGCTATCCTAATCTTGCAAAAGGGGTCCCCTTTAAAATGGATCCCTGATCCTAAAACACCCAGGAGTTTACCTTGGAATTACGGGGATATGCCTTCCAGAAAAAGATTCATTACCCAGTAAAAAAATCCTGAAGGAGTGAAATAAAATTCTCAAAACATGATACCTATCCTTGAATAAAATTCTGAAAACATGATACCTGTCCTTGAATAAGATTCAGGAACCTGATGCATCGCCTAGATATAAATTTACAAGTAAGAAATTATTGAATTTATGTTGAAGGTTAACCACTTCTTGAATTCCAAGAGAACACTTTCATTTTCATGACAAATCTGACCTGGAAAAAACATCTTCAATTGGCATACCTGTGGCAGAAACAAAAGATGAACGGTATTTTCCTGCCCATGAATTTTCAGCTGATAATGAGACCCTGTGTTGACCGGCACATCAACCCCTCCGCCCTCCGCCCTCCGCCCTCCCCCTGTTATTAGCCTTCAACAACAAGAGCTCTTTAGTTCCCCATGATCGAAGAAAATATCTGGGTCACTCAGGTAAAACTATATCTGACACTTCGTCTGCGACTGTTCTCAGGTCTGAACATAGAAAACCGCAGGGTTTAATTAATTCTGTGTCTCTCTTTGTTGGATCTTCGTGGCTTTTGATACCTTGAGTCATTCATCAAAATTCTTCGGGACGCATTGAGCTCTTGGCTAATTTGTGGATGTTACATCCCGCCCCCATCCCCGCCAATTGTTTCACCCCTGATTTGAGTCAATCATACTCCTTATAAGGTTTGGTTGTTCCAATATAAGGTTTGTTCTGGTTGGGATAATTTCTGATAATATAGAGAGATAATTTCTGAAATTCTTGAGTGAAATTGAGCTAAAATACTTTGTGTGTATGTTTATGATTGAAGAAAGAAAGAGGAACGTTTGATGAGAGAACAGCGGCGCTATTCTTATGCCCTGTATAAGTTGTCATCCTGCCCCTGGTAAATGCTTTTGGTCAAATTGATGTCAGATCTTGTTCTGATTGCCATGACTTGTAGCAGCAAGAGTTGGGAACCAAACTGTTAGTTTGGTTCCTAAAACCACAATGTTCAATTTGGATGGAGGGATAATTTTGGAATATCAGTAAAAGCGCAGTTTAGGCGAATAAGAAATTTGCCAATCGATTTTATAGAAGCAATTTTGCAAGCTGAGAAAGGCTGCAAAGGATTTTTTTACATTTATCTATCTTCCAAAGGTGATTTTTAGTATCCCAAGCTGGCATCCTTAACGGTCAGTGTCCTAGTCCTTCTTCTCGATGTCTGGAGTTACAAAGTGTTGGCGATTCTTCTCTAGGGATGTCTTGTTATGAAAAAAAACAGGATAAGGCCCCGCATAAAACATATCCAAAAACAATAGCAAAAGTAGAAATTGGCTTTTTCGACATTAACAGGGGGGTCCTCCCTGAGTTCCCCGCACTAAACCCTCGTTCAAAGGCCTACAACGAAGAGGTAGCGGGAGAGTAAGGACCCCCACCCTTTGAAAAGCAATATAGCTTTTGCAATTTTTTTTCTATGATTGTTGAATTTTGCCTTGCCCCATCCCCACTTTTAAACCTATGTTAGAGCCCATGTGAACTCCTCATTCTGTGTACAAATTTGAATCCCAGTCTAGAGAGTTAATGACACTCCTACAATTCTCTTCGATAACAACATCAATAATTTCCAAAATAGTTTATGCCAAGAGGCAATGAGCTGTTTTGTCTCTCAGAGTCATGAAAGCGAGCCATCTTTATCTAGTCTACTGCTTTGTTGAAAGTCGGTCTCATTTAGTTTTTGCGTTTCTACATATGTACACATTCCACATCGTTTACCTGCTCTCCTTACTTACATCGCCTATATGAGGCCTTTGCAATAATATGACATGTCTACACAGGCTAAAGAACACAATAGAGCACCATGAAGGTAAATGAGATTCTCTCCATACGGTCAATCATAGAAAGGATTTCTAATTTATTTATCATGTAAATGGCGCTTTAAGGACAACACAGAAGACTGGGGCTTAGTGCCCAGTCAGCTGTCAAAAAGCTGCTGTTGGGTTTACAATAATAGTGCAAATTTCATATTTGTAGATGTCTTGTTTTAAAGGTGCACCAATGAGTTACAGGGTTGAAGACCTGAAATTAGATTCCTCTCTCTGGTTGGTAATGCCTGGCAATAGAGTTGTCTCATAATAATAGATGGGATGGGGACAATGCCGTTTACAATAAAGACCTTGGGATTGTTCAGTGAAAATATGTTCTTAAGTGCAAGGATTAGTAAAAGAAAGAGAGGCCGTATGGATTTAAATTCTTAGGCTCATCTTTTTGGAGATAAACTTAAAAGCTCTCGCGCAACCGTCATGCTTTGCGACTATATTTTTAAAACTGGCCTGATTTCGAACTGCATGAAAATGCAAAACACAATCAAACAGCTGCCGCTAGGCATGCCGGTTGCGCAACAGCCTTTAAACTTAGATATACTATTGACGGATCCTTTTTCGAAACAGAGATCCACGTTGCTATCGAACGTTTATGAGTGTGCAGTCCTTCGCTAGTTTTCAAGCGAGAGAATACCATTCAGTTCATCTAGAAAATGGAAGAGTTCCATTCAATTCATTTGCAGACATGGTTTTAGCTTTTATGTTGGATGAAAAGTTGGAAGAAAAAATTCGAAAAAGGAGCCAAGTTGATTTTATAAGATTAACCATGGTAATGAAGATGAAAAATGCCAAGAAGTTTTCATTTTCTTCACTTTTTGTTATTGTTATTGCAGATGAATTTCAGTTGCATCCCCTTTTCACCCCCACATCCATCAATCTCCTTCAAAGCAAACAGAATCGTTGCCATTTTCATTCTTGATAAAAAGGACAGTGGTATTGCCTGACTTCCCCTCCCTCCTTTGATGCTGCCCCTATGCGACCTGCCTTCAAAGTTACAAACAGTACCCCCTGTTTTCTTTTCAATAATCTACGAGCAAAATGCTTTCAGCTAAATGTGGCGATTTCTCTTGAAAGATTCTCTTAATTTTGCTCTGAAATGCCTTATCTTGCTTTTGAATCAACATCTGCTCTCTTTTATCTGTATCTTGTTGCCCAACACAAGTGAGGGAAAATTTCTATTGACAGCAACTCAAAACATTTACTAAAAAGTTACTCTGGTCAGCCCTATCTAGACACAGGCCTCAAACCCAATGGGTAGGGAATTCGATTGCAACTGAAAGTTCCCTGAACTTTCCCGTTGTTGATATTTCAAAAAGGAAATCTCTGTTTTGAACATCTGATTAATATTTCATATTTCATATTTAAGGAGACTTAAAAGCGTCCGCGTTTGCCTAAAACGTTTCTATTGCGATTCTACGCCGTTAAATGTCGTAAAAAATTTATTTCAGCTCTTGAATTGGTTTTGTTCTTTAGGCCATGCAGACAGAAGCGGCGAACTTAACGCTGTACAGGGGAGCTGCATTCAGGCTCCCGGCACTGCAAAGAGATCGGAATGAAGATCCCCGGGACAATCAGCCACCTTCGAAAGTGGCACATATTTGCCCGCGGGAGCTGCGTGCAATGCAAGCGTCCGAAAGTACGTTGGTTGCTAAACAAAGGCGTTATCTCCTGCAAAAATCGAAGGCATTGCTGAAGCGGAAAAGAAATGTAGAAATAGTGGGGAGATGTTCCCCTTTATTACCGAGCATAAACAATTCGCGGCAGCAAGCTGATGAGAAATCAGATCTGCAAAATTCTGTTGATGTCATGAGCTTTCTTACAAGAGAATTGACGGTGAGTGGAGTATTACCTATGCTCAAAGATTCTTTTAACACCTATTCCATTCTACCAGCAATAGATGTGCGCCTTTTTTATTACGATGTTGTATTGCTGTGTGATCTTTCTTGTGGCCTCGTATGCTGGAATGCCCACACTGAAAAATTCGCTCATTGGTATTGACCACGTGGTATCGACTTGTATCTTGCGTTTTGCCTAGTGCAAAAACATTTCATACCCCGAAGAGGCTTTTCTTTAGAATACAACGTTATTTTGAAAATTTGATACCAGGAGCTGAAAAGGGCAAGCGTGTTAGTAAGCTGTCTGTTTCATTCCATGGTTTTAAACAAAATATTTTTACATATATAAAAGCCCTCTCTGCTGCAATCACCCTAACTTTGTTCTTCTTAAAAGTAGCGCCACGTTAACATAACAGAGCTAATTAGTCAAACATTTTCGACTTAGACAAAGAGTGGGAAGGCACTGGCTGACGCAGGGGTTTAAAAATTAAAGTGGCATTGTAGATAGCAAATCCCAGTATTTTTGCGAAAAGGAAGAGAAACAAAAGGGAGGTTGTAACGATAAAACTGTTATCGATGTGTGAAATGCAAAGATAATCTTGTATAAACTCGCTAAGAAACATCCCAGGTGCAGCAGCATGGAAATATTTTCAATTGCGTTACGTTTTTCTGAAAATGTCAGTATTGCAGTATCAGTACAAGATGAAACTACTTGTCATCTTCAGCATTTAGCTGCATGACTTTGGAATGTTGTTTCTATAAGATTTGATACAACATTAGATAAAGAAAAAAGGTTATTACAAAGATAAACAATGGAATTACAAAGAGGAATTGTGGTGAGTGTAGACAACTGAAATGCCTTTGCTGGTGGCCTAAGCTATGTACATTCTAAAATATGTTTTGCCGACGTCAAGATCGAAATACAGAACGATAGACTTTACTTAATTGTACAATATATGATCTTTTTGTATTGCTAGTTAGTGGTGTAACGCAGTTTAGGGAACCCTAGTTAAGGACACCCCCAAATTATGATTAAATCAATGTTCTTATGACTTCGTTCAAGTTCACCTCATTTTCAATAACTTTGCAAGTTCTTCAACTTACGTTTCTATAACTGAGCTCGCCCTGATTTACGAGAAAAATTATCATGTTCACACACTGCCATTGTGTTTGACATGTTCTACAATGTTGGATGGGACTTTCTTGCTGTCCATAAGTAGGGGCCTCGTCTCAGTTGATTTCCTTAGGGCCTAAAATGACTCCTTTACGCCTCTGCAGCCAGTGCGAAGTTGTATTAGATGTTTTATTGCAGGTATAGGTACTATTATATTGTTTAGATTTAGGCTGATTCCCAAAACATTTCATGCAGCCTATTTATACATTAATCTGTTCCAGCGTTGCGTGTAATGAATGAGATTCATAATGCAAGTCTTGTGCCATTCTATATGAAGCAGAGGTTTTAGAGGTTGTTTATGAGAGGGTAAAATGTGAAAAACAACCATTGGTCATACCATAAACGCACTCAAGAAAGCTAAAATGATTGGTCCAAAGAACCCATTCTATCAACAATTGGAATAGAGACTATTCGTATTGACCGAACCAATCAGAATCTCAATCAGATAAGTAATGTGTATGTGAAGTACCAGACTACAGTAGTTCAAGATCCGATCGATGGTGACTTGGGCGTTAACCCCTACTTGATATCCTAGACCAAATAAAGGACGACCTTCAATTGGACGATAAGGTGGTACATAGAACAAACGTGTTTGCATTGTACTGAATTATTGTTTTTCTTGCATGACGCTGTAAGTTATCTTTAGTCAATCATCAATATCAATCAGCCAATTTCGGTATAGCCTGGGGGTAATCCTATACGGAAATCGTTTTTGAAGCGAACAGAACTTTTTCTTTTGGTAAAGATGCAGGAAATAAGAGAGATGTCATTTTATTGCTACAATGCCTGCTAAAAGTCTTTGTACACTAACGTCAGTTTCAAAGGGCAAATTCAGCCATTCCCCTTTCTTCCTATGAACAATGTTGGTTTACTACAAAACTACGTAGGGGATTAGGAAGTACGCTTTTTGCTGCGACTTCTATTGTATTTTTCTGGGTGGGAGGCGGTGTCGAAATAAGAGTATTCAGGAAAAGAATTGAAAAATGTAAAAATACTGCGCAAATTAATGCCTTCTAAATGAGTGTAAAGGAGATTATCAAATTATAGCTTCTATATCATTTAGATCATTCGTATGCAATATCCCCTAATCAATTGAGAATGAAGACATGAAATTTCTCTCGAGAGCTGAGTTCATGTCCTCTGGTGTACGTCCCTGTATCAAAAGTCTTAGTGGGAGGGAGTTTTCATACCAACTGGAACACTGTAACCAGCTCTTTGTTTGTATTTTCCCTAGCAATGCTTATTAGATTGACATATTACTTCCTTAAAAGCCGAATTGCTTTTGATTTGAAATGCAATAACAGAAAGGTGACGTATTACTGTATCTGTGCGAATATAAAGTGTCTAATTATGTCAGGTTAATGTTAGTCTCTTTGTTTGGTGAAAGAGTTCTTGCTTAGTCTATGACTGTTGAGAGACCATAGTCACGAAAGAATAAATTTGCGAGGCATGTGAGTTATGTTGCTGGACTTACATGTAACTTCACTTAAAACCCCCTTAATTTTTGTACATTTTTGTACATTTACATGCACGGGATCAAGATAGCATTTATCTCAAAGATGGAAAAAAGCATATCTCTACCACAGATAACATAAAATGGAATTTTCCATTAGCTTATCGCAGTTTCTTTTCATCTTGATTTTCCGCCTTCGAGGTGACAAGCTCATACGTGAAAATCAATAGCGAAGTTTAGAGTGTGGAATATCGCTCTTTGGTATTTCAATATCAAAAGCCATATTTCTGGGTAAGATAAGTTTTCATTACTTATGATGCGAGTTTTATTTTTGTTTGCTTTGGTTCTATTTTCCTGAAAAAAATTTACTTTGGTTTATTTTCTAAGATTCCTGCCGACTGTCGAGTTTTTTTAAAATCGTTTCATTTGACTTACGCTTTAAGATTCTGCCAATGTCGGTTTTCTTTGAAACATGTTTGCTGGAATTTCGACAGCATTGTTTATCATAACAATTATTCAATCTTTTATTCAGATTAAATTCTATATGTTTTATTCGGAGTGGTGTAGTTTAAGCTTTTGTTTTTGAAGATATCTTTTACCTTCTTTTGATGGAATGCCAAAGTTGCTATCACTCCTTTTCCTTCCTTTTTTATCTTCCCTTTCCCTATCCCTCTAGCAAATTGATGTCCTGGGTGCATTTCTTTCAAAGAATTAGTAAGAAGGGGATGAATTTATCTGGACTCTTAAGTACGCACAAACAAAATGGAAAAGTCGTTCTTTGGGAATCATTTTGTTGACTGTTGCAGCCAGTGTCTTCAAATGAATTCGTAGAATTTATTATGTGATTTTAGGAAGATTATTGTTATACTTTGTGCCGATGTTAAAACGTACATAAACGTATCTAAATTTCCAATGTTGAATGAATCATGCCATTTTATCTCGACCCTTGGATAATGTTCATTTAATAACACAGGCGATGTTTTTCATGATTTTACTTAAAGAAGCCTAAGATTTAGTTTTCTGAATTCAGATGCAAGCTTGGCAGGGGTTGTTTATTTTCAAAATAATCGCTGTTTCAAGTTAATTCCATCCATGTTTGCTATATAATTCTTAATAGCTAATCAAGTTTTTTAAATGTTGTTCAGTCTATCAAATTCACACCTTAAATGCTCTTAGGTTTATTGTCAAGTTTACATTTAACTAGTCTGCTTTAAAACTTAAGGTACTTTTGTATTTTAACAGAGACGAATTTTTTTAAGTTTACTGGACGGAAACGCAACCTAGTTGAAAGGCACTCAAAATAATGCCTATTGTTATGAATGCCAGCTACAAAGCGAGCATCGTTGACCATGGGCTTGCTAAATATATAAATTGGTTTTACAATAACTGTTATGGAAACTTGAGATAACTAGCACATCCCTTCAACATTATAATCACTGTATTCTTTTTTCTACTGGTTAACCATTAATTTTTTCGCTTAAACCTTATTTGCAGGGCAGGCTATGTCAGTATTTCTATTCTTCTCAATTCTATAAAACTCTACTGGAGCCTATGAATCTTTTAACAGTTTTATCAATGAGTGTTTCAATAGTGTTGTGTTCTTTAGCCTAAAGAAGATCTGTCATTTCTATACTTTTGATAGAAAAACTCTCCAACAGGTTATTTTTCAGTGATTATCTCACACAGCTTTAAAAACTTGTTTTGCATCACAAGTTATTATTAGCCTTTCCTGGTTCCTGGTACGTGTATCTGCTGTTTTTCCGCATTTTGCGTGCTTCGCCTCATAGCAGCATCTCAAACAGCAGCAAATTTTAATCAACAATGTACTGTGTTACTGATTATTAATTACTGAAAATTTGTTGGTTTTCTTCAAACAGGAGGTCAATGATGCTATTGAGAACAGCCAAATCAGGTAGGATGTTTATTTAATCCCTACTTGTTAGATTAAAAACAAACTGAAGTCTCTATGTAAGCAGCTAAAATAAATTTAAAAACTAAAGGCTCATCATTTTCACCAATTATCTATTATCACCGTATAATTTTATGCCTTTATATTTATTAATCGTGTGTGTAGATGTATTTTCTGGCTCGACTGTAAACCTGTAAATTTCTCATTTCTTTTAGTAATATTAGATTATCAACCAAGCAAGAATCGAGATTCTTTGTTATATTAGAACAAACATGCACGTATCAATCACTTTCTTCAATGACCATATAAAAATCAGCTTTTTCAGCTGATTACAGCTTGCTTTATAGATCTTAAGGTAAAAAAGCAAATGGGTTAAAGTTTTCTCTACATGTGTTTTTCAATAGCAGTTCTTTTCCCTGCATCAAAGGCAACGGTTAGGTCTGTGCTGATCGCTCATCCTGTCAAGTAAGTTCCTGTTTTTAAATCTTCTTTTTTTGCTTTTCAGTCTGCGAAAAGACACTTTAAAAGGCCTTCGGAAAGTAATAGCCGGTGTACTCCACACATTGAGGCAAGACCAAATCAATGTGAGCGTAAGTATTTAATTTTGTCTTGTGTAACTACATTGGTATTAAGTGATTGGCATCAAAGTCTTGTGATCTTCAAAGAGCTTAAAATAGGACAGTTCAGCTGAAATACTGACGATAACTTGAAAGTAAATCACCTGATATCTAAAGCTTTTTTTAAGGCTAACTGATTATTGGCAGGTTAAATAGTAGCCTTTTCATCTTAGGCATCATGTTGACAAGGAGTTTATAATAAGTATAAGAAAAATCTATTGACAGAGGATAATTTTTCTACTTGTAGTACAAGTGCGGGTCCAAACCAAACAATGTTTAACAAGAACCTGTGAGTGATAGTTGATAAGAAAAGCTGAAAAGATTTTTTTTTTATTTGCTTGGATAGTCAACAGACAGTACTTTTGTTGCTAGTCGTTTTTGCGAAAAAGAAATGTTTTTCATATAAAGAACACATTGTAATTTTTCGAAAAATTACACTTGGTAATGTTTCGACGTGAATGAAGCACGGTAATATTTACTTATAAAATTGATCTTTAAAAGAAAATAGTTTTATCTTGAAGTATTGGCTTTAATTACAGAACAAAAACAAATGCAAATAAGATAAACTTTGCCACGATATTTTTATCGTTTTTTCAGCACGTTGATTGCAAAGAAATTTCTTCTCCCTGACTCGACCAAGTTGTACTGGAAATCAAATAGCTAAAGTTATTGAATCAATGCTCAACTTGATTTAAAAACAAAGGTCTTTTTACATCTTTGGAATAGGCCTTGGGTCGCGTACATGCAATCTTTCTGTACTAATCTTTTGGAAAAAGCATTGCAATTTTTCCTCTAGTTTATTTCGTGTTGATATGTATGGTTCAACTGCCTCCGTCAAAGATTGTCAGGAGTACTGTACTTTATCATTTATCTAGAGGAAAAAGCTGCAAAATCTTTTGCAAAAAGCAACGAAGGGCTACCTAATTGGCCTCTGTGTAATTTTATGACAGAAACATTTTGCAGTATGCTATAAAGAGGATCACGAAAATTCTATAGAATCTTTCAAGATATGTTATGAAAGTTGACTGTTTTTCGAGATATATTAAAATTATGCGTTTTTATACATTTTTGACTAACTTCAGTCCTGGATTTATGTGGTGCTGTTTAATCGACTTGATATTGTGTATATTGACGTCTTGACTCAGGTTGAAGTTCAAAGTATTTCAATATGTTGAAGATACGGCCTAAGTCATACCCTTAACTATTGAAAATTTATTATAAATTTTTGACGGGTTTGCTTCAATATGAGACATGCTTCAAGGTCTAGGACTGATCGAGTTTCTTATTTTTAAGCTTGATTTAATGGACTTATCCAACAAGATGAAGTATGAAAACATCACACAAGCAGTTCCTCTGAGCCCTCGAGTGTTGAACAAAGCAGAAAAGAGAGAGCCTGTACAGCGAAGACCCCATATATGCAAGGGCTGTAAAGATGGAGGCCTTCTGCCATGGCTGTAAGTTTTTTCGTCTTTCTCTGCTCTAGTATTTGAACAGCAGACATTTGTATCGAAGAGCTTGTATTCTTAAATTCGATTGTTTTGTTCCATTATCTGGATGACCTAAAAAACACCAGCTTTGTGGTGAATAAGTGGTCGGAGTTGAGAGAAATTGTTTCCCTTTATTCTGACCGGACCTGATATCAGTTCTTTAAGAAATAAGTTTTGTTTTGGGAGATAAGATAAGTTTTCAGTTTTTAAGCACCTTCTTTGGTGTAAAATTTTTCAAATCAATGCTTCCTAACTCCTGGTGTTAACTGTTTGAATAGTAAACTACCTAAGGAACATTTTTAACTATATTTTGTTAGTTAGGGAGATAAAGGCAATTGCATATTGTAACCTAGAATTAAGGCATGGCACATGCATTTCATAAAGAATTTTTGATATAGAAGCGCCTGCATTGCTGCTTCGCAGGCAAGTGGGGTATGGATTGTTCGTCTACTCTCACTATTTACTTAGAATACAATGCAAAACCTTCTAAGAAACCTCTGTTACATCACTGTGGCTTTAAATTGCCCAAACCTTTCTTTAGATACCTGTATCCGGATCATGAAGTCTACCGAACCGGAGGTGGATTTGATTGTGTTGAATTTCACCTACCATGTGTTCATTCTGAAAAGCCGTTAACAAAACCGAAGGACCCTTTTGTAAAGGAGAGGGGAAAACTGGTTGATACCTCAATGCATCGCTTACCTGAAAAATCAGCCACACAGACAACCAAACCATTGCCATTTAAATTAAGCAAGCCAAAGATATCCTTAGAGGTGAGATTAGAAATACCGGAATCGGATCAACACCCACTTTCTCCGGTCAGCAAAGTAAAGTTTGGTAAAAGGTAAGCACTCATTAGTAATCATTAGTTCCTTTTTCCCTCCTTGATACAACTGCTTTTTAGTTTTAAATGCTTGTCACTTTGAATTTGTTGAAATAAATGTCTGGAAACGAAGTCAGGAAACCCGTGTGGCAATTTCCGCGTTACAATAAACTCTCTTGATGGCAAATTTTAGGCTTTTATTCCCATCTTGAATTTTAATTTTTCAAAAGTTTTAGCAGATTTTGCAATAAGAATTGAAAAAAACCAATGACCCTATCGAGTTCATCGTTTTGTTTTTTGTTACGCTGCAATTAAATGTACGAAATTTGCAGAGCTGCATTCAAAAGGCAGGTTTAACTGTTTTTAGATTGTACGTGAGATTAAGCCTGTTCGATTTGTCCTGAAACATGATTAAGTTACTTGCTCGCTACATTGGTTATATCAACACTGAATGTATCGTCAGGTATTTCCCAATAGATGCCAGTAATTTCCCAATAGGACATACGTCCAAAAGTTTTTGCAGTTGCCTGATGATTGCATTAAGTGTGAATCTCGGAGTAGCAACTTAGAACCGTCCTGTTCTATACACCAAATAGCAAATGTTAATGACTATAGAGATAGGCCATTCTTGCTTTCGTGAGATTTTACCACTCGTAAGTAGCTATAAATCTCGTGAATTGCAGCACTGCTTTTTTATCAAACTGAATTCAACATTTGCATCTTCTTCTTGAAGGAAGAAAGATTTTGCGCCTGCAACACAAACATGCTCTGCAAAGGAGGGTGAGTTTTATTTTATTCAACATAATCACTCTTAATTTTCCTGAAAATTGTGAATTAAAATTGCAAAAGATCTCTATCAAAAGTAAACCTATGATATATAGAAACAAGGGGATTAAAAAAGTCAAATTTGACCGATACAATTACTGGTTTTGACGTCATTGGAATGATAAACAGTTAATGTCAGTTACATTTATTAGTTTGAAATAATTTAGATGTAGTGTCAGTATCCACAATGCCTTGGCCTTCTGTTGCGAAGTGTTGGAAATAAAACGTCACTTCGAAAGTAAGAAATCTATCCTGAAAAGCGTTTTCCCGTGTACAGGTGTCTTTGATATTGCATGTATTTTTCTTTATTGACTAACAGATAAGCATTCTCAAAGATTGATATACTCTTTGATAAAATTTTTGAATAGCCCATCGTTCCACGAATTGCAGAACCGCAAAATGCTTCCCATGTAGGATGTGAAGATTTGATACAATAAACTTGCTCCCCAGAAGATACAAATTTATTGCAGTGCGTTTGAGGGCTACTAGGACACAATCATAAATTTCAATGTTGCTCCATCCGCTAATACACACTCACTCTCGCACTAATACGTTTATCACTAAGTATTGAAGATATGTAATAACTTATATTTCTCTAGAGCACCTCAAGATGCTTGTATTGTCCCGCGTATTTCCACGCGTGATATAAATGTCCCGCATATTTCCGTAAGGGTCAATGATGGGAACGAGGTTTTTCTTCACCCTTTATTACTTTCTTTGTCATCTAAGCTTAGAGGTTTTTACTTTGTTCGTGTGTGGATTTAGTTTTATTTTTTATATAGTAGCTTTTATGTTTGCACTGTGTATTCTTTAATTTTCACTTGTTTTAACTTTTACTAATTCCAGGAAATTCCATAGCTTGCTATACCTAAGTAGTCCCAAATATCTTGATATCCTACATAATTGAATTTCTTATTGACCAGTCTGTTCCAGAGAGCTTGTTGCTAGCTTAAGCTGTTAAAAAGAGCAGTTTTAAGCAAATTGTTCTTGAAATTCTGAACAGGCAAGTAATTCAAGTGGTGAATTCTTTATTATATTTTTGTTATGACATATTTTTATTATCCAGAGCACCGCGGTGGAAAAGACTCACTTTATTCTTCTACTGAGACGATCGTTATTGATAAAGACAAGGTAATTAAAGCTTATTAGAAAAGACGTCGTTAGAAGACGTCGTTAGAAGACGTCTATAAGCAATTTATGATTTGTTATGCACGCTGTAATTTGTTGAACTAGCTTTTATACTATTATTTGAATGAATATTTCATAAATGACTCAAACATCTAAATCACAAAAATTAAAGCACAGCTAATCTTGTTGCGGCCAAATGACATCTTTCGCTTTTAAGAAACATTTTCAAGATTGTTGGCTGTTTGCAAAAAGGAGTTACGTTTACAATAAATTTGCTTGATCTTTAGGATATTCGATTCATAATCCAGAGATTTATTTGCTCTACTTATTTGTTTGATTAAAGTTGAAATGACAATAATTTAACATCTGTTTGAATTGTCTGCTATTTTATTTAGTATTCAACTTTCTCCATCACAAATATAACATTATAAAATTGTTCTTAGGTCAAAGAACGGTACAGGCATTGTTGTTTTCTATTGTTTGTGTGACTTTTTTATCCTCTTTTTGCATCTTTAGGTCCTCGTTCTCTTTGCTTTTTCTCTCTTCTTTATCAAAACTTTTGTAAGTAATGGCAATGTCATGTTCCTTTCTGTCACGTGCTTTGATCACATCTACTATTTGTATTTTGAAATTTGGCCTAAAATTTGTCAAGGCAATGTAGATTTAAATTTATTTGTCAAGGAACTGGAAGGAAACAACGTGAGTCAGCAAAGTCAGAAGACCCTTGCATCCTCAGGGTACGACAGTGGCTTTGTGACCGCTGTATCATCAGCATCGGAGAACCAGACGTTTGAGAAAAATGACGTCACAAATACCGACAGAGAATCATCACGGCCCTCAAACCTCAGCGATCTAAATCATCTCCGTAAAAGACTCACTGGTTACGAAGAACTTAAATCTGTTAGAAGCCCTAGGCAAACGCTAGAAGCTGAGGCACACAAAGGTCCAAAGAAGCTTGTTGTGCGAAGATCCATGTCGATAACGCCAAATACAAATGACATAAAGTCGATTCACAATTCTGCTCTTCTCCCTAATGTCGACAGCACGTCCCCTGTAGCAAATAATGCTTTTGGAGTGAGAAAAAAGCAGCCATTGAAACCAGTTGGTTATCGAAAGAAAATCTCGTCTGTCGATGGCGTAGGTTAGTTAATATTCTATTACAATGAGGATGCAAGATAACAAAACTTGGACTAAACGAAGCTTGACAGGCTTGTCCTGTTTCCTTTTGGCTAATTCTTAAGTACCGTATACATATAGCCATATTTTGCTCCGCAGTGTATAGAACTCAGATAATTACCAAAATTTAACAAAAACTATTATCTATTAGCGGAAAAAGATTAACTTGAAAAAAATACTGGCGCATTTAACTGATTCTTTATGTTGAGTACTCACCTTCACTAGCCCCTCACACAATCGAAGAGTCAACTTACATAAGAGTCAACGTAAGAACACAAAATCCTTCTGTCAAACGGAATCGAAATATCCTGCTGTTAACTTTTTGCGAACAAACATTTTTCAAGGCTGATGGCTAATAATGAGAGATGATTGTGCTATACCTGTTAAACTTCCTCTTTGTTATGCCTTAGAACAAATGTTGTTAATTAATCCATTGGACGGCGGGAAGTGCTTTTTACATGCTTATCTTAAATCATGACAAAGATTTATTGACTTCAACTATTTTGATTCTTCTCAACGCAACTTTTAATTGATAGAAGAAAGCTTTGATGCTAGTTGGCTCTCTTTTCCGTTTGCTCTTCAAGTACCATTAAAGGGCCATATTCAAAAGAAGCTGCTGTCAAGCATCAACTGATATACATCGGAGTTGACTTTTGGAACACAATTTTGAACTGGCCTTCTTTTTCATTTCAAGTAATGATTCATATTTTTCATAGAAAAAATTGGAAAAGATCACACATCGAGCATTTCAGATATGTCTGTGAACTTTTCAAGTTCATTATCAATTGGAACATCCCAACAGGATATCCTGGAAGGTGAGATGTTTATGATTCTCATAAGTATTTTATGCTTATGCTTGTTTTTCAGACAAATAGAAATATTCTTTCTACCGAAGGTAAATTTTGCTATTCATTGAAATGATGTTAAAATCAAGAGAAGGTCTAGTTTAGATTTTTACAAGCTTATCAAATAGGACGAAATCTGAACATGAATGTGCAGGAATCAGATCCATGATGCCATCCATGATCAGATTGTTGAATTAGATTAATCAGGTATCGAACCTGTCCAAGTTCGTGTATCAATCACGTTATTTTGTCTATTCTTATTGGAAAAATATGACCCTGTAGACGCTCAAATTTGATTAATAAATCTTAAGCAAAAACTAATTTGATCAACCGATTTCGTTAAAGCTGACCAAAAATTTAATTGCAATTTAATTATGATGCCAAAAATTGTCAAGTTATAATTGATTCATGTAGCAACCTTTTGATCTTAGCTTAGATTTGCTAAGCACAAAAGTCTGTAGTCTTTCGCGGAATAACTTTCCTAGTGTTTACGGAAATGTTTCTGTTAGACATTTGACCCATGTACCAAAAGATTTAAATCAAACTGTTCTGATATTTTTCACCATGTGTGTCATTTTGCTTAACATACATCGTGTGGGCCTATCATTTGGTAGTCTGTTTAAACACCAGTGCAAAAGACCATAAATCAAATCACTCCTTAGCTTACGTAGTATCTATCAGTTGTTTGTTTACAAGGAACATATTTATAGTGCTGGCAAATGTGAGATGCAAACTTAGCTAGCATAATTTTGTGGAGGAGCATCGATTAAATGTATAGCTCTAATTGCTATGGTATGAATGATGTTGATGCAAAATAGATTTTGGACCAGATTCATTCATATCTTTTGCCCTATAGATTATTCGGACTTCACACTCACTGGATCAAGAGTTGTTGGGTTGAAAAGACTTGCCAAGGACCATGAAAGACGAAAGGCTGCCAAGTCGAACAACAACGGTCGCAAGGCCTCGAAAGCACTTGATGACGTCAATCATGCTGAAGAAGAGGGGCGCGAAAGGAAGCGATTGAACCAGCGTAAGGCAAGTCGAAACGAAAGCAAGCGAAAATTTAGCAAGAAAGGAAGTAATACCAAGAAGGTAGGTATCGTGTTTATTTTCATTAATTATGTATAATCCTGCTGAAATAGTAACCTCAAAAAAGCAGTTTGGTAAAAATCCAGCTCACTTTAACGTGTAAGTATTAATAAAATACTTCTTAATAGACTCCAAGGATCTTCAAAATGAAAAAATTGGCTCATTTCCAATCAGATCGGTAACATCCTGAAATATCTGAGGTTTTTGGATGTTGAACTGAAACCATTTATGCAATTTTAAATAATTTAAATAATGCAATTTTGTTAAGTCCCTACACAGCAATTGAGAACAAACTTGTGTTCTCTTCCTCAAAACTTAACCAAACCTTTCAGCTTATTGAAGACTGATTAAAGTTCTTTCTAGCTGTTGCGAAAAGATGTACATGTCGTGCCTGTGAACGAAACTCGATAATATATACTTTTGGATACCTGGTGCTTTTAACAAGAAATAAATCTCACTATTTTGTATGACCTGCAAATTTTTATGTGAAAATCCTTCAGTTACCATGTAACGAGTTCACCCCAGTATGAATAAGGACTTTCACTCTTGTCCTCTTACCATTGACTGATTCTCTCACTGATCAACGCATGGTTGCGACTAACACTTTTTATGTTTTTCTTTTCATTAATGTTTGTTCGTTACAGATGGGAACCACGGAGGTTTTCGTAGACATATTCTCGTCAATGTCACAAGAAATCTATAATTCTGATTCTGAGTCATTTGAGATGGATTCCAACTCACGAGGCTCAAGCTCGAAGGTAGGCTCAAATACTTTTCTGTAGCAACACATCTGAAAGGATGAGGGTGCGAAGCATATAATTTCTGAATCCAGGAATTTTATGATCCGCTGGCAGCGCATATGTTCAGTTATTCATCGCTTGCTTTTGGAAAAGCAATTCAGACAATACATGAACAACTTAGTATATGATACAAGCACATCAAGGGCCTTTATTTAAGGGATATAATACTATCGTGAAAATTTTAAACTTATGGTTGCCTATAAGCTTTATTCTTGTGTTTTTAATACTTTAAAAACAGAATGGCTAAGGAATTATTAAAGCAGAATTAAGGAATTTTAAAATCGAAAGATCGCAGAGTAGCAGTTTGCTGATTATGGTGAAATTATATATATAGGTATAAGCTTAAAAAAGAGGAATATGTATGTATATATAAAGTATGATATTGAATATATTTTTATTCTTAAACAACAGTCGCCGTTTGAACGGTTCAGTTCCGTTTTGTTTGCTTTTCTAAACAATTTACACTAATAGCTATTTAGAGTACCAAGATTAACGTGTTTACGTTCGCAAACAGAGCAGTAGACGAAATGTTTTTAAAATAGTTTCGAGAGTCATTCAAACAAATTTTGGATTCTAGTTGAATTATTTAACTCTGTAGAGTTTGTTATTATTCTTCGTCCTTAAGGATTTGAGAAGCAATGCTGTTGAACATGATAAAGCCTTCAAAAAAGTGATCATTCATTGAACCCTTTACCCTTAAAGTTAAATCTTAGTTTGTTTCAATCTTCCCAAAGACTAAGTTGCTATTACTCGTTTGTACTCTGGGTGCCAGATCCTCAATTGACTTGCACGAAAAAAATTGATTGAGTAGTCTAAGGTTTTTTTTGCTTTTCTGACATCTTTCTTTTGTTTACTGTACAAGACTTTTAACTTGATAGTTTCAAAGGCTTCATTCTATTTTTTTTAAACCCCAAAAATACAAAGTTGCAGAATCTCTCTTAAACTGAATAGATCCACAATCTTGCTACGGGATCATTTGGATTGGACTGATTTTTTCCATTATTTTTTGAGCTGTCGATATGAAAACGATAAATAAAAACTCATTATCTTTTTATGCAGTAATTTTGTAATTTACATTCAATGTGATTGAGTTAGTTCCTAAACGTGCATAGTTTTATAAAGTTATTTAACTTACTTCAAAATTTTTTTCTTTCTTATAAGCC
Organism: Rhopilema esculentum; assembly: GCF_013076305.1. The sequence continues at coordinate 7,836,634 of NW_027019640.1, forward strand.
AATAGTTATATCCCAATCTTAATTATCAAAAGTTGCTGTTTTTTTAACGAAACAGTTCCTGCAGTATTTTATAGTTGAAGATATAAGCAACATTTACACTTTACTTCCCTATACTGAAACTGTCAAAATCAAGAAAGAGGAAATCCTAGAAATTTGCGTGATAATTTGGAATTTCTTGGTTACCCAAAAAATGTGACATCTATGTTTTATCGATTGCTTTACAGGCCTTGGAACGAATAGATTCAAAATTCAGAATTGTAGAGGAAGAGGAAGAAGAAGCTGCTAATGTTGGAGATCAAGATGGCATTAAAGAGGAATCTCTCAATAATAACGAAAGCATTGACTCTTACATGGATTTCGCCGAAAGGTCACTTACAGACGAGATAAATGAGTTAGAAAATGCTGAGATGGACATAGAGGTCGACAATCACTTTTCTGGAGCTTTGAAATCAAACGAAGAAAGTGAAGGAATGGATGAGTTTGATGACCTTGCTATTGATTCAGACCAACGTGGAAAGAAAGTTCGTAAACGATTGAAAAGAAGAAAAACCCTGCAGTTCAGAAATGAGTAAGAACTTTTATAAAACCTAAGTAAAAAAATGCTATCTCTCCTTGCTGTCTACGTTTTCATATTTACTTAAATACTTTTATGTAGTTTTTTCATCCACCAATTCCGAGCATAGTCTATTCAACCAACTTTCGCAGTTTGCTTTGAAATCGATTTTCAAAATCTCCAAAAAGCGCTATCTTGATTTGTAGATATTTCCAGCTGAAGAAATGCGGTCTTGATTCTGCCAAATTCTCGGCCACATGTCCAAAAATCCACAAAAATATGCGAGTTTTACAAGCAGATTATCAACCAAACTTGCAATTTTCATGCGAATCCGATTATGCAAAGGCACAATTTAAGAGTCGGTGCCTATAATGCCAAAATAAAATAATCTTATTTCGAGTTAATTGCTAAAAAATCATTTGTAATGGAATCCTCGTGGCTTGTTTGCCTGGATATATTATGCAAGAATGCGTGAAAAACATGCATTTTGAACTTCATTATGCAACAACGAAACAGATTAATGGAACCGAAATACTTTTAAATGTATTTACATCGAGGTTTGCAAATCGCAGTCTTGTCTATATTGCTAGTCTTGTCTAGCATTTCTTTCAGCAACAGAGAACATAAGCTAGCAAACATTTCGCATTGTGCGTGTTTTGCGTAACAAGATTAGTATTCAAGCTTTTAGGTTTCTGAGGCCACGCCCTTTCAGTTTGCTCAACGCTTAATATAACACTGACCTATTTTTTGCTTTTTTGCGTGAGCAAATGCTGGATTCTTTTGTCTGATGACTTCAGAGATGGTTACTTTGATCTGCACCCATGGTTACTGACCCAAGTTTGTATAATTTGTCTGCGACTGGTTTTTCTTTCAAACACTCACGTCACTTCGCTGTAATACAGAGCAATTTTCTTGATAGGCCACTCTCTCGATACACGTTGAAAAGAAGACAAAGAAAGGAAACAGAGGCTCTTCAGGATATGGAAGAAGGTGATAGAATTATTTACTTTCTCTTCAATGTAAGACGAACCACAAGTTCTGCGTCTCGTTATTAAGTACTTTGATTTATGTTGTGTATTTTCTTGTAACGCACGTTATAGTCCTTCACAATGACTGCCCTTACTCTTTCGAAGGTTTATTTGACTTTCAACTATTAATTTGAAAATCAATACTGATTTTTCATAACGTCTCTGAAACTCAGGACAGAATCTTTAATACTGAATAGGTTCAAACATACAATTATCCATGACTAGTTCGTTACTAGCCTTGATTTCAATGTAGTATTGTCTAACCAATAAAGTTTTAAGGAATTTTCTGCATGACTTCAGCTCTTTAAAAACATTATTGTATCTTTTTTGCAAATCTGACTCAGATTTTTTAAGATCATAGATTATCACAAGGTTTCTGTTATGTTTGCTGAATCAAACAAAAGCGAATATTCTATAAATTCGGATTTTTCTTCAGTTTCTGGCAGCGTTTCAAAATTTCTCCAAAAACATCTCACCTCTTTGGTCTTTTAATGCATAATGGTTAGATTTCTAGATTAAAATACCAATAAGTATCAAGCTTCAGTCTTCATTCCATTTCATCCTTTACAAGTAATGCTTCATGATAAGTTTAGAGAAGGTGATTGAAACTTTTTAGTTTGGATAATAATGTAGAAATTAAGACTTTTAGATTTCTTGTTACGAGTCCACATTTTCTTGCAGATTTGAGCATGTTGGATTATGCTGCTAGATACTGCATCATTAGGTACGTTTAATTGACTCAAACTCGTATTAATATTATCACTATCATCACGCGACGATGAATTTATCGAATTGGATTGAGTTCTTAAGAACAAAGTACTTAAGTGTGACGTTATTAAAACATTTGTTTTTAGAATCTTTACGTTTTTACGATACTACCTAAAAATCGCCATAAAATATTTTATATATATTTAAATATATTACATATATATATTTTATATATAATGAAAAATCAGTATATTTAAATATATCAAACATCGGGCGAGATCTGGCCAATGAAAGATTTGAAGTTTGCTAGCAGATAGCTTTCATTTTGGCTCAGCTTATGAAATTATGAGCAGAGACCAAATCACAGAGGGTTGATGGGGAAAGTGCCTGTGATTATGTGTCCATATCTAGTGCGATCCGTGAAGCATTTGACTGGTTTTGCACATAAAGAGGTATTTGGTGACTCTCTTTCAGGTTATGGGATTCAAATTCAAAAATTTCTAAAAGTATACTTTTGTGATGTCATCACTTCAGAACTCTATTTAGATGATCAACTCTAATGATTATTATCATAAAGATAACCATCTTCAAAATTATCATCCCCTACATCAGTATAATCCCAAGCAACATACGATGCCATTTTATACCAAGTTAGGTAGCATACACCCACACTGACTGCAAATATATTTTTACAGTCTTGAAAGATTATCCAAGTATGAAAACGTCTTCAGTTCCTACGCTGCTTGCAATGGTGATGTAAGTATTGCTATAAGTTTAATTCTCTGTAATATTTACAAAATATTGATATATTCTGATGTGATTTAATATTCTGAATGATAAGTACTTGAGTTTTGAAAGCGCCTGTAATTTCAGAATCAGGTTTTCTTCTTAATATGAAAGATTTTAAATCCTCCTAAAAACATGGTAGTTAATCGAGACTTTTTTGTTCTTTTCCATTGATTGTGATTTCCTTATTTCTGTTCTTCATGTAGGACAATGGTATGCATAGTGCGGGGGAGGATCAACTTGATGCAATGGCATTTGGTGAAACAGACGAGCAGGTAATTAAGACCCACAATGCACCACCCCAAACATTGTTTTATTGTTACCATTTCGTTTGTTTCTTCTGTTCTATCAATCTGATCTCCTTCCCAAATGTTTAAATTTATACTAAAAACGCTCTTCCTACCTTTTAGAAGCTTTAAGAAACAAAGAAATGCAAAATATTTTAGTATGATTAACAGAGCTGCGTGAAAACTCATAAGTAGGAAGATGTACCAGGAGAGCTGCACTAAGACCCTTGATATCGAGCTAATTTTTGAGTTTGAGAAAAGCAAAAATTATTGTGATAACATGTAAACAGTTCACAAAGGAAGGTGTTCAGGAAACCCACAAATTTTGCAAATCAATATGAAGAAAGCCATTGAAAAGCCTAACTACTTAGAAATAAAATTTTGTTGCAGCTACTCAAGAGTCTATTGCCTGTAACCACAGAGAACCGTTTTCAATTGTGTTTAATGTGTTGTAAAATTTTAATATTTAAAATCGTGAAAACTTCATGTTATTGAAAACCTTATTTCTACTTTTTTTTAAATTATTCATTCCACAAAAAGGGCACATCTTTACAAGACATATTCTGAGTTCGAAACTGTTCCTACCCTTCATTAGCACCTCCATTTTGCTAAACTAGCCTCACAGAGAGTGGATATCAATATAGAGGTAGTAAAACTAATAGTGCCTTCTTAGAATTTCTCTTCTATAGGGAGATGAATGCTTGGAAGAATGCAATCATATAGCTCTAGCTGTGTTTAGAAATAAACTTGAAATGTTTAAAATTTATTTTTCTATTTTAGAGAAAAATCTTGAAGGAATATGAAAGACTGATTTACAGTATGGATTTATATCAGCAAAAGATTTCAGAAGCAGAGAAGAAAAAGACCGAACTTAAATGTAACTATAACAGTTTGTTCATTCTTTTGTAAATTTATAGTTTATATCTGAACGAACAACAACTCTCCGTCCAACTGGTGCTATAACGAACAACTCTCGGCATTTGAGAGAAGACTAAAAGGCAGGTGATTATCAACGAATCATTTGCTAATTATTTTCTAATATATTCTCTACACTAAATGCCTTTCATACCTAAACAACCAAGGAGAAGTTTTCCGTTTATTCCATTCCTTCTTCTTCGTTCAACTTCCAGCATGCAATTTTAATATAGTATAATATCTGGCAAGTAACGAAAGAAAGCTTTTTTATTAGAAGTCTTCATATCTCAGTTGGTTAATGTTATTGATAGGGATGATTGAATACGTCACAGGGTTATTTTGAGAGTCCAAAGACTAGCTGTCATGAATATCATAAGAAGTTTTGTGCATTTATTTTTTAATTATTGAATTGAGTGCTTTTTTATTGAAGATTGTTCTTTACTTTGTAGGTGAAAGGGATACTATTATTAGAAACATGAAGGATAGTAGGCAGTTAGATGTAGAGAAGAAGGTACTTGTCAACATCAGCTAATAATTTTTTCATAAAATGTTTGTCAACATCAGCTAATAATATTTGTCATATAATAATATCATAAAGTTTGTGCCTATTTTCTGATGAATTTTCAACATTTAAATCAGTTAAGCAACATTACTTCTTTGATCATGTTCTTTGATATATCTTCTAGCAGACTTCTTCATTATTATATCATACATCAAGAACTTTTATTACAAAATTAGGCTATCGAGCTACATTTTTTTGGAGCTCAAAACGTTTGACATAATCTGAACGATATCCATTTGCAAATGCAAGAAAAATATTTCTATCGTATCAATTTGTGCTTATCATACCGATTTGAAATTATCGTATCATGTGTTACTCATTTCAAATGTCTAATTGACAATGCTTTTAAGTTTAGAATACCTTAAAAAGCTTGCAAGTTGAGTTGCATGAATTTTCGTAACAAGGTTTACATATTTCATAGAAACTACTGGAGAAGTCTCTGCAAACATTAGCAAAAAAGATCGCAACAGTTGATGATCGCATCGAACAATTTGTTGACAACGTGAAAAATATGATGAGTAAGTTTCAATGTATATTTCTACATAATTAGTAGACCTTGTATTTGATAACATGATAGTTTTTTTGTGATTAGGTATCCATGCCAACAGGCATTCTCTCTTACTGTTTGAAACTAAATATTCAGTCATAAAATGTACTGCCTGAAACAAGTTATATGATAAACTTAATATACAAAATAGTCATGTTACTAAATTGTTATCAAAAAAATTACATGATAATTTGAGATTGTGCCCAACATTTTTTACCAACATATAAAAATGGCTTTATTAAAAATATCTTACAGAGGTAATGCATAAACACGCAAAAGCCAACAGAGTCATTGGAGAGAGGATTAAGAGCCAATATGTGCACATTTTCAAACTCAGTACCATCTGAAAACGTTTGGGGATCTTCTAAAATATTGAGGGGGATCAGGCTCCTCTGCTCCCTCTTGCTACCCCATTGATTTGGATTGCTTAGTTCTCATCAATCGCTATTTTCCTCCACGCAGTTAAGAAGCGGAGCATGGAAGACAGATTACGAGAGCTTAGTATGGACAATGAGACGGTTGATAAACTGATAAAAAACTGCGACTTTTTAGGAAGAAAATTCGCAAAGCTAAAGGTAAACACTAAACTTTAAACTATCCATGTTACTTCATCCTGCAACTGTTGTTACATTAACCGTACGAAATACAGCAGCAGGGTAAAATCCTGCCTTATTTTTTTCAGCTTTCGTAGTTATGGCAGTTGGTACTTAAATAGATATTCTAGCATTTTTACATTTTAATAAGTGTTACCCACCGCAACGAATGGAAAAGATCGTGTTAGACTGATATTTATTGAAAAGTATTTTTGTTATTTTTATCGCGTGATCGCATGAATGGTATCTTGCTTTCTAATTTTAGTGTTTGAAGATCAACGTGGAAGATTTACCTGAAGCACTGAAATCATTCAATTCTAACTTTGATGAGGAAGACTTTCTCTTTGTCAATCACGTACGTCTCACAATATCTTTGAAGCTATTTTTGCATGTGGAAAGATTCATCTGGTACTTTTCAACAGCTGCTTTTTATCTATACTTAATGTGTGTTTTTTTCACTAAGTCTTAAAGGTATTGTCAAGAATGTCTCAATGGCACTTTGAGTTCCCCGTTACAAACCTCTTGTTAGTTAAAAGTTGCTCTTTGAGACATTCAAGAAAATTTGCAACACGCTGAAGTCAGGCAATTGGGACAACACCAATGTATTCTGTTTAGACTCAAGCTAACGAACTATACTTGATAGATCCTTAGCAAAACCTTATTTTGTTATGTGCATCTCGTAGGTGCTGCAGCTGCCACAAAAAGACTCTTTGGATTTCAAAGCTTTTGCAGTTGTATCGGCTCTAACGGAAAGAGTAAAGTCTCTCGAGTTAGTCACATTTTTCATTCAAATTTCACAGAACCAATGTTTTTAGATATTCTTTTAAAGCCTTATCTTTGGCAATAATTCAACGGCATAATTCTTCAATTTTTTTTTCATTCTTCTTTCATTGCATTTACATATCGTTATCTTTGTTTTTGTCTATTTCTTTTCTGAAAATCCTTGGCAAAATCTCTGGTTCTATAGGTGTTTATAATTTTTTAGATAACTTTTAACCAGTGCAGTTAGTACAATATTGATTTGTCATGCTTTGGTTAGAGAGCATTTGAAAAAAATTCGAAGCCAGAACTAAGAAATTATAATTGATATCGCTTTAAATCGTTAGAGAAATTGATAGATCAATGCGGAGCTCGTAATCGATTTTTTCCTGTACAAATTCCTTGCAATAATTAGAGGTTTTGGAAAATATTGTCGTGAAACACAATGAGAACAAAGTTCTATTGCCATTGAGCGAGGGAGACGAAGACAACGAGGTAGAGATTGCAGTCATAACAGAAAAGCTATTTTTGCCACTTGAATTACTCGAGCTTAACACGATTTTATGAGCCCACTGCACAAAATGACATTTGACAATGCACAGCTTGCTTATTTTTCTCGCTATTTAATTTTAAGATTAAATAATGATAATATTACAACGTATAGTCGATATTCTACTGTCTTTTTTCTATATTTATGCAGCAAATCGATCAAAGCGCTTTTGAAGGAAGTTGATCTTGGAACCCTGGAAAGAAAGCTAGATAAATGCAAGGTAAATGCAATTTTTACAAGTTTTGCACTACTTAAACCTCAATGAATTAATTTATATTCTATACTTCAATGGTTCCTATTTTCTTTTTCTTGCAAAGTATCAAATAGTTTTGCATCGGTGAAACTGGTCATCAAAAATAACAGCCTTTCAGAATTTCTTGCTATTAAGCTATTTTTCAAAGTTTGCATCAATTTTTTTTCAAGGAATTATATCGATTGCTATCAGAAGAACACCATGATGGAAACAGAATAGTCCCGCTGGAAAATTTATTAGTCGAGCTTCAAGCTGGAGGCCTGGACCAAGATCATCAAAGATCGGTAAATTTTTGCTCTCATATTATATCCTCATGTTTCTTATTTCCGAGAAACATTTAATTTTCTATCCAAACAGGTTTCTTTCCATCAAAATCTCTTATTTCTAAGAAAAACCGGATGAATTCTAAGGAATTCACCAATTCCATTTCCGATCTCGTTAGCTTCAGATTCCGTTAAAGGACCAGAATTTAGAACTCAACGCAAGTTTGTTTGCTGCTCAACTCGCAATATTGGTTTTATCGCAAAACGAGGTTGAAAATTTTGGGGATCGACTTTTTGCGGCTCATGGTGAAACGTTTCACACGGCGGTTATTTCCGGTATACTTTTTCTAAATTTTATTGTCATCAATTCTACTGTACAATCGAAAACAAAATGAAAGTTGCATCCAGATTAAATGTTTGGTGGCAAATTCAAATATGAGCTAAAAGATTCGTGCAATGAAGTCTAGACTATAGTTTCCAAAACATGGCCGTAAGTTGAATTGGTATATTTGCTTAAAATTACCGGGCAAAGAATGTCCGCACTCGGAAGGCACAAGATATAGATGAAAGAGTAAAAAAAAGTTAACGAGTAAAGGCAAGAAGAGAGCGAACTCCGTTACCACCCCTATTGTGCTAGCAGACCAAACTTCCTTACTGATTTTTGAACAGTCAGTATTCAGAAGCTTTTTTCTCAACAGCTGCATAAGAAAAACAGTAGACAGCCTACAATAATGTTTTTCATATACACACGTTGATCGACGAATGTTTACTATGGATATCCAAAACCACTTTTTGTTTTAATGAATAATTCAAAAGCCATCCAGCAAAGCCCACTATATCATAAGAACTTAAGATTATGCTCCTTTTGTTGGAATTATTAATCAGACAGTTATAGATTTCTTCATTATGCACAATGTCCAGATTATTGAAGTAATGAGGTTGCTTAATATGTGCTTTTTGATCAAGCCTGATGTCTGTACGGCTGTTGAACGTTATCAGAAATGTCAATCTTGAAAACAGAAGTATGTTAAAACACCTCGCGGAGTCTTTTGACAATTTGAATTCAGAAGATTATTTATAAGAAGTCATCGAGTATAGAGCAATCAATCTCCTTGGACAGTTTTCTTTTTGATAGTGCAATTTTCGGGCTCCTACTGGTTCTATCAGGAGCACATAAGCTTATCATTTTGGCTAAGTAATGCGGTTAGTATAAGCGCAGACGGAAACATCGCAAGATGGTGTGATAAAAACATAGAGATATGAATAAAAACCGCTTATCGTTATTCACATGTGTACTACTAGCAGTGTAATCATGTATCAAAGGAGAAATAGCCAGGTGCATGGTGTTTTTAGTTCACATTCTCATTTCATTATAGACAGTAGACGATCTGATATATTTTGTATTCGAACATGGAAACATCTGTCAAGTTTTCAGATTAGTTTGCGTACATCGACGAATTTCTAAAAGATTTGTAAATTCAGAGGAAAGGAAACAATCATAAAAACAGGATAGCTCATAAAAGTCCCAAAGAATGCAGTTTCGTGTCGATCAGATCCTTTCCTTCTTTTACTCCAAGTCCAACATGTCATCGAATTAATTGAAATTCGTCTGTTCCATAAGTTGTTCTTTTTGCAGGGTTGTTGGCGCTTTTTGTAACGCCCTTGTTTGTAATTGAATGTCTAGATTTCTTCAAACAAATAAGAAAGTTGACTTTTATCATTTTTGGTGTGCTATAAGCTCGATGGTGCATTTTGCCTTGGCACTCCTGCCCTCTGGTCTGAAGACCTCTGCGTCGTTTGTGGTTTTGTTTCTTTGTTGCCACGATCAAATGGTCTGGTTTTATTTGATAGGACAAATATTATGTTGATAGAAAAGCCGTATTAAGTTTTATTAAGGCTACACTAACACAAAAGTTAATTTGACGACGAAAATTATTCTGTAAAGATATTAAAAAATTCTGGTGTTTTATCTCTGTATGTGGAACTTCAGTTATGATAGTTCTACAAAATAATCCTTTAGAAACTTCATTTTCGCAAACGTTCATCTGTATCTAGCGCCTGCAAATTTGAGTGCGTCTTTTTTACCTTTAACAAATCAAATCAAGGCCTACAATGCCATGTCATTTCATTGCAGGTTATTGACAAATTGAATCATCATGGACATGGATTTATAGACTTTCTTGATTTCGTTCTCTATATACCCCTGTTTCTGATGATTCACGACCAAATAGTAGCAAAGCCATTCGAATGAAGTCACTGGTTGTCATTCCTCATTGGCATTTGCCTAAGGTACCGGCCAAAACCTGGAACCGTCACGAACAACACCAAGATTGAAGAATCAAAGTAAGCAATCCTGCTGGCGAGTAGTCATTGTCCTATATGTTACTGAAAAAAGGGGACAAGTTGGTATTTATTTATGGTCATTAAACTTCGTACTCGTTTTCTTCCTTGCCTGTGCAGTACATATGGACCCATTCATCCAACCATTTGCTCATTTAGCAGATTTATTTGCTTTGAGTATAACAAGGCTGTAAATTTAAGGGCTTGGGCTGAAGAAGCTGAAGGGATCCCCCTCCATCCTGGAGTCTGAACTTTTTCGACTGCCAGATATCAAATCTCTGGGCTGTCCGTAAACCCCTTTCGTCCTTTTTCAACGAGGTCCTGCGTCTGCACGTAGTGTCTTCCAACAAACGTACTGATAGCCATATACTGTATATTTTCTTTATCTACGACGTATCAACATAGGGCAATGAGGACTCAGTTTCAAATAGGATCGATTTTTGATAACATGAGCAGGGATGGCGCCAAAAAAGAAGTGCTGGGGGGGGGGCTGTAATGTCGGAGTGCCAACAGTGAGTGAACCACCCACGAAGATGTAGTATCACATCATTTCCGCTGTGGTGATTCTAGTTCAAAAGACTATTGAAGTTATGAAAGTGCTGACATTGCTTAAAATTTTTCAAAAATTCAAGTGCCGACGGGGGGCCCAATTAATTTTTGGGGCTCCTGCCCCCAAGCACCCCCGGTGGCGCCATCCCTGAACATGGGCTGTCAACATGTCACGATTTTTTAAAGAATAAATTCCTTAAATGTTGTGATTAGGGTATGGAAAGGAAAATCTTTCTGGGATTTGACAAATAGATTGTCAAAATGTACACAGGCATTGCGTTTTAAAAAGTCAATTCAATTGAATTTTAAATTGTAAAAACAATATTTATCATCTATTTATTTGTTAGAGCTTAAATTCAATTTTATCATATAAATTTATTGACTTTTCCGCGAGAATCTTTGTTATTTTTATTCATCTGTCTAAATATGCTCAATCGAAGGTACGAACATTTTTTATAGATTAAATATTTATTGCAACTTATATTTAGAGCAATCGAAACATTTAGAGGCACGATATTTGACAAAAAACATTTGAAAATATGCTTCAGCCTTTCGTCTAATACTCTTCAGGTTACAAAACGTCAGAAAATGATTGAAAATTTGAGCTACCAAGTATGCAGGCCAAGTTGTGGGTCTTTATGGGCTAATCATAAGCGCAATAGTCTTGTATTGAAATGTTTCCATGTGGCAAAGTCATTTATAAAAACTTGATAAGAAATGTTGTAAAGAAAGAAGTATTATGTCAATGAGAAATAAAAGAAAGGCGATACGTCGTCCACTTTAATTACCATTAAGTCAGAAACAGAAGCTTTCCAAATTTTCCTTGATAATTTTGGTCACTGTTAGTCAAATGCATTAGTACCAAAGTTTTCGGTCATGTTATTAGAGATTTGTCTCAGCTGTGTAAAGGAATCTGCTTTGACCTTGTTTTTGCCACTCTGTTATATTGAAGTTTTTTTGTGTCATTCGATAACCATTTTGGCAGCTCAAAATGTCTCTTTTTGAGACTTTGCTTTTTAACCAAGGGTGATATCTGCAAAAGCCAACTTTGATACACCCTATGCAATAATGATTTACACATAAGTTATAAAGTTGTTCTATAATTCAGGTTTCTAAATAACCCAGGAGATTGAAAAAAGAATTTTTTCTGCTAAGATACTATTGCTCACTCTAATTCATGTTTCTTTCGGTGCGATCTTGTTACGATGATGCAAGCAAAGCTTTTTGTCTTTTCGGACACGGATATTGTCTATTCTGTGGTACTGTACGTGCAGATGCCATGATAGCTTAAGAATCACGTAGACTTTGCCAAAATACGAGGCCATTCTTAGGTATCTGACAGCCTGCGACTCCAGTAACGTTTCTTCTGCTAACTACCAATTTCCGTGTTTGATTGGTTTTGAAAGCATGTTTTTCTTTTTGTTCTTCTTTTTAAAGTCAACACTAAAATTAAGGCTAAAATGAAACAATTTTATCAACCTTTGGGAGTTATTTTACTTGCATATGCAAACGATATCTCATACAAACGCAGATATTTGTAACAGTTTGGGCTCCAGTTAAGATCACTATCGTCCACAGCGGTTTACATCTAGCCAACCCTAGGTCATTGCAGTCTATATTTGGCGATAATTGTGCCCTTAAGAAAAGATAGGGAATTCTCATTGTGGTAAGTCAATTTCCATGGTTTGGTTTGGAATAATGCAAGGAACAATAATGTGAATACATAATTCGGGTTTTTCTACAGGGCAAGGGGTATTCGACACCGTCTGAAATCCTAAACTTGAATCTTTAGTAGCTTTGGGTTTTATAATTTTAGGTTTTCAAAACTCTGGGCTTAGTCGATCCAATCAACTGGATTGGTTTTGGACAGAAACCACCCGGATTTTGCAGTCTCGCGGGTAATATTAGTAAAGCGCGGGTGGTGATAGAAAAGCACATCACATGACATGTGCTACTAGCTTTTGTTTTGAATCCTACACTGACGTCAATGTTCAAAGTACGCTGTTGTGCAAGGATTTTGTATCGTTCATCTCGCTGAGCTTGATCTCAGTATCTGTTAGACTGAAAATGAAGTTACAGGCTTTAATTTTTCTTCTATCAATCTTGAGCGTCAGCAACTGTTTTCTATTCAAGCGCAGAGAACGGCCTTTGGCAATAGATGGCGGCTGGTCGAATTGGCAAAGTTGGAGTTCATGTTACCGGAATTCTGTAAACAAATCTAGCTTCTTTCCAACCTTTAATGGATTTTCTGTAAGCTCACGTGAAAGAAAATGTGATTCTCCAACCCCTGTCCAAGGTGGTAAGCCATGTCAAGGAAGTTCCACCAGATATAGACAATGTGGTTGCAAGAACCCCCTTGGAATGGAAACTGGAAAAATCGCAAATTATCAACTTTCATCGAGTTCTGATATTTATCTCAAATACGATCCCACGAAAGGAAGATTAGGGAATTCGGCTGCTTGGTGTTCTGCTGATCCAGTTTCGTCGTTTTTAAATATTTATTTTAAAATTGATTTTGTTAATTTCACAAAAGTGACAGCAATTGCCACAGATGGAATATCGATTGGCAGGGTCAGTCGTTTCAAGATTTTTCACAGCCTGAACGAGAAGGAATGGTTACTGTACAGGGACAAGTATCGACACAATTCAGAGTTTATCGGAAATGTTTTCCCAGGGAAAGTGAAGATGAATGAACTTGAGAAGCCTATTGTCACAAGATACTTGAAAATCCTGCCCCTGCATAGTTATGGAAAAACGTGTATGAGAATCGAAGTATACGGTTGCATTTTCACTTGTGGGACAGAGATGTCCAAATCATCGGGTGAAATCATTGGTAGAGGCGAGGAAACACACGATCAAAATTGCCTATGGAAAATTAATGTTAAGAATACTACGACATTAAGTCTTGATTTCCTCACATTTTATATTCCATGTGATACAGGTTTTATTGAGATAAGGGATGGCTCAAAGGATTATCGAGAAGCTAAAGTATTGAAAAGAGAGTGTGGGGAAGAAATTTCCAATGATTTGTTTAAAGCACAAACAAACAACTTGTGGTTGCATTTTTATTCGAATTCATCTTCAGATGAAGTTGGTTTTAGATTGCGTTATATTTCAGAGTGTTTAAAGAATATAAGAGTTGTTGAAGGTGAAATTGCTTTAATTACCAGCCCAAACTATCCGCAAGATTATTTCGATAACAATGATTGTATATGGAATGTTTCATCAAATAATAATCTATTGTATCTTTGGTTCAAAACATTTGATATTGAGGCGAGCAAAATAGGCAGCAAAGAACGATGTTCAAATGACTTTGTTTCAATCGAAGAACAGCAAGGAAAGCATTTTGCAAATATGTTGAAATACTGCAATTCAGCCAAGCCCCCTACTGATGGTGAACCAATTATAATCAAAGCAAGTGGAGTCAGATTGAGATTTAAGAGTGACAACGTTATTGTAAAGAAAGGATTTTTATTAGAGATAACTTCATATGACAAAAGAATTGGAAAGCCAACTACTCCCACTGTTACAAGCCAAAGGGCAACAAAAAAGATAATTAGCCAGAAGTTGAATATGACAGGCTCTGGTATAAAGTTCTCAAGTACTTTTTCTCCTAAGATGGTTATAAGTCAAGACATATTGAACATTAGCAAGAGCAAGGAAGATGGAAATTCCTCAAATACAGTTGGTCATAAAGTCAAGAAGAAGTCAAAGCATGAAACTGACTGGACAATTTTCACAGTTGCTGCATTTTCTTGTTTTGTGTTTATACTCGTTGTTTCGGTTACTGTGATCAGCATACGCAAATGTACCTCAAGACATACTGGACAATCAGGGAAATTCTTACCATCAATTTCAAAGAAGATGGAAACAGATGAAAGCTATAAACCTGCAAGTGTTATCATTAGGAGCAAGAAGTCATTTCCTGTGTCAGAGGAGGATGGAAAGTTTTGTGAGCTGAAAAGTCCAGCTGGAAGTATCAAGGCAGCAGGTTCAGACAATGGATCAGAGCTTGGAGAGCATGAACCATTGAAAGCAGACATTTTGAACCATACTCTGAATAGAGAAAGAAGAAAAAGCATCATTGATATGTACACAGATGGTAGCGATGATGCAGAAAGAACCCCAGAAACACCAGGTGACATCGTTGAATCAGGGACTATAATTGATAGCCTAGAAACAGTTATTTGATAGATTCTAACAATGATGTGAAAAATAATATAATTTTAGTGTAGAATTTGTTTTTATATATATATAAGTAATTATTTACCAAATTATGACGATTGGCTATGGCTCAAAATATATATAAACATTGTTTCATTATTTTCCACTGCATAAATATTGTATGCATGATCCTCTCACACAATGTTTAATAATTTGTAAGAAAAAGTTTGCTGCTTTTTAAAACATTCAAACAGAAACAAATCACAAACATTACATCTCCCATCAAATACTGCAAAATTTATGATACCAAATAGCTTTTTAGTTTAAGGTTTCTCCACTGTGCCACGTCACACTAGTGTGCCCAGTAGCATAGCATCAAGGAATGCTAGTAATACACTGCATACCCTAGGTGTTTTGATTTTTTATTCAGTATTATTGATTGAGCTGCAGATCTTACTACTACCTTGCTTTGTATATAGTTGAATCCCATCAAGTTGCACCTGGTATAACTTTCAGCGCTTATT
The DNA here is from genome assembly GCF_013076305.1 of Rhopilema esculentum. Next base: position 7,852,015 of record NW_027019640.1, read on the forward strand.
ACACTCCTAATGGTACTCCAAAGGTGTGGGCAATTTGAGGATTTACAATAAACAAATCATTAATCGTAACAAAAATGAAGAAAAGATCTAGTTTCCAACAAATTGGACTTAGGTAAAATGTCAATAAAAATCATTGCCACCTCAATTTCCCTCTCCAGGTTATAACTTAGAAATTGTGTACTAAACTTCATAGTTGTTAGCCTCTGCTTCCCAATAAAAGCCTAAGCACATTTTCATTTTAATTTCTTTTAATAGTGTTTTCTTCTGACTGTATTTTCCTTTTGAAGCTATGGCATTCAGAAGCAGTATTTTAAAAAGTGAGAAAGAGCAACGAAAAAAAAGAAAGTTTATTCGCAGATAACAGTCTTGTATTTTGCCAATATAAAATCTGTTATCAAACAGACGTTCTTGTCAATGATTGTTATTGATTTTTACCCCAACAAGACTACTGTAAAAATGTTTATTGATTCATCGTCGTTGATATTATTGTATTATTGCCAATTTGAAAGAGACTCCTCTTACTCCATGTACTTAAACTTCAATCCCTCATGGCGAGCATATAATATATACATTGTTTTTTTATACATGTTTTAGCAAGTTTTAATATTTTTCAAATTTGTAAAATGCAATTTTTGGTATTCAGGTTTTGCAAAAGATCACCTAAAGAAAGTCCAGCCATTGTTGCAACTCAGGGTACCCGTCGGCGTCTTTTTAAAGCCACGCACGTTTTCTTCAGGCGTCCTTTCCCGTGATCTTTGTATTTCTAGTGATGGCAGGTCACGAAGAGCTCTCTATCATTTTTTTTACCTTTACTTTTTCATAAATAAGAACCGAAATAGGAATCGTAAAAACTGAAGCGAGTTGCAAATCCTAGAAATTCTTCTCTTCAGAATCGTTAATTGTAATTCACTCTCAAATAATCGATGTACTTCAGGAAGATCAGTTAATACTGTAGCAGCACCTTTTTTATTCTGTTGATGTTTAACAAGTTCTTGCTATAAAAGGACCAAGGAAAAGTTGATTTGGATGCCTCCACCGCTAATGGAACATTCGCTCTCGAGAGCAGTGTCAGCTCCTTAAAAGCGCTATGTGCATCATTGTTCTTCTCCTGTTCCAGTCAATCAGACGATTTGCCTTTATAAGTAATAGCAGCGCAGACAAGAATTGAATTTAGATTCAAAATTAAAGTCGCACGCAATCTTCAAAAAGATCAGATTTTCCCAGACACAATTTTTTGAAAAATCGTCACTTATATAACAAATTTTTTTTGAACTGAAAGCATCTTGATTTACTTTTGCATGATCAAAATAAACAAGATCGAATTAAAAATTAAAACTATATTTTTAAAGAAATTGTGAAATTTCGGTTCATTTGACTTTTTGATAATAAAGTGAGGTTATAGCCAAAATGGGTTCGTTTGATGAATTTCGAATTTTTTCGAAAGGATTTTTCTTCCAAAGGCAGATCATATTGCTTTTCTACAATCAGACTAAATTAAAAAATACCTTGATTGTAAAATAGAAGCTGCAATTTTTTAGAGTTTACAACACTTTATTTTGTTAAATTTTTTTTAGTTAAAAAGTAAGGCTATCTTCTTTGAGAAATCGTCAAAACCTTCCAGAATCTTTTTCTTCCAAAACACGCTGTATTGCCTTAATATGATGAGATTAAACAAACATATCCCTTGACTCTAAAATAATAGCTATATTTTCTTGAAATAAGTGACATTTTGGCTCGGTCGATTTTTGGTAAAAAACGTTTTTTGGTACTTTTGGTAAAGAAATCTTTTTATGTGGAAATTAAACGAATACCTACCTTGATTCTGGAGTAAAAGCTGTATTTTTATTAAAATTATTTACATTACGCCTAGGTCGAATTTTGACAAAAAAGTAAGGCTTTAGGCTTTGAAAAATCGTCAATATTTTTCGGAATCTTTTTCATCCAAAAACATGTTATATTGCCTTTATACAATGAGATTCAACAGGGGCTTACCTTGATTCTGGATTAAAAGCTGTATTTTTATTAAAATTAGTTACATTACGCCTCGGTCGAATTTGAGAAAAAAGTAAGGCATTAGGCTTTGAAAAATTGTCAAAACTTTTCGGAATCTTTTTCATCCAGAAACATGTTATATTGCCTTTATACAATGAGATACAACAGGGCCTTACCTTGATTCTAGAGTAATAGCTGTATTTTTATTAAAATTAGTTACATTACGCCTCGGTCGAATTTTGAGAAAAAAGTAAGGCATTAGGCTTTGAAAAATTGTCAAAACTTTTCGGAATCTTTTTTATCCAGAAACATGTTATATTGCCTTTATACAATGAGATTCAACAGGGGCTTACCTTGATTCTAGAGTAATAGCTGTATTTTTATTAAAATTAGTTACATTACGCCTCGGTCGAATTTGGAAAAAAAAGTAAGGCTATAGGCTTTGAAAAATCGTCAATATTTTTCGGAATCTTTTTCTTCCAAAAACATGTTATATTGCCTTTATACAATGAGATTCAACAGGGGCTTACCTTGATTCTAGAGTAATAGCTGTATTTTTATTAAAATTAGTTACATTAAGGCTCGGTCGAATTTGAGAAAAAAGTAAGGCATTAGGCTTTGAAAAATTGTCAAAACTTTTCGGAATCTTTTTCATCCAGAAACATGTTATATTGCCTTGATACAATGAGATACAACTGGGCCTTACCTTGATTCTAGAGTAATAGCTGTATTTTTATTAAAATTAGTTACATTACGCCTCGGTCGAATTTTGAGAAAAAAGTAAGGCATTAGGCTTTGAAAAATTGTCAAAACTTTTCGGAATCTTTTTTATCCAGAAACATGTTATATTGCCTTTATACAATGAGATTCAACAGGGGCTTACCTTGATTCTAGAGTAATAGCTGTATTTTTATTAAAATTAGTTACATTACGCCTCGGTCGAATTTGGAAAAAAAAGTAAGGCTATAGGCTTTGAAAAATCGTCAATATTTTTCCGAATCTTTTTCTTCCAAAAACATGTTATATTGCCTTTATACAATGAGATTCAACAGGGGCTTACCTTGATTCTAGAGTAATAGCTGTATTTTTATTAAAATTAGTTACATTACGCCTCGGTCGAATTTGGAAAAAAAAGTAAGGCTATAGGCTTTGAAAAATCGTCAATATTTTTCGGAATCTTTTTCTTCCAAAAACATGTTATATTGCCTTTATACAATGAGATTCAACAGGGGCTTACCTTGATTCTAGAGTAATAGCTGTATTTTTATTAAAATTAGTTACATTACGCCTCGGTCGAATTTGAGAAAAAAGTAAGGCATTAGGCTTTGAAAAATTGTCAAAACTTTTCGGAATCTTTTTCATCCAAAAACATGTTACATTGCCTTTATACAATGAGATTCAACAGGGGCTTACCTTGATTCTAGAGTAATAGCTGTATTTTTATTAAAATTAGTTACATTAAGGCTCGGTCGAATTTTGACAAAAAAGTAAGGCTATAGGCTTTGAAAAATCGTCAAAATTTTTCGGAATCTTTTTCATCCAAAAACATGTTATATTGCCTTTATACAATGAGATTCAACAGGGGCTTACCTTGATTCTAGAGTAAAAGCTGTATTTTTATTAAAATTAGTTACATTACGCCTCGGTCAAATTTTGAGAAAAAAGTAAGGCATTAGGCTTTGAAAATTGTCAAAAATTTTCGGAATCTTTTTCATCCAAAAACATGTTATATTGCCTTTATACAATGAGATTCAACAGGGGCTTACCTTGATTCTAGAGTAAAAGCTGTATTTTTATTAAAATTAGTTACATTACGCCTCGGTCGAATTTTGAGAAAAAAGTAAGGCATTAGGCTTTGAAAAATCGTCAAAATTTTTCGGAATCTTTTTCATCCAAAAACATGTTATATTGCCTTTATACAATGAGATTCAACAGGGGCTTACCTTGATTCTAGAGTAATAGCTGTATTTTTATTAAAATTAGTTACATTACGCCTCGGTCGAATTTGAGAAAAAAGTAAGGCATTAGGCTTTGAAAAATTGTCAAAAACTTTTCGGATCTTTTTCATCCAGAAACATGTTAATATTGCCTTTAATACAATGAGATACAACAGGGCCTTGAACGCTGTTGAATTCTTAGAGTAAATAGCTGTATTTTTAATTAAAATAGTTACATTACGCCTCGGTCGATATTTTGAGAAAAAAAGTAAGGCATTAGTGCTTTGAAAACATCGTCAATATATTTTTCTGAAAACTTTTTCATCCAGAAACATGTTATAGTGCCTTTATACAATGAGTATTCAACAGGAGATGGGCTTTTTTGTTTTTTTTTAAAAACCGCCCTTGGAGCGCTGTGTATAAGAGTCAAATAGAGTTAATTTTGCGAATTAAAATTAGTTAACATGTACGATTCCTCGGACTCGAAGGGTATAAGAAGAAAAAAAAGATAAGATGCTTAGGCTTTGAAAAAATCGTCAAACATTACATGGGCTCTGAAACTAGCTCACTGCCCCCACACTAAAACAATAGATATTTATATGTCGGCCTTTTATATCCTAATGAGAGAATTGGAGGGGCTTACCTTGATCTAGAGGGTAGGAATGAGGCCAGCTGTATTTTTATTATAATTAATGTTAAACATTGACGCCTCGGTCCGAACTCGCACACACAAGAGAAGTAAGCTATAGGCTTGGGGGGGGGAAAAAAAAAAATTCCCGTTCCCCAATATTTTTCGGAATCTTTTTCTTCCAAAAACATGTTATATTGCCTTTATACAATGAGATTCAACAGGGGCTTACCTTGATTCTAGAGTAATAGCTGTATTTTTATTAAAATTAGTTACATTACGCCTCGGTCGAATTTTGAGAAAAAAGTAAGGCATTAGGCTTTGAAAAATCGTCAAAATTTTTCTGAAACTTTTTCATCCAAAAACATGTTATATTGCCTTTATACAATGAGATTCAACAGGGGCTTACCTTGATTCTAGAGTAATAGCTGTATTTTTATTAAAATTAGTTACATTAAGGCTCGGTCGAATTTTGACAAAAAAGTAAGGCTATAGGCTTTGAAAAATCGTCAAAATTTTTCGGAATCTTTTTCATCCAAAAACATGTTATATTGCCTTTATACAATGAGATTCAACAGGGGCTTACCTTGATTCTAGAGTAAAAGCTGTATTTTTATTAAAATTAGTTAAATTACGCCTCGGTCGAAGGTACATTAGTTACATTACGCCCTTTTCAGAACATAAAGGGTTAACCTTGTTACTGGAGTGAAGGCAAGTAAGGCTTGTTAAACAAGTAATGCTGTAAGCTTTGAAAAATCATCAAGAATTTACCTTCATTCTAAAATAAATGCTGTATTTTTTCGAATTAGGGAAGTTTTAGCTCAATTATAGTCTATAGTAAGTCTTTGTTCGGAATGCGAAACCTTCAGTTCTTCGTTTAAAATTTTAACTAAGTTCTGGAATAGATGTGATATTTTTTGTAACAGATTCAAATTTCTATACGAGTCGATTTTTGTTGAAAACAAGGCTTAGAAAATATCTAATTTTTGAAGGTCAGTCAATCAACAAGTTTGAGGTAGAAAGAGGTAGATAGTTGTACAATAACTACAGGCCGTTTAATTTTTGGTAGAAGCAGTGACCTAACGCAGATTAGGGCACCTTAGCTCGACCAAATGGGGCCCCCAAATTATTATCATATGTATTCTTTCAAGACCTTGTTCAAGATTATCTCATATACAAAGACTTTAAAAGTTTTTCAGCTGAAGCTTCTACATCTTTGCCTAGTTAACGAGAAAAACTCATCACTTTTGCAACTTGCTATTATGATTCACATGCTGTACAGCCTTCGATGGTTCTTTCTTGCAGTCCGTAAATAGGGGCCCCGTTTCAATTTTTTACTTATTGCCTCAGATGCCTCCGTTAACCACTGGATAGAAGTCACCTTTTTTTGGTCGATTTGTTTAAAATAGGCAAGCCTAAAGGGTTAGAAAAATAGCCAACATTTGAAGGTCAATTTTTCAACAAAAATATGTTATAGGTATCAGCCAGTTGAAGCTGGAGTGAGCAATATTCAGTTGCTGCAATGATAAAATATCATTTAATTTTTGGTAGAAATCACCTTTTCCTTGGTCGATTTTATAGAAAAATGGACGACATCTGAAGATTAACATTTTAACGAAAAACGTTAAATCCACAAGTTAAAGCTAGAAAAAGGTAGATAAAGACCTGGCCGTCGAGTGAAGAGGGAAGCCAAATGTTCGGGCCCCTCATACCCATACCTCATGCATAAAACTTTATTTTTTTCGTTTAAGTTGTACTCTCAAAGCAATTTTTAACTCTCCACCAGTATAGATATGAACTAGCCTGCGCGCAGACTCTAAGTATCTTACCAGAACTGTAGAGTCTGCGAATTAACCTCAAAAGGCTTGTTCCACAAAGAGAGCCTCGAAAGATACTTACCAGAACAGTTATGGTGAGATACTTAGAGTCTGCGCGCAGGCTAATATGAATTGCCTTTGTTAAATCGAGACAGTTTAATCACCATGGAGCCCATCTTTGCTTACAGTCCCAGGGGCAATTGTCCCCTTGCTTCTTTCCCTTTGGCAATTGTCCATCAGCCGTTTAATTTTCATTGCTGTTCTATAAAATATCGCGGTTGACCATTCATTGTTCTTTAGCCAAATTAACTTGGATATTGATATTTAGCATTAGTATGTTAACAAGTATATTGTAATTAATCAATTTTATGTTGAAAAAAATAGATGCAGTCGGGCAGATGGTTGGTTGGTTTTGTTGTTGTTGCTGCTGCGGGTTGTTGTGTCACAAGGCCAGCTGATGAACAGGAAGGTTGCGGAGAGCAGACGGGAAAATCGAAACGAATGTCAATGCAAAAGAAATTATGAACCTGGTAGAAGTACCTCTGACAAGCCTTAAGAGTGGGAAACTGAAATACAAACTGCTCAAACCCAGGAATGCATCCAAACCTGCACCAATTTCACCCGGAAGAGGGCCTTTGCAGGACGAAGCTTTAGAAGGCAGCAAAGTTGCAAAAGGGTTTGCCAATACACCGAAGAAAATAAACGATGAAGAGCAGATAGTGACAGGCTTGGAGTTTCCCCCAATTAGAACTTGTGAGACAGCAACAGATGAAAGATGTGTAGGTAAAGGCGATTTGACTGGAGAGGTGCAAAAGGCTGGTAATGTTTCTCATCAAGAGGGAAGAATAGGTGCAGGAGGGGCACCTGAGGCTGTGAGGCAAATATTAGAAAATGCATACGAAGATGATAATGGAGAAGGTCAGGTTTGTCAACTTTTGCATGAACAAAACACACCACGAATTTATTTCAAAATACCAGATGCAGCTGCCACAAAGGCTTCAGGTAAAAACCAGTACTGTGTACTGCAATGTGCAGACATTTCTGCAGGTGATCTACGAGTAATAACAAAATTTGGTTCCTGGGACTCAATGGTTGCAAGGATTCTTATCGAATGTGATGGGCCTATGCTTCTTTGGAAGCAGAGTAGCCAAAGCGCAAGTGCTGAGGCTTATAACAAAAATGTATGCCCTACTGCAAAATATGAGTACCTTATTTTGAAGTCATGTATGGTAAAGGCCACATTCCCAGTGGAATATATATCAATGGTTTGCAAAATGATGCATTTAGTTAAAGTTGAAAAAACAAGAGAGATTTTGCAAATAAAGGATTTGAAGAAGAGTGGGATTATTTCAAAGAGAACAAAACTTCCTTCTAAGATAAGGGAGGGACTACCTGAATGGGTTAATTATATACCGTATCAGTGGTATTCTGCAAAAATGAGAAGAGCAATAGAGTATGCTCTCATTACCTACACAATTTTGTCATTACTTTGGGCAGTATGGCAGCTTTATCGACATGTTGATTTCATTCGCTCATATTTGAAGCCTATTGTGCAATTCATTGAGCACTATCTCAGCATGTTCAAGACTTGGTTTCAGTGGATTGATGACTTATTTGCAATCCTATCACACTATTGGTGGAATTATTTGAAACCAATTATAATGCTTCTTGTTGCTGCTCTGTCTCCAATCTTTCAAATATTCAGGCCTCTCAAAGGAATAATCAATATTATACCTCACCTCTGTGCTCCATTTATACAGCTGTTCAACATGATTTACTTATTCATCAAACCAATCATTACTCCATTCAAGGCAAGCTTTGGTGTAATTTCTCAATACTTTGTGTTGGCTTTTACAACAGTTTTCTCTAACCTTATGAGCAACCCTACTGTAGCCCACATCATCAAACGAAGCAGTGAGTTTTATGTGGTGCAGCTCATCCATGAAGCTTTGCATGGGCACCTTGATCCTTTGAAAGCTCAAATGGTTGTTATCAGAGATTTGATCTTTAAAAGCTCAAGAAAGATATATTATGGCTTGAGATTTATCATGAACAAAACCTATTTCATGATACTGTTCTTCAGGCGTGAGAGACAATATTCCAACGAAGGTCGCATTTTAGAGCAAAGTGCACAGAAAGAGACAAAATTAAAGGATGAATGATTGCAAGTTTTACATTGAGTGTTAGATCAAAATTTGACATGAATTTGAAATGTTTAATTCTAAATTACTGTAGAATCTGTTTATAAGCCACATAAATTTTTGATTGTCCCATTTTGTGGATGTAGTGGTTTGTTTATGCTTCAATTGACATTTTCTAAAATCGTGATGATCCCAGCAAAGGGAATAGATATGACATTGTTTGGGGGGCTGCTTTAAGTTAGATATTGAAAAAATCTTGAAAATATTTGACATGCCCAGAGCTTGCTACTTGGAAACACCTAAGAACATCTACCAACAATGTGACTTGACCAAACCAAATGTCCGAGCTTGTACAAGTTGGTGTTTTCACTTTAACATTTTGTTTGTCAGTTGGTTATAATTGAAAGCTGTTTGATTTTTGTTAAACAATTTCAGTATTACATTACCCGGCTAAGCCCCAATATTATTAAACTCAACTGACAATTGGTCAGAGAGAAATAATATTTCAGGGGTTATTAAACCTTAAGCCTACATGCAGGGATGCCAGGGAAGGGAAGTGTGGGGGTCCAGAGTGCCCTTTTCATTAAAGTACCCTTGAAGCCAGCCAATTGTAATAATAATCAGAATTAGTAGAAGCTGAGCTGAGAGTTATCTTTCAAATGTCCTTTTACTCAAGCCAGCCCCCCTTGTCCTTGGTCATTCCAGCGTCCCTGCCTACATGGCCCTGAATACCCTTGGGTGGCTTCTGCACAGGAGAATTTTGGAAAATATGCTTATCTTGTTAAAATCAGTGTTCTGTTTTACATTAAAACAGTAAATGACTTGCTTGATGAGCTACATTTTGTTACACTTTAAATGATTTGAATTGAGTTTTAGTAATTTTATTTTTAATTGATTTAATCAATCAATTAATTACTAATTAATTACATTAGTAAAATGCAAAGTCAAGTACTTTATGTGAGGGATCACTTAATATGTAGAGTATCCCTTATTAAACATTCCACTAAAATATATTCAAACTATGTAGAAGAAAGACTGTTTCACAATTTCTGGTTACATTCTTGAAAACTTATTGTTAGCATTTATTTAAGATCTAGAAATTCCACTTATTTGATGGAGTTTTTTTTGGGGGGGGGGTACCTTAACATGCTTGGAGGTACGGAGATGTGCCATTATTTAGGGGTACCTTTTTTCTGAAAAGTGTGGAATTATTGGTATCAGTTTTTGAAGTTTGTGCGGAACTATGGGTACAGTTTGAAGAAACATGCAGAATTATGAGCACCATTTCGGAAAAATATTTCAAAATCATCAAGGAGATTGAGCATTAACAAAATTAATGTCCAGTTAGAAATGGAAATATGAAATTGGTGTAATATTAAGATTTTGGAGCATAAGACATGCAAAATTTGGTTGATGATTTTTTATGTGCTTTAACAATTTTATTTGGCATACCCAGAATTATCGGTATAGTTTCCATCATGTTTGCGGAACTATGGGTCACATTTTGCTAGACCTTTGCGGAATTATGGGTCCAGATTTTAAACCAAAATAACACATTCCTGTCCAAAATTAGGCATAGTTTACCGCCCGCGAGTTTTTTCCGAGATAGTTGGACTGGCACCTAAAGTTGGATTTGGGGTAGACGAAATTTGACACACAATGACAGCAAAAATACAAACTAAAAGTAAAACTTGCAATATGCAACCAAGTTTGACTATTAAAAGGACTACAGTGGGATGAAATGTGGTCGATGAACAGGGGAGCGATGCCACTGAAAACTGAAATCCCAACTTCACTTCTCAGGTCCTTACACGCAACATATGTTGGCCTTCATTTTAAGTTTGCTATTGTCTATATTAAGGGATTAAGCCACTACACCTTTGGCAAAATCGAAAATAAATATGACTTTCTTATTAATCAGTCAGCCCATGAAGCATTGTATAAAAAAACGTATCATTAGGCCAGTAGCGACAAGGAGATGTTCTCTGTAAGATTTCGTTAACTTTGCGTTCTTTGCCCCTTCTTAAAATTTGAATTATATCCTTTTATCAACTTCAATTAGAGCGCAAACGTCTGATCGGACTTTTACATGTAGTGGTTAATCTTGGTTATTTAAAACTATAGAAAACAGTAAAAAATCCGTGAAGAATACAAGCAAGATTCATGCAAACATTTTTTATCATGACATTTTCAAGCATTTAGTCTGTTATAATTTTGCTGTGAATAATTGGATCACCAAAACATAAGTAAATATCTTTGCCACTCTTAACAACCCGTCAAATCACCGTCTTTCTGTTCTATTGTTCCTTGATTTTACCTCTACGGTCTTCAAAGTTCACATACATAACAAAAGAGCCCAGATTTTTATGAGAAGTGTATCTCATAACTGCTTATATCAACGCACCTTTATGTCAATTGAAATCTGAATCCAAATCTTGTTTGCTTCTGCGAGTCACCAACCCTCCAGTTTGATTTCGCGTGCAGCGCTCGTCGCACCGAAACAGTATTCTTCAGAACTCTAAAACGAGAAAATATGTATTAACATAAATTACGGTAAATCTCTTATTTAAAACCCTATGCGTTCAAGAAATTATTTTTCTCAAAGACAAGAATGTATGAAAATGGCATCGATTTTGAAGTTTTTGCTGTCCCACCTCATTTTAAAGTAATGAACCCTATATTTACCAGTAAAGTTCCATTAGTTGAGCTAAATAGGATGACAGTCGCTGCTACAAAGAACGAGGTCGTTGAAAAGAGGATTTATCGAAAAATCAGTTATCCAGATAAAGGTTATTCTGAAGAAAAATCTCCTTCTAGAATCTAGATTTTCACATTTCCATCTCATCTTGGTATTCATATTTTAAGGAAGGAATGGGGCTGGGGTGAGGGTAGGGGCTGGGGTAAGGAATGGTTTATCGTTTCAAAAAACTTACAAGAAAACAAATGTTTTCAATTACTTATGTAAGTCAGAAACAGACAACAATTTTGATACGAATAGACTGTTTTCCTTTGTTTAACAAACACCATCTTTATTTCTTGTCCTCCTTCATTACTTTTTAACAAATCATCTTCTATGCCTGTATTCAGATAAAAGTATTTTAGCAATGTCTTAAACGATATACTTTCTGCTGGTTTTTGATAATGAAAAGGGTATCTGGCTCGAAAGCTTTCAAGTGTTATTTCACGTTGCCCTTGTCTTTGTATTTTATCGTATATTTTTATGATTTTCTTACTGTCGGTGCTGTTGTTTTAACAAGAACTGGAGCGCAGACCAACCAGCAAAACTAAACAAGTCTTATCTCAGAAAACAAAATGATAAAAACAAACAACTATGTGTGCTGTGCTGAAACTTCGTAAAACAACACTTACCGGGTTAATTTTCGTTTCTTTTCTGCTGAATGTTTCTTCCACCATTTTTCAGCAAAAAGACACAAAATTGACAATATTCCTGCGAATACCAAACAGCCATACACACCCACCAATTGCAGAGGTTCGATTCGCCCTTGTGATGTAACTGAACATATTGGAAAATGAAAAAAGTGAAAATCACTGTTTGTCTTTGACAGTCTGTCGTGTTGGCTCGATGCCGTGTAGGCAAAGCTGTACACGCTTTTTGTAGTAACCTAATAGATTATGCGCAGGAGCATAAGTTCATCTGATCCATGTTGATATAGAATTTCATATTACAGTTATGTGTGTAGGCCGTTGAAGTTAATATAAAATTATCCTTCTGTTTTGTTCAATCCATGCGTTGTTCTATTTACTTCACATCTTAACACTTTATTGTATAGAACATGAAGGCTCGAAGTTGCTACATCGAGTTTCACGTTTTTTAAAATCATCAGACAACTTTTCTGATGATCAGAACACCGTTCTTTCGTAGATATTATGTTGTCCTGTTCTACACACCAAGATGAAATACAAAAAAATAAGTAAGCTATTGAAACGGTACAATTACTTTGAATTTCTTGCATGCGCAGACACAGATGCCTGCCACAGGCAAAAGCGCAATTTATCATAGGGATTTTTTGACATTGGATCGTGGAATCTAGGACATTGGGTCATAGAAAATTGGAATATTGGATCCTAGAAATGAGATATACTCTAAAATATTGTGCCGTTATTACAGCTGAAATAACAAAGCAACTACATAAAAAGATCAAAAATAGCATACTTACTTCCGGCAGAGAAAATGCTATCGTCTTTGCAGTTGCTTAGCTCTTTCCAATAATGATCTTTTCGGTTTTGAATAAAATGGGACTCTACCATATGTGAGATCCCGATTGAAATTTTCTCAGAAATAGGCGATCCCTTTCGCACAGGGAAACCATAACTTCTTGATGGCAGTATCCCGTTAACTGCAAGGAAATTCACGTGATCTTGGTAGGTGTTAATGTTGGATAAATGCCGAAAGGCAAATTTGGGGTTCCTACTTTGTACGAATGAGAAGATAAATGCTACCAGTAGCGCAAAGTAAAGTTTGTGTAACCTCACCGAAAGCCGTTTCATCTCAAAGTTTTACTGATAAAGACCTTAGGTCATTTTACAACTAAATCGTAAATGAAGTTCTCATAAAATCTTTCTAGAGTTTTTGAATTGGATAACTAACTTAACTTAAAAGCTATTACAAAATAACTGCGCAAATTAAGTTCAATGTGTTGCAAAGTGGTATGACGGAGGTATGACGATATGAACATGGGTCTACCATCGCCAGATCCCTCAATTTTGTCCTGGTTCTTCAGTCTATGAACCAGCCCAAACAGCATTAATTGATTAGCAAACCTCGACACTATAAATTGATGCATTTTTTGTCGATTTGCAACAGATTCAACTAATTTTGCAGTTTTAGTTGTATTTCATTGTGCTCTCTGTGTCTGTGTGGTAAGAACTCCAAAAATAGGTCTCCAAAAATCCAAAAATAATTCACTACTTCTTAAACAAGAGTGAATTTAATGCTTTATTTCTTAGTCTTTCATTAGTGCCTGTATGTGAGAAAGTAGGTGCTTTAATTTGGTAAGCTAGAAGGCTCTTTTCTCCATTACTGAACACCCGACATTAAAGCAAATAGGCAATTCTTTCGATTTTTGACGTTAATAGTGCAAATCGTCACTTTCAAATAGATTCCTTTACAGGAAAGAGAAAACTGGAAAGAATACCATTATAAGGCATCCATTAACTTAAGCTGAAGATGTCTGTTTTGACTGAGCAAGGCATTTTTAAATTTGACAAATGCAAAAAGGTTTACCGATTTTCAGATCACATGCATCTTTGTTCATGAGCCACTCGGAATAAGGCCCTTCTCCTAGAAAAAGTAAGTTTGGATCCGTTCTTGCCACTGCAATGCCTTGGGAAGCATTGCTAACGTAATTCTTTTGTTCTCCAATTTTTTGAGCAAGTTGTTGGTAAACTCTGTATTCAGAGTTTTGAAGAAACTGATCCATGGCAGTATGCTGCTTCAGAGCAAAGGAAACGCCCATTTTCAGCAAGGATTCGATGTCCTCTTTCTCAGTGACAGATTTCTTCATCGTAAAATACGCAGCCATGTTTGCTGTATAGGTCGACGTGACAATAAGAATAGCGAACCACAGGTAGCTGACAAACATTCTCCCTTAAAAAAAGTTTAGATTAAAAATTTGGCTGTCGAAAATTTTAAAATAAGACATGGTCAGCACTGGCAGCGCCAGCCACTGCGCTCTGGGAAGGGGGGGGGGAGCAAAACAAAAAGACGAAATACAAAATTGATCCTGCCGAGACGTGTCCCCCCAGTCCCCCCCCCCCCCCCGTAACGCCGCTTCTGATGGATGGGATGTTTATTGATCCAGCACTAAAAGATTCTATGCCTAAGGAAGAGCCTTCTTGTTAATATTTCATTGCTCATCAACATATTTCAAATTTTGTATTTAGATGAAAAGTACCATTTCAAGCAAAATCTGTCTTAGATTTAATTAAATTGAAGTGTAGCAGGTGCATTATCAAGTGTATTTTAGCGTCTTAACAAAATCAAGTAAAATCAACTATTTTGCAATAGAATAGTTTTGACCAATGTTGTAACAACCAACGTAGTCTCGTATTATCTTCTCACAGCTTCGGTACTGCTTTAAGGAGGGGAACTCGACAGTTAACAAATAAACTAATTGTGCCGTGCCTCTTCGCGTATTGAATGAACACGTGTCGATTTCCCACTTTGAATGATATCTACAACGAATAACCAATACATTTTGTGGTTTATCAAGAGAACCCAGAGAAGGGTACTAGGGTACGAACAAAAAAATATTGGAAATGACCCAAAAAATATGCACAAGACAGTTTGCAATTTTTTCAATTTCTTTAAACTTTTCTTATATAAAAGACCCTAGAAAATAAGTCAAAATTTCATGAACTTAATAAAGTGATTGCACAATTGACTGACTCAAAAAGTACCTTTTCACAGTACTCCTAGACCCAAAAAGTAACCTGAACACCCCTATTCTAAAAATGCATGAGTACCCCTCCCCTTCTCCAGGGTGCTGCGATTATTTTGAAAATAACTTTGATCCTTATAAATGTCGCAGCTGCTGGAAAACTAATGGGAATTCGCAACAGTTGTTGATTTGGTATATATCAATTACATTTTATTTGCTTTTTTAAGACTTTCTGTCGCATCATAGGAGAGCGTTTACCTGAAAGAGACCTCGGAGTATTATCTCCTCCTTGCAGCAACCAAGAGGCAACGGTAAACCAAGCACTATTAGCTGCGTTAAAAGTAGCACCATCTCTTCCTGTTTCTCTTTTGATAGTCTGTCTCCATCCAAAGGGGCTGTAGTAATCGATAAAGTATATCACGATGCTGCAAAATATCCCGGCAAGCACAGTTAAAATCCACATGTTCGTTGTAAAGGGTTTCAGGAACTGCAAAGGGTCGAATTGCATTGTGGTTCCGCGTAATCGTACGTACGAATTTTGCAGCTCCATATAGGGCTTTGTGAATTGAACTACTTCTTCTCGAGAAGATGTTATAGTTAATGATGCAACAGCCATATCAGCTTTCTGGAAAGGAAAATTCGTATTATGTGATCTACATTGACATTTTTTTGTACCTGTGTCACCAGCCACGATGAAGTGAACTGATAAGTAGAGGCATTGGCAACACTAGCAGTTACGTGCTCGCATTTTTCTCTTTGGCATTTTTCAATCAACAGTTAGGTATATATTGATATATGTATATATATCTATTTCTATATATATATATGGCTATTTGCATTTTTACTAGTGTACACATCTTTTCAACTGTACAATATATATATGGCTATATATATATTTCTTTCTTAGCCTAGAATTTTCAATTATTACTGTGACGATTATCCTCTGAAAAATGTCAGACGAAAAGAACAAGTTTGTTTTAAACGTGCTTTCTTGAAGCCATTTTTAACTTTCGAATCAGCAAAACTGTGTGAAAATTATTAATTTTTGACAAAAAATTTACTGTTAGTCTTTACAGGTTAAATATGTGCATAAAAAGTATGCGGTGTACAAGAAATGCCTAACCGTTAAAGGCTTCTTTAAAAGGTATTAAATAATTTTAAATAATTAATGACAGATTCTCACTTTGTATAGAACGTCACCTATCATCCCGGTCCATTTGTCCCCCTCTTTTCTTCCGTATTCCTCATCCTTCACAGAGTATATTGTGTATGTAAAATTCAAAAGTCTTGCCAATTCATCCAGCAGATCGATGCAGAAGCCAGTGTATTTGACTGTACCATTCTGGTATCGAGTCTCAAAAGTAAATGGCTCGTCCTATAAAAGAAATAAATTCAGGTCGTCATGGTTCTACAATGGTTGACATTAGGGACTGCGGAAGCTGAGATAAGGTGCAGTGATAACCAATTTGTGCGGTGATAAATCGTTATTGTGCAGTGATAAACTCAAATTTTGTGCAGTGATAAAACTAAAATAAAGAGGTATTGCATTGAAAAAGTAAAATTGCAGCAACAAGCAATAGAAATTAAAAAAAAAGCATTACAGTTTTAAAAACGAGAAAATAAGAGTACCAACGATCATAATCTAAGAAATTTATTTAAAATTTGTCAAGTATCTAGAAGCTATCTAGTTTGTTTCGTTTTTCATATTCTCCTTTGATATCTTTAGTCTCGAAAACTCGTTTAAACCTAGACTACTTTTCCTCGTCGAAATATCTTGTAAAGCTTTGATGAGGGCTGATGTAATTCAAAAGTGTCACATACAGTTAGTTTGATAGGTATAGGTGTGGTCATGAAAATCTTTAAAAGGCAACACCCAATTCTCAAAAATTTTGAATTTGTGCAGTGATAACAATTTCTTAAAATAAACCCTGAGCTAAGTTAAAATGTCCAAATTGTGTAGGAAATAACAATCCCTACAATTAGCTACTTTTGACTTCATCATAATCGTTGATAAAAGAACAACCGAGAAAGAACTTTCTAATGGGTCATAACGTTGTGTGACAAATTTATTCATTAGAAGATATTATTTTGGAACAGTTGGAATATGAGGCTGTTTACTGAAATTGTTTTACTGCAATGCGAAATTAACTACTTACCACGATAGTAACAATTTTTAGATGCTCGTTTATTTCAATATTTGTAATATCATGTTTGACATTAGAGCTTGGAATCTGGGACATAAAGACATTTGCATTCTCGTCGACGTGACCAATCTAAAACGAAAATTCTACATATCAATAACAGTAGGTAATTTGAAGGTGTCATTGACAATAAACTCATATTAAATCTACTTTATTTTATGTAAAAAAACTAATCAATCTTTTTTTTTATTTGAAATTACAAGTTCTAGCGATGCAGGATCATATACCACTTAGAAGTCGAAGAGTTTTTGCCAGGCTCACCTTCTTTGGGTAAGTGTATATTTGGCCAAGCAAATAACTTCGAATATATACTTATACTTGAAACAACACCTAGCTTTGGCTGCAGATTTTTGTGTGTGTGTGTTATGTGTGTTATAATTATTAGAGTGAACATCAAACGAAACAGATAAAAGAGTGTAACTCTTTAAATTTTTCATATACAGCATGCGTGATAAAAATGTAGTATCGAAAACGGGTTCTATACGAGCTCAGATAATGCTAAATCCCCACCTTTACTGGTATGTTCTCCTTGATATTAACAACGTTTAGGGGCATGTTCAAGCGATTCCCATGCGTGTTGAACTGTATGTTTCCACTTGCACCATTTATCTTCACCTGGAAAAATGATGAGAACCCAAGATAATACAGCAAAAACTTGCAGTATTTTTCAAATATGCGGCAATGTGCTCAAACAGAAGAAACCACTTGATCAAAGCCTTTCATTTTTAGTTTAGTCTGGGAAGATTCTTACCCAAAGAGCATCTTGTATCAATTAGGTTTTCGAATTTCATGAAACTAATTTTTCTAATTTAATCATAAAGTTGTCTTTTGTTTCATCATTTTGGAACTTCAAGCCATTTTAGTCGTTTTCTAATTTTTGTGTTAATGGCCGTGTAGAACTATTGCTAATAATATAGATAATAATCTTCTTTGCGAACTATTGTATACATAAAAGGTAAACCTATCTTAGTTTGATATACCTCTTATTAGCCTTCTGGCTTAAGTGGAAATGTGTTCCTTTATGAGGGTTTTCACTGCTTATTTTTATCACTATTTGTCAGTCTGTTATTACTAATAGTAGCTTTATTGCTGTTTGATGACCTTGAGTGATCAAACTGCAGTCTGGCTTTTCCTTTGATGTTTTCTTCAAGTACTTTAATTGTATCTCATACCAAGACTGTATAATGACTAACTCACCTTTCCAGACTCCAAAGAAAAATTTGCTGTGTTTGCAACTGCCATGGAATGGACATAGCCTTTCCCATTTCTGCTAGGAGAAAGCCAACGATTTGACGTGACAAGAGTCTTCGTGATATTTGCAACCAGATGGAAGGCGTCGTAGAGAAGAACATCTTGCAACTGATAGGGTTAGCAGAATACTACATTACAATTCACCATCATAAATTTCTTTCAGTAAGAAAGTGCATGAAAAAGGTTCCTTCAGTGTCTCTCAATGTGGTAAAATATACATGAACATATTGAGCATCAACATAAGAGATGAATTATCAAGTGTTGCTGTTGATATGTTTAAAATGTTTTAAAAGTGGGATACTTTCTGCAAAATATCGAGTTTATAACTATCGTAGCAAGTGTGGTAATACACCTGTTTATATAAAGCGTTATTTTATGATACTTCTAACGAATTAAATAGTACAACAGTTGCTTTTCAGTGCTGGCACCATCAATTGACAAAAATGTTCTTGGCAAAGCTAATTTATATCTTTTAAATACCTGTCTCTGGAAAATAACACCTAGAGTATATATCCCCGAAATGAAGTAAAAAGAGCGTGGTCTCAAGAATTTCTACCTGGTCACGCACATGACCTTCCCATTCTGCAGTAGTTGGTGCCTTTACGTTTTGCTTTGTTAGGAAAATGTTTGCTTGGTGCTGCAGTGTTTCACTAGTAATGAAGATTCAAAATGACGTAATGGAAACTTACTCTTGCTATGGTACCAAGAACATCTTTGGGCAATGGATGGTAAAGGCCCTCGTCAAGATCCTTGTTTATTTGTACCTGGAAGCCGATCACGGTGTGCAAGTCACAAGCAAACAGTTTGCTACTGAATATCTACAAATGAGCAAACAAAAATGAGAGAAGTACGGAGAAGGTATTGCGTAGATTCTGCAAGGGAGCCTAGAACACATTTAGTGGCATTCTGCAAAATAAAACTTCAGTATGTATAGAGAATATTACATCGTTTGACCATGTTTGAAATGCACAATGAAATTCAGCATTTCTTATTATATCAACAACAGATGAGATTTCAATATAATATCTATATTATCTAAGCAGAGATATCAACATCTAGATTAAAGCTAGATGTTGAAAGATAGGTCAACATCAGGGTTAGAAATCTCAACATCGTCCTATATAAAACAAGCACTTCAACTTTGAATGATGAAGGGGGAAATGGGGAAACATGGATGTAGAGAATCAGAAAAGAGGATACAGTAGAAACCCGTATAAAAGAACCTAGGTTTTTTTCTGGCAGCCTGAATAGGTTCTTAATTAACAGGCTGCTATTCTAAATTCCAGTCTAAAAGGTTCTTATATACGTACAGGCCTTGCACACATTAACAATGTTTTCCACCGCAAGGATTCTAGCAGACACACTTAAACCAGCCATTTTTTCATGTTAAATTTCAAGCCACTCTAATGAATTTGTGTTGTTAGATTGTCCAATTAGAATGTAACATACCATAACCTGATTTACTCTAAGCTGGTTTAATTTGCCAGTGTGAATAGGGTGTAAAAATACCTTTTCAAAAATACTTGTAAGAACCTTTCCAAATTACAACCTCTTGAGGGTTCTTAATTATGAGGTTTAAAAGATAAAATTTCAGCCTCAAGGTTCTTATAAAAACAGGTTCTTTTATGCGGGTTTCCACTATATGCCGCCCACTATTTGGCCTTTGTTCAGGCATTTTTCACATCAGTCATGTCCTGAATATATTTCTATTTTCCAAGGCTTAGTTTGGGTGGTTGAGAATAGATCTTAGCTTCCACTAAATCTAGAAAGTAGAATGTGAAGTAGGGTGATAGAAGTTCAAAGAAAATCTTCAGTAGCAAGTTTTTTAGTAGCATTAGGTCTATGCAAGTTACCGTTTTTATATTAGCACGAGACGCTTTTTGCTAAAAGGACCACTAAGAAAACAAAGCTACACTCACCAGATCTAAAAGGAAAATATTATTCTTGACAGCACAAAGATCTATAGTATCGGAACGAAACTGAAAATCAGAAAAATGAAAATTATCAAAAATGTTATGATTAAAGAACAGCAATGTACACTTTACTTGTATAGATAATATTTACAGAGCTGCATGAAAATTCTTAAGCTAAATAGCGAAAATGACTGTAAAAACTAATAAAAATTGCCGGACATCCGTATGCATTATGCATATTCTTTTGAATAGAACTTCTTAATGAGCAGCGAATCTTTGTTATATATGTTCATCAAGAACAAACTCCAAGCGGTTCTATTTTTAATGATTTTCTTATGCTACTGAACTAGATTCAATGAAATGTTGAAGAGCACTGCTATAAGTTGGTCGAAAAACTCAAAATTCCCATATGCATGAATACTTAATGAGTACAATTGTTTACCGAGCTGTCACAAAGAACTTTATGCCGTATAGGCAGAGTTGCACACAATTTTATTGTATAGGATTGGATGCTTCTAGGTTGCTACTCTGAGATTCACACTAAATGCGAAAATCAGGTAACTGTTCTAGAACTATTCTAGTTCTTGTGTGCATGAATACGTATGCTTTAATCACAACAATTTAGTTACTTTAACATACCAATTGGAAAAGTTGTGGAAGATTAGCTTCATCGTAGATCAGAAGAATCGCACTGACTTGGCTGTTTGTTAGTGATTTCATCCTTGTAATTGAATGATGTGTAACTGAGCCATTTAAGTAAGTTTCAACAGGAATTAGCTCCAGTGATACTTCCCGGCCGATCGACTGCGTAAAGTGATTCAGATCATCTGTTCGTTTGGCTTGAAGTGAGAGCAGAGAAAACAATAAGACAGTTAGCTTGGTTATGTGATTGATTCTGATTCATGACGGTGATCACAACGATTTTGATGATGATTATCAAGTTGACGGTGATGATTTTGATTATCAAATAAACTTTTAATACCGCCATATTTGAAGATGGCACGGAAAAGCTGAAGCACAGCATGATGAAGTACCTTTCTTCCGACACTCCTCAGAGTATAAATGTCGGAGAATGGAGCTTAATTGAATCAATTTTTTTATCACAATAGAAACAAATACAAAAAAACTCAAGTTGATCATTGTTGAGATGGAGGCAAAAAACATAACGTTATCGAGTTGCTTCCACACCCAAATATTCCAGAACTTTGCATGATACAATATAAATACACTATCAATACACAATACAGAACAACACAGCACAATACAATACAATACAGTACAAATAAAGTACAAATACAGTACAACACTGTACAAAATGCAACTTTGTAAGGTCATCGTGGATTCAATCTACCAGATATAGCATACAACGATTAAAGATACATTCATTCACAGAATCAAATATAATCACGTTTAGTATGTGACAGGGACGCCTTTCGGTCCCTCTTGGATTTTTTTTGGCACATATAGCACGATTGTGGAGTCTGTGTTTATTGTAGCAGTGCTCGAGTAAGCAGTATATTGTGTTTTTATGCGCCAAAGCCTAGGCTATGGCCAGAGCAACAAGCGTGTAAGTGTGCATTTGCCTTGGGTATATAAACTTTATGTTGCCCTAGTTTCACCCTCGCACACTACAAAACAACCTGAAGTTATACTGTAGAGAGCAAAGCTTTTTCTTGCGACCCTGCCCACCCAACCCATATCTAGGACTTTTAAAAGTTGTTTACATGCATATTAATTTCCATATCTTTGTGCATTATTTAACGGCCGAGTTGCTTGCGACTTTTACATGAACAAGGTGTTGCTAGTTAGCCGAAGAAGGCCATTGTTTCTTCTTCTCAACCCCTCAGAAATGGTTGTGGCTTTTATTTATGGCCATCTTTGCGATTGGCGGAATGCTTCCACTTACCAAAAGTATCTTGAAAGGAAGAATGCTTCCACTTTTCTTCGCTCTTTTCAAATTGTGCACTCTGGGTACAAGTGCCCCAAAGAGCCAAAGGATAAAGATCTGGGAAAAGTTTCATTTCCTTTCCCATCTCCTTCGCAATTCCTTTTCCCCGTTCCTAAACCTTTGACTCTCTGAGGCTCGTGTATCCAGGGTAAATTTGTGATGATTATGATTGATAATGGATTTCTTAATGATTGTGTTGATTATAATTTTTTGATAATTATGATTATTGTGAATAATTCGAGTAAGATGGCTGCCATACTCACTTTGGAAAATAACTGCTATTTGATTCCAAGAGTACATTTTCATAATTTTTGCAATCACGGTGCTTCGATGCTGAGCATTGGACACCATTGAAAACTCATTTCGGTAGCTAGCAGTATCTCTATTTTGAACATTTTGCGAATGAAGCAAGCGTCCAATTTCTATTAGTGGGATGTTCAAGATCTTTGATGTCATTTTCGCTACTTTTGATTTTCCTCCGGTTCTAATGGCAACTGATATTTCTGTCAATGCATCATCACCTATTAAAAAATGTGTCCTGTGTTTATTAGGAAGTACAAGCTACCTTATGTAAAAAGCAGAAAGAACTCTCTTTCTTTGAACTTTTCTCTTTCGAACATTTAAAATAGACACTGGTTATAGTCACACCCAATGTTACTTGATAAGTTGTGACAGTAAGCACAGTGTGACTGTAAGAGGAGCTAAATAAGATAGCTGGGTCTAAATTTGACTGTAAAGATGTGACTGTAAAGGATAGCGTGACATTAAACTAAGTGGCTATAAGCGGAGTCAACTGTTCCATGCATGTGTCTTATTTGTATCGTTTACACTCCTTTTTTATAAGAACAATTTTATAAGAACACGAGCCTCAAAACTGGTCAAAAGTTGAGAACGAATTAAGAACAAGCTGAGTCTGAGCTTCTGCAAATTGCAATTTTGAACAACGTTTTTTCTCAAAATCGAGGATTTTTAGCAATGTGTGGGTGCCTTTTGGTGAATATTCAAATTTGTCAGCAAATTAAGGCTGTCTCACTCACTTTGTCTGAACACCTCCTTAGAGCAAAAAAGCTAGCAATAGCACTGCTTACACCCTCTTAATTTAAGAACAAATTAAGAACAATCCAGCCTAAGATTTTCGAAAAAATTAAGAACAGTCAGCCGGAACTTAAATTTACTGGTTCTTAAAAAAAGAGTGTATTACGATATTCCTTAAAAAAACAGTCGTTTCCCACGATGTCTCAGTTTGAAAGATTTTTGGTCCCTGAAAAATATTTCGTCTATAAATATAAAAAATAACAGCAAACCATAGAACAGGTGATATAAAAAAGGCAACTTACTGAGAATATCAAGTGCCTCGTTAGTCAGCTCCGTAACATTAACCATTTTTTGCTCTAATTTGATTCTAGAGTCATTGTATATTGGCTGTTGTGTTCTGTTTGCCAAAAACTCAGGCACAACCTCATCATGAAAAAGACCTGTATGAAAGAATATCAGTATCAAGATAAACAAAATAAAGAGAGTTCTATATTGACAGGCTTCAATACCAGGTAATACTAGACCGATACAATAGTGACTTAGCATGAATGTTTAAAACATTTCTTCAACTATTCAAGTTGTTTTGCTCGTCAGAATACTCCTTGTTTACTATCATGTTGCGAAAGTAAAGTAAAGAATCACAATGGAAAGTAAAGCCTATTGATGACAATTTGATCGCAACCTAGTATCAATATTTGATTGATAGACTAATAAATCAAAAATAATTTAGCTTGCTTAGGTGCTAACGATTCTATATCTTTCTGCTCATATGAAAAATCGCTTCGATAAAAATTTGTTGTTTTAGATTGAAAAATAGTTACTGTAATTTTACACTAGAGTGAAGCA
This sequence comes from Rhopilema esculentum, assembly GCF_013076305.1. The sequence goes on from NW_027019640.1 coordinate 7,876,125, forward strand.
TCTATTTAGCAGACACATTGAAAATTCAAGTTACTGTCTGTTGCAGAAACGTGTTTGAGCCGAGAGGTCTCCGTCGCAGAGAGGCTTCCGTCGCAGAGATATCTCCATCGCTGAGATATCACAGAGTACGTCGCAGAGAGGTCTCTTTGCAGAGAGGTCTCCGTCGCAGAGAGGGGTCCATTGCAGAGAGATTCCCGTGACAGAAAGGTCTCCGTCGCAGAGAGGGGTCCATTGCAGAGAGATTCCCGTGACAGAAAGGTCTCCGTCGCAAAGAGATGTCCGTCACATATAGGGGTCCGTTGCAGAGAGATGCCCGTCGCAGATAGGTCTCTGTCGCTGAGAGCTGTACGTCGCTGAGAGTTGTACGTCGCTGAGAGCTGTACGTCGCTGAGAGCTGTATGTCGCTAAGAGCTGTACGTCGCTGAGAGTTGTACGTCGCTGAGAGGTCTCTTTCGCAGAGAAGTACTGTCGCAGAGTGGTGTTCGTTGCAGAGAGATTTAGGGCGCAGAAAAGTGTTCGTCAAAGAGAGGTTTCCATTTCTGGAGGATTACTTGTACAAAGTCACGATCAAAGGAAAAAAGTTGGGAAAAACCATTTTGGAAGAATTTGTTCTTTGTTTGAGGTGCTTGCTAGTTAAGACATTACTATACGGCTTTGAAAAAAGCAAACATTTTACAACATACTTAAAGCTTTTTCGTCTGACACTCCTCAGAGCATAAAACGTCAGAATAGGTTCCGAAAAACATGTTTGAAAAATATATACCCAGTTGTGGATCGAAATAAGCCAATCAGAAAAACGCAAGCACAAGACCGGTATAGTTGACCAATCAGTGCCGCGAGCCTAAAGAAAAATTACCAATGGAGTCCAAGAGAGAAAACGAACTCCTTTTGTCTACACAATGGCGGCTTTCTCGTTTTTATGTAGATTGACTCCAAAACTGCTAGATGGAAGGACGACCGGGCTCTGCCAATTATCCGAAACATGTCGTCATTATAGAGTTTTGCACAATCTGGGTTGTCCAAAAGATGTTGACCAATGGCAGAATCACTTGTTTTAACAGTGTTTCTCGACCTACAAGATCGAGGAGGCTGTTCTCTTTGAGGGGCAGTTTTGTTTCGTATGTTGGAAGGAACATGCTGTTTTATCCTATCCCCCAATCTTTGGGTTGTGCGCCCTACGTAGCCAGAATCACACTGGCACGTAAATTCATAAATGACGGAACTTTTTTGGTTGGTAGGGACGCAATCCTTTTGAATGGATGGAAGGGCTCTCCTAGTGCTGTAAACAATCCGAGGATTGACAGCAAAGAAACAATTGGTTATGGCTTGCCTAATCTGACTCTCGAATCGCAAGGAAGTGTTACCAATCCATGGTAGTTTCAAATAAACTGGGCACTTTTGCGGACCAAACTTTTGAACAGCCGAAAAACTTGCGATCTTCTCCTTAGTATAAGATAAAATGACGTCTTCAGGATAGCCGTTGTCCAAGAAGATCGTTTTGAGTTTTTCCAGTTCAGCGTGCAGTTTAGATTTCGAGCAGATCATAAGTGCCCTATGTACTAATGTTTTGACAAGGTTGACTTTGCGTTGTTTTGGGCAAAATGAATTCCAGCGTATGTACTGACCGGTAAAAGTAGGCTTGCGATATACACTGGTAAGAAATCCAGTGTTAGACTTTTCGACCAAAACATCTAAAAATGGTAAGGAATCATTTTCTTCCTTTTCAAACGTAAACTGGAGGGCTGGGTGTAGGCTATTTAGGTGTTTTAGAAAAATATCACACTCAGCCTCTGTTTTGAAAATGGTATATGTGTCATCCACATACCGAAAATAGACACCTGGCTTTTGGTCGTAGTCGAACAAACGCTCTTCATGAAAGCCAACAAAGATATTGGCCAAGGCAGGTCTCAACTATACCGGTCTTGTGCTTGCGTTTTTCTGATTGGCCTATTTCGATCCACAACTGGGTATATATTTTTCAAACATGTTTTTCGGAACCTATTCTGACGTTTTATGCTCTGAGGAGAGTCAGACGAAAAAGCTTTAAGTATGTTTGTAAAATGTTTGCTTTTTTCAAAGCCATTTTTTCAAAATTCTGTACCGCCAAAAGACTGTATCACATGACTATACCAATAATTTAATTGATATAAAAAGTTATTAGCATCTTGCACCTTTTTAATCTATGCAAAATCCATGAGTACAATGTCAATGTTAAGAATACAGTATCCTTTGTGAAGTTTATACAAGATTTCAGCAAAGCGTTACCCATTTAACGTTTCATTCTACAAAACGCCATGTCATATTTTGTTTACCCTTTTATTCTAGGCTTATGTAATACTTAGCTACAATTTCGCGATTCATTGTTAATATTTAATGCGAGTTTCTGGACCGAACAAAATTCTAAGAAGATTTTACTTAAAAAAATTGCTGGATGAGATACAGCAGTTTATTACCATTGTAATTTTGACAGGGTGTTCGCTTGCCTGCTAACAAAAGCATAAAATCGGGAAATAAGCCAGAACAGATGCAGTCTAAAATCAAATTCAAAGAATTTATTAAACAAAAGTCTTTGAGGAATCGCCCACGGTACTATCTTAGATCGATTTACACGCTCAACTGTTTATTTTGGTTTTTAGAAACTCTAACAAAACGCGAGCAGAAGTAGAAAAGGCCTTGATATGAATAAGCATTATTGAATTGGCATGTATGAGCAATTATAACAGTTATCCTTGATGATAATATAACAGCATAATTGGCACTTATTGACCGTTATTGACATTGGCCATTATGAAAAGTATTAGCAAAGGTCGCTTGACATGTATTGAGTATAACAGTTATCCTTGATGATAATATAACAGTTATTGGCACTTATTGACCGTTATTGACAGTTGACCATTATTGACAAGTATTAGCAAGGCTTGACATGTTATTGAGTATAACAGTTATCCTTGATGATAATATAACAGATATTGGCACTTATTGACCGTTATTGACAGTTGACCATTATTGACAAGTATTAGCAAGGCTTGACATGTTATTGAGTATAACAGTTATCCTTGATGATAATATAACAGTTATTGGCACTTATTGACCGTTATTGACAGTTGACCATTATTGACAAGTATTAGCAAGGCTTGACATGTTATTGAGTATAACAGTTATCCTTGATGATAATATAACAGCTATTGGCACTTATTGACCGTTATTGACAGTTGACCATTATTGACAAGTATTAGCAAGGCTTGACAGGTATTGATACTATGAGAGTTAAAATATTCAAAAATTACATTTGTCTCTAATACGAGATCTGATCAACTTATAAATAAATTTCCAGAAAAATATTTGACTGAATGATTTATTTAAAAAATTACTTTAAGTAGCTAAATCCTAGATTGGAGAAAAATTAAAAAATATCCCTAAATATTTAAAATATCTTTAAAAAGAAAATATTAAAATTTTAAATATCAATTTTTAAACGCTGACCTATCTCCTTACAGTACTCAATGAACTGAACTATTTAAATTCTCCTCCAATGTCATTTGTGACGACATATGATTTATACAATGACTTTTCATAAAAAGTCAATTTATCTGAAAATGGATGTTGTCTGTTTAACTTGTAACAGACAAAACCATGACAGTTCCCCATCTTTTACGGCCAGGTTTTACTTCACATCTTACAAACATTGTAAAGAATATGAAAATGAACAGGAGATGCAAACCTTAAAATGATGTTGTATCATCATATATATTTTACCTTGATATTTAATGTCTGAATTACAGATATTTCTTTACATTTGAAGAGTGTGTTATTGTTTGATGCAATGTGTTTGCCTGCTTTCTCCACTGCCGTAGATTTTGCATCAAAAATAAATCTCAGTTACTCCAATTCTACAGATACTTCTTTTTACTTCAAGTACAAAAACAAAAATTATCTAGGGATGAGGTTTATCAAATCATTTTAAAACAAATTTAGGTTTACATATAACAAGAATCATATTTAACGTTACCTAGTCTCAAGAGGTCACCAACTGATATGATGACGTAATATTGTGTGAACTTGCAGTGCTTATTGCTGATTACAAATATATCAGAAAAACTTTAAAAGCGACGAAAATATAGCTACTTACGGTTAAATTTGTCTTGCAGACAATTTCCACTTGATTTAACTAAATTTAACAGATGCTGAAGTCTCCGTTGCCGCCATTGCAGAAGATTCGTTTGGGAGAGTTTTTGCCGTAACCACAAGCAATGTCATCTGGGAATATCAATAAATTTCATAAAGAAAGCAACACTCAGCAGTCATTGTCGTGTGAGGATTGATTACAGTAAAAAATTTAAAGTTCATTGAAAGACAACCTGCAATAGGAAAGATTTTGTTTTTCCGGGGGATAAAATTGTTTGGTAAATACACACAGGTATTCTTAGCCAGGATATTGAATTTTATTGAGTCGTTTCAATCATTCTCCGAGATTCTGATATTATCACTTTTGTCGGCGAAATTTGCTTGAAAGAATCTTTGAACATATAAACAGTAGAAGAACAAATATGCAATCTTGTGTAACACCACAAGGTGCTTAATTGTTTATCAGCTATCACTTGTCTCTAAGATGTTTGTTTAGCAAACGCCTAACAGCTATGTTAATTGTATTTGAACTGACAAAAAATCCTCTTACAATGTGAACCGACTGGTAGTTCATATCAAGGGCAATGAAAAAATATTCAAAGGAAGAAATTTGGTGAGAACTGGCTTGATCTTTTGAAATAAGATTACTGCAATCACCATAAGGAGATTCATCAAAATTTTGATGTGCCCTTGTAACTTTCGATCTGCATAAAGAGATTAGTCAAAATTGTGAAATGATTGCTTTCTCAATTCAATCTCAAGCTGCCACGAAATAGCTGAAACATAACATACTGTAGTAATTTAGTACGCGGCAAGGTCGCCTTTTCAATGATTCACTTAGGTGTTTTGGAATCTGCTTACATCAAAAGCAAATAAAAAGGGAGTGTGCAAATCCAAAGAAAAATAGTTTAATGACAGATGCGAAGAAATAAAGACTTTAGAATCGAAAAATCCACAACTCATGCAGGGGATAATAAAGAATACATCAAAACCAAGGATATGCTGTCGAGTGGATGTATCAAGAAAAGAGACGGAATAATTGTCATGAGCAAGGAAGAAATCCTAGATAGATGGGAAGAGTACATAGCGGAGTTGTATGATGATGAAAGAGGTGAACGACCAGAAATCAAGAAAGCATTAGAAGGACCGCCAATAACTAAAGATGAAATAGAGCTTGCGTTAAAGAAAATGAAAAGAGGAAAAGCAACCCAGATGATCTTTTCCAATATATTTTCATAGCAATACCAATGAAAATGGGGACAACAGACTATGAGATACATCGAACAACAAGTCTGACGAATCACGTGACAAAAATAATTGTTAGAGTCGTCATGCTAAGAACAAGAAACAAAATCAGACCAGAAATCTCGAAAGAACAATATGGTCTTCTGCAAGATAAAGGGAGTCGTAACGCCATCTACATACTGAGAATATTGGAAGAAAAAGCAATAGAGATGCAAAAGGATGCATATCTATGCTTTATAGACTATTCCAAAGCTTTTGATGGGTAAAACACAAAGAACTGATGCAAATACTGATAGAATCAGACATAGGTGGAAAAGACTTACGTTTGATTAGAAACCTCTATTGGGAAACCAAAAATCAGCAATTAGAATCGGGGATGAGATAAGTAACTATGTTGATATCAAAAAAGGTGTCAGGCAGGGCTGTGTATTGTCACCGGACTTTTTTTCTCTATACAGTGAGAAAATATTGAAGGAAATTAAAGATCTGAATGGAATAAAGATCAATGGCATCAATATCAACAATATTCGATACGCTGGTGACACAGTGACATAGTGCAGGATCAGAAAAAGAGCTACAGGATCTTTTGGGAAAAGTTGAAATAGAGAGTGAGAAGCTAGGTTTACAGCCAAATGTAAAGAAAACATACAGAATTGTCATTTCAAAGAAACAGACAGTACCAAAATACGATTTAAAATAAAAAAGGGTGACATTAAACAAGTAAAGAGCTTTGTCTATTTAGGTAGTACCGTAACAGCTGATGGAAGGAGTGACACAGAGGTAAAGAAACGTATAGGGATTGCAAAGAAAGCATTTAAAGATCTAGCACAGGTTTAAAAAAAAGAGAATCGATTTAAAAACCAAGAAGAGAATTTTATAATGCTACGTGTGGTCTACATTTATGTAAGCATGCGAAAGTTGGACTATAAGCAAAGCAATGCAGGAACGTCTAGAAGCGGCAGACATCTGGTTTCTTAGAAGAATGCTTGGTATATCGTGGTTTGACCGAGTGTCTGAAAGACATGGCACATTTTTATGCTCTAAAAATATATTTTTACAGCAGATTTCGAGGTTTAAGCTTTTAAACTAGCCTCTTCTTCAGGGCGAGGCTAGCAGAGGGTGAAAGAGGTATGGCAACTCCCTTCTCCCAAATTCGTCATGAGTTGGTCCACAGATCTTCAATTAGTTCCCATTTTTTCTCTCTTTGTAAAGTCGTTTCTCTCAAATTTTCAGTATTATCTTTTCTTAGGTTTGTTGACTCCGAAAAAAGACGAGCTTATGTTCTGCTCATATCTTTGATCTTCCATGCTTACTTTAAGAGCAAAATAATTCTCTTAAAAATTTAAGAGCATATTACTTTCTAGGGTACCCATGATGTTAAGGTTGTATCATGAAAGATTTTCTTGCTAAGACCGACACATAAGTGTCACCAGGGGTACCTGTTTTTGATTCATTAAATTTTGAATGTTGCCGATATAATGTAGTGAATCGAGATAATGCAGTCCTATACTTCAATGACAAATACACATAGAAATGGATTCCAGAAATAATGATATCATGTGTTTATACTTTCAATATCTCAAAGAAAATTTAGCTTCACAATTATTTTCACTTTACTCTATTTCCAAAAAACTCCAGCTCATTAGGATGCAAACAGTAACTTTTTTCAACACAATTTTACTCCAATCTATCAACTCTCAATTTCACTCTACTCCTCGTGTCCATCTATTTACAAGTAATCTCACGTGACGACGCAGTATGCATTCCGTGATGCATTGCGCTCATCCGAATTCTATCAGTACCATATATTGTACTGTATTACACATTCAAATAATTACTTATTCATCATGACCCAACTGATATCAATTCCGAGGTGACTTTATGAGATGAAATTAAATGCTGGGATATTAAGTTTTCATACAACATCACCATAGTTAAAGGGGAGGGGAGAAATTGATATTTCTATGGGCAGAAATACTTCTTTTATTTCAATGGGGAACAAGCTAAAGCATTTTTACGAGATAGAAATTGGAGTACCTCAAGGATCGTGTCTTAGATCACTCCTTTTTATTACACATCAGTGACTTGCCTTTTGAACTGAAAAAGTCCATGCTACTATGTATGCTGACGATGAAACCATCTTTTCTGATAACGTGGAAGAATTGAATGCTTTAGTTAATGCAGTTTTCAATGGCTTCGCGGCAATAAGGTCTCATTAAACACTACTAAAACCCAAGCTGTGGTAATTGTTGCAATAGGATATGAAAAATGAAACTAAATGTACAAGGCTCTTCTCTAATTTCTAAAGTCTGGAGACTTTCTTTCTGCTTCCTCTACATAGATTGCTTACATCTCCTCTTAAGATTGCAAAACGAAGAAGATTTTTATTTAAACGGACTGTTAAATCAACCGAATCCATTTAAATGCATAGTGCCTTTAAATCGTTTACATCACCTCTTATGATTGCATTATCTTCTCTTCCTATTTCTGCGTTTTATCTGAATGCTATACTGAGTTTGATTACGCTGTGACCACCAAGGCCGACACCAAATCTAAAGCTCTGAGTAAAGCCATTTCGGATTGTGATGACAAAATGTAATGATATCTTTGCTGACTATCGTGGCGTATATTTGTCTCAAAGTTATTTGCATGCAATAAAAAAACTTTTTTGCTCCTAATCAAAACTTCAAACATTGTGCTACACTCTACTTTCAAAATTAAACCCTACTTTCAACCATACTTTGCATTTATATTGTTTTTGTTTAGCTTAACATTTAAAGAGCTTCAAAAATTGCTAAGTTTTATTGGCCTTTTTTTATTGACATTACAAAATACTGAAAAAATCCCAGGCAGTAAACTTTTGAGCTCAGACCTCGTGGAGTGAAAATGAAATTCTTTTTGGCTTTTCAGATAAGAAGTTGGAAATTATTTTATTTTTTACAGTTATTCTCTCTAAGCAAAATAGTGTTATCGTTTAATATCAGGACCCCATTCACAATTTTTATTTCTATTTTCCATCAAGACAGGCAAACTATTTGTAAGCTCTTTAAGTTGAGCTAGGTAGATCTTCACCTTGGAAGGCCACGTGTGTGCGAACTCTGCGAGGAGCAGCATCTTCGAGCAAAATTGTTCATCAAAAAGAGGTTTCTTTCAAAAAGATTGTCTGCTTTTGAATATATTGATTCTAACTGTAAATACAACACATTGTTACGTTATGTAATAAGGTCACTCATCTGTAAAATAGTTTTCTGTTTCATACTTGATATGATGTCGATGTACCTCGATCCCGCTAGAATGCAATTAAAAACGTGCATTAAAAATTTGATTGCAGGTTCCCTTAAAAACGGTTCTGTTGAAGTGTATCCCACATTAATGATGTCAATGAAGTTGACTGACATGCTCTGCATCATACTGCTGTGCTTTTCTCCTCTTCAACCTCTCGCTGCTCCTTCTCTGCCGAAACATGCTTCTTTTTATCTAATTACCCCTCCCTAGCTTTCTTCTTCCCAACGTACCCCTTATTAGCTACATTTACTGTACAGAAGTTTTCATTTTTAATAGGTGAATCTATCTTTTTGCATGCAGAAATCTTTGTCTATTCATGGTGCTTTCATGACTTATTGATGATCCACTTTTGCATTCATAAGATTCATTCTGTAAATTTTAATTATTCTATTCATCAAGGTATAATAACAACTAATCCATTGCTGCAGACACCAGCAACGTTTGAAAAGCTAATTTTTCAGCTAAAAGATACGTAATGATTAAACAGGTAGCATTTGATGCTACTACATTGTTTAAAATGAGGTTATCATAAAGACATAAACACAGATGTATCCTGTTGTTGCTATGAGGCAGGTATCCTTAGGCATTTCAGCTTTAAAGATACAGCAATGTTTTGTGAGAGTGAGAGAATCTTAGCTAATCACTGAAATAATCAAATATAAGTAAGGTCGTAACTTGTGGTACCAGAAACACAGCAGCGGCGAGTGACAAGGTAAACGGTAACATTCATTTACAGTGACAAATTATCAAATGCATTTGTTTTAGAATGAGCGTTTGTACTGCCAAATAAATCGCTAATTAAGTCTAATCTAGTAAATCTAATTTTTCACTTTTCCAGCTCATATCACTCATTTGCACAAAAATCGAGGAGAAAGGTCAATCGTTAAATCACCATTTATTGTCGATTAGCATCGATTACTTTAAGAAAGACCGTTAGTGCCATCAGTCCCCCTTAGGAAGTTTGCATTGCACAGTTTCTCTATTCATTTTGAAAGCACCTCGTCACTTCTATAACAAAAATTGCTGTCAACATCAAAGGTCTCCAGGATTAAACTAGTGTTCAACAGTAAAGCATGAGTTATCAAAATTTGTTGACGGCAGACACCACGCAGTTGAATGTTGTTCATACCTGTTTAGTAGTATTTGAGTGTCATACAACAGAGTTTCATGTCACCAGGATAGTTTGTTAGCCATAAGAATCTAGAAATTTAAATAATAATCAGAAATTAATAGTAATAAATGTCTAAGCTACATTAGAGATCCATCGGTTTCTAGAAATAATTGAGTATACCATCTATCAATATGAGTCCTTAAACTGATACTGACATGAAAAATCAAAATTTTGCAAAAGGCTTTTTCTTAGGCATTAAACATCACTGATTCTATATCTGCAAATATGTTTTTTAAAATAAGGGCCATAAGTTCATTTTTGGGGGGTTTGAGTCACAGGAGGTTTTTTGTAAAGAGTCTGGAGTGAGTGACGTATTCTGGTGTGTTATTCAATGGTTGACGGTCACGAAATCCCAACGGAGCCTTGTAATGTTGACGGGAACGTTGAAATGATGTTACAACCAGATGAGAATGATCCATTACCACCTTCCTCTGACGATGGGTGAATAGGTGGTGGCAAAGCCAACCCTTCGCTTATCATTCAGATTTTATATTCAGATAAAGATAACAAAAATTTATTTCAAAGCGAAAAACCTGAATCGATTTCTTTTCTCTTAAAACAGCGATCTCGTATGTCTGTTTTGTTTCCCCATATTTTCTTTCCGTAAAACTATTCAAAATCGATTGAAACTTGGTAGGGTTGTTATAATTCTTGTGCGTAACGTGTGTTTTGAGTCACAGGGCGGACGAAGACAATGGATTGAAATCGGTCCTGTAACTTCTCTCTCATGAATTGTACCCACAATCGACGCTATCTTTCCCGTCTTTCGTAAACTTCTGCGATATATTTCCGGGAATGTGACTGTTATCCAAACAGTCAGTATCGTTTAATGCACGAACACACCAGAATACGTCACAAATTCCTGAAATTCCTCTTTGGCCGCGTTTTTTTATTCGAACAAAAAACTGACGACAACCAGTACTTTGGAGCTTGAAAAATTATGTTAACGAAAGGATATGCAGGAAACAATTAAACCATTCGATTCAGCACTGCCAGCTCTATACTGAAAGGTATTAAATATATTTTATGAAGTTTTTTCATTTTTCATGTAAATTCCACTTTAAGCAATGGAGACATTATTGGGAGCACCATTATTTAAGAACAATAGCAAAAAAACATTTGTTCATGAAAACCAGGGATAATATAGGCTCAAAGTCCCTCCCTCTGAAGAAAAAAATAGCTACGTCAATAAATCACCTTGGAATAGTCGTCCAACACTTTTTTAACTTATGCCAATCATTTTTCATTGTCAATTAGATCTCCACCTACCGATGTAAAAATATTGCCAATATTCAATAAGTTCTATTGTCTTTAGGCTTTACTTGTAACATCGCATAGCTATGTTTAAGCCTAACAACAATCATACTTAAATCTTGGAAAATTTGCTATTAGTATAGAGTTTTTAAGTGTGACGTCAAAGAAAATTATTTTTTGCAATTTTTGACTTTTGCTTAGAAGCCTAGAAGTATATAGCCTAGAAGAACATCATATAATTAGTATCCAAAATCAGTCAAATATGTTTAAGCTTTAGAGAGACATTACCAATAGACATTGCCAATAACAGATTTGAATTTTGGAAAGAGTTAACTGTTTTTTCTATTCAATTGAAACTTTAACAATAGCAAACTGCCAATCCACAAGAATCACTAACGACACGATTTTGTTACTTTGACTTGGTTCATAAAGTTTAGAACATAAACCAAATTACAGATATTTGATAGGGAAGAAGGCTTGACACATGTGGCCATGTCTCAACCTATTTATATCCTATTTAATTTTTTTCGCACACGTAATAGTATTTCATGATCCCCTTTCAAATTTAAAGTTCTGTGACGTCATCACTACAGCACCTACAATATTCGTAGGAATTTTAGATTTAAACCATTTTGAATTAAATGAATGAAAACAGGAATAATATTCTGCTCTGTATATTTTCTAAATATATGTCCTTTTTTAATGCCTTAAAACTTTAATTTCTATCGTTTCAGACGGACATGCTACTGTTTTCTTCAATATTGGTGGTGCTAGTATGCAGCACAGAACAAGTAAACATCTCCATTGGTAAACCAAACATTACTCTTTTAAAGTTATTCACAGGCACTATGCTGGGGGGGGGGGGGGGGGGGGTCAGCATCAATTAAAAGATGTTCGAGATCAACGAACAAGCCCCTAATTGAATTCATTTATGTCTAACTCCTTCAATAGATCTTCAACAAATAAAGTTTCACGAGCAAATAATTTAAAGGAAGAAAGTTTTGAAACAAATGGAGAAAAAAAGCATTGAAACAAATATAAACTAAGGGAGAATCGTTTCTATTTGAATTTTTTCCTTTATTCCTAGATTGAAAAGCAGACCATTTTTTCTCTAGAAAAGTCAACAGTTTTTTAGTAAAATGCATATTTATTTAGAAAGCAACACTTACTTTGCGTAATCCCAACAGTTCACGACCTGTAGAAATCTTTCCTGTAGATTGGTGATATTTCACTTCTTTAACAAAGAGATTGCCAATATCCCTTAGTAACTATTCTTTCTCTGTAAAAATACACAAATCTGAGTAAAAATTAGATTAAATTATTTTTTCGACCCAGTGCATGACGATTAAAAAACATTTTATGCATGATTGTCAGTTAAAACTGTCAACTTCCTGTTGCAGGATTGTTTCATGATGACGTCATTTCAGATTTGTTGTTAAACAGAACACTGCAGCAAACGATTAACCAATACAATGTAAAATTTGACGTCAGAAAATTCAACACTTCAAGCATGACAAGCAAATCCATCGAAATCTTAAGTGAGTATAAACTGTCCTGCTTACTATCAAGTAAACACTACCATATTTGACAAGTAAAAACCAGTATTTGCCTCATTTAGATAGCAATGAAAAATTTAGATTTAATTCAAATTCAACTGTCTGCTTGATGATCGCAATAATCGTAAAACTCGGAGTAGAAACTCCCTGTTCTATACACTGAAGGCATATTAGGGTGTTCTAGTAATTCTAAGTGTTTCGTTTTAATTCTTTTTCTAACTGTATTGGGTAGACAATCGAAACAAAAAATACAATTTTAATTTTTTACAGACATAAATGGTTTCGAAAGGATGTCTTTCATCATTGATACTGCAGTAACATCAAAGGTACCCAAAGGGGCAGCAAGGATTCTTCATGTCCCATTAATAGAGACTGGATCATTGCTTCATTTTAAAACCATTCCCAACAGAGACGACTCTGTCAATCGAAATGAGCTTTCCATGATCCCAGATGCTCACTATCGAAGCACAGTGGCTGCTAAACTTCTACATATGCTATCGTGGACACATGTTGTCGTTGTCTTTCAGGGTACGCTTGTGATAATGATTAACTTTGCTTTCATTATGAGTGATTACATATTATCATTGCAAATATTATATCTTTATGTTGGAATTATGTTCTTTGATTCATTTCTTGGTGATTGTAAATTGTACCAAGAGATACTGGTACATCATGCTACCATGATACACACCAATGATCATGGATCAACTACCTGGGCGATCACCAACCACTACAACCACCAATAATTACCAATCATCACCCAACAAAAATCATAAATCACTAATCATAAGCCATTATCATTTCAACTAATCACTAATCAACATTAAAATCACCAATCCTACAACTGTTTACACAATTTGCTTCATCATCTTCCAATTCTTCCCCTCTAAAATCTTAAATCAGACCTTTTTTTACAGTGAAACGTATAAACGACCTGGATCATTTCATTCGGTCTTTTGCCAAAGGAACCGTGCTGGCAATTCTTCCTGTTGAAGAAACTGTGAATGGCTCTATCACACATCATTCAGTCGCTAGAATCAAATCACTGGCAACAGGCAATTTCAGTGCAGTTCTTCTGATCTACGATGAAGCTGGCCTCCCGGAGCTTTTTCAATTGGTATATGACATCGAAGTTAATTCTTTTAGTAGAATATGAAAAGTCTCGTAACGGGCACGAAGCCAGAACTGAAAAGGTGGGCGGGCAACAGGGGCGATGCCAAAATATCTTTTTGGATGGGTAGTATTGCTTTTTGCCGACAAAAATGGCGTGTCTCACTCTTTTTGAGTGTGGTCATAAAATAAGTAACTTTATATGCTCCTTTTATGTGTTTCTTTTTTATCATTCAAAATTCCAAAAGTTCAATCTAAAGTATTTCAAGTGCATACTTGAAAGTTAAGCTGCTACAGAACTTTTATCACATTAGAACCGTTTTAAGAAGATCATAACTATACTACAGGGTGAGAAAAAAATTCTGTGCCAACTGACAAAGTGTGGGGAGAATGTGCCCTCCTTTAGCGACGCCCCTGGCGGGCAATGCCGAGTATAGGTCGGCTTATCAACTGAGCGAAGCAAAGGGGCTCGCTGCTTATAACTTGAAGGCAAGAACCTAAGTAACGGTATTGAAGAACTTATGTAACGGTTTTGAAGAATCTTCAAAAATTTAATATCTTGCAATTGATACAGAGTTTGAATAGATTTATCATCTTGCCCCCGATAAAGAATTTTTGCAATGTAATGAACTTTGTGTAGTCTTTGCAATCTTCCTTCAATGGCGATTAGAAACGCAAACATCTGAAAAGAAGTTTTTTTTTCTATTACTTCTTTTTACAGAATAAATCCACAAATTGGTAACTATCTGTAAAAGGGAACTAAGCCATAATTATAGGTGCAACAGAGTCGTATCATTTCGTCTACTTTAAAGAGAGTTTTTAAGGTTTTTGCTCCCAGATATTTAAAAAGTCGTCAAACTGCAGTGACATGAAAGATTATCGTTCAAAATGATAAATGAAGTAAATTCAAGCCTCGTTTTGCAGCTTGGCGTCTTCATTGGGAGCATCTACCTTGCCAACGTAGGCTGAAGCATATCAGCAGTTAGATCGACTCGAAATAGCATTGTGTGGACTGCCGTGCAGCCAATATTGGTTTTCACCATAAATGCACGAATGCACTGACTTTGTTGAGATCGCTATTTTTCTGAAAGTCATATATAAAGACAACCTTTTTTCAAGTTTTTACACAAAAACATGTTAACATCCTAAAATTTTTGAACTGGCAAAAAGGGGCAAAAAATTGTAATGGGTGGGTAATGGCCCCTCGTGCCCCCCCCCCCCTCTTTGGCTTCGTGCTTGTCACGTAAACGTCGTTACAGCATTGGGACAAGCTTCGTAGTAAGCATTTCTTTTGAAAATTTAATCGACACATTTGTTTCATTTTACAGATTCGTTCGGATGATGTTGATCTTTGCTCAGTGAGGATAAACATTCTGTTGCTAGATCTGGTAAGTAACATGTGTTTAGTTTATATATGTTTATTACATCCTTGTTTACCGAAGACAGACAACAAAGTTTTGGATATTTACTGCTATTTTTAGCTAGTTTCAAATTTTAAATAATATTTTGGATAATTTTTCTCGGTTGAATTATAGAGATATGCTTTTTTGCATAAGGATGACAGGATAAATAACATTTCAGCTTAAATAAATCGCTTGTCATAATATGGACTTTGTTTTTGTGTTTAGATTTTGTATCCCAGACAGCGCAACTTGATGCTTTTGCGTATAAAGAGCTTAATGTGAATATAGGTTTTGCAGCTCTCCACAAACTTTCTGCAAATGGTACTACCAGGGGCGTAGCTGGAGGGGTTGTGTTAGGGAAAGGGGGTGTAACACTCCCCAATACTCCATGAATTCGTCGGTAAATCTTCAGCTTGTCTACAAAATCCTTAGTTTGTCTGTAAAATCATTTATCAGTTTGTGAAACAGCACCTAAATTCTTCTCCATCTATGTTTTCGTCGGTAAATTTTTCTATTGATGACCCTCCACCCCCTGGACTGGAAGGTCAAGCGACGCCACTGGGTACTACTGTTTCTTTAAATTAAGATACTGTATATTGAAGAACTATTTTCACTTTTGCATGACTACAGTTCTTTTTTGTGCATAGATTTATTTTCAACGGTGTTGCTAAATAGACTTTATGAAACTGGCAAATGCTGAACAATAAATTTACATTCTGATTGTAAAGACAAGGCGTAAAAATGCTATTTAAGATAATTACCACGAGTAATTTGAATATTCTAGGCTAAATTTAGGCCCTCTTGAAGAAAAACAATTTATAGATGTTTGATTATCGTTACAACGTATAAAATAAGATTGTAAAAATACCATTCATCCTGAAATTCACTTGCTGAATTTTCTTAGTTTTCCGTGCGTATTTGTAGATCTTTAGAGACAAACTGAATGTCTGCAACCTGCACACTGTTGTTGGCCTTCAAGTTCAGATGAATGGAAGCTCTGAGGGAAGTACCCATCATCGGTCACATCTAGAGGTTCTTGGTGCCGATCCAACTGTAAGTTTCTGCTTCTTAACTGAAAAAGAATAAAACCGTAGAATAACTTTGAATCCTAGACTCCGTTTACACAACGGAAGTTGGTCTGAACTAACCTTGATCAGATCTAAACTGGATTGGATCTACACTGGATAAACTGAATTTAAGTTTCTGCCTCTTAAAATTACACTTAATTGAAAAGAATAAAAAGTATCTATAATAATTTTGAATCTTAGATTCCTTTGACACGAGAGAAAGTTTGTCTTATCTAAACTGGATCAGATCTAAACTGCATCAGAGCTGAACCGGATCTGATCTAAACTGGATCGGATCAGATCTAAACTGGATCGAATCTAAACTGAATCGTATCTAAACTGCATCAGAGCTGAACTGCTTAACTGGATCTGATCTAAACTGGATCAGATCTAAACTGCATCAGAGCTGAACCGGATCTGAACTAAACTGGATCGGATCAGATCTAAACTGGATCGAATCTAAACTGAATCGTATCTAAACTGCATCAAAGCTGAACTGCTGAACTGGATCTGATCTAAACTTGATCCGATCTAAACTGCATCAGAGCTGAACCGGATCTGAACTAAACTGGATCGGATCAGATCTAAACTGGATCGAATCTAAACTGAATCGTATCTAAACTGCATCAGAGCTGAACTGCTGAACTGGTCAGATATCTAAACTAGATCAGATTTAAGATGGATCAGAGCTAGACTGGATAGGATCCATACTAGAATTGATCTATACTTAGTCAGATCTAATCTTGATAAGTTCTGTTTTTGTACGATATTTTGTAATTGAATTGTCTTCTCTTCTGTAGCTACAATTATTTCTTATTCAAGAAAATGCAATTTCTTATTGCTAAGAAGAAATTTTAGATAAGATAAAACATGACTTGGTTTGTTTTGAATGTTTTCAGAACGTGTTTAACAAGATGCAAGGGGACTTTTCTTTTTCTTCGTACCTTCTCAAATTTGGCTCTATAATTTTTTAATGATTTCCCTCCATAAAGCTTGGAAATCTGCTTCTTTACGATGCTTTGAACTTGGTTGCGAATATCACAAGCAAACTTGCCAGCTCAAATCGTTGGTTGTCTTCTAGCAGAAATGGGAAAGGCATTATTCAATCCATTCGAATTGCGAACACTGCCAATTTTACTGCAGCATTGGATCAGGTGTGGCTTGGACGTCTTAACAGTCCTTTTTTCATCTTTTTGCTTTGCCCTCAAAGAAAATGCTTGAACTGAATAGAGTTCGAGTGTGATGTGATCATTTAGATTTTTTTAAACTGCCTTTTAAAAAGATTTTTAAATGAGCAAAGACCTTTTCCCCATCAAATCACTATCATTTGATCCCTGTTCATAAATTTATGAAAGAAGCCTAAATAGCAACGATCTTCTAACAGTGATTTCACTAAATTATAAACATATTCAATTGACTTTCCGTACTTAGAGGTATTTCATCGTATTCTTTAATGTTTTATAGTAGAGGTAAAAAGATTCTTAAATAGATCTTTTAATGACGTCACATTTTAGAACTTCGTGGGCGCTCTTTAGAACTAGCATTTAAAAAAATTAGACACTTCCTCATTACCTTCTCAACGCAAATCTTTGTTTGATACTTTAGGGAACGTTTGACGGTGCAAGTGGTAATATAGAGTTTAATGCAAATGGAACACGTGTGAACATGCCACTGAATGTAGCCAATATTAAGGAGAACAAACTATTGAAGGTGGGAAATTTAGTTTTTTTCGTAAGCTTATGTAAATTCCTGCTGCATTGGGCTAAATTCTGTTTAATAGTAATTTTACAAATTATTCACGTATCTTTTCAAAAAATAGCTTATAAGAAACTTTAGGCTCAATTTTTCGAAAGTTAAGAAACAACCCTATCTCAAATTTAAAAAGCTGAGAAACTTTTGCAATTTCTAGTTTTGATTTTACCAGTCACTCAGCCCAATTATCACCACTACATACTGCAAAACTGCACTTGACAAGCAGGTCTCTGGGTCTGTTAATACTTGCTTTAAAATCTAATTTTTAAATGCACATTGAACCTTAAATTTTAGTAAAAAAAATACCTAAATAATTTGGTAGAAATGTAGGAAAAAAGAAACTGACACATGGATAAAGTTACCCTTGATAAAACTAAGCATTCCAGTAGAGTTCTTCATATATTCTTCAATCTTTTGGTTTTGAACTCGGTTTTCGCCTAATAATTCATCAATCTTTTCAGATAGGCACTGTAACAGAAAACACAGATATCAAACTAAAGAAAAACCCAAGCATGAACATTGAATACCACTTAGATAGCATTCTTATCAATGATCATATAAAAGTGGTCACTGTTGAGGTGAGCTAAATTCATTTCAAAGTTTCTTTATTAAATCTCGCTACAAGAATCAAATATTAGCATGTTAGTTTCCTATGAAAGTATTTCTGAGATTTCATTATAATTACAAACTTGAAATCTTTTGAGATAATCTACTTTTTTTAGCATGATAAATAAATTTATCTAGTCTGTGGGTTTACATTGCCAAATGTAGCGACAAAACTGTACTCAAAGACACTTTGCCTGAACATTTTATAAATCAAAACACTTTGGCAAACAAGACATATTGGAAAAAAAGATAGGACCTTGACCAGCTCATCCCCTCCTCTATTGAATTTTGATTAATTCAAAAAGGATCTCTTCCATTTGGATAAGAAATGCAGAGATGGATTCACCGGGGCGTTTAGGGGTGCGTCATTCCACCCCTCATGTCTTTGTTTCCTTAGGTATATTTTGCTTTGATTCGGTAAAATGCATTTTTTGGACCATAGTCATCATCAGGAACGGATGGGTCAGTGCTGACCCGCCATGGCACGCGCAATGGTCGTACGCCAGGTGTCTCTTTTTCTTGCGCTTGGTAGAAGACCAGACATTGACATTCCCAAGACCTCTTTAACCTCATTTTCAAGTTTTCGCCGTGGTCTTCCTCTCCTTCGCTTGCCACTGACCATTCCAGTGAGAATGGCATTTCCTAATCCTTCGCTTCTTGCGACATGTCCAATAAACGACAACTTCCTTTTGTTGATGCTGTTGAGAAGGGTAGCTTTACCAATTTTCTGCAGGACCCATTCGTTTGTTTTTTTCGCTCTCCAACTGATTCGCATGATTCGTCTGTAACACCAAATCTCGAAAGAATTAGCCGATTTTTGTTCGATTTCTTCATGACTCAGCATTCGCAGCCATACGTCGCTACCGGGAACACCAGGGTATTGAGAATTTGAGTTTTAGTGATTGAGCGTGATGGAGCGGTCTTTCCAAATGTTGCCCAGGCTGATGACTGCATTTCTTGCGATTGCCAGTCTTCTTCTAATCTCCTTGCTGTCATTGCAGTCGTTTGTGAAGTTTGGTAAATGAAATTTTCAACCGTTTCAATTACTTCACCGTTCATAATGAGGTCTTTCATCTCGAGGTTTTCTGGATCACCAGCCATCTTCGTGACTTTCGTTTTTTGTGTGTTCAGCATCAGTCCTTTATCTTCACTGGCCAATTTAACTCTCGTGACGAGAAGTTCTAGTTCCTGCATGGTCCCACCTATGAGCACAATGTCATCAGCGTACCAGTTCTGCCTCCCACTTTTATAGGTCCTTCGTATCCGACTAGAGTATTTCTCATTTTGACCAATAGTAGCATAATAATGCAAAGATTTTTTATTTATTTTGTTATCTTCCTTACTTTGAAGAAAAAAGATAAATTGTCTAGTCATCTGAAGGGCGTGGTCACCAGAATCAACTCATTATCTAGCACCACCACCAATCCTTGCCGCTTAAATCCATCCTTTAAGAAGCGAGTATAATTTATTGGGCTGTATATAGAGTAAACAAAGACCATTACGTAAATATTCTTTGTCACGTGCAAACTGTGACAAATGGCGATCTCAGTTC
Organism: Rhopilema esculentum; assembly: GCF_013076305.1. The sequence goes on from NW_027019640.1 coordinate 7,896,251, forward strand.
AAACAGGCGAAATTATTTTCAAAAAATCACACAGAACTTGGAAGTGCCAGATCCAGGTATGACTGCACCTCTTTCCGGCTTTCTCAGTAGGCCTAAATGTTATCATTGATAGCAACTTCTTTTAATAAATATTTTTAAACAAATTACTTGCAGACAGAGCCTTTTACATTCGTAACCAAGAACCCGAACGGCACGGTTAGTTACAGTGGTCTCTGCATAGACATTCTGGACAAATTGGCACAGATGATGAATTTCACTTACTCTATCTACTTAGTAGAGGACGGTGAATACGGTAGGAAAGACGGTGACAAATGGACTGGCATGATAGGTGATGTACTTTACAAGGCAAGTAGTTTCATCAATTTCTTCAATATTGCGTAATTTGTGCACAGGGTGTGATGTTAAGATTGACATATGAGTTTATGAATGACAGAAGATTTAAAGCGGTTGAGGCTGCAGTATTCAAAGAAATCTTTGCCCAGTAAGAAATGAGGACATTTCACATTAAAACTCTAAGGCACTAAAACTCTATCAATAAGCTCATTTCACCAAATTTCTTTATAAATCTTCAAATGGGTAGCTAGAGGAACAGGGTGATGCACCCCTTCGATTCGAACAAATTCTTGTAACGAAATGGCACTGAGTGTTGTTGATACTCGCTGAACTTAACAGTCAATTTGAGAAAGGCTGGATATCTTCAAAAGTAGTCTTAAAATGGAGCACTCTTGATTGGATTTAAAAAAAAATAATGGTTGATATTGCATTCCTCTTTTTTTCCTTAGTAAAAAAAATTGGCTCATTCTTATAGTAAAAGTTTGTTTCTTTTGCAGAAAGCTGACATTGCAGTTGCGTCTTTAACAATAACATCCATCCGAGAAGAAGCAATAGAATTTACGCGGCCGTTCATGGAACTACAAAACGCATATTTGAGGAAACGGTCAACCACGGTGCAGTTCGACTATCTACAGTTCCTAAAGCCATTTACGACGAATGTGTGGATTTTAACTGTTATTGTCGTTTTAATCAGTAGCATCGTCATATATTTCGTTGATTACAATAGCCCTTTTGGGTGGAGGCAATCTGATTTAGTTTCAACAGGAAAGTATGGTGATGAATTTAGCGCAGCCAATAGTATCTGGTTTTGTACTGCGTCGTGGCTGCTGCAAGGTGGAGATAATACTCCGAGATCTTTGTCAGGTAAGATTGACACCTCAAGCAAGGGTACATTGACACTTCATGTAATACAGAGCGCTATGAAGCGTTTAATCGTATGTCCAGTGCCACCAACAGGTTCTGGAGGCCCTGGGAAACCCGGAAGTGCGACCACACCCTTTGGGTTAGCTTTAATTGGTTCATTCGTTTAAATGCTTTACTATTTTTAGGAATTTCATCGATTCCTGCAGCAGGATACATTGTAACTTCATGTGATACTTTAAATTTGCCTCCCTTGCCCCCTCCCCTCTCGGTGACTCTGCGTACTAGAAAGGAAGATAGCAGTGATGTATTTGCGTGTCTTCAGAATTTCATGGCCACGTGTCCTTTCGATTCTAGCCTCGGAATTCATTCAAATCCTTGCTGCAGTTTGTAAAACAGTAATTCATCTCGCTATACAAAGAAATCTGTGAATTGTTAATTCTCTCTGAAATTAACCACTCAAAATATCAGAAAAACTTCAACACATAATTCGGTTTGGACTCTACCATTTGTTTAGCCTTCGAAGCAAAAACCTAAAGCTGCAATTACCGGAGAATATTTTCATTCTAAAGAAATAAAGAAATAACTAAATTAAAGTGAAAAGCTTGGCTGAAATTTGCAATATTATGGTAACAATACGTTTAAGATTTTTAAAGAATCGTGTAAAGCAGCGATTCAGTTGCAAAATGGCTGATATAATCTACTTCTCCGATTGGCTGCAATGATTTTGATTAAACTACTACCAGTGACAGTTTTTCTAAGTAATCTTAGAGTAGAATGACAAACTGGTGTGTTTCCAGAGGGAAGCATTTGCTACCTTGATATTTCTTATAATTCCATAAATGTTTTGCATTTTAGGGAGACTTTTTGTTTTCGTGCTTTGGTTTGCAGTTCTCATTGTCACTTCAACGTACACTGCCAATATGGCGGCTTACTTCACCTTCGCCAAAGCAAAAGCAGAAACTGGTGACTTAGAGGCGTTGCTGAAGGAGGGTGTTTCATTCATCATAAAGCCGCACATTGCAATAGATCAGTTTTTGAAAAGTTCAGAATACAAAATCTACCAACTGATTACCCAGAAAATACAACAAGAAAAAAGCTACGCAAACCGATCCGTAGGCATAGAAATGTTGCAGAGGGATTCAAATGCAGTTATGCTTTCAGAGGCGCCATACGCAGAGTGGAGTGTAAACAAAGGATTATGTGACATTCAAATAGGTAGTATTTGTTACTTTTTAGTATATAGGATATATATATGCCTTGATAATAATAAATTTGGCACTAGAAACAGCTAAGCTGGGCATAAAGTAGCATTTGAAAAACTTAAAAAAAAATGGAATTGGGTAAAATCACCATACATTTGGAGTTAATAAGCGAGAAAAATGAAATATCGTTGTCTGCGAAAAAGGCCCATTCGGGCGGACAAAGGGTATTGTTTGACTGAAATTGGCCCAAGCAGAAGCTGTCCCGCATTTACTGGCTAACATGCATCACTGAGAATACAATTCAATAATATCAAAAATTACTTCGGATTTTATTTGCCGTTCAATATTTCTCAATCAGAGTGTAAATATTTGTTTAGACTTTTCGTTTTCCTTTCCGACACGCAGTTGTTGCCCTCTTGAAGCCCTGTTACGTTGTAGGTCAACATAGTACAATCGAAGTTAATGCCTCTGAAACATAGGCTTTTTGAGGTGGGAGAAGGTAGGGTGGTGGGCTGTGCATGGAAAAAATTAATTTTCTTTTTTACCTAATTCTCAATGCTTATCAGTTGCTCTTCTTCACTTTTTCGACAGTGAAAGGAATTCTCCCATCACGCGGCTACGGTTTTCCTTTGCGAAAAGGATCGCCACTTCAGCAGAAGCTTTCAATAGGTATTTCGTACCTGGAAGAGTCGCAGTTTATGCATGAAAGAATAAATTACTATTGGAAAGAGCTGAGTGTATGCAAGCCCTCCTCAGAAAGTAAGAGTCTTTAATTTAACAACATACCTATGAATTTGGTCCAAGTTATTTTCGTGAAATTGAATATAAATAAGGCACTGTTGCAAAACATTTTCTTGGAAAAATCTAATGATGTGCTATCACTGAGTGTTTGCTACCAGCTTCAGAGGTACAAAGGACTAAGTCTGATATCTATGGCGTCAATTTAGATAGACAACAGAAAATAAAGGAGTATGACAAGGTTCCTGTCTCGGCCTTTTTATATTCTTTATCCTAAACAACTTTCCTTTGACATTTAAAAAGGCGAAGTAAAGAAATTGAACAATTGTTGGCTGCCAAGAATTCCATAGCATCGAATCTCAAAGACAATTAGCAGATACTTAAGTGGCTCAAGCCGTCTGTCAATCATTAAGTGACTAATCAATGAGCGCGAAATCGCTTAGACGCTTATTGATTGGCTGATTTTGATTGGCAGTCAAAGCTACAAATTCTAGATTGAAAAAATCGTCTAAAGGAAGTTTGATAATAGAACGGGAGACTCTGAGACACCACTTTTATTAAGAAATTAAGGCATTTCATGGTAGTTCTTTCAAGTACATATAAAGGTTGTTTACTATCATGGTTTTAGCAATAATTTTTTTTTCCTTTTTACCTTTAGCCTGGTCCGATGGGAGAATCAGGCCTGAGCAACTTGTAGGTGTATATGCCTGCTTATTGATTGGAATCACAATTTCGTTTCTGCTTTTGTTTCTGGAAAAGTGGTGGAAGAAGATTCCACTAAGAAAGAAACAAGATGCAGACAAGTGAGGAATCTAAAATATCTACTGTTTTAAAATGTCAAATCAACCAAGAACATCCAGATTCAAATTTCGCGAGCTCTTGGCTTGCTGAAATATACCAAACAATATGATCCATGTAGAACTCTAGAAAGTATATATAAGGGTATTGTAGAGCTGCGTCCTAGGGAATCCTGTTGGAGCAGTAGGTTAAAGGCAGTCTGTCCCCTATTGCGCTCAACTTTATTTTCATGGGAGTTAAATTCATGCACAGTTGAGCAATATCGATAATTAAACGATTTAAACCAATCAGAGACAACATGGGTTCCAGATCTTTTGCATGAAATGGCTGTGTTCCCGTTGAAGTGAAGCTGTGGCTAGAAAAATTTTGTTCCCTGTTTAGTTTTTGCGACAGATATGTTAAGAGCGAAAGAAAATGCTTCCATTATCATCAGTCAATTCCAGTAATTAAATCTTATTGCCATTTCCAATAGCTTTTTGCTCGCAGTTTAAAATATCGTCCACTACCGCAGCTAGGCCAGCCAAATCCATTAAGGCTGGAATACCTATTGTTCATATAAGCCAATCATTGAGGGGACAGACTGCGTTTAAAGAATTACAAAAATTACAGAACAGGACAGCAAGAATAGTAAAATACAATGCTATTGATACATCTGCAGCACCTTTGATTGAAGAATTAAAATGGCCTACAATCTGGAATCTTATTCACCCAGAATCATAAGCAATCACCTATAGATGTCTGAACAAACCATCTCTAGAATACCTACCTCATCATTTCCAAATTGTCAGATTTCCAAACTCGCGTTCTACGCAACACTGGGTCTGACTTGCTAAGATCCCGGATGAGAACATGCATGAGAAAAAACCGTCGCCTATCTCGCAGCCAAAGTTTGGAATGAAAGCTTACGAGGGTCTCTAACAGTAAGCCGCTCTTATCTTCGTCCCTTTAATTTTTTTCATTTTATTACGAAGGAATTTTACTTATTTATTCAGTTTTATAAGAATTATATTGTAAAAAGTTTTTTCACAGGGGCAGTCATGAAGCAGACACTATCTTCTTAAATGTAACCTTGTGTAAATATGTTTAAAATAAAAAAAATAAAATACTAAGAAAAAATGGTCTTGCACTTCGCTCAGCTAATACAGATCTGAAATCACCAGCTCAAAAGACGAATGGTTGAAAGTGAATCTGGTATCTTTGGGCCTGGCTATGGGGCAGCTTGAAGAAGGGAAACTATGTAGCACCTTTCTTCTCTCAATGCCTTTCTTCTCTTTCAAGATGAAAAATGATCAGCTACTCTTTCCTTTTCCACATTTGTTTCAAACAAGTTTAAAAAATTGTCAGGCTAAGTTCTTAGCTACCATATTAAAAACAGTTCTTTCTCAACTCTTATACATTCACATAATTGCAAAAGGACATGAAAGATGAAAATAAATTTACTAGGTTTTTTTCTAAAATCTAAAATCTAGGGACTTTCTTTCTGCTTCTTCTAAAGTTCGTTCTAAACTGCTTACATGTCCTCTTATGATTGCATTATTATCCTCTCTTCCTATTTCTGCGTTTCAAGCCATTTCGGATTGTAATGACAACAAGAAACGATAGCTCTGCTGATTATCATGGAGTATATTTGTCTTAAGTTATTTTGTATTCAATAAATAAATTTATCTGTTCCCAATTAAAATTTCAAACATTGCGCCTCAACTCTACTTTTAAAATTAAGCCCTTTTTCAACACTGTTTTGAACTAATATTGTTTTTGCTAAGTTTAACAATTAAAGAGCGTCAAAAACTGCTAAGATTTATTGGCCTATTTTTATTGACATCGCAAATCTATTGGAAAATTCTTCAAGCTGAGTTAGATAGCCTGATCTTTTAAAAAGATTGTTTGCATTTGAATATATTGATTGTAGCTGTGAAAATTTTGAAAAATGCCATTGAGAATTTGATTGTGTTTAAGTGTATCCCACCTTAATGATGAAAAATGAAGTTGAATGACATGTTCAGCATCATACTGCTGCGCTTGTCTCCTCTTCAACCTCTCGCTGCTCCTTCTGTGCCGAAACATGCTTCTTTTTATCTAATTACCCCTCCATAGCTTTCTTCCTCCCAACGTACCCCTTATTAGCTACATTTACTGTACAGAAGTTTTTATTTTTAATAGGTGAATCTATTTTTTGCATGCAGAAATCTTTGTCTATTCATGGTGCTTTCATGATTTATTGATGATCCACTTTTGCATTGATAAGATTCATTCTGTAAACTTTAATCACTCTACTCATTAGGTTGTAATAACAACCAAATCATTGCTGCAGAACCAGCAATGTTTGAAAAGCAAATTTTTTAGTGATGATAAACAGTTTGCATCTGATACTACAACATTGTTTAAAATGAAGTTGCAGTTTATGATTAAAACATAGGGACAGGAATATCTTGTTGTTGTTATGAGGCAAGTATGCTCAAGCATTTCAGTTAAAAAAACGGCAAGGTTTTGCGAGTATGAAGCAATCTCACCCAATCGATGAATAATCAAGCATCAGTAAGGACGTAACTTGTGGTACCAGAAACACGGCAGCGGTGAGTGACAAGGTAAACGGTAACATTAACTTACAGTGACAAATTATCAAATGCATTCGTTTTAGTATGTGTGTTTTCAATATCATTGGCGTTTGTACTGCCAAATGAATCACTTATTAATTCTAATCTAGTAAATCTCATGTTTCACTTTTTCAACTCATATCCTTGTTTCAACTCAATTCAGCTGATATTGCTATGGAAAGGTCATAGACTCATCTGAACCAAAATCAGGGAGAAACCAACTGTTCTTTTGTGGCAAAGCATTGATTACTTTAAAAAAGATTGTTGTTGTCGTTAGCCTCCCTAAGAAGCTTGGATTGCACCCCACCTTCGGTTCGACTGAAAATGTTAACTTTTAAACAGTTTCTCTTTTCATTTTGCTCGGGTTTTGCTAACAAATTGTCACCCATTTAACCAAAATTGCTTTCAGTACAAAAGATCTCCTGGATTATAATAGTGTTCCAAATTAAGGTTTCTTGTAGGGGTTTAAATGACCTAGTGCTTCGTTTAGTTAACAATCACTTCTTGAATAAACAATCCAATAAGCATGAATTATTAAAATTTATGACGATATTTGCGCTGAATGATGCTCATACCTGTTTAATGCTATTTGAGTGCCATACACCACTTCACTGAATGTCACCAGGACAGTTTGTAAGCCACACGAAGCTAGAAATTTGAATAATAATCAGAAATGAATAGCAATAAATGTCTAAGCTACTTAAGAGATGCAGCAGTTTCTAGAAATAATTGTGTATACCGTCTATCGGCATGATTCCTAAAGCAATGGAGACATTATTAGGAGCACTATCATTTGAGAACAATGAAAACAAAACAATTCTTCATGAAAACAAGGGATAATAAAGGCTGAAGCTCCCTTCCTCCGAATGAGTACAAGAAAAGGGGTTGCTCGATGTATGTCCATATATAAAGCTATATATGTGGAATTATTGTCAATTGTGTATAAATGAATCGGCATTTTAATGACCAATAGGAACGTGGGACATTCAAAGGGACTGAAGCAAGGGCGGGAATTTCGAATGGTTAGCGAATGTTTACACATTTGTATTGTTATTAAGTGTGTTTACAAAGTTGGCGAAAATTATTTGAACGTTTCCAGGTTTGGCAAAATTGTTGCATAATGCTTGCAGGGACTTCTGTGGGGTTTATCCAATATTCATTAGAAATTCTTCAAACCCCATATTTTATAAAGAAAGGGCAGAAATGCTTGATAAGGTAGTTTGGTATAGAAATATCATAGAAACAATGATTGGAAGATTGATAGATGTCTGAGATTAACCCAACAGTTACAAGCATTATCAATTAACAACCTTGGGATCAGTTGCATCGCCAGCTCAAAAACTGGGGTGAACGAAGACAAATTTTCTCGGCCACGCTCTTCAGACTCTTGGAAAGTTCTTTTCTAGTATTTTTTCATCTATTTCGAAATTTAGTACAGTAATTTATCTTTTTTCTATCTTTGGGCGCGCAAATTTCTCAATCATCTTTTTTCATATCGGTAGCTTTTTTGCAAGTGCGAGCTTTTTTGCAGCCTCCCTTCCGAAACCCCCCATGTCCACCCCAGTCCAGCCCGTGGCGACGCCACTGCTTGGGATCTGTGACTAAATTTCTTAATCAAATAGTTTAATAACCGAGTTCAAGTAATTTTTACACTTGCAGCTGAAAATTTTACAAAATTAAAAGGTCGGTTGCTGACAGTTACGAACGAAAGATTCCCCTCCTCAATAAAGTCATTGCACTGCCGTGAGATCGTTGTGCTGGAATCGTTTTGTCAGTACTGGTCGTTAAGAATCGTTAGGCATCACAGACTTACTCCTTCTGCAAAGGTTGATAGTGGAATCCAAACTTATTGCGTTTGGTAAACTTACTGCGTGATAGCATTCCCAATCGTTTATCAATACACTGTAAATCTGCGAAACGCATTTTGATAAAGGGTCATATTTCTGTTTTGTGATCAAGCGAAAATGCTCTTTGGCTACTCAAAAACACAAATTTCCAGAAAGGTTCCATACTGATTCTTTCTTTTTATAAAAATAACTTTTGTATTTCTTTTAGGGTCAATTTCCTTTTGAGAAAACGGGGCCTCCAATTTTCTATGATGCAAAAGATGATATTCGTTTGTCATCATCATAATCATAATTATCAGTTTTGTCATCCTCGTCATCTCATAATCATTGTCATCAAATTTGTCATAATCGTCATCATCGCTATCATTTCATAACATCGAAGTACCATTCCTTTTCATTCTTCGTACATTGCAAAAACCGTGCTATTTTTATGTACGAAGAATGTGTACAACGGCTTCCCATTTTCCTCTAATTAGTGTCCCGCTGTTGATGATTTTGCAAATATTTATTTTGGCCGTGCCAAGAGAGAAATTGGCATAGCTTCAAACGAAGCTGCAGCACCAGCAATTCAGCATTTGTGCACTCGTGCAATGGAAGAAATGGCTATTGTGGGAATTAAGGTTTTCTATTCGATAAAATTTTCAATTATTAACAAAGCTGTTTGACACCGCTGACAATCTCCATGAAGCTCTTCTCACATCATTGCTTGAATTACAATTAGCTGATTTGTCAATTGAAGAGTGCCTAGATGCACGTATGTCATGAAGAAATTTCGAGAATCTGTAACGCAGTTAAAATGTTCACCTCAGAATCTTACTACAATGATCAAAAGCCACATTTTCTAACGATAAAACTTCGAATGAAACAAGAAACACTTCAAGTTTGCGATATCTCTGCATATAATCATGAACTATTGTGAATAAATGTAAATGTCTGTGAACCAGCAATAATCGCCATTAAGCAGTGTTGCAGCAGAGAATCATCTTGAGTCATAATAAATCTGCAAAAGTCATCGTGAATCAGCTCAAATGATCATATATCTCTGTAAATCATTGCAAATCGGCATACCGTAAAAGCTCTATTAATTCCCCCTTCTATTAAGTCCCCCTTCTATTACGCCACACCTGTAGTAAGCCCCATTACCACACCAAATTTTAAAATAAGCCCCCTTCTCTCTATCAAGACCTCCTCTTTAGCGCTTGATGTTATGCATTGAGTGGGTTTCTTGACGGATGTGATGATGATAAGGTCATGAGTATTAAATGCGGCCCATGCAAAGATTTCCTTGTGCGCCTTAGAAATAAAAAGGATACTGATGTCGATTCTTTCAAAGAAATCCTAGAGCATTGTGGCATTTTCATAATATGTTATATTTTGAATAATTAATAGGCCCCCCTTTCAAAGAAGCTAAACAATCATGAAAAAAGAGTCTCAATGGATAGCCTCAGTGTTTTATATTTATAAAACATTTTAGACTTAAAACAATTTGAAATTCAGATTCAGCATTTTGACGTCAGCATACATATTACTGCACTAATAGTTTTGTATAAAGGAATTACAAGGTGCTCAGCCTTAGAAAAGATCAATGATACTCACCAAATATAACAACAATTAGCAAAACGAGCAAGACAAGTAATATCAAGCCAAGTGGAACACAACTGCAAAGACAATATGGAAATACTAGAATAATATAAATAAATTGCCTTAAACTGATAAAACAACAACAATGTATATTCAGCATAGTTTCATCTTTAAAGAATTGCAAATTGTGTACACCAAATATGGAGGGGCAATATAGTATAACTTGTATTAATAAATTATGAATAAATTCTAAATGGTCCAATTCTTGTTATACTCATGGCCATACCACATAAAAAGATAAAATTTTCCTCTGCATATGTACCTTATGGGGAAGAGGGTTACATATGGGGGAAGGGGGTTATATATGTGTTAAGTCAAATTGCACATTAAATTCAATACAAGTAATTTAAAATGTTCATTCAAATGATCAGAAAATTCAGCATATTCAAAATTCTAAGCAGGGAAAAGTCTGCAATTTATAATTGTTTACGCAAAAGTTACTAGATATGAAATTAGTTAATGAACTAAAATTGATTTGGTAATTGCTTGATAATTTTTAGAAATGACCTCATAAACCCAACTAGTTTCAATTAAGTGAAAGGCAATATTAACTCTCTTATTGGAAAAATAAGGAAATATCAACTAAACTTAACAATTAGTTTATTACAATTCTGTTTGGTGAAACTGTTAAAAGCTATGAAGTAGCCATCAACTTACCAAAAGTTGAAATGATTTTATAAATGTTTCTGCCAAGTGTACTAATTTATCTGCAGAAAAAATGTGATACTTTATTGTAATTGATAAATTAAACTTTGATTCAATTGTTGAAACAAATAAATGAAGTCAAAAGTCTCCAATTATAATATTAACATAATTAAAGGTCGTCAAACACTTTATCAGCAAATGCCAATCATTTTTCACTGTCAATTAGATCTCCCAACAAGCGATGGCAAAATTTCTCCGATACTCAATAAGCTCTGTCGTCTTTAGTCTATAATTTCAGCCATCTTGAACTTGTTTGGTGTTTTAGCCTAACGCCAATGATACTTATAGAGTTTTAAGTTTGACATGAAAGAAAATGCTTTTTGTAACTTTTTAGTTTTGACTATAAATCCCAGAACAACATCTAATATTACTATCCAAAATCAGTCAAATATGTTAAAACTTTGGAGAGATATTGCCAATAATAGATGTGGAGTTTGCTAGCAGATTATAATTTAAATTTAACGTACCAAAGACATCACATACGAATCACTCACAACACTACTCGGACGATGCTTTTACTTTAACTTCGTTAAAAAGGTTTAAAAACAGAAACCAAATTACAGTGACATGAAGGGAAAAAAGCTTGTGCTCATGTGGCCATGTAACGATCTATACGTATCCCATTTCACTTTTTTCATACATAAAAAAGTATTTCATGATCCTCTTTCAAATTATATGACAAGACACAAATCAAAGTATTGTGACGTCATAACTACAGCACCTACAATATTCGAAGAAAATCTAGATTTTATTAATTTCAACTTGAATGAATTGAAACCGGAATAATCATCTACATTTTTTGTTCTCTAAATACATATACATTTTTAGTGCATTAAAACTTTATTTCCTATCATTTCAGATGGACATGCTCCTGATTGTTTCAATATTGGTGGTGCTAGTATATAGCACAGAGCAAGTTAACATCACTATTGGTATACCGAATCTTACTCCTTTTAAGTCATTCACAGGCACTATGCTAGGGAGAGGGGGGGGGGGGTGTCAGCATCAATTAAAAGATGTTCGAGATCAATGTACTAAGTTAATGGGCAATCGTAATTACGTAAATATGTACAATGCTTGCCAAATTCTTGGTACTAGTAATTTTTTTTGAATACCGTAATAATTTGATAAGCCCCCCTCGAACAAGCTCCCCTCTAACAAGCCCCCCTTCGAGTTTGCACAAGCCTCCAAATGAATTTATTAATGTCGAACTCCTTCAATAGATCTTCAAAAAATAAAGTTTCATAAGCAAATAATTTCAAAGAAAGAAAGCATTGAAACAAAAGGAAAAAGAAGAAAACAATGAAACAAATATAAGCAAAGAGAGAAATATTTCTACTTCATCATCTTTATCCTATATTCTAAGATTGAAAGTTGACAATTTTAAAAGCCAACATATTTTAGTAAAATGCATACATTCTTTACAAATTAATATTTAGTTTACGTAAGCCCAACAGTTTACGACCTGTAGAAATCTTTCTCATACATTAGCGATACTTCATTTCTTTAAAAATAGATTGCTAACTTTTCTTTTGTGGTGCAAACACGTCAAATCTGAGTAAAGATTAGATTTGTTGCTGCCTTAGTTTTTCTTCGTCCCAGTGCATGACCATTAACAAAACTTTTATGCTTTGATTGTCAATTAAACCTGTGAACTTCCACTTCCAGGACTGTTTCATAACGACATCATCCCAGATTTGTTTTTAAACAGAACACTGCAGCAAACAATCAGCCAATACAATGTAAAATTTGACGTCAGAAAATTTAACACTTCAAGCATGACAAGCAAATCCATTGAAATCTTAAGTGAGTATGAACTGTCCTGCTTACTATCAAGTAAACACTATCATAGTTTACAAGCAAAGACCGATGCTTGCATTACTTAGATAACAATACAATATTTAGACTATTACGACATTCAAACTACCTGCCTTAAGATTGCAATAATCGTAAAACTCCGAGTAAAAACTTAGAACCGTCCTGTTCTAAACACCGAAGACAAATTAGGTTCGCCTAGTTGGGATGTTAATTTCAGCGTTAAGTTTTATTTCTTTTTCTTTATACACTGGGTGGATAATCGATAGAAAAGTTTCAATTTTAATTCTTTACAGACATAAATGGTTTCGAAAGGATGTCTTTCATCATTGATACTGCAGTAAGATCAAAGGTACCAAAAGGGGCAGCAAGGATTCTTCATGTCCCATTAATAGAGACTGGTTCACTGCTTCATTTTAAAACCATCCCCAACAGAGACGACTCTGGCAATCGAAATGAGCTTTCCATGATCCCAGATGCTCACTATCGAAGCACAGTGGCTGCTAAATTTCTACATATGCTATCATGGACACACGTTGTCGTCGTCTTTCAGGGTACGCTTGTGATAATGATTAACTTTGCTTTCTTTATGAGTGATTACATATTATCATTGCAATTAATGTATCACTATGTTGAAATTACGTTCTTCGATTCATTTCTTGATGATTGTAACTGTACCAAAAGATACTGGAACATCATGCTACCATGATACACAACTAATGATCATGAATCAACTACCTGGGCGATCACCAACCATACAACCACCAATAAATACCGATCATCAAGCAACAAAAATCATAAATCACCAAACATAAGCCATCAACATCTCAACTGACTGCTAATCAACATTGCCATTACTTTTTTTACAGTGAAACGTATAAACGACTTGGACCATTTCATTCGGTCTTTTGACAAAGGAACCGTGCTGGCAATTCTTCCTGTTGAAGAAAATCTGAATGGCTCTATCACTCATCATTCAGTCGCTAGAATCAAATCACTGGCAACAGGCAATTTCAGTGCAGTTCTTCTGATCTACGATGAAGCTGGCCTTCCGGAGCTTTTTCAATTGGTATATGATATTGCAATTAATTCTTTTAAAAAAATACGAAAATCCACTTAAACGTCGTTGCAGCATTGGGACAAGCTTCGTTGTAAGCATTTCTAATGAAAATTTGATCGACATATTTGTTTCATTTTACAGATTCGTTCGGATGATGTTGATCTTTGCTCAGTGAGGATAAACATTCTGTTGCTAGATCTGGTAAATAACATCCAATAGTTTATATATGTTTATCACTTCCTTGTTAACCGAAGACAGACAACAAAGTTTTGGATATTTACTGCTATTTTTAGCTAGTTTCAGATTTTAAATAACATTTTGGATAATTTTTCTCGCTTAAGATATAGAGAGTTGCTTTTTTGCATAAGGGATGATGGGATAAATAACATTTCGGCTTAGATAAATCGCTTGTCATAATATGAATTTTGTTTTTGTGTTCAGATTTTGTATCCCAGACAGCGCAACTACTTTTACATATAAACAGTATACTGTAAATATAGGTTCTGCAACTCTCCATAAGCTTTCTGCAAGTGATACAAACGTGCAGAGGCTACGAAAGTATTGCATGTGTCTGCCATCTCATAGTGCCTCGTTTACTACTGTTTCTTTCAATGAAGATACTGCATATTGAAAAACTATTCTCATTTTTGCATGACTACAGTTCTTTTTGTGTATAAATTCATTTTCATCGTTGTTGCTAAATAGACTTTATGCTGAAGAATAAACGTGAATAATGAAACTGACGACTGCCGATGAATAAATTTACTCCTGATTGTAAAGACAAGGCATAAAATTTTTTTTAGGTTACTTACCACGAGTACTATGAATATTCTAGGCTAAATTTAGGCCCGCTTGTAGAAAAACAATTGATAGATGTTCGATTATCATTAAATAGTATGAAATAAGATTGAACAAATACCATTCATCCTGATATCCAGTCGCTAAAGTTTCTTAGTTTTCCGTGCTTAATTGTAGATCTTTAGAGACAAACTGAATGTCTGCAACCTGCACACTGTTGTTGGCCTTCAAGTTCAGATGAATGGAAGCTCCGAGGGAAGTACCCATCGATCACATCTAGAGGTTCTTGGTGCCGATCCAACTGTAAGTTTCTGCTTCTTAACTGAAAAAGAATGAAAACGTAGAATAACTTTGAATCCTAGACTCCGTTTACACGAGGGAAGTTGGTCTGAACTAAACTGGATCGGATCCAAACTGGATCGGATCTAAACAGGATCGGATCTAAACTGGATCGGATCTAAACTGGATCGGATCTAAACTGGATCGGATCTAAACTGGATCGGATCTAAACTGGATAAGATTTATAGGATCGGATCTAAACTGGATCGGATCTAAACTCGATAAGACTAATACTAGATTGGAACTATATTTAATCGGATCTAATCTTGATATCATTAATTTTGTACGATATTCTGGTCCGCTATTTGATGTACTTTAATACGCTTTAGAGAAGGCTCAAATTCAGATCTGACCCTTTTTTACATCGTGTTTACGCGTGAACTCGATTCAAAAGTAAAATCCTCGAATAGGAGAAATTGGTTGTTGGAGCAGCAAATGGATATGATCAATATAAGCATGCATCATTCGTTATACATAAAAAGGATCGGATCTACGAGGTCCCTTACGGACAGAAGGCTTAACAATACAAAAACTAGATGTACTGGATCCGGCCTACTTTCTCTCCTGTAAATGTAGCTTATAGCTTAACAATCATGTCTTGATCACCTCAAAAATATTATAGTTCCATTTGATTTACAGGCTTCAAATAAAATTATTCTTCTTTCATTGACAAAAATGTTTTAAGACGACATTCCAATCGATCATAAAATCTTATCTCATTCCAAATAGAAACAATGTTGTGTCTTCTCTTTGATAGCTACAATGACTTCTTACTTGGGAGAATGCAAAATAAAAATTCTATGGCTAAGAAGAGATTTTAGCTAAGACAGAGCAAGATTTGATTTGTTTTGGATGTTTTCAAAAAGTATTTAACAAGATGAAAGGGGACTTTTCATTTTCTTCATACCTACTCAAATCCGGTTCCGGTTCTATAATTTTTTAATGATCTCCCTCCATAAAGCTTGGAAATCTGCTTCTTTACGATGCTTTGAACTTGGTTGCAAATATCACAAGCAATCTTGCCAGCTCAGATCGTTGGTTGTCTCTTAGCAGAGATGAGAAAGGCATTATCCAATCCATTCGAATTGCGAACACTGCCAATTTTACTGCAGCATTGCAGCAGGTATGGCTAGGATGTCTTCAAAGTCCTTTCTTTCTATTTCGTCTTTTCGCTTTGCCCTCAAAGGAAATGCTCAGACAGAATAGAGTTCTCACGTGATGTGATCATTTAGACTTTTTATGCCACCGCACGAGCAAAGACACGTTCCTCTTCAAAACACAGTTAATTGGTCCCTGTTCATAACTTTATGAACGATGTCTAAATAGCAACGATCTTCTAGCAGTGATCTCACTAAATTATTAACACACTAACACAAATAATTGATTTTCAATTTTTCGAGATATATTTTATCGTGTTGTTTAAGGTTTTATAGTAAAATTAAAAAGTTCTTGAATAATTCTCTCTAGAATAATTTAGAACGATTTAGAAATTTCCTAACTTCCTTCTCAATGCAAATCTTTGTTCCGCAACTTCAGGGAAAGTTTGACGGTGCAAGTGGTAATATAGAGTTCAATGCAAATAGAACACGTGTGAACATGCCACTTAATCTAGTCAATGTTAAGAAGAACAACCTAGTAAAGGTGAGAAATTTAGTTTTGTCTTCTAATTCCAATTAGATTAAAGCTTATGGAAATTTCTGCTGTATTGGGCTAATTTTGTATGGCAGCAATTTTACATACCATACACGTTTCTTTTTTAAAAAAAAGCCCAAAAAACTTTAGGTTCACTTTTTCGAAATTGATAAAAAATAACCTTTAAAAAACTTTAGAAATCTTTGCAATTTCTAGTTTTGATTTTCCAAATCGCTCAGTCCACCACTACATACTGCAAAACTGCACTTGACAAGCAGGTCTCTGGGTATGTTAATACTTGCTTTAAAATCTAACTTTCAAATGCATCTTAAACCTTAGTTTTTAATAAAAAAAATACGTAAATAATTCGGTAGAAATGTAGGAAAAAAGAAACTCACACATGGACATAGTCACCCTTGATAAAACTAAGTATTCCAACAGAGTCTTCCATATATTCTTCAATCTTTTGGTTTTGAACTCGGTTTTCGCCTAATTATTTATCAATCATTTCAGATAGGCACTGCAACAGAAAACACGGATATCGAACTAGTGAAAAACCCAAGAATGAACATTGAATACCACTTAGATAGCATTCTTATCAATGATCATATAAAAGTGGTCACTGCTGAGGTGAGCTAAATTCATTTCAAAGTTTCCTTATTAAATCTCGCTACAAGAATCAAATATTAGTTTCCTATGAAAGCATTTCCTATGAAAATATTTGATAGTTTTCTTTGGAAGTATATCTGAGATTTCACTGCATTTATAAACTTGAAATCTTTTGAGACAATTTGCATCTTTTCAGCATGATAAATAAATTTATCTAGTCTGTGCATTTACATTGCCAAATGTATCGACAAAACTGTACTTAAAGACACTTTGACTGCACATGTTATAAATCAGAACGCTTAGGCAAACAAGACATATTGAAAACAAAGACATGCCCTTGGCCAGCTCCTACCCTCCTTTACTGAATTTTGAACAATTCAAGAGAGGATCTCTTCCATTTGGCTAAGAAATACAGAGACGGATTTACCGTAGCGTGTAGGGGTGCATCACCGACCCCTCAGGACTTTGTTTCCATAGGTAGCAATATTTCGCTTTGGTTCGGTAAAAGCATTTTTTGTGGTCAACAGTAACATTATAATGCAAAGATTTTCCTTATTCATCTTGTTATCTGAATTTTCTAGTCACCTGAAGGGTGTGGTACCACAATCAAACCATTATCTAGCACCTCCACCAATCCTTGCCGCTTAAATCCATCCTTTAAGAAGCGAGTATAATTTATTGGGCTGTATATAGAGTAAACAAAGACCATTACGTAAATATTCTTTGTCACGTGGAAACGGTGACAAATGGCGATCTCAGTTTAAACAGGCGAAATTATTTCCAAAAAACACACAGAAATTGGAAGTGCCAGATCCAGGTATGACTGCACCTCTTTCCGGCTTTCTCAGTAGGCCTAAATGTTATCATTGATAGCAACTTCTTTTAATAAATATTTTTAATCAAATTTCTTGCAGACAGAGCCTTTCACATTTGTAACCAAGAACCCGAACGGCACGGTTAGTTACAGTGGTCTCTGCATAGACATTCTGAACAAATTGGCACAGATGATGAATTTCACTTATTCTATCTACTTAGTAGAGGACGGTGAATACGGTAGGAAAGACGGTGACAAGTGGACTGGCATGATAGGTGACGTACTTTACAAGGCAAGTAGTTTCATCAATTTCTTCATTATTGCGTAATTTGTGCACAGGGTGTGATGTTAAGATTGACATATGAGTTTATGAATGACAGAAGATTTAAAGCGGTTGAGGCTGCAGTATTCAAAGAAATCTTTGCCCAGTAACAAATGAGGACATTTCACCTTATTTCTCTCATTAAAACTCTAAGGTACTAAAACTCTATCAATAAGCTCATTCTACCTAATTTCTTTATGAATCTTCAATTGGGTAGCCAGAGGAACAGGGTGATTGCACCTCTTCAATTCGAACATATTCTTGTAACGAAATGGCACTGAGTGTTGTTGATGCTCGCTGAACTTGACAGTCAATTTGAGAAAGGCTGGATATCTTCAAGAGTAGCCTTAGAATGGAGCACTTTTGCTTGGATTTAAAAAGGAAAATTTATTTTCATAGTGCATTCCTCTTTTTTTTCCTTAGTAAAAATATTTGGCTCATTATCATCGTAAAAATTTGTTTCTTTTGCAGAAAGCTGACATTGCAGTTGCGTCTTTAACAATAACATCCACCCGAGAAGAAGCAATAGAATTTACGCGGCCGTTCATGGAACTACAAAACGCATATTTGAGGAAACGGTCAACCACGGTGCAGTTCGACTATCTACAGTTCCTAAAGCCATTTACGACAAATGTTTGGATTTTAACTGTTATTGTCGTTTTAATCAGTAGCATCGTCATATATTTCGTTGATTACAATAGCCCTTTTGGGTGGAGGCAATCTGATTTAGTTTCAACAGGAAAGTATGGTGATGAATTTAGCGCAGCCAATAGTATCTGGTTTTGTACTGCGTCGTGGCTGCTGCAAGGTGGAGACAATACTCCGAGATCTTTGTCAGGTAAGATTGATACCTCAAGTAAGGGTACATTGACACTTCATGTAACACAGAGCGCTATGAAGCGTTTAATCGTATGTCCAGTGCCACCAACAGGTTCTGGAGGCCCTGGGAAACCCGGAAGTGCGACAACACCCTTTAGGTTAGCTTTAATTGGTTCATTCGTTTAAATGCTTTTTTTTTATTTTCAGGCATAACTTTGTTACTTTTGATTAAATCCATTTTGAAACAGAATTCGTTACTTTATGAGGCTTTCTAGACCTCGAGACCCTAGGTAAATTTGCCTCCCTTGCCCTCCTCCCCTCTCGGTTACTCTGCGTACTAAAAAGGAAGATAGCAGTCATGTATTTGCGTGTCTTCAGAATTTCATGGCAACGTGTCCATTCGATTTTAAAGCCTCGGAAGTACATTCATTCAAATCTTTGGTGCAGTTTGTAAAACAGTAATTCATCTCGATTTACAAAGTGACAGTTTTTCTAAGCAATCTTAGTGTAAAATGACAAACTGGTCTCTTTTAGAGGGAAACATTTGCTACCTTGATATCTTTTAGAATTTCATAAATGTTTTGCATTTTAGGGAGGCTTTTCGTTTTCGGGCTTTGGTTTGCAGTTCTCGTTGTCACTTCAACGTATACTGCCAATATGGCGGCTTACTTCACCTTCGCCAAAGCAAAAGCAGAAACTGGTGACTTAGAGGCGTTGCTGAAGGAGGGTGTTTCATTCATCATAAAGCCGCACATTGCAATAGATCAGTTTTTGAAAAGTTCAGAATACAAAGTCTACCAAGTGATTGCCCAGAAAATACAACAAGAAAAAACCTACGCAAACCGATCCGTAGGCCTAGAAATGTTGCAGAGGGATTCAAATGCAGTTATGCTTTCAGAGACGCCATACGTAGAGTGGAGTGTAAACAAAGGATTATGTGACATTCAAATAGGTAGTATTTGTTACTCTATAGTATATAGAATGTATATATGCCTTCATAGTAATAGATTTCGCATTAAAAACAGCTAAACTGGGCATAAAGTAGCATTTGAAAAAACTTACAAAAAATGGAATTGGGTAAAATCACCATACATTTGGAGTTAATTAGCGAGAAAAAGGACCTATCGTTGTCTGCAAAAAAGGCCCATTCGGGCGGACAAAGGGTATTTTTTGACTGAAATTGGCCCAAGCAGAAGCTGTCCCGCATTTACTGGCTAACATGCATCACTGACAGTAAAATTCAATGATATCAAAAATTACTTTGAATTTTATTTGCCGTTCAATATTTCTCAATCAGAGTGTAAATATTTGTTTAGACTTTTCGTTTTCCTTTACGACACGCAGTTGTTGCCCTCTTGAAGCCCTGTTACGTTGTGGGTCAACATAGTATAATCAAAGTTAATGCCTCTGAAACATAGGCTTTTTGAAGTGGGGGAGGGTAGGGGGGTGGGCTGTGCATGTAAAAAATTAATTTTCTGTTTTACCTAATTCTCAATGCTTATCAGTTGCTCTTCTTTACCTTTTTGACAGTGAAAGGAATTCTTCCATCACGCGGCTACGGTTTCCCTTTGCGAAAAGGATCGCCACTTCAGCAGAAGCTTTCAATAGGTATTTCGCACCTTGAAGAGTCGCGGTTTCTGCAGGATAGAATCAATTATTATTGGAAAGAGCTGAGTGTATGCAAGCCCTCCTCAGAAAGTAAGAGTTTTCAATTTAACAACATACCTATGAAATTGGTCCTAGTTAATTACTTTCGTGAAATTGAATATAAATAAGGCACTGTAATTGTTGCAATACATTTTCTTTGAAACATCTAATGATGTGCTAACATTTAAAGTTTGCTGTCAGCTTCAGAGGTAGAAAGGACTAAGTCTGATATCTATGGCGTCAATTCGGATAGACAGCAGAAAATAAAGGAGTATGACAAGGCTCCAGTCTCGTTCCTTCATATTCTTTATCCTAAACAACTTTCCTTTGACATTTAAAAAGGCGAAGTAAAGAAATTGAACAATTGTTGGCTGCCAAGAATTCCATAGCATCGAATCTTAAAGGCAATTAGCAGATACTAAAGTGGCTCAAGCCGTCTGTCAATCATTAAGTGACCAATCAATGAGCGCGAAATCGCTTAGACGCTTATTGATTGGCTGATTTTGATTGGCATAGCTGCAATTTCTAGATTGAATAAAACCGTCTAAAGGAAGTTTGATAATAGAACGGGAGACTCTGAGACAGCATTTGTTTTAAGAAAATAAGGCATTTCATGGTAGTTCTTTCAATTCAATATAAATGTTGTTTACTATCATGGTTTTCGTAATAAATTTTTCTTATTTTTTACCTTTAGCCTGGTCCGATGGGAGAATCAGGCCTGAGCAGCTTGTAGGTGTATATGCCTGCTTATTGATTGGAATCACAATTTCGTTCCTGCTTTTGTTTCTGGAAAAGTGGTGGAAAATAAAATCACTAAGAAAGAAACGAGATGAAGACAAGTGAGGAATCTAAAATGTCTTTAAAAATGTTCTTCAAGCTACAGATCTTCAAACATGTTCGAATCGGTGGAACGTTTTTTGAGAAGACGGGCATTTTTTAACACTGCTACAAATATATTTGCTAAACTAATCGAGTTATGATCAATAAAATGGGCAAGACTTTTTTATTGAAGTGCTTACTAAGGGGATGTCGATTATAGCTCTAAGGATAAAACTGCTGGCAATAAACATGTTTATGGCGACATGTAAAGATACACAGTCAAAAACAGGAAATTGAGGGATTAAAAGGGTACTTCGACAAAAAGCCTGGTGAAATAATTGTAATCATTTAAGGCACTAGCAGCTCGTTTAAGATCGAGCAAATATTGAAGATTAGCCGATTGGCTCCGTAACAATAGGTCTATTGTATGATCTAACCAATGGGAATTTAGCTGGTCAGCGAAATGCGTCGGAATATAGTGCCTTTAACTCATTGCCAAAATAAGCATCAAGTAGAGCCAGCCCAATATAAATCGATCTGTATACAAAAAGTTCCTTCATTTTCTTTGTTAACGAAGATTCTTTTGAAAATTCTAACGTTTTACCAATCTTGTTCTTTGTAGTACAGGCACAGTAAACAAAAGTTCATGCTGTTCAATTTCAATACAAGATACAAGGATTTAAAGAAAGGAGCAAACATGGTAAGTTTTCCTAATTTGAAAACTTTTCAAAAAGTAGCGCAAAAAGAGTCTGCTGCAACGACTTAACGAATGCAAGCTTGATAACTTGCTTTACACTCTTCTTGCTGTTAATTTCATAGCCTATTCCAAGGAAAATAAGCTGCGGAGGCGTACCTTTGTTTATTTTAGGAGAAGGACAATAGTCTATTGTTCAAAACAATAGAAAGTCATTGGGACTGCAAGGGTAATCCCCCCTAATAAGTATGTTAAAAAAGGCCCTTGTTTTTTATTTTTCATAGTAAATGCTTCACGTGATAATTTTGCTAAATTTTTGAAGGAAAGTGGTATTGAAAGAAATTTTGTTATTTTGCAGGAACAATTCTGGAAAAGATGAAAAAGTTTGATCATAGTATGACTATCATACCTTTGGGGGAGTAGCTGAAATACTGGTAGCATAATGTATCATTTTTAAATTCTCTTGGCTAAAATGATTAATTTTTTTAACCTTTTTAGCTTGGATACACGTCGTATAAGTAGCCATCAATCTTATTGACAGAAAGATCAAAAATTCAATGGCATTGCCATTCAAAGATGCTAAAAAACAGGGCCAGCCAACACTACGAATTTGAAAGTGGGTGGGGGGGCAAGCTTCTGTCACCTTTTATGACAGCATGGAAATTATTTGCTTTGCAAAATTTGGGGAGCGTGGGCCCTGGAAAATATGTTGATAGTTGAAATTGAGGCTATAATGTTTTTTATAGACTCTCATTGAACATCCATGAATCTATAATACAGCTTTGAAATATAGTAATTGAGGTTCATTAAACCAACAGGGTATCTTGAACCATTTGGGTAAATTGAACCTCTAGATAGCAAGTGTAAAATGCATTTGAGACCTTTTTTTAGAAACTGATCGAGAAAAAAGCTTAATGCCTTTCTATGTAGAAAATATAACAGCTAGCATTAGCTCAAGTTTCTGAATGGCATTATGACATTCGCTAAATTTTAGACTAGTTGAAATGAAAGAAAATAAACAATCTGAAATGTGCTAGCAAGGCCTATGATTAAGAATTTAGGACAACAGATAGCCCTCAAATGCTTGTATATTTAATGTCAAAGTAATGTAGCCAGGCCGTTTAGCCACGCAAAAGATCTCAATTATTGTATTAAATATCAAATAACTTTTTATATTTACTTGTTTCTTTTGTCATTTGAAGACGTTTTGGAATTCACGACTTGATATGAAGTAATAACATTAGAAAATAAATTCTTTAAAGTAAACATTTAATAAAAAAGCTACAAAAATGTAAAACGGGCAGCATTTAACCTTTTTAAACAATGTATTTTTAATTTCATGGAACCAAACTTTACAATGGATGGTTTAATATTTATATACATCAAGAACATGCAGTATTGATTGCTTTTATTAGAGTAAGATATCTATTTATTGACGAAATATTTCTGTCTTTTTTCTCTACCCTGTTGCTACCAAATAAAGATTAGGATCACTGATGCAAGAAAACGAACAAAAATACTATTTATTTGCACAAAAATTATTTTAACTGCTTTTGTTAGAAAATTTGCCAAAAAGGTATTTTCTAAAGAAATAAATGTTTTAGTGTAAACTTCTTATTAAGTACCACTAACCGGTGATTGGAGAGATAAAGCTTTGGGCCTAAAAGGACATGCTAGAGGTCTGGCCCCAAATTTTGCATTTCAAAATCATGCCAGTCGATACCCAACTATTAGAAGTTTATTAATACATCCACAGTCTCACAATCTGGTACTTCAAAAATTTCATTTTATTTTATCAACCAGCAGAAATGTTGACAATTTAAACAAATCTATCAAGCTTAACAAGTAATTTTGGAGAAAAATGCATTCACGTTGCTACAAAAATACATTTTGTTAAGTACAAAAACCAAAAATCTCCACACAGCCAGTGCTACAATCTTAAAAGCATCGGTGCATGGCCAAACTAGAGAAAGCAAAACGGGTGAGATATTACGATGTTTAACAAATGAAAACAATTTATTCGAGTTAGAAAACAGGTTACGAACGATATGACATTTGAATACCAGACCAGGAGCTATACCTTAGATAAAGACAAATTTGAGATCTTTGCACAATTTTACGCATCTTTTAATTTGCAGCATAAATATCTTGCTTTTCTGAGTGCACGATGTATTCAATCCAAACAATGATTTTTTTGGTAGCTCCTATGAAAGTTCGATGAAAAACTTTATTTAACACATGATACGCTATGTTCCAGTGTTTTGAAAAGAAAGCGCTGCATATTTATAATTGGCTGTTGTTATGGATAAGGAAATTCATGCATGACTCTATATGCCTAACTTTCGGCTTGTTTTTAAACCAATGAGAATTCGATGTTGAGCAGTCAGTCGAGTGTCACGAGTTATGACCCACAAGAAATCTGTATTCAACACTTAATTTTTTTAAAGCCATAGTCATTCTATTACACGTGACCTTAAGCTGAATGCTGAAACAATTGTCAGCCCCAGCCTCTCGTTAGATATCGGAAAATGTTGATTGGAGCGTTGTGAATGTAACTTTCACGTGACTATCAACGTTGTTGAGGCGTAAGGGCAATGCCTTAAGTTAGATGAAACAAATGATTTGCTTATAACCGGAGTCGAAAGAATACAAATGTTTAGTGCAGTTTTTCCTTTTTTGATGCAGTTCATAAGCAGTATAAACATGTCAGCTGTAGCATTTCTGAGTGACCATAAATTGGTGACCTGGTCGTGAGTTAGCAAACAAGCGAGAAATGTTTAGTAACTTGAATAACTCCCACCTGCTAACAGTCCTCGGTCAGTCGATCTACTCGAAAACCACAAAATTTCATTGCCACGGTGACTAACTCGTTGAATTATACAATTTTGTAATGATAACTGCTCAGAAATTTAAATTAAGTTCTGTTGGCGTTCGCTTCACCCGTCACTATGGACACATTTTCATAATATTTGGGTTTCAACTCATTGAAAACGAATTCACACGGACACGTGCGTGTACACGGAAGCGTTACGTTTTCATAGATTTTTCGTTATGGTGTAGGTGGGAAGCAAATGCCTAAAAGAATATTTGCATTCTCATTTTAAGAACGAATTCCTGTAGTTAGGGCCTAGATAATAACAGCTCGTAGCAGTTGTAACTCTTGACAGCTGTCCTGGTGAAGGACTTCGTCCTACTTGTCTTGTTTTACCTTCAAAACGAGGCAAGCGGTATTATCATGTAAAGGAGGTATGGGATAATGAATATTCTAACGAAGAAAAATTGGTTAACGGGGAAATAAGTCTTATCTTCAAATAATATCGCTGCCAGTTGTGAAACCAGCATGAAAATTGGAAGAGATCAGCAGCTTGATATGCTCAAAAAGATAACATGCAGACCCCAACTGAGAAATGCCTCCAAATGCTATTTATAGCCTGTTGTGCTAGGTCGCAGGTCCCAAAAGCGTTTTTCTAAAAATGTTGCTGCAATTTGTGTTACCAACATGAAAGTTTGTAGTGATAGGCAAAGTGCAATGACCACGATATGCCAATCTCATATGAAAAATGCCAAACAAAATTATTTTTAGACTGGGTATCCGATATCTGACCCAGGCCTCCAGGGAAATATTAACTGTTCAAGCAGAGAGGTAACAAGTGAAAGGATATAAATATGCTGTCTTAATTCATCGTCATCGGAGCATTGTGCTACACATTTGGAGAGCTCAGTACCAGGAGAGTCATGTTTTGTGGGGGGGGGGCAGGGTGCACATGCCCCCTAGCATCAACCTCTTTGAATTTCTTCGGAAATTTTATATCTGTTCGGCTGAGGACTATTGGTCGTTTATAGAAAATGTGAAAGTTCAAAGACAATTACGTAAGAAGGGGATTGCCGAGAAAGATGTAGATAGGAATATAGTGAATAAAAAAACGTTTAAAAACCAACATTAAAAAGCGCAAATATAAAAAATAAAAAAGGGAAAGTTTCTGATGACAGGCAAACTCGCGGTCAAACTCGCGGTCAAACTCGCGGTCAAACTCGCGGTCAAACTCGCGGTCAAACTCGCAGTCAAACTCGCGGTACAAGTAATCACAATCTTACAAGTTGGCTCTAACAAATGTGAATCACCTTAAAACAGCTCAAGTATGTAAAAAACAGGCTGCAATCAACATTGGGCCAAAATAAGCTAAACCCTCTAAGGATGATTACCTTTAGTATGCCATTTCCCCGCTATTTTGTGCCATCTTCAAATGATAATGTTAGGTGTGTCTTAGTTGTTACCATTAGTTATGATAGAGTAATCGACAATTTAGCTGACATAATATTGCTAAGGAGACTTCTCATGCACTGAAAATCATCCAGTTCATTTATTTAGATTTTTACGATTTTCATTGTGTGTCTTACTGCTAATTACAATTACTGTTTACTGTCAATTACTGATAATCAAACAAAGTTTGAATACGGATGCTGCATTTTCTCTGAATGACTTACTGAAACCAACAATTGAGAAAAATTGCAAGTAAAATTAACTTTGCAAAAGATGCATATATGTCTCTCAATATTTGAAATAACTGCGCATGTCCATGATGATGACGTTGATTTTAATGCAGACACATTGTCGGAAAATTTGCAGTCTGTGCCAACCCTGAAAGTCACCATCCACGACGCCCCTCCTCAGTACATTCAAGATTAGTACATTATTTGCATTTGGATTTTGAAGAGCAATTCCTCTTACAGCTGCATTTTAAAAGGTTGTAGCACGCTTGCGAAGCCTCCGCTAAGTTTATTCACAGATAAAGCTAATCTTCCGGAATAACTAATTTATCAGAACTCGGTAAAGCTAATCTTCCTCCAATCTCTTCCTCCAATCGAATGTTGCAGAACCGTGAAGAATGTTTAGATATGCTAAATTTAAATAGAAAATACCTCAAGAAGACATTTGTTCCATCTGGGTTAGCCTGCACGCAATCTATATGCATGAAAAGTATCTATACGTAAGTATCAACTGTTCATATGCAGATTTTCAGATTGCCTGTGCTAGTATTGGCATCTTCGTGCTTGCATCATGCAAGAGAGGCTAAGTTTCATTATTGCAGATTAGGTTTTCAAGAGATGTTTGAACTATGATATTATCATTTATATTTTGTTTTCCAATCTCTCGTGCCAGCATCGTAAAGAGTGCCTCTTTGTTCATGTTAACTCGAAGAAATTGTCTATAAATAGTACCTAGTACAACAGTCTATAAATAGCATTTGGGGGCATTTATCAGTTGGGGTCTGCATCTTGTGGACGAAGTTTCATGCCGGTATCCGATTTTGCACAACTCTTTCAAACTCTGAAACAAACAGCCCTGACTTTATCACTGATACGACTTCATGTAAGCATAACACCAAAATTACTTACATGGAGTAATTAGATTCACCAACATTTGAAGAAGAACTGGTCAACAGAACCTGCAAAGCGTATTGCTGTCTATGTATATAGAACGAATAACGAATGAACAAGTTTGATATGTCCCATCCAGTTTAACAACGGGTTATCGTTGTATCAATGCGCGATTGAGCGCGACTTTTGTATTGAGACATCAAAATAAACGTCAACTTGCAGATCAATTCGTTCCTCAATGATACAAGACAATAAAATACCGGTACGATTAATAATTGAAGCCATTGAGACACTGTTTGAGCAAAGTCTGTGTGAAGATTAGTGCTCACTATTCCTTTGCTTGGATTTCAATCAAACTCGTCCAAAATATAAACTGTTCCTGCTGATACTGAAAATTTGATGACCTTGGCGATAAACTACAACCTTGTTCTTTGATAGTTGGGATTTCGTTAAGAAGTCAAGGACAGAAAAGTCTGGGAAGGTCAAGAACGGAGGCAGAACAGCGTCATAAAATAAGGTACAATACTGGTTTGATATTCTTGCGACGACTAGAATTGTTAGTATAAAGTTGCATAAAAAAGCAATCTTTCAAGCTGGTCTGGCTTCAAATTCATTTTGCAATGTGAAGAAGTAGCTAGTCAGCAAAAGGGAAGATTAAAGCCCTAATACAAATTCACAGTTGAATAAAATAGTGATGGTTATTTCGTTGCGGATATTTTACGAAGCACGGTAAAGTAGTGGTGCTATACTTGAAAGTCCTTGAGAATTGATAGTGAATTTCCATTGTACACTATCACAGGGGCTTAATCACAAGGGCGTCTTCAATTCAGTTGATAATGCTGAAATAAGTCGCAATTTCGATGGTGTCTTAGAGCTCGTTCATTTGCTCACCATGAATCTAATCTTCCAGGAATAGCTGCTGTTAAAACTTTGCCTGCAAAGTGCTGCTCAGTATTGCATCAAAATTATTACCCTATTGAAGTTTCTTGTCTTATCACTCCTTACGCCTTCTGTGTACCGAAATAGCTTGACAAATAAATTGCCATCGCGATTTTATTGAGATAAAACCAGCCGTTGAAAATTCCTACTAACATACGAAATCAGAGGTTGATAGTAAATTTAAAAGCGAGTTTTTAAAACCTTCGTTTGGGATATCGAGAAATGAAGATGAATGGGCAGAGAATCACACTGCATTGTCTGTTCAGCACAGATATGTTTAGCGCAACGGTATAAGTTGTAAGAACCTGCCATCTGAGCTTTTTGTTTACTTAAGAGGTAAATAAACTTGCTGAAACATGATGCAGCTCTCAAAACTTTTGATTGCTTTTGAAAATATCATTTAGAATCAAAGTACGTATTTTCTTTGCAAATTCAAGCAGATGCATTTAAATCGTTAAAGGATAGTTTTGAAGACAAACTTTGGATCTTGTGCAATGGAAAACTTTTTACAGAGCTTTGATGGTCATTCAAAATGGCCGTCGAAATTTCATTTTCTCATCTCACAGGAATAAACTTCGAAAAACGACCTTTGCGGATTCATAGTCGAGGTTCGAAACATAATGTGCATTATGGCTACAGTGATAGATTGCGGATGTCTTTTCGTTTGTGAAAATTCATGACTGGCAAAATAAATGATACTGCGACAAAATTGGCAATAACTGACAGAGACAAAAGTGTGCGGAATTGTGCCGTACACTAATCACTTTGATACCAAATATTCACTATATTACCTCGTGGTCGCTAAAGTTTCTCCATCAAAATCAAATCTGAATCGGTTCCTTTTCTCTACTATCATGAACTGTCCACTAAAGTTTACTCTTAATCAACAGAACGAATCTTTAAGAAAAAGTACCGACAAAGGCACCAACGGACAAAAGGCGATTGACTAAAATGATGAATAGTTCTGAAAAGTGATAAGAATTGCAGAAATTAAGTGTCAAAATTAATGGCAAATTTAGATAAAAATACATTGCTCGGAGCGTGTGGCGCTACAGAATTATCTGATTATGAACAGGGACTATGAAAATTGACTGAGGTATTAGCCCCCCTCCCCAAATTTGCATAACAATGTACCATTTTCTTTTGAATCTTAAAGTGTACCAACTCCCAGAAAGTTCTAAACCCTTTATTCATAATTCGCTCAACAGCCCTTGACTCTGAGTTTTCATTTGTGTTCATAAGTCTACAAAGTCAACACTTTGCATTAGTTTTTTTTCCGTTAAGCAATTATTTTACCTAAGATTCAAAAAGCAAAGTGCAAATTTGTTCCTATGAGAAACAGATATTGTTCTAAAAACTCTTGTTTGCCACCCGCATTATTCATTTGAATATATCTTACACAACCAACTATCGACTGAATAATTCATTTCAGTGAATATTGTCCTAGGGAAAAAATATCTCTTCATTTTTGCATAGGTCCACAGGTCAGTCTAGAGATCGACATCAAAATTTAATAAAGCATTCGGATATATTTCTACATTAAAAAGACCGACATCATCTAAAACAACACTAGCAGAAACCAGAAAAATAATTAATTTGACCACAACTGTATTTTATAAATGGTGGCCTTGATTGAAGTGCTGTTTAACTTCATTTGAATCAGCCTACCTGTTGTTACAAGTTGATGAAACTGTCAACTTCAGCATTTCAAATATTCGAATTTCCTTTTCATAGAGCCACAACCCCCTCGTGTTATTTAGTTTAAAAGAACCATCTTGGGTCAATCATATCTAAAAATGGTTCTAATTTCTTCATCTTAATAAGTTAAATGATGACCGTATAATAAGCAAATGGATTAAGTATCAAATGAGAAGACAAATAAAAACACGATGCTTTGAGCATGTGCTCCGAAACAAGTCTTTAATGCTAGCAACGAGTGCATGCTCGAAAAGTCTTGTTGTTAATAGTCTTTTTCGTTTTGGTATTTAATCTATTTGCTTATTATATTGTCGTTATGCGGATTTAGTACCATATGCTCCATATGCAACTAGCGTATTACAGATTGGCTGAGATCAAATCTGAAGTTTGCCAATGTATAACTGTTATTTTAGCATGGTTCATTTCACTCCTTACATCGCCTGTCGGTTTGCACTGTACTTTGGGACTGCAGGACCGTTGGAAGCAGGGTGACTGGGGAGCAGGAGGGGGGCTAGAGCTTTGTAACAATGTACTGAATGAGAAGCAATACAATGGGCAGCCCCCTTGCATGGTCTTAACTGACACCATAAAAACAATTCATTTTGCTGACGTTGTCACTTTTCTTTTCTATACTGCCTCCACGAGCAACGCCTGAACCAAGGGCAGGTTTAGTACCTGGGCTTCTTCCTACTTAAAGCAATGAATCTGAAATGCTTACAAGATGAATTTAAAATGCATAATTCCTTAATTCATTTTTAGATTACCTTCATAAAACATTTTTAAGCATTTACAGTTCTGATATGATTTGTTTTTCTTTTGTTACGTTTTCTTTTCCTTTGTTTTCTTTTGTATAAAAAATGTTCAGAAAGAAAGAAAATAATATTGCAGATCTCTATTAATCTTTGTTAACAGGAGCGCCACGAATGGTGGTGAAAAAGATTTTGATGCTGATGATGTCTAGCAGCAATATTTTATTGCACTTCACTTTCCTTGTATTCGTCTCTACAACAAATGCAGTGATTCCTAACAAAACGTCACTTGGTAAGTACCTCATTTTATTTGCTTACTGTTAACATTAATCAATCGGGAGGTGGAGGGGGTTGTTCCGAAATTATTTCTCAAAGTTGTAATACTGAATCCAATGAAATTAAATTACAGTTTTATCAGTATTTTTGATGCCAAAGCAGCTAATAAACAAGGTGATTATATCGATGGCAAAACAACACAAGCAAAGATGATGGAAAGAAGTTACGCGGAGAAGAAGGACGGAAAAGAGAATCGAGCAAAACGTTATCGTTCAATATAGAGCTCTTTTGCAGACTTTATGCTTTTACCTAAGTAAAGATCGAAAATCCATGTATAGCAAGATTGGCCAGAATAAGGCGACAGAAAATTATCGATAGAAAATCAGGCCTCTAAAGAAAAAGATCCTTCTGATAACGGCGTGACGTGACTCAGTTTTTAGCAGGCAAGTCTATTCTCACAACGTTGACATCGTTTCCTGCATTTGGATTCGGATGAAACTAGTAGCAGACAATTCAAGAAAGTATTGTCTAAATTTTTGAGAAAGACACACATCAGATAGTATTGAATGGAAATTCGGGGTACTGTTTTCTCCAATTAAGACGCTCAATTTTGCAAAACGCTACGAGAAAAGTATCAGTTTCATGTGATGTAATGCCCGATCAGGCAAATTCACACAATGCGATAACACTGTTATCATTATTTTATCAAGTATATTATTGTGTAACCCTTATACAATATGCCATTTGTTATCAAAACACCGACCTTCCACTAGAAAGACAAATTCTTATTCAAAACAGGAGCATAGACTTAAAATCTATAGACAATAGCGCCTTCAGATAATAGTTATAGAAAAAGAACGCCAAAGAAGTTACAATAACTATAGAAAGAGAATATTGCGTTTTGTTGAAGATGCTTGAAAGCTGATCCAAATAAACATCTACAAGGATCGAGAATCTTTACAAAATGTTGATCTATAAGTAAGCAAAGAGATGAAAAGAATTAATGAGACCATAACTTGATTGCAAACGCTATCACAAGAAGCTTGTTTTATTGCAGATAATCTGTGTACTTAGGACCAGGATATTATTTGTCACGAAATGTTTAGTTGAATCAAACGACCATGATATCATTAGAATCACCAGAAACGCTGGTAAACACTCTAAAAGTCAGCAAAAAACAGGGAAATGATCCTGCTAGGTTTACATTGCATAATGATTCTATCATTTCGCGGTTTTTTTAAAATCATCCTGATGAAACAGTCACCTTAAGCCTAGGTAACTGTTTATGCATTCCCCAAAGTCTGTTCATTGACTGCTAGATTCTGTATTGAAAAAGTGCAATGATAGGTATAGAAATACTGAAAGTTGAAATTACGTTTCGGTCAAGTTTGTTTACTTTTAAAGACTCTAAACACGATAAACCATGAAGAAAACACTAGATCAGCTACAGTACCATGGGTTATTAAATAATT
The DNA here is from genome assembly GCF_013076305.1 of Rhopilema esculentum. Next base: position 7,928,854 of record NW_027019640.1, read on the forward strand.
GTTGTTTCTTAATTTTTACTTTACCTATCTGACAGGAAACTGTTGGATTAAGGTAGAAATTTGGAGTTCCACAATGATCCTGATTGGGTCTTAGCTTTTTATTGTATAAGCTAACAACCTTCTTATATATATCAAGTAGTCTCAAGTACGCATATACGATGATGAAAATATTCTCATTTTTCCCTAAAAAACATAGTTTTAGTTCAAGTCTGTGTTAGCAATGAAAGCATAAAAGTGTGACTCGTGTAACTTTGACAATAATTTTAAGTTGTCCAAACTAGCCCATAGATTAAAAATAGATAGCACATGTGTACGTGGTATTGGTTGATTGATATGACCAATATATTATCAAAATCTCTATCATTTCATTAAAAGCGAGAAAAAGAATGGATATTTAATCATAACTATACACTGACACAGCTTGAGTCAACCTTTCCGAAATTCATCTCATCTCCAAACAAAGCAGGTAGATATAATACCTAAGTAGCATTATAATGCAGTATGATGCTGCATTTGGTCACCAAGGGACCATATACAAACTTTGAATAGCTTAAAATTGCGTGAAATATCTGTTGCTTAATGAAATGTTGTCAAGGAGACATTCCAAACTAAAAATCATTCATACACGACAGGGCTGAATTCGAGGAGAGAAAATTCTCACAAAAATTCGCTACGAATTCGCTGCAATTTTTTTTTCATTTCGACGAGACTGCGAATTGGTCACGAAACAATATTTTGATTTCCCCCAATAATTAACTTCTAGGCAGCTAATTTCAAAATTGAACACATGGCGAATGTTGAAAGATAATTTTCTCAGAAAACAAGCAGATATACCAGGCTATGATTGGTAATCAAATGATAATAACCCTTCGCAATAACTAACAACTCAATAATGATAATAAGAAAACATTTTCTTGCGAATTCGCTCCGAAATCAAAAACCTTAAAAGCGCATTGCTCGATACCTTCATCAGCGTACGCCTCGTGGAAATCATCCTCTCAGCTGACCCTGTTGTGGCTTAAGAATACCAAAGATAATCCATGTTCAATAAAGCTTGTACTGACAAGATTTGTTAGAGGAGGAACAAATATTAATCCATAACTCAAAGACATTGACAGTGCCTTCCTACTATACATTCAGCTCTCATTGCATGCTGATTAAAATTTAGCAAATCATCCGTTACAAAAGCTACCGGTCCCTCTAAATTACCAAAGACATCCAGGTGCCACAGCAGTGTCTTTTACTTTCAAAAATAAAAATAATGTTGACAACAGAACTCTTTGAGCGAGCTGAAGCCTTGCAACTATAAAGCAACGCTTTTTAACTGTTAGTTTTTCTGGACAATTACAACTTTGAAAATTTTGAAGCTTTATCTTCGCTGCTTTTTTTTGGCTATCCAATAAAATCATTTCTTATCTTGGCCTAAATATAAATAAAACATCTATATCTTTGTGCTCCACCAAATAAATTTGATACGCCAAAATCTTTGCTTCATTTCTGGAAAAGATGTTTTTTGACTTGTTTATTGAAAGTCTTAGGCAAAATGTATTGTGAGTATTCTGTCAGTGCCTTTAATTCACTAGATAGTCCCTTTAGTCCCCTTACGATTAACATTAGGGTCCCTTAACTGCAGATAAAGCTAGCTTTTCATCAAAGTATTTCGTTGTTTTACTGTAGATAAATCAGAGACTAGAAAATATCAAACTACATAACATCAGGTTTAGAGTATTATCCCGCGTGTGTACTTGGATCAGTCTAAAGCTACCATTAAGCATCAATCGTAAGGCAAGGAGTCTTCTAAAAACCTTCTTCAAAATAAGAAAACATAAAAACATGAAAGAGAGCTTTGTTTTACCTAAAGCCTTTCACAACTTATTCCGTCTGACTTCAATTTCAAATGTCAAATTTCTCCTCTCACTGGAAAGTTTGCTAGACTGAAAGTGCATAACATATTGTCTTAAAAATGCATCAGTTTCCCCTAGTTTCCACTGTTGTAAGAAAGTACAAACTGTTTTGAAATCTTTTGCAGGACCAATTCACAGCCTAAAGTTCTGGGTTTTGGACAAATTTTTTGGGCGAAATTTGTTGTTTGGTGACATGTCACGCCTCTTGTTTAGAAAAACATGTCTGCAAGGCTTTACTTTACTTCTATCAAGACATTCCCAAAGTTGCAGAAGATACTACTCTGCAAAGGGGCAACAAACAAGAGAAAAAAACTTCTCTCACTTAATACATAGTGTAAAATGTTGCTTAAATCGATTGAGTCTCAGGACCTTTAAAAAAGCAGAGGATGGCCAATAAATGATGCGACGTAAATCGGTTAAATCTTTCCTTCTTTTCTTTCGATAAAATCGTCCCGGCAGCTACATAACTTGCATGCTAACAACGGCATAATGATTAACGCGTGACATGGGCATAATCTTTCTCAAGAACTATCCCAGAGGTCTTCCAAAACTGATATATATCTTCTATAAATATTTCAAAACGACGAAGGCGACAAGATCTTTCACAAGCATCTTGCCCCTAAAACGGTGCATGCCTAAACTGCTTTCTCTTGCTGCTACTTTTCCATAATTCTTACTCCCTAAGATGAGGTACGGGGCTCCTATAAATACTGAACTAAAAACAATAGACATACGTAAAAGAAACGGTGAAAGGAAGTAATTGCCCGCAACTCGCGCGCGATAGCGCGCGAGTGAAGGGCTTATAGTCTGCCCCGCGTATAAGTAGCATATGGAAGCTTCAGTTCATGTTGTCAGCACTTTTTCAGCAGATTTTGTCACTTTTCTGCTGCCATGACAACTGTCAATCAATTTCATTGTCAATCAATCGGCTTTGTCGAGGAGGTCGTTAACCGCCACCTCTTTGTGCGGAAGGGAATTATCTTCGGAGCGTTGCTCTGCCAAGACTCTGTTAAAGGCCTTCGGTTTTTTGGCACGAAAACGGTGCTGCATCACAGCTCTGTTCTCCGCAATGGATGGAAGTTTTGATTCGAAGTTTTGGGAATCAAAACCAGTCGAATGCCACACTTTTCTCCCAAAAACTCGAGACCGTACGAGCAAAAGTTATGATTGTTGGCACGAAAACGGTGCTGCATCACAGCTCTGTTCTCCGCAATGGATGGAAGTTTTGATTCGAAGTTTTGGGAATCAAAACCAGTCGAATGCCACACTTTTCTCCCAAAAACTCGAGACCGTACGAGCAAAAGTTATGATTGTCGTGATTATCGAAAAATAAATGTCAAACCCTCGAAAAACTTCATGATTTTCAAAAGGGCGTTGGACTTAAATCAAAGGCAAACTGAACACCAAAAATTCTTGATAAAAAGAATAGTTTAGCATCAACTAGAGCAGCTGTTTTTATAGAATTGTGAAAACCCAAGATGGTGTCTTCTTCGAATATCCTGACCTACATTTTCAAAACAATCATTATCAAGGAACTAATTGTTTGCGGGCAGTACTAGCAAGAGCTATTTCTAGTCTACTTAGTAACGAGCGGGGTGGGGTAGCGCGATATCCTAAAATACTGGGTTGCTATGGCGATCTACTTAACATGCTGATAATTGACGTAGGTATGAAGTTACTCATAATATTACAAAGATTATCCTAATACACGTGATAGAAAAATGCGGAACGAGCAAGGAAAGTTACAGATAAACAAGAGTGATTAGGTAAGGAAAATCAAACGAATGGACTAGAGAGAAAGGCCTAAAATTAGCAGTATTACAATAGCACACAGTAATACCGTGAACTGCATGTGTGTCTTGACCATTAGGATCATTTTATTTCTTTTTCCATCAAAAGGAATCATAACAGACCCTTATGATGCTCTGCACCTATCTGTGATCAAGTACACCATTGACAAAATAAATCGAGATGGGAAAATCTTACCGAATACAACGCTAGAAGCAATCAATGTGACCTTGTCCACAGATGACGCACTGGCTAATAGTGAGTATTAGTTATTCGTATTGTTCGCTCTGACAATCGTATAATAATAATAAAAATAATAGTAATAATAATAATGATAATAATCATATTAATAATAATAGTCATAATAATGATAATAATAGTCATAATAATGATAATAATAATAATAATAATAATAATGATAATAATAATAATAATTTCGAGCTAGCAATAAGAGCCAATAAGGTTGGCTCTTATTGCTAGCTCAAGTGCTAATTTAAGCCAACCGAAACTTTAATACCAGATACTATAATAAATTAAATATAAATTACAAACGAAAAAATACTATAAAAGAATATAACTATAAAACCCTAAATTACCTATATACAATCACCCTAACGTACTTTGTTACTACCAAGTTGCCTTATTTTGGTAGCTGGGTCATATGTTTATTGACATTAGCTGACAGATACAGTATAATTAGTCCTTTTGAAAAGTAGAACAACAGTTGAGTTCCATTCAGAGATACAATTGAACAAAAGCAATAAAAGATTGCATTTCTCTTCTGAGATAAGCATCTCTTAACAATCAGCATCCCCCTGCTGGTCCTGTACTAGGGCTTTTCCAGATTTACCAAAATAGGGGGGCTTTCCACTATAGACACACGCGAAATAAGAACATCTAGCGTGAACATGAGTAAGAAATCAATATCCGGCCTGAATGACCTGATTCTTGCTCATTTCAGTAAACTGAATCAAATTGAAAGAAACTAAGTAGATTTCACTAGACTTCACAGGAGGTAATCCGAGAAGATTTCCAGTCAAACTAGCTTTACTTCGCTACCAGAAGTGAGGAGCCCATCCCACCTACCCTCGGTTGCAAAAAAGACTTATTATAAACTGACAAAAATTATTCAACATTTTCTAGTAATCAAACTCATGGACAAGGACACCATCGCTTTATTCGAGGGAACGCCTCCGCAAGTGCCGTCTGAAATCGCAGCAGACATCCTCAATTCAACAACAACAGCGCTTGATCGTTTCGATTGTGACAGGTTGTCCCAAGTTGAGGACTACTCAATGTGCGACCATTTTTTCTCGCTATATCAAAACCTTGAGACGATAAACAAGGCTGTTGTCGAGTTGCTTTCAGGCATTAACGTAACACAAGCTGTTATTGTGTATGATGGTAAGTATAAATATCTTATGGCATGATGATGTCAACAGAAGCAAGTGTTTTATTAAAAATAAATCTTTAAGTTACATTTAATGAAAGAGGCGAGAGGGGAGACGAAAGGTCAAACATGAAATCGTTCAATAATATCCAAAACGATAAAATACAATGCAACACAATAAAGTACAATACAATACAATGCAATAAACTACAATACAATGCATAAAATACAATACAATACAATCCAATATAATGCATTACAATGCATTATAATGCAATTCTGTGCAATACAATGCATAAAATACAATGCAATTCAATACGATGGAATTCAATACAATGCAACACAATGCACTTTAATGCAATACAATACAATCCAATGTACAAGATGACATCTTCTTAAAAAGCTTTTAACATCTTCTTCGATATTTAGTTTTGAGATCGAAACAAGTGAGCAATTTTCTGGATTTGTCAAGTGATGTCTTAAAAAAGTACCAGCTGATATATCTGAACTTTGGCAGAGACTCTCAACTGACGTCACACTCCTTGCAAGATCTTCGGAGTATTTGGGGTTTTAACATAAAGACTGTCATCCTTTTCGTCGATTTTGGCAGCATGGAGCTGATTATGGATATCGTATGTATTTTTATCGCTAACAAGTAGGAGAATATATGATTGGCGGCCGTGCTGTACAATATGATATGACAATATAACTTGAAATTGAAGTAAAAGTGTACTTGGCAAAAATAGCGAATTTATTAACGATGTTTTGAACATAGTCCGTTAGTGACTTGATAACGGGCTATGCTCAAAAAGCCGTTTATGAATTAGTTATTTTTTCTTAGTACAATTTAAACTTTGAAGTCAAGTTTTTATCTATGTTGTCTACAGAGACAATTAAGCTCTGTATTTGAATACAATACTAGCCTATTTCATCTCACTTCGCTTGCATGTTATTAATGAATAATTTCCTTTCAAGCAGCATTTCAAATTATTTGAGGAATATGGTCGTGGACAAGAGGCGGTGATACATGCCTCAGTGAAGCCTCGCTTCAATATCATTGTCGTTATTCCCAATCCCAGGCCATTTTCTTTCAGAGAATCTTCATAAGCCCGAAATTCATAATGAAAATTTTTATCAAAGCTTCTATGAAATTGACTATACTTTTTGACATTTTGGTCTAAAAGTGCAAAAAATAATGTAAAAAACTTTCTCAGAATAAAGGAAATAATTTATGTATGTTTAAAGTACAGTAAAAAATTATGGTTGGTTCGGATTGATGCTGTATGAAATTGCAAATGCTGGTTGTATTCTCGAAATCGAGGTTGAAATATACCTAAGTTGGCAACTTATGCAACGACTGTTCTCTGTCAGTGACCGGACATTCATTTGTGAAGTGAAGAACAGAATGTTACTAAGCCCTATGAATTGAAAAGGTTTAATTCATGAAGGATCTGATCAAAGCGTTCTTTGTTATAGCACAAATTCAAGTTTTGTATATAGAAGCTAGTACATGTACAGTGTAAGAAAACAAAACGTGAATTTGTAATACCATTGAGGATCGAAGCAGCTCAAAGCAAAAGCTTCTCTTGTACTAATGCTGAACAGGTGCAACTTGAGTGAGCATAAGCAAGATTCGTTTAAGAATAAAAATTAGAACAGAGCGGAAAATTTGTTGATGTATATGACAATAAAAGTTGCACAAATGCACGGGAACCCGAATAGGATTGAGAATAATGAAAGGATTGCAGAAGAAGAGAACAAAAGAAGGATACAAGACTCATAAACTTACGAAAATGAAGCAATGTATTAAAATGAAGATGAGGTCATCACTTTTTGCAACAGCTTTTGTTCGGAAACAACATGCATCTCATAGCTTTATAAACATAAAATATGGGAAAATCCATCAGTTCTTTATATGTTAGTTAGAATACGAGAATTAATCAACAAGCTATAAGGCAACGGTTCCTTACAATAACGCCATTTTTGATATATTTTTATACACTCCTGATCCAAACGAGGTAAATTTTCTGAAGCGCGGAATGCTTAAGCTTATTACGTCAACTGTATAAGAGAATCATGTTCTTTGCGAAAGTGATCACTTTTCCACCAATGAAGAGATTTTTTTAGATTACTTCATTAATTGTTACTAAATCTGAAGCTGAAACAGACTTGAGGAAATTTTGCAGAAAGCCTAGCTGCTTTGCTTTTAGGGGAACTGAACGCATTTAAAACTAAGAAATTTTAGCAACAAGCGCCCTCTACCGTAAGAAACGCTTCAACAATGATTCTATTGAAGAAAGGATTGAAAAATTATCTTGCAAGATTAGTAACTTATTTCTGCTCTTATTTTGCATTTCTGTATTTCTCCAGATTTAACTCTCTAGCACTGACTAATAAGGAGCTTTTGAGGCATTTAAGTACTGAAATTAACAAACAAAAAATAAACAAAATAAATTGAAATTGAGATTTTTAAAAAAAGGTGTACGTGTTCAATTTGCAAATTCAGTATACCAATTGGAAAATACAGCATCGTTCTGGCACATTGGTAAAAACAAAAACGAATACAAAATATCGTTTTGTCCTTGCCTATTTTTTAAACACTATACGGTAGTAATTAAGGATGGAATATAATTCATGCAAAGTTGCAAAATGTCTAGGGAATGTCTTAATAAAAAGAAAAAATGATGTGAAAATAAATATTGCCAATTATCGTCTTTACAAAATTGTGAATTCCTTACTTTCAAAGGAGAAGCATTGGTAAAAGAATCAATTTCGGAAACACTGTTTCATTAAATGATTCCCAAAATTTCGAAAATGCAACCGAATTTTTTTATAGTACATATTTCAAACATTTGTTTGAAAATGCAGTCAAATAAACCTAAAATAAATCTACATGAAGTAGTTGTTTCTTTGGTTTGAAGAAGTAGTTTTTTCATAGCAATTACATTTAGTCAGAAACAAGATAGAATTCTAATGCATATCAATACTAAAGAAGCTGGAAGCTGGTTATTGAACAAAGATTTTGATTGGAATATCAAGATGAGAATAAAAGCTACTTTATTTAAACAAAATATCAATAATTAGATTAAATGTTAGGATGAAATCTTAACAGGTAAATCTGCCAATTTCTGCCGCAGTTTGCTCTCTCTATTCGCAATTTAAAACCATAATGTAGCTAATAGCTGGAAACCCTGGTTTTCTTTTGGAATCTTTAAGACGAATTCATTTGCCTTTTAGGTCAATCTCTATTGTTCTTGCGCAACGTCTTCAGAGAGCATGCTTTGGGTCCTACCACTTGTGGTTTGTATATTACTCAATTAAAAATGTCTGATGATTTTCAGAGTTCTTTCTCAGGAAATTAGAAGGTTAAACAAAATCGCAGCAGTTCCCCCGAGAAAAAAGAGAGAAGAAAGAGAGAATCAGCACCTCATCAAGCTTGACATACTGTTTCCAGAAACCTTGCCTATTTCAAATTTGCCATATTTCTTATGAATTAATTATGGCATTTCTTCGGTGCAAAATGTCTAAATCTTCAGAGCAAAAAGCCTGTGGATCGTTTAGGGGGCATAGGGGTGAGTCACTGGCACTTTGGGTCACTAAATTAGAAAACATTCCGAATAAAAGGCAGCACCTAGCAGTAACAATCATCCAGTTCTTGCCGAAACAACACTGCACAGAAGATCAGTGAGTGCCCAAAACCTACTCCTGCGATGATTCTCAGACTAATTTTGTGTATTACCAACAATCGGGTGTTAAATTGGATATTTCAATGTAGCAGTCTGTGGATTGTTAAACCCTATTATTCCTCATTTAAAGTCCCATAAAACAGAGAAACTGTGAAATTGTTGTTCTCCTTGTATTTAACAATGTGTTTAACTCTTAAGCTCCCATATAAAGAATATTTGATTTTTTATAATGAATGCAACGTTGCTAGCGCTACTGCAGCATTTGCCTATAAGTTAGATAACAAGTTGCCTTTCATTCATAGAATTCAACGCGATACAACGCCAATCCATTGGACAAGGTCGTAGCCCTCAGAATGAAACTCGACAGGGGTAAAGCTTACAAGGACCTCTTATCAAATATTCGAGATTCAGCAGACTTTATGGAATACGATTTACCGGTATGCATTGCAAGCTTTTAAACAATCCTGTTCAACAAACCTGTTGAAAACCGCCCTCGGTGAGAAGATCCCAACCAGGATATCCATTTTCGAAAAAAATCGAATTATCCAAGAATGTTTCTCTTCCCCGAACTGTATTACGTTCCTTCTTTGGAAAAACATCCTATCCCCCGCCAGTTCAAGACGAGTTTGGCTGCCCCTGACAAATCCTCCAAATATCCGCCGTGAAAAAAAACCTTTCTGGGCTCGTTTTTCAGGGGTATTATTATCTCATCTTATACTCCAAAGAAATAATAGAATATATATCAACTAGATCCTCAGTTCATTGATCAACTATCAATATTCCATTCCAACTTCTAAGCTCTTCAAAATCAATATCAATTAAATCTTGTCTAGTTACCAATTTGCTTTTTAAACCAGGAATCTGCAGCTTTGCTGCATGATGCCATCATGTTGGCGGCTGCAGCTACAGAACACGTGATTTCAAACAACCAATGGGCGCTCCAGGCAACAAAGGGAAACAATGGTCTGTTTCCTAATCGCACAGCAAATGCCGGGTTGGTTCGAGAAGCAATGAGCAAAGTGAGTACAAAAAACATTGCAAACTTATTGAATATCCACTTACCATTGAACATTTTCGCTGAAGCTATGCTCTTACAAATCCATTCGGCATATGGCGTAAATCTAGGAGAAAGTGATTTTCAATCAAAGAACTTTCAGTGTATTGATTGGTAAAATTGATAACACAGGAAATGACTATGGGAAAAACTATACCCTTTAGCATGTCAAAAAAGCTGCTATAGGTCTCGAATAAGCAAAGCTGAACAAATGAAAAGTGGTACTATGAGAACACCTCAACTACAACCATCTATCATATTGTTTCCATGAAACTTAATTCATCTTACACAAAAGCAAATACAAATACGGTACCCAAATTTCAGTAATCCGGTTGTTAACGGCTTTTTCTGGATTAGAGATATATATTCGGTTTTTTCTAATGTTCTTTTGATGGAAAATATTTCTGGGTGTTACAAATTGATACTTCACTATCCAGGTCTCAATACAAGGACTCACGGGATCGGCTTCAATAAAGCCAAACGGAGAACGGAACCAAACCGAACTTGAAATACTAATGCTACAGAAGGATACCTTTGAGCGGGTAAGGAAAATTGTTGCATCGAATGAACTGATTGTTAGACAGAGACCAGAGAAGCAGGGGCTATTAGAGAGACGTACTACAATGCTTTAAACTTAAAGAACATGCACATTGCTGTCTTTCAAATAAAAAATTCACTATTTCATTCTTAGCCAAATGACTTTCAACTTTTCTATGATACATTATTTGATAATGCTATAAACTTTTGTATTTTTAATTAGACTTGTTTTTTAAGAAATCTTTTAATTTCAAATAGCATTTTGTTTTGTAAAAACTTTCGTTGTTACCACCACTAGCAGGTAATATACTATTAATCATCAATTATTGGTAACCATTTAATGAGTCCTTTTGCTGCATAAATAAATGCTGAAAAGTAGCTTTATACAAAACGACATAGCAAGGACATACTTTCTTCATTTTAATATACTCCTTGCAAACATGTTTTGGATGATGGTGAAATGGAAATATGAGCCTTTTCTTTACTGTAGAAAACGTCTTTGAGTTGTGCCAGATTTAGAATAAAGAGTTTAAACACTAAACTGGCCAACATTTGAGGGGAAGTCAAATAAGTAAGAAAAGTTTCTTAGGGCAAAAATGGGACAAAGGATTAGGCAAGATACTATTGTTTCGGACTTTAGATCTAAGAAATCAATTTAATATCAAATACGAGGAGACATTTTCTGGATTAGATCGCTTAAAAGTCCCTAATATCCTGATATTCTAAGAAAGTTTAAGATCTTTGTACAAGCATTGTAAGTATTAAATCACTTTTCAAATACCAATCGATTACTCAGTTTCGGTTTTATCTAAACAGATTGGCACCTACACAACAGCAGGTGGAGCAACGATAACCGGCAACGTCAAGCAGAACAGGCCTCTGAGTACAACAGAAATAGCCCACAAAACTCTTAGAGTGGTGGCAATACAGGTAAACTGCTGTGACGTCACAAGCTTGTTTAAAATTGAATCTACAATGGGATATTATACGCTATGGCATTTCTTGGATTCTGATCTACGTCAGAGTTGTGGTCGTGAATTTGGATGCTGTAGGCGTCTAGAAGAACCAAATGAAACTTTTGGAAATGCTACTAAACGTTTTAAATAATGATGCTCCTGCAATCGTACAAAGCTTGACACCGCCATATTGGATCAGTTACAAGTTAACTTAAGGAAAACACAGACACAAGTTACGTTGCAGGCACAAAACACTGACGTAAATAAGTTTGGGGAAGCATTTGACCGACTTCAATGCGCCTTTAAAAATATTAATTTGCAAACTTATCAGCATACATCTTGATTTAGACTAGCATCAATCCTGGATATGAGGGTTGAATCTTGCATAAAGTAAAATGATCCTAACCCAAGGTCAAATTAAATCGTTACATATATTAGAACCTGCCAGTTCTATATATTTTAAAGATATATGCACTTTTTCTGTATTCGCTGCATGTCACTACTACTGTCCAGTAAACGCGTTTCACCATTAGCTAACTGAATAACCCTTGGTATCGCAAAACCTGAAAAAGTACGAAATAGTGTGAGATATTTCAGCTAATTTTCTGCTTACTTTTGGACACGATCTGACGTTTATAATCTGAGGAGTGTCACATGAAAAGTATTTAGGTATGAAATGTTTCCGTATTTTTGAACTATTGTCAAACATTAGGTAACTTTCTTAAAGCTGTACGGCGGTTGTAAAATCAAGCAATTTTTCGCGTTGAGTACCAGACTCTAAGAACTTTGTCACTGGGAAAAGAATTGATGCAACTATTGTATATCATATTGCATGATGAGTAAGAAAAAAGTAAAAGTTGAGAAGTCAAAGAAGCTTGTGTACATTTACACGGCAATATGTAAAGAAAATTCCATACTTAAATAACTTTAAGTATTGTACTATTTTTAGTATCGGAATTTTCTTTCTGAGATTGCTTTCTCTATTACAGCAAGAGCCATTTGTCTTCATAAATCAAAATGGAGGAAACGATAGTTCGTACAATTTCACAGGCTACAGTTTCGATTTGTTAACAAGACTTTCCACTCTGTTGAATTTCAAATTCACGATACACAGAGCCAAAGGAAACGATATTAACAGTTTAATACAAGAGCTTGCTGATGAGGTTAGTTTTCATTCATTCGCACCCATTAGACAAACAGGTAATATCCTTATTATTAAAGTTGATATGAACCGTGATCGGGCTCTTGGTTGTAAGGACAATGCTGATGACGCTAATGCTTAATAATGATTCTGATGATGCTTGACGATCTATGATTCATAGTGATTGATGATAATGATTTATGGTTGAAACCGATTACAATGATGACGATGCTTGCTAATGATCCTGGTGATACTTGATAACGATGATCACTTATGATTGATGATGAAGATTGATTATGATGATAAATGATTCTGATGATGCTTGATGATCTATGATTCATAGTGATTGATGATAATGATTTATGGTTGAAACCGATTACAATGATGACGATGCTTGCTAATGATCCTGGTGATACTTGATAACGATGATCACTTATGATTGATGATGAAGATTGATTATGATGATAAATGATTCTGATGATGCTTGATGATCTATGATTCATAGTGATTGATGATAATGATTTATGGTTGAAACCGATTACAATGATGACGATGCTTGCTAATGACCCTGATGATACTTGATAACGATGATCACTTATGATTGATGATGAAGATTGATTATGATGATAAATGATTCTGATGATGCTTGATGATCTATGATTCATAGTGATTGATGATAATGATTTATGGTTGAAACCGATTACAATGATGACGATGCTTGCTAATGATCCTGGTGATACTTGATAACGATGATCAATTATGATTAATGATGAAGATTGATTATAGTGATAAATGCTTATGATTGTGCTGATGATTGATGATAATAAGAATGATGATAATGATGCTGGAAATTGTGATGATCTAACTACCCTTTATTTTTAGAAAGCTGACGTTGCATTGAATCCACTCGTTGTATCGGCAAGTCGCCAGAAATCATTAAGTTTCACTAAGCCTTTCATGCATTTCTCAGTCGGTTTGCTAGTAAAAAAGCAGGAAGAGAAAGAGCTTGATTTGACACAGTTCATGTCACCGTTCACGATTCCTGCTTGGCTACTGCTCATCTCAAGCTGCATTGTCGTCACATTGATAGTCTATGTATTAGATAAACATAGTCCTTATGGCTGGCGACAAACGCAACAAGCACAGGGAGAAGATGGAGATGAATTCAGCTTATTTAACAGTTTGTGGTTCTGCCTGGCTTGCATGTTGGCGCAGGGCGCGGACAACACCCCCAGAAATCTTTCAGGTGACTGATTTATTCGTGTAGAGCTAAAAATAGATAATCGTCTTTGAAGGCCTTCTTCTCCTTCTATGTGTTTCTTTCTATTAATGCACACGGCATTATTTCTTTATTCAACTCCTTTAATATCGTACAGAAATTGAGCAGACAGATTTAACGGTAAATTTTAATCTTCATGTTGAAATGGATGAAACATCGTTTCCCGCAGGTCGAATACTTGCTGGTTGCTACTGGTTTTGTGTTTTGATTTGGAATGCAACATACACAGCTAATCTCGCCTCGTTTCTGGTTTTAAAGAACAGCGAATTGCCAGTGGCATCTTTGAACGAGGCTGTGGCAAAGAACTATGATATGATATTGCTCAACGACAGCGCTATTGCAAAAGTCATTGAAAGCTCTAAGAACAGCCTTTACAAGGAGGTCTGGGAGAAAGCAACGAAAGTGAACGCTTTCGAGACGTCACATTCAAATGCAGTCCAAAGGGTGCGTGATGGAGAAAAGCAAGCCTTTATAGCAGAAGAGCCGTTTCTCAATTACCATAAGGGCAGGAAGAAATGCATTTTAGTTACAAGTAAGGGCCATAGAACTACATATCTAATTAATAATGAATCTTATGTAACTACCAAGAGTTTGAGAAATTCTATAGCAGAAAAATTAAATGCGAAAGCTTTATGTTTGATCAAGAAGAAAAGCTAAATCAATAGAAAGCTGAAAGAAATTATGACACAAAAATTATTCTTTCAACTTTTAGAAAAAATCCTTTCCATGTTGAGGCCATGTTTAGAAATATGACGTCAACTACTACGCTGACCTTTATTACAACCAGGGACTTGGCTTTTCATTTTTCAAGACGGGTTTCATTATTTTGCAGTTAACAACGTTCTTCAGCCAATGAGCTTTGCATTTGGCCTGCCTCTCAGCTCGAAATACACGCATGCAATGTCTCTTGGGATACTTCGGCTTCAGGAACAGGGGGTCACAGATTCCTTTGAAAGGAAATGGTGGGAATACCAAAATCAATGTCCAAAAGAAACCAACGCAGGTAAGAATATTGTCTGCAGTATCATCACCGTTGGAACTCCCTTCCTTCCCATACCATGAAACAACTTAAAGTCTATAATAGGCGTTTTTAAAATGTTCAGCCCGTTTCAAAAATTGAAGAAGGTGGGCTGTGTACAGAAGGCAGGGATTGTTCAAAGGAAAGAATAATATGAAAAAAGCTTTTGACTCGTATACTTCTGCGTGTGAAGATAATCTTAAAGACGAAATACTACAACAAACGTTTGGAAACGTTCCCTGTTTGAATATCATTGATCATGCCGTATTTTCTTGACAATCTTTCAAAAGAGGCCTTGAGATTGTTGTAGTCGTTAAAGTAAAGAGTTCATGAATAACCGGATATCTAAAAACATTGAATGATGGAGTAAAAGAAATCTCTCTTAAAACTTCGATCTCTATACACTAACATATGAGTGACTTTTGTGTTGTAGTTTCACAGTCTCGTTTGGACGTCAAGGAAATGCTTGGTGTGTATCTGGTACTGTCTGCGGGCATTGTCATATCCGTGATAATGGTTGGTGTAGAAATTTGGTGGAAGAAAAGCTTGGGAAAGAAATTCAAGGCGTTTGTAGAAAAACGAAAAAGGTAGTCACAAAGCTATAATTGATCAACCAAACATAGGATTAATTGTTATCTAACAACGCTAGAGGCCTGATCAGAGCCTTTTCTAAATCTAAATGAGTAGATATGAATTTTTTTCTAAGAAAAAGTCAAGATTCTTAGGACATTGGTAGCGTGCATCATTGCCGTTAGGTTGATTGCTCTATTGAATTTTCCTCCGTGTGTGGTTAAAAGCAATGCATTTAGAGGGCTACTGCAAGCATAGATTACTAAAGCTGAAAAAAATTTGACTCGCCTCTAAAAATTACGATTTATTTTGCTGTTGCTTAAATGCAATCAAAGCTCTTTATTGGCTTTGATACCAGAACACTAGTTTAGAGAGAGAGAGAGTAAAAGTTGTCTTTTAAGAGTCGCACAAGGGTATTCAAAGATCGTAAAGGTTACAAAAGTGGAAACAACAATAGAAACTTTGAAAAATTGGGTCAAGCGATTTTCTCTATATTTGACTCAAAGGAGCTTGTTAAAAAATTGTGAAGAGTTTCCGTGAAGCAGAAAGCAGCTCCTTGCAGCTTTGGGATGGCGCATGACAAATAGAAATCCTTGAGGCAAACTGCTATTTTCCCTACCTAATGTTTTATTATTTCTTGTAGAAAAACCGCAACCAAAATTGATGTGCTAGAGAACCCATCAGCAGTAGAAGGAAAAGCTTAGGAGGACACAGCATTCAATCACTGACGTATCATGAAAGATAAAAGGACGATTCCCGAGGTTTCGTCAAAGAATAGTAAATTTTTTAAAGAGAATGAAATTGCGTTGGTTCCAGGCGGTGGAATGAAATAGGTTGGTTCAAGGCCACTCATTGGAAATGAAGCTGGAAGGAAAGTGTCGGTGGATGAATTAGGGGACTGGAAAATATAATATGTTGAATAGTACTTGTATTCAATCTTTAAAGGATTAGTATTTATGCTGAAATAAGCAAGAAACACACTTTAGCTAAATAGTAACTTCATTAACACTAAACCAGCAAAATTCAAATGAAATTTGTAAATTAACTTGCGAGACACGTAAATATATTTACACTTTTGCAAACAACTATTGGTAGTGAATGAAAACAACTAATGTGATAATGATTCTGTATTGAATGAATCTATGCATATTTGTAAATACTAACACTAAGAAAACAAAGCAGTGAAAATGCAGTTGTCTTATTCTGAGTCATCGTCTCAAAAAGATTGTTGGCGTGTAAATTTTGTCTTACCAATTTTTCTTTTTCAATTTGCTTCTTTTACAATTTTAGAAAACCTACCATTATACATTCTGTTTTTACTGTGATAGCTTTTATATTTTGACTATAATATAGATATAGATGTAATTCAGATATAAGATATAATTTAACCCTAAAGTTCATTGTCAGTATAGGAACATAGGATTTTGCTCTTTTTCAACCGAATCTAAAACAGTTGATAAATTTTGCTGACTTAAAATGATCATCCAAATACAAATATCATCCAAAGATTTTATCGTCAAATTTTCAAACCTCCATGCTGGGCTTATCAGAAGATAACAGTTGATAAATAGGTCGTCTATTAGCCGGAGGCGTTTATTTATGGTTATTTGAGGCTCAACTATGTTTGAACACAGTTTGCGTTGATTTTCAAATGTACGCAGTCTTCAAGTTAAATATTAAACAGCCATTTCGCAAGTTCATTCTGAAATCCAAATAATTATGCAATATCAACCAACGGATCTTACACTCCAAGCTAATATTGAAGCTACAAAAATAAAAAACCGAAATGCAAGAAAATGTCATTGACTTGACCAGAATGCAGCGCTAACAATGAATACAGATGGATTCGATACTTCCAGGAAAGCAAATCCCAATTGCGTCATCAACATAAATTTTAACTTAAAGGCTGTACTCAGATTACAGTTTTGTATGTTGTACACTTATATCCAGTAAAGCAAATGAATAACCATCTTGTTGTTACCTACAAAAGGAAAACTTGTTTTTTATCGGAGGATTTTTGTTGGATCGGGAGCGGTTTGGATAAGAGAGGATTAACTCTAATGTCGTGTTGTTTGCATCTTATTGCGTTTTTCTAAATCAAACAAGTATCTGCTTCTTAATTTCCAGAGATAATTTTTGAAATTATTTCTGCAAAAATTGCTTGATTAAAAACTGCGAACAAGACATTTCTTTTTCATCAAAACCGCCACCTGAACTTGATGCACAAAAGAAGATTGGTTTCATTTGAAATTTTAAATTAAAGAACAAACTAGGAACAAGTAAATAACGTGTCAGTGCTGAAAATTTTGAAGCGAAGACCAAGGTATCTACTAACATACACAATAAGCGGCTCAACAAAAGGCGATCCGACTACGAATAGGCTTAAAACTAAAGATAACGCAAATATTGTCTTTATTTGTGTTGATCTAACTTATTAAGTTACCGTCAGTTTACTTCATCGCGTCAGAGTACCGTGCGAATGACCAGCAGCCATCAAACATTTGGGTGCAATATTTCTTTAAATTAAATCACTAATTTCATCTCAAAGCCATTTCTCGTTGAATCATCTATTAGAGATGACTCACTAACATGTCCTCAAAGAGAGCTTGGTGACAACCGAGAAAATTGATTTATACTTGATAATCTAAATCAGAAAACCAATATCAGAGCCAGAGTTTTCAAAGCCAGAAATTATTTCCTTTCCAAGACAACTTAAGCATACAAGAATAGAGGGGTTTTTTGCTAAAAAAATATCACTAGAAGGCTCTCTTAATTGCAGAGTTTTTTAGGAATTTCTGACTGCTTCTGTGAAGGGGAACAAAGCACCCCCAACAATGCACTTACAACGATGCACTTACAACGATGCACTTACAACGATGCACTTACAACGATGCACTTACAACGATGCACTTACAACGATGCACTTACAACGATGCACTTACAACGATGCACTTACAACGATGCACTTACAACGATGCACTTGCAACAGTTCAAAAGGAAGATTCTTTGATAAACAAAGATAAGATCCAGAAGATAAACAAAGCTCTTTCTTCTTGTTCATATAGCCTATTTCACAATGACGTTGCTCAAACTTCAATGATTTCTGTTATGTAATCTTATGTAATCTGTTATATAATAATATTCATCAATGTTATTTTGTTATGTAATTTTTGTTGTGGAAAAATGATTCTTTCAAAATACGAAAAGGTGTGACAGAAACTTATAAACTCTTCCCGCAAACCAATTTGGAAAACAATGTAACATTTCTCTCTGAGTAAATTGTTAGAGAGCAACAATGAAGGCCACGATAAATGGAGCAAGTATGGTTCTTACAACTATTTCACTTAATATTGAGACATGAAGACAGTAAAGCATACATGACGCAGCTAAATTAGCATGAATGGAGACAGAGAAACTCTGATCAGATAGGGACAATACTTAGAGATGACGTAAAATATGATGGCTAACCATTTTATGTTTGGTCTAACTGCTTAAATTACAATGCAAAAGCTCTTTTTGATAGAAATTTGGAGTGAGTTGTTTTGTTGTAGAAGGGCAAAAAGCTTTTTTGCGCGAGGAATCTGATATGCCTTCTGCTAAACGGGGCCATTTAATTTGACGTTGACAGCGCAATACTTAAATACCTATCTGTGAAATGAACCAAGCTACATTCTCAAATAGTTACAATTCTCTGTTTGTTTGCACGTGAATTTGAAACAACGATTAACACTGCCATTGATAACATTGTATCCCTAACAACGATTTTAGCAGACCTTTGTGATGCACTTCGAGATGTATGTAAACAAAACAACGACACTGGATTGACATGATTTGATCTAACAGAAGTGTCAAGATCAGGTATGAAGTTGCATTCAAGATGAAGTATTCACTCTTTGACTTGCATAATAAATCATACTGAGAAACTTGGCTGCAAGTTTAAGTAGATTTGCGTTAGTTAATGCTGAGAAGGACCTGATGATGGTATTGTGAAGAACAAAGACGCTGAATCTTATCAAACCGGACAACATGTAAAAGGGAGATAAACAACTGCTTCGCGACATCTGAAAGTAAGCAAAATCTTTAAAAAACCGAGTAGCAGTGTACTTAATATTTGCTTCTGGATTATTCGTAGTGGGTAAAATCACAGATAAATGTAGTGAGAAATATTTTAATTACTTTCTGCCATGAGTTTCTATTTTTATTTTCTCGTCATTAATAATTCAATTAACTGTTGGAAAGAATCCCGCTTGACTCATTTTTGCCGACGATGCAAACGGAGAGTAGATTAGAAAAATTTTCAAGAATCAAGATGGAAGCGTATTCCAAATCGGCGGAAAATGATAAACATCGTGAGAAGCACGATAGAAGTAAGTAGCTGTGTGTTTGATTTGTGACGTAAATAATGTTATTGTTTGAGTGCTTAGCCATCATCGATAAGTGTGGTTTTCGTTGCATTGTTTTGATTCATTTTGCATGTTCGAACGAAGAGAAATTAATGTACAAGATGTATAAGTTTTACGGCTACTGCAAGAAGGTGTGTATACAAAATAAAAACCAAATGGACGTAAATTCATTTCATCTCTTAAAAACTGTTTGGAAGAAAGGCTCTGCTGCCAAACGCATTCATTTGTGCGACCTTAAACAAATATACAATGACCTTATGATTTCTATTGTTGCTGTTTCAAAAATATTTTTGCAGCATTCAAGCTAATGAAAGACTTTTGCATTGATATTTTTCAATTTACGGTTTCACTCAAAATTCATGAAATATTTAAATAAATCTAACTAGCACATTGTCGTGCCAACACTAGCACGATTCAGTTATTACCCATTGACAATATAGCTAAAAGCAAAATATGTGCATGATAGTAACAGAAAGCCCCTTTCATTCCTTTAAAACTTCAACATATATAAAGAACACTTAAAATACTCATTAAAAATTAAAAGAGGTATCTGATTTTATATTATTATATTTTCATTAAAATTGACATGTTCAACAGTTTGTTTTCTTAGTCGTATTTGAAAATATTTTTAAAAAAATAAGGTTTCTTGTATCACTGGGAGAAAATATCTAAATCAAACTTTAAAAAAACTAAAGATCCACTAAAGTGATAAAATTATGACTCCTTTAAGCAATAACGTCTAACGCATTAATTAATAGCACTGATCCTGTCTTTAAAATAGAAAGCAGAGTTGAATTTTTTTGACATTTTCATCTTCTTGTTTCAAGGGACCAAAGGTTTGAAGACATACATCAAAAGCAACATGCACCTCCTTGTATATTTGGCAGTATTCATCAACGGGATATGTTTCACAGTATGTGATAATAACATAACTATAGGTGAGTAATTTACGTCATAGTGACGTCACTAGGTTGGCTTCCGTTCTAGATTGCTTGAAGTAGATACTGCCTTACGAAATACTGATGGCTTTGTTTGATAATGCTTTAATCTCTGTTTGCAGGTATAATGTTTAAGGAGCTTTCAAAAGTAGAGAAAGAGATAATCAGCAACGTGACAGCAAATGTCATATCCGAAAAATCGTTTGCTGGAAGATTGGACCATTTCCACTTCCAGTGCTCTGAAGAAATGGACTATTTAAAGATGGGTGAGCTATATTAGTCTTGATCGAAATTTGCAAACTGAAGATGTGATCTAATCTAAAAAGATTTGTTAATACCATACAGAGTTAAATAATTATGAATCTCAGAGGTACATCAAATAAGTCTTCTACAACAGTGATGTTGTGGAGCGTTTAATTCAAGGTCACCCGGGGAAAAAATGACAGAAAAGCGAATTTTTCACCATCCAGTGCAGAATTGTTTCCTCTATAACTATAACTTAAAATCGCCCAAAATCGACTGTTGGGGAAATTTTTTTTGAGGTTTATATGGTATACGAGTCCACATTTGATAATCAAATACTTGTAGCACAACTGATGGCATCTGTTCAGAAAAGCAAGAAATCCGTTTTTATTCTAAAATTGTAGATTTACGTGAGGAAAAATTCTCCTATTGTAGGCCTGAAAAATTAATAAGAGGGCCAATAAACGAAGAAGTCAGTTTTTTTCTGATTTCCCTAAAAACATGGGCAGGAATTTTATAAACGGCAGGCAGATTTTGAATGCCAAAATAAAAATTCGTTAAGGCACCATAAGCGAGGGACATTTATCAATATTTCAGGGTACATAAAGTTATTCAATGCCTTAGCAATTTACTCGGGGGATGGGCTATTTTGGGTATTGGGGACATGCCAAACAAAGATGTAATGTCACTATGTGATTCTGATATCAACACAGGTCATTATTTCCTGATGGTACAAATGAACGGCTCACTTTCTTGAAACTGGTACCTCTGGATAAATATGACAGAATCGCTATGCAATTTTTTGGATTAAAACTTTGTGATATGCATGCTAGTTTTTAAAAATGGAAAGGCAGTACAAGTTATGAAAAAGGTGCCTCAAACATTATAAAGCACAGTGAAAGACAGGCAAGATTTGATTTAAACAATAATTCAACAGAGAGAGTTAAAAAACTCCAATTGATAACGTTTTAGTTCATCAAAACTGTCGTCGAGACCCAAGAAAGGTACCTCAAAAAAGCTAAGATGTTAGTGTTTTGAATTAATTCTGCTTTTTCGAATGTTTAAAGCGCCTTTTCGACGGTCTTGAACTCAGGCTAGCAAAGTGGGTCATAAGTTGACTCACTTTTATTTGCCGCGTAACTCTGCATTCATACCTATTTTGTGTAAACAAAACCCAAGGCTGAAGATTCATGAGAAAGTTTTAGAAAAGATGAAATGTTAACCACGCTACAAAGGAACATATAAAGCCCATTTTAGCCTTCGATTTCAGAGCAAGAGCAAGGGTGTTGGGCCTTCGCTTCAAATTAGGGAGTTGTGATGGCTTATGCTCCAGGGCCGGTACCGCCTAAAAGCGGCGCTAGAAGACCTTGTCACAACGATACAAGATAAGCTTTGGACTGATGCGGCATTATTCGTGGACTGCAAATGTACAACCTCGTCTTCACGGCTGCATTAATCTTGTAGCAGCAGATGCAATATAAAATAATATATCATGACAACTGCCTTTCACGTTTTATCCTGGGAAAGAGTTCCAAATACTAAAGGTCCTTAAAAGACAGAATTGACCTATCTGTGAAATTGTTGAAAAATTAGTAAGAATTTTCAAAAATTTTGGCGGGTTAGCAACCAGACTTAATTATTTTGCTACTTTTCAACCTATACTCAAGGCCCACGCCACGAATTTTAAATGGAGGGGCCAAGTTCTATACACTGAACTTGAATTTAGGGCTTCAAAACAGGACCTCTATGGGAATATTTTTGTTTACCAAAAAAGTAAGAGGGTCATGGCCCGTCCGGGCCCTCGGTGGTGCGGGCCCTCATACTCACTTTTACTTCTCAATTGTCCACTCGAATACCTGTTTAGCTTCAAAATTCAGAATTTACGCCTTGAATTGTTGCAAGCCATTGATATTTTGCAGAATCCCTCGGCAGATGATATTGTGCATATGGTCAAAAACTCATGCTTTTAAAAGTTCTAGAAAAGTTTTTCCCCAAATTTTATTTTAGGCAATTTTGGATATGGTATTGAGGAAAAAACTCCACGTAGCATGGTGCACATTTTGCTTTTTACTAATTTGTTCCTGGTTCATCACTTCAAAGACTGCACTACAAGACTTGTATGATTTATCATGACAATACATACTAATACAGAATAATACATTATAAAAACAACATAATATGAATTAATTTAATAAAATACGATATATTATACTGTAAAATATAATATAACATTATATAATATAACACCATGTCATAATACAATATTTTATCATATAATGCCATATTATATAATATCATATCATGTCGTGTAAAATAAATTTTCTAGATAATTATCTGAATTTGAGTTATCTGCATTTGCCATTTGTTTCAGGAAATGAAATCCAAAAACGCAACGTGAGCCTTGTATTATCAATCAGCTGTTCCTCACATTTTATAAGTTTTCTAAACATGGTCGGAGTTCCTGTTGTCTCCGTGTCCAGAAATACCCTCCCTGACAATGAAAACAACAACCCAGCCAGCCATGTGATATGGAGGCATCATGGTAATGACGAATTTTCTAACGCAGTGAATCAGGTTCTGGTCAAACAAGACTGGTACGAGATCGTTGTCCTTTATGATGGTATGTTGCTTACGCTTCTCGACAGTGACCGGAAGTTAAACATTATCTGAGCAATCACACAAATCTGTTTATATTCCCATCAAAAGTAAGCAATCCATCGTTTAATCGAAACAACCCTTATCAGTAAACGCCGATCATTTTACGGACTAGAAGAGCTGGAAGGTTTTGGGGGATTTAACACGCTAATAACAAAGGGGCAGGATGATTTCATTTCATGCATTATTAGGGGGTAGGGAGGATAGCAAAAGCTATGATAAGTATCATTAGTTAGACTTTAAGGAAATATAAAACTAGGATACTACTTCTCTCTGATATCTCTTCAGACACTGGTGTTGTCGTCATGTTTCCCTTGGCCCTTTGATTAGCTTGAATTCTAGGCATCCCACATTGGCACAATTACATTCATAAATCTCCCTGGCAATCCACGCCAAACTTATTCAAAACATTATGATTTTGTTTGTCACAAAAGTTTTTTATTTTGTTTATCAAAATACCCGGCTGTAGATCCAAAATGATTCGAGGTAATTTTTCGTCTAGCCAATGATTACAAAGCATTCAGTGATTATATGAGCTCCACCTGGACAATTGGACAACGAAAAGGATACCCACTTGAAGTGCAAGATAATGGAAGGATAAATGGCACATCTCTGGACAGGCTTCAAGTGTTTGCAAATTTCTCAGTTCATGCAGTCATCCTTTTATGCAGGGAGAAACACTTACAACCAATCGTCAACATGGTAAAAGCAAAATGTCTTGATAGCTATTAATTTGCAAATAGTCGAGTCAGGTCATTTGTAGATAGTTTGTGATCAGTAAAAATTCAATAGGGACAATTTTCTCTCAAAGTAAAAAATGTGCAGGCAACAAGTATCTAGTCTTTGAAATTATCATGGCCAACAGCTTCAGAATATATTTTAAACAGTTTACAAGCACGCGCTACCAGAAATAACGAGGTATGAACCAATGAGCGAAAACCAAAACCCTTAAGTTCATATACATTTGAACTAAATAAAGACGTCAGGGAAGAAAGTTTTAACAACCAAAGTTTTGATACACCCCAGACCAGATAATGAATTTAATCTATTCACACAATTTCGCAAGATTTGACTTACGTGCTTGAAAAATACGTGGGTATGTTTCATAAGATATACAGCGTAGATCTTTCACCCCAAAAACCTCTTGAAGTAAAATACAATTGGTTGGTAAGAAAAAAACACTCTAATAGTTTTAAAACTGAAAACCAGTTGATAGCAACTGCCACACAAAGCCGTAGAGAAAGAGCTGAAAGCAGTTAAAAGATCCTACGAAAACACAGACAGAAAGATAATTCCTGGATATGGCAAAACAAAGCAATATATCAAACAAATACAGCAACACATGGAATACGCCTTCATGGTTATTCTTCAGCCTAAATTCTTTGCTTAGCTTTGGGTTTATTTGCTTAGTGCTTCGTTACAAATCCTGTTTATTGGTGAAAAACGAAATAGAAATTTGAGTTGTCCTCAAGAGATTTCACTGTGTATTAGAATACATACTATGGAACACGCAAGGAAGCACTTTGATCGAGGAAGATGGGAGGGGAGTACACAAAATTTTCCGCAATAGAGAGTTGAGTTATTTATTCGAATTTTGCGCCAACAAGTTAGATTGTCTCTTAAAAATTCCAGAGTAGGAGACAAAGCACCTTGTCCATCTTTGTCGAAGCAAACAAGCTGGAGATTGACTTATTTCTCTTGAATAAGGTATTTCTTGATAGGGTGTGAAAGGATTTCTCATACTTCCAGTCTCCGTAAACAGAGGTCGCTAAGACGTATTAAAAAATATATAGCTGTATAACACCTTCCACCCATTCAATTTCGGGGTACTTTTTCAAACTGTATTGAAACTGAATCTGTATTAATACAATTCTTTGACAAAAAATGTTCCGAGCTTAGAAGTATTGGTAGAAAGACAACTTACATTTTTCTCCTGCAAATAAATACTAAAACCAATTCTCTGTTTGGTGCACTTTTCAACTTTTCAAATGGAACTTAGAGAGTTTTTATTGAAAAAATAAACTACTAAACCATTATTTTTTTCATTATTTAAATAAATACTAGCCTATATCACAGACAAAATGTCACGGGCGTCTTAGACAGCAAAATAACACAATCGAAGGCTAAGCACATCTCATAATATGTTTCAAACGTGTTGACATAAATGCAAAGGCGATCGATATCATTCAAAACTCGTATTATCGAAATCAATGACCCTTAAAATATTTTGATAAAAAATATATCAACAAAGCCAACGCAAAAAGTATCCGATAACATTGAACATTTTCCTTCACAAAATCACGATTTTCTTCTCAAAACAGTGACAGAGATGGCAAACAATTCCTTAATACTCAACAAGGAAAATTGACTTCAACTTAGTTAAGAAAACATCGCATATATTTTCAGATAAAAAATGTTAACAGATCTGGTGCGAGAGTGGTTCCATCGCTTGTTTTGCGAAATCCAGTGAGTATTTCAAGATATTTCTATTTACATTCATGATTGAATAAATCAAGTTTGTTCTTTTACTTTGCTAAGAGTATCTACTTGATGCAGGTACTCACATCGACAGATTTTGATACCTTTCCTTTCCCAATAGATATCAAATTAAAGACCTTCTGCTACTAGAGATTAAAATTAAAAAAATTTTCTTTCAAAAAGTTGAGATTTCAAAAAGAGTTTGAGTTTCAAAAATTTCTTTCAAACTTGTCTCGTCTATTATAAGCGGTCGAAGTTATAGCTAGCTTTAAAGCAATAAATTTGATCAGAAAAAGCAAATCAATTTAGCTCTTTTTCAATTAACTGAAAAACCATCCTAATATTCAATAACGTTTGTAACAGTGGCGTCGCCAAAGGAGGTACAAGGGGCACACTATCGCTCCCAACGCTCTGTCCGTAGGAACATAATGGATTCTTTCCGGACAAAAAAAGAAATATTTTCTCACCCTGAAACCTTTCTTCAATAATAGTATCGTATGAACATTTCAGTATTAGTTGAACTGTCAAAATATCGCACTTAAGTTGGAGTTTAAAATGGAAAGCAAAAAAGCAGCAGGTTATTTATCTAATGACCACACCCTTAGAGAGTGAGGCATTTCCATTTTGGTCGGTAAAAATCATTTCTGTACCCCTCCAAAAAGCATTTTTTGGATTCGCCTCTGGTATATAATATGCCAGTGTAATGTAATGTATCTAAGTGAAGAATCAGTCCTTACCAATGTTGTTCTTTTTAGATCAAAAGAAAGAAACTTGAGGATGGCTTAAATTCACAAATGGTTGTAGCGTTTAAAACCAATTACAGTCTGCACAACAACATGACCCACAAACATTTCGTATCCGAAGAAGCCATCATGGAAAATGTGAGTGGCTTAAAAATTGCTGCAAAAATTGTCTTTTACATCTATGAAAATTTCACTTAGGGTCAAAGGTGTTCAGGTGAAAGTTTCATTAGGTGAAACGCCAAAGGTCACGAAAGGCCATTTTATAAATTGTCTGTCAGAGGATAGCGACCGCTAGTTAACATCATACTGTAGAATGGAATACAACAACGTATCTGGAGTATTCATTTCCTTTCAATATTACTGTTGGCATATTTAGTTATGAGTGCATTAATGAGACGTTAGCCATTAACGAAAGGTGATAAAAAAGCGCATCCGAAAGAAGTCGTCCACGTAAATTAACAAAAAATGTCCTGTAAAAGTACAACGACACTTATGTATCCACTTGTCTACGAGCTCGTGTAAATTACTTCAAACAAACTTACCATTTCTAGGGTTTTGGAGCTCTTCTTTCGAATGCCATCTTCAGCGTCACCACCAACATCATCGATTGCGCATTGAACCTGACAAAAAATGAAACACTTCGTTCCAATCTGGTATGTTCTTAACATGTAATACTCATTCTCTGACACTTAAGTATACTTATCACTTGACATGAATCTCAATGAACCTTGTTAGTTTGGCTCATGGCTATCAATCTCCAAAGAGCTCGCCCTTTAACGTTTCAAATTAGCCCAGCTCTCTAGATAGATCAAGTCTCATTGATCTGGGCAGTACAGTTTGAAGTGTTGAATGATAGGTTATCAATATGTTACTGTCCGTAAAGCTTTCTAATCACGGGCAGGTACATCGCTGACCATAGTAGGTAAAGGATATTGTCTGAAATACTAGACTTTATGATAACAAAATCGATAAAGTAAAATTCCCTATTCGCCAATATGAACCGAACCGCTTTGCTTGTACAACGACCTTCCATATTGCTTAACACAGTTGTAGCCAATCTAGTTTGATACCAAATAAATATATATTGCAGTTCAAAAACATCACAAGATGCATAAAAGAAGACACCAGTGCACACCAAATTGACGTTCTAAATCTGAGAAATAACAGCTTTGTGCAGGTAAATTTAAATAAATTGTTTAAATAACAACTATAGACAGTAAAATTTAAACCCATGAAGTATAAAAAATAGTTATGATCTTAATAATAATGTTATTGAACGTAACAGTTCACCAGTTCTTATCCTCTAATCTTCTATTTTGCTGATGTTAACATCCACCTTTCTTATGCTGTTACAGACAACCTTTCTTTCATACATGCCAATTTTCTTGAGTCATTTACTGCATCAAAACATACTTACAGTTGAATTTGTCCTTGCAACTCTTAAAATATAGATGCTACAACAAGTATGTGAAGGATGAAATTGATAATAAATTAGCTTAAGCAATGGTTTTCTTGAGTCAATGAGCACTATTCAAAGTTAACATTTATTTTTTCACATACAAATTCTATATTTCAGATCGGGACCGCTAAAGACAACGGCAAAATTCTGAATTTGTGGTCATTAATTAAAACAAACAAAGCTCCTGGAAATTATCTCAGAAGCATGAACAGACCCCTGAGAATCGTGACCATACATGTAAGTATCCATATACATTCAATGGCTGCCAGGGGGTAATCGACTCTGGCAAAATTCGAGCTTGATACGCTGATTACTACTTTAAGCGTGGTTGTTTGTTTTCTTATTGAACTCCACTTCGTTGCTATACTATACGTCATTGAATTCAGGCTATGGATCACCAAAAAGATTTTAGCGCTCTATGAATTAAACGTCTATAAAACGAAATGATCTTATGCAAGTGATTATGAATTGGATGCAGAAGTGACGTTATATGAAACAGTTATATTTATCTCGTAAAATGTTACTGGTATAAATAAGCCGCTGACTAGTAGCGTGTTATATTGGGGGATAACGAGGCCATTAAAAAGATTATAAGCCCTGAAAGAAAAAGTTTTGCCACGTTGATTGTTCCATAAATGCACAATTTAGGTAAAGTGAAAGATTTCAAAGCAGATTTTTGAGAAATCTTTGTAATTAAATTCTTGACTTGAGAGAGTTATTTGAAAAAATATATGCAATAAAATACTCCAAAGCTGAGAATTGGAATAACAGAGCAATAGCACATGAACTTGTTAATTCGAACAACTCTCGTTAGGAAGATTATCGCTTCCACAACTTCAGTGCTACTTTTCATACAATCTAGGTTACTATTTCTCTACCTTATAGCTATTATTCTAAGTATTAATTTGAAGAAGCTTTACTGAAGCTTTCTTGCTAGTATTTTAGAAAAGATTCCAATGAAATACGACAGGGGGCCAAGTCACATATTGAAACCCAAGAAAGATACATCCAAATTCTACGTTGTAGGATCCTCCGTTTGTTTGGATTGACAATCTAAAGAACGGATCGAGGCATTTCCGAGGATTTCTGATTGACATCCTGAAAGGGATGCAAAAGGATTTGCAATTTGAATATACCATTTACGAAATCGCGGATGATGAGTATGGCACGCTGGACGAAGGAAAGTGGATCGGTATGGTTGGAGATGTATTTTACGATGTAAGTTGTCTACCCTTTACATTGTCGATAGGACAGAAATGGGCAAGTAGTAGCTCAAAAACCATGTCATCTAGAAAGCTATATAAAAGGTCACTTCGTTTGTTTATTTTTGAATTTTTTGTTTAAAGTACGTGTCAAAACTAGCACTTAATTTAAGATTTTTTCTAAGACATTCAAAAGCACCAGAATGTTAAAAAACCGAGTTTACAGCATGTTGCAACTAATCAAAGCCCATCAACTTAACTTGTCATTACAAGCTTTTTTGGTTTTTTGTATTTGTAAACTGAGATTTAGAAAATTCGGGCAAGAGGTGAGGCATGCTTAATACTAGTGTCAAGTTTTTCTAGAAAGTGACTTTACAAGACCAAAACTTATTTTCACCTGGTCAATTTTCAACTCACTAATAGTAAGTTGGATCATAAATCATGTTTTAAAATATATTCGTTCCAAAGCAGAATTGTATGAATTTTGAACTAAAAAATAACTTCTGTTGTAGAAAGCTGATTTTGCCCTGGCCCCTTTCACTGTGGACGAAGTGAGATCAAAGATAATAACTTTTCTCCATCCATTCATGAAGGCCCACGTTTCATATTTGACGAAGAAAACGGGAACTACCACGACGAGTATTACTCAGTTCTTAGAACCATTCACGAAAACGGTTTGGTTAACTATTCTTACATGCATTTTTGTAGTGACGATCTCGGTGTACTTTGTTGACTACTTTGAACCGGGCGGATGGAGACAATGGCATATTAAGAAGGATGGCACTCCTGGACGTGAATTTACTTTGGTAAACAGTCTGTGGTTTACAGTAGGCTGCATGTTGAGACAAGGGCCTCTTGCCACTCCGAGGTCGTGTGCAAGTAAGAAAGAGTCTTGAAATTCTCAACTTCCCCTCTTCATGTAAACAAGAAATCAAAATATCTTGATGTGATAAGAATTTGTTTCATAGTGTTTTAACAACGATAGGGATGTTCGTCAATAAAAAATAGTTCCTATTAGAGTCCTTTCCAAGGAACTTCATTAGGGACAATATCTTATATATAGAAAAATTTTATTTGGACTTAAAAAATTTTTTTTAAGTTCTATTTTTAAAAGGTACAGAAGTTCTTAAATTTTTATATCGCAAAAATCAATCATCAACCGAGCAACTTGAAAGATTCTGGCGTCATTTAGGATGACTTAAGCTCTTAATGAATCGAAATTGAAAATGACCTCTCGGTCAATGAAGGAAAGACAATTTCGTATAAACCTTTTTGCGGAAAAATTCATTCTGGCTCTGGCTTTTTTTTGGTATATTGCAAAAGCTCACTTTGTTTTTTCATATATACCCCTTTATCATATACCCCCAAAAAGAGTGAATATTCAAATAATTGATAACATCATCATAATTATTTGAATTTGAAGCCATATCTTTACTTGCTTTCAGGTCGGATTCTGGTGATGGTATTCTGGTTCATTGTTCTAATTCAAATGTCATCATACACCGCCAACCTGGCAGCATACTTCACTTTTAAGAAAACAACAACTGAGATCCGGGACCTTGAGACTCTTGCTAAGATGGATTATAACATTCTCATCTTCAAGCATTCTGTGATTCACAAGCAGCTTGAATATGCCACATACCAACCGTACAAAATGATATATGAAAAGATTGTTGCACACAATGCCTTTGTGCATCTTTTTGAGGAGGGCATATCGCAAATCCGTAATAGAACAGACAAGACTACAATACTGCTTTCAGAGAGCCCATTCCTAGAAGACATAGCTAATAAAAAGCCATGTGACCTTATTTCAGGTTTGATGCTATGTTTTTGCTGATTGGGACTTCCTCTATCATTAATGACAAACATATAGATTGTAACAATGTAATTTTAATCATCAGGATATAAAAAGAGGGTACTCTCAGAGGCCCAATAGATGGGAAGCCACAAAACTGGGAGGCTAAAATATCAAGAAATATTTGATAAACAGGATGTTATGCATTTTTCTCATTGAACAGGCTGAAAGGACAATATTGGCTTTATTAGAAGACAACTTCATCTCCCAATTCTGATTGGTTGTTTAACACTTGCCTGACAGAGTAGTGAAAGGAACTGAGTTTTGAGTGATTTTTAAAATTTCCTGTTAGAGCTGCCTTTTCCCTTCTGATTCCTATAACCCAAAAGATTGAATTCCAGGCAATAAATATTCTAAATCATGTCAATTGGAGTAGTGGGGCAACTGCTTTTCTCTGTTCCTGATAGTTTCTGTCTTCTGTCATAGAGTAAGAACTGCCATGCCTTATGTGGTAGCCAAAACTAATGCTCTAATTAGCTTTTTAGGCAGATATTTTGAAGCTCATCTTTGTGCACACAAAACCCCAGAATTGAAGCCAAAACTAGAAATCATCTGAGCACATTGAAACAACTTCATAAAAGGTCTAAATTTACCAATGCATCAGATGTAAATTCAAGGCAACATTGTTTCTACTAAATTAAATTTTGCATGATATGTTAAAATAATTGATGGATAAATCTTTTTTTGTTACAGTGGACAGTTTCTTGCCAGTGAGAAGTTATGCTTTTGTTGTGCAGTTTAATTCACCACTTTATGACATTTTTTCTGTGGCAATTTCAAGACTGCAAGATTCGGGCTTTATAGAAGCAAAGAGGAAGATTTATTGGGACAGTGCAAATGAATGCACCACAGATAACACAGAAACAGGTACTTATCCAAACAAAGCTTTGTCTTAGAGCAAAGTAAAAATTTAGGTGTAGCTTGGGGGTAATTGAGCCCTTTTGTAAGTTTGGTTGGGTGCAGAGAAGCCAGAAAATAGTGTACTTGTCTTTCCATCTTATAGGCAGCCCTGATAAGCTAAACTTATGGGTAACAGAAGATGACACATGAACTATAGAAATGTCAATGTGAATCAAACTCTTTCTATATCAGTCCTGATGTTAAGCATTATATGAAGATCTGTGACAGGTTCTTAGCCTTTAGCACAGTTATCGTTATAGTCATAGTTAGTTATAGCTATATTTATTAAATAACTAGTTATTAATGTAACTGACTTTCTTGCCCATACTGTTTTGCTTCATTGTTTCTTTTTCCATGTCAATGGCTTGTGATAAAGCTTCAAAATCACTCTTCACTTCTATATGATCGTCTATATTTCAGAATATGGAAGAATAACAGCAATGCAGATGACTGGGGTTTATGCAGTTCTACTTGGAGGCATTATTCTGTCAATCATAACATTGCTATTTGAAATATTTTGGAAGAAACACAGAAATAAAACAAAAGCCAAGCAAGTTGAGGCCAAAAAGCTGCAACAAATGTAAAGTACCTTGAAATTCTTAATCCTCAACACTTTTAATCTTTTTTCAAGCACAATTCAAATCACAATAAAACAAAGTATCAAAATAGCACTGGTGCAATAGCATTTTTCCAAAATAACAATGATTCTTATCTATTAAAGGGTTTCACACATAAGTAATATCCAAAGTGCTCTACCGACCGAGCTCCTGCTTTGAGTCAACGTTTCTCATCATGCTATAGCACTAACTAAGTTAGCGCTAACTTATCACTTAGTTTTTATATATTCTCCCACTGTAAAGAGATATTATTTGCTAATTATATATTCTCTTTACATTGCGTGGCCGGATCGAAAGCTCTGTTTCTATAATCTTTCAATGCGTCCACACAACGCTTTCAATGCCTCGAAATTGATGGTTCGATGTCTCCTAATGATATGTTTTTATTTGCATTTCAGGGAAGAAACGTGTCACAAGGAAATCTTTGAAAGCACCTTTACACATGAAGAAAAAAAGGATTTGGATACTCACGATAGTTGAGATGTTGTGGAAAAAGAGAACTCAAAGGAAACAATTCGAAATTCCCGCCAGTCGGTTCCTTGCGGCCTAGCATAGGGCTCAAATCTTGATTGGCTGAGAGCTTGCGCTAAATCACGTGACCTCTCTCGCCGCTGAGCCAATCACAGCCCCGGAAAATGTAAACAAACTTAGGCCAAAGCCGAAAATTGGGCATTTTTACCACCGTCCATTAAAAAAATAACGTGTAAAATCTGCTACAATAAATTTCAAATTTTTTTAACTTCATCCCTACACAGATAAATTTCCCACAAATCTACCGTGGAACATGACCTCGGTTTTGCGTTGTTAAGAAAATACAGCGTTGTAAACCTAGCCATAGGATACCTTCACATCCAAGGGGTTTAAAATTAACACAATTTCAAGTCAATTATTGCTGTTACCCCATAAAACCAAAATTTTGCATATTTCAGTTGCTTTAAATCTGAATATCACATTAGACTCAGCTTAGTTTTAAAAAACTCTGACGAACAACGCATGCAGTCTTAGATAGTTTTAGTAGTAACTTATGATAGTTTTAGAATAAAGAGAGATGCAAATTGTTTGACATTTAGTTTTAGAATAAAGAGATGCAAATTGTTTGCCATTTTAATTGTTTTGCTTGAAGCGTTTAACTGTAAAACTGTCAGAATAAAAAGTCATTTTTTGAACAGGGCTGATTTCTAAAAGTTCTTGGAAGGGGGCTCTAGACGCGATTTTATAAGACCGGTTGTGGTTTCTTATGACCACGATCATCTTTTTATTGAAAAATTGACTTTTTATTCTAACAGTCTTATAGTTTAACGCTTCAAGCAAAGCAATTAAAATGTCAAACAATTTGCATCTCTCTTTATTCTAAAACTATCATAAGTTACTTTTCGAAGAATCAATATGTAGACCTTTCACTGAAAAGTCACGAAATCTCGAAACCCTTGCAATACTTTTAAAAGTTGAATTTAATTTTTTGAAAATTCACTTTGTTACAACACGTCATCATTTGCTAACTTTTGAAATTTGAGAAACATGCGGGTAGTTCCTGCTTTCAAAAGTCTTCATCATTTCTATCTCCTAAATTTAAAATTGCAACGGACTGGAAGAGATGGACTTGAAGAATTGTTCGAAATATGAATTCTTATGTCACAAGGACAAGAATAACCCAAAAATTTACCTTCAAACGCGTTATGTAAATCATGATTCAAAAATTGGCAAAGCAGGATTCCAACACTCACAGAAACACAGTAAGTATTTCTAATCAGGTTTTGAGTAGCTTTTTTCCCTTTATGTACATGTATTACGATTCTGTTTGGGTGCCCAGCACATGTTCAGAACTAATCGTTTCACGCCCCACAATACTTAGATACCTGTGCTTCAGCAGAGATGCTCAGGACATGGTACAGTCGCAAAATAAGTCATTATGTATCAGTTTAAAAGCTTCTCCGGCTAGGTGGAGCATTTTTACATGATCAGTTGAAAGCTATTGAGAGTTTTTGTCTTGAAAAGGGAAATTCTCTCATTTTTGCGTTGATCAAAGCTCTAGTAAAGACTGCATGCGTTGTTCGTCAGAGTTTTTTAAAACTAAGCTGAGTCTAATGTGATATTCAGATTTAAAGCAACTGAAATATGCAAAATTTTGGTTTTATGGGGTAACAGCAATAATTGACTTGAAATTGTGTTAATTTTAAACCCCTTGGATGTGAAGGTATCCTATGGCTAGGTTTACAACGCTGTATTTTCTTAACAACGCAAAATCGAGGTCATGTTCCACGGTAGATTTGTGGGAAATTTATCTGTGTAGGGATGAAGTTAAAAAAATTTGAAATTTATTGTAGCAGATTTTACACGTTATTTTTTTAATGGACGGTGGTAAAAATGCCCAATTTTCGGCTTTGGCCTAAGTTTGTTTACATTTTCCGGGGCTGTGATTGGCTCAGCGGCGAGAGAGGTCACGTGATTTAGCGCAAGCTCTCAGCCAATCAAGATTTGAGCCCTATGCTTTGCGGCCTAAGTGGACAGATGCCTCGCTCGCATGAACCCACACGACAAGATGACCACTGGAACGAGGCCCTCCGGTGTACCTTTGCAAGGGAGCACTTCTCCAACAATGTAAATGGGCTACAACCCCCGCCTCCCAAACTCCAGCGTGCCTGATCAATCGTTTATTTTCTTCAATAAGAAGAAAATTATAGCTGTAATGTAATAAGAAGGGAGATTATCCGACACTTTATGCTGATTAGTTGCAATGTTGGACTATAACGTGTGCAAGGAGATGAATACTTTTAAAGGGCTGAAAATTGATTTCCCGTCGAATTTCAATAAATGATTCCTTTTTCTTACCCATTCATTCTGTTGTAGCCAATGTTTCTTAGAACTGAAGGATTGTTTGCTGTATGGGTCAAATTTGAGGTGTTTTGCAAGCAGAGCAGAAGAAACTTGTAACATCGGTAAATTTTGCTAGATTATAATTTATTAGATTTCGTAATAAGGACAGGAACAGTTTTCCCACTGTTCTCGTGAACTATTCATCCCGTAATTTCAAACGCAGAGCTGCTCTGGAAGGTAATATTTCTGATAATTTTTCCCAGCAAATCTTCGCCAAACAAATGTAAGCTAATTTTGAAATTCGGCGAAAGATTACAAAATGCACCTAGTAAAGAGATGTCTTCATGAAAAATAAATATTTTATGATTTAATATGAAATGAACACAAAATTTGTTATCAGATAATGAGCTATCGAATTATAATATCTATTGATTTCAGTTACGGTGTTTCTTTGTCGATATTCTTAAAACTTCATTCATTACCTTAATTCTTGTTCCGTCTCTTAACAATGCACTAGGCTTTATGTGGCATCCTCCCTGTCGTTCTAGCAGGTATTCACTTTCCTTATCAAGTACAAATTATTTGATATATGAATTTAGGGGAAGGAAGACGCGATGGAGGAAAGGAAGGAGATAGGTCTCCTGAAAGTTCGTTTTGAACCACAAGCTTGGGATGTAGTTGTATGTGTGAATGAAGAAAAGGCCACTGTAGCAGGCTGCTCGACGGGCCCCAAGGAGTTCTTGCGGCGAAAAGTCGATAAAAATGTAGCAATTATGAAACACCGCAATACGCCGAGAATAAACAACAATAAATACACGTAAATCCAGTGATGCTTTAGCTAGCAAGAGCAGAACTGCTTCTTGAAAATACGGTTGGCTGCATACAATTACAAGTACAGGTAAAAGTTGGTTAGTTAGTTTTGGTAGGTAGCTAGTGTTTCGTGTTTCGTGAGATGTAGTTGTACCCTGAGTTCCAGAGCTACGTAAATTCAAGCGCGGAAAAAGAAATATTAGCAGATGTTTCTCCGCTTCTCCACTTGATTGCTTCATCTATTGATGACAGGCAAAATCTGCCAGTTATCCAGGGGCGCCTGCAAACGGTTAAGGCAGGAGGGGTGTAATGTTTTATGATTATAATTATTATCACATATGTAAGACCCAGGCCCCCCGGAATCTAAGTTAGAGTTGATACACGAGGCAGACAACAAAATGGTGTACTATCTGCGTTCACTCTTCAATATCCGACAAGGGGCAGTGTTGGCGCTGAGGGCAAATATTAGAATTTTTTCCACTACCATGGAATTACTGGACATGCACACAAATGGTTCAGTTCTTATCTTGATAATCGGAAGCAGTACTGTAGAATCAATGGCACAACTCCCAGCATCGAAAATATTGATATCGGAGCGCCACAGGAATCGTGTCTAGAGCCTCTTCTTTTTCTTCTATACATAAATGACTTGCCATTTGCTCTTAAGAAGGCTAAGGCTACAATGTATGCCGACGACACAGCAATCTCGTATTCTTCTGATACAAGTGATGAGCTGGACCTAGTTATCAATGAGGAGCTTTCATACATTGAAAAATGGCTACAAGGTAATAAGCTTTCCCTTAATGTTCTCAAAACCCAAGCTATGATAATTGGCTCTAAGCCAAAAATTAAAGAACTAAAGAATAATCCTAGCACACTTCCTTCTTTTAGGGTAGGGGGCGAGGAAATCGACCTAATAAACGATTGATAATTGCCTTCCTTGGGAAAGTTACATTAGCGCGCTACAAAAGAAGATCTCCAGAGCAATTGGTCTATTGAAGCATGCGCGAATTTTTTTCAAACGGACACTTTGATAAATTTATATAGAAGCATCATAGAGCCACATTTCAGCTACTGTTGCTCCGTCTGGGGCTCTTGTCGTGCTTCAAAGCTAGACATGCTTCAAAAATTACAGAATAAAGCCGCCAGAATAGTAACAAATAGACCTTTTGATGCATCTGCAGCTCCTTTGCTCCAGAGACTTGGTTGGCCATCTGTACAAAAACTGATCAAAAGAAACAGGTTCTATGGTTTACAAATCTCTTAACTCTCTTGCACCTAGATATGCAGAAATGAAATAGTGAAAATCGAAATAATACAAGTAAAATTTATAAATCTGTTTTTTAGAGATGAATTTGTATGCTGAACTGCTTCGCATCGTAAAATTTTGGCATTACCTGTTCATAATTTGCATATTTAAGTTATGACACGCTTTTGTTATTAATTGACATAGGCATGATATTTTAAATGTGTTTCAAAAACTATCAATAATTTAAAATGAGCTACAAATTTTTAAAGGTTTCGGAAGAACAGAGTTGCAAGCAGAGGGAATCAAGACTAGTTGAGTACCCCATTTTTCGCCCATTTTGAATCCATGAAGAATGAGGAAGGTTTTACAGTATAGAAAGGTTAGCAACTTTTCTGGATTCTAGATGTTTCGATTTTTTGAATTACTAATGGAAATTAACATAATGAGAGTAACATAATTGATTATCTACAAGACTCCATAATCTTTTCTTAGGAGAGAATATTTAAGGGCACTGCCATGCAGTTATCTACGCAGATTTTCAGAATACAAACTTTGTGCAAAGATATACAAGGGGAGCCATTTGCAGTGACCTTGGATAAGGGTATGATCACGCACGCGCAGTAGGGTAGAGCTAATCTTGCTGAGTCATTCGTCTACGCGGCAAACATTTTCCCGCTGCTCAACGACCAAGACAGCAAGACGAATCTAACCGCAGGCCGTCGACGAGGGGTTAGAGCCCCCAATTTTTTTAAAAACAAAGGGATTTTTGTAAAATCTTTTGTTAACAATTTCTTCTATGTTGGCAATAAAAAATGATATATGTACATAAGAATATTGAGGCTCAAAATTGCTAAAATTTAAGAATCATTTAAAAATAATGCCAGGCCCAACCTTTATCAAGACAAATTTTTCCTTAATCCGAGTTTACTCTCAAAGCAAAGTATGAAATATATATATTTTAGAAAACATTTCATAATTTAGTCCTGCACCTCTTCTTTGGTTGGTATCATTTATGCTACCATGGGCGTTCGGGGGGGGGGGGAATCTCAGCGCATGTTTCTTTGTCAGAACCTACTAGTCAATAGAAAGGAGTCCTCATGGTCAACGTTCAAATCTGCTACTAGGGGCATTTGAAGGTTCAATTGATTGTCAGAACGTCGCTCCTTTTTCTCTTAAGCTTAAGTAATAGATTCATATCTATATTCGTTGAAGTAATACTATTAACAGGAAACAAAGAGACGCAGCCAACTGGAAAATTGACTTAAAAATAAAAAAAACTTTCTTGCCTTTCCCCCTGTGAGAATGCAAACGGAAGCATTGATAGACGTTCCAGACACACATGACATCTGTAAAGAGGGCTCAGGATTAAAACGCACGACAACACAGACTAATTCAGACACGACAATAACCCCTGCTTGTGCGTTGCAGAGCAGCGTGAAAAGAGAAATCAAAACACGTAAACAGCTAGGTGAAGGAGCTCGAGCTTTGCTGCAAGCTGAAAAGAAGAAGCAAGGAAAAGCAAAGTCAGTTGACATCGAAAGCAGGTATTTTCTGTGTTTTAGATAAAGTTCTGCTAATTTGAAGTCAACGTTAATGCAAAGTTTTTGGCCATGCTGGCGATTCGCTCAAAAGCAATTTCACAGTCTCATTCGTTTTGTTTTGATGTTGCTCGCGCTATGTAGAAAGTGATTCATTTGTCAGTTGGTATTATAGTTTTGCATCTTTGAAACTGTGAAATATTTATTGAAACTGCCATTATTTATTTTATGAGGCTTTTTAGAACTTCTTATGACGAACCACAAAATAGACACTTGGGAACGCTAATTACAGCATGAACATAGCCTTTCCAGCGTAAATTAGGCCCAGAAACAACAAAACAACGACACTGCAGTTACAGTTACCAAGACACCAGCTGAAGAAAGAGTTCCTTTTGTTTTCGTTAGAATTGTTCATTTGTTAAACAGTTATACGATAACCGCAAACAAAACCAACACGGAGAGAAGTGTCATTCTGTGACTCCAGGAAGCAAAATGGCTTGGTCTAGGTCATTCAAAAAGGGACCTGATGTTACTTTTGGTATTTTACAATTATTTTTCCAAAAATATTTCCGTCACCCCCAATGACTCAGCATATATTTGGGATGAAATTCGCCTTGCATGTTGGTTGCTGCGAAGCGGACAGATTGTATCCTGTGGAGGCGAATGACTCGGCAAGATTTTCCAAACCATTGTGTGGAAAGTTTGAACTGCTACGCATACCGTATTTCCACTAATAAACGCCCCCCTTTATTTAACGCCGCCCTCTATTGAACCTCTATTGAATCTCTATTGAACTTCAGCCAACCATTTGTAAAAAACGCCGCCCTCTTTTAAACGCCCTTTCTTGAAAAGCGGCGTTCAGTAAGCAAACACACCATACAAGAAGAAACGAATAGTTTATACGCTCACTGTTTGGAAGCTACAGACGTTGTTATATCATAGAGACGAGGAGTCTGACGACGGAGGCAGGGGTATTGACATTCCTTGACATTTCCATAACGTGAAGACATCTTTTATGGACTTTAAAAAAAATTCACACTATCTTCTACGTGTTTTGGGAAAAGAAAACATTGTTTAAAGCTTCTTTTTAACTTTCTTCAGCACAATTTTCTTATCATTTTTTAATTTGACAAATTTTGACTTTGTATTTAACGCCGCCCTCTGATAAACACTGCCCTCTGATAAACGCCGCCCTCTATTGAACGCCGCATCCAAAAGTTAGATTTTGTAATGAACGCCGCGGCGTTCTTTAGAGGAAATATGGTAATCGTTGACCCAATCATGTCCAGGGTCACTGCAGTGCCAAGGGCATGAGGTTTCAATAAAAAATTTTGGAGATTCAAATTCGGATTTCAGTTATGTCCTCAAAGCCATTTCAAAATTTTATACCACCGAAAAATTGTTTGATATTGTTATTCACCTTTTAGGACATCGCGATGATTCTCCTGTCTTTTGGCGTATTAGCAGGCTTTGGCTTCCTGTACCTGCTATTTCAGTATCTCAGGCATATCTGGAAACTTAGGGACTACCCACCTGGACCCTTTCCACTCCCGATCATAGGAAACCTGTACCAGCTCAAAGACTCCAATTTCATGACCTTGAAATCCTTGGCAAAGAAATATGGTGATGTTTTAAGCGTGAGCTTGGGACACAAGAGAGTTGTGGTCGTTAACGCCGTCGAGCCTGCACGTGAAGCCCTGACCAAGAAGAGCGTCGAATTTGCTGGTCGTCCGCAAGACATTTTTACCGCTGGGCAAATCACGCGCGGCTTCAAGGATATTGCCTTTGCCGATTATGGACCAGTATGGCAATCAATAAGGAAGTTGGCACATACATCTTTAAAACTGTATGGAACAGGCATGGAAAAGATGGAAGACTTCATTCAGGCAGAAGCCGATGATCTGTGTGATAGAATTGCCAAAGCAAACGGAGCACCAATAGACCCACATCAAAATTTGGGTCAGCAGCAACATTTTGCTGTTTTTATATTTCTGTCATTTTTCATAAACTTTGCAGTTTGCGGTTTAATGGTGGTTTAGCCGTGCTTCTACCTAGATAATCAAAACCAAGACACCTTTTCTTTAGCTTATGACAGTGAAAGCGTTTTTTAGAGAATCGGAAAGGGGCAAGGACTCAAACTTCTTGCTAAAGAGGGCTGTTTTGCATTTAAAATGGAACAAAATCCATTTAGGCCACTCTTTCAAATTAACGAAATTTGAAACTCAAACTATGGTAAATTGAATTAAACCCTGCTATTTTAGAGATCATGCCTCCTTTATTTTCATTCGTTTTAGCCCTTTCAAGTTATTCTTCATAAATAGACAGAATTAATCATTCGCTTTTCACATTCGCATTTCACCTGTATGATTCTTTGATAGTTTCTTTTTAGTTCCATTTCTTATTGTTATTTAGATCGATTGTTCACATAAGTCCGTGAACATCTTTTGTGCATTTTTCACAGCCCTTGCGATTGTTAACTTTGCTATCGCGAAGCGACGAAGGAGCCAAGCATATATACTTTGAGTCAAAGGATTTTAAGATCCGCTGCTGGCAACGCATGTTTTCAATAATTTACCGCTGACATTAGGAGCAGCAATGTCAGATGCATAAAAGATGGCCAACTCTAGTGTGTGACGCAAATACATCAAGAGATTCAATTATCGTGAAATTTGAAATTTGGTTTGCTTATTATCTTGATACTTTTTTAGTAGTTCTCTATTTATCTGCGTTATTAATTGCTAAGGAAGTAGTGAAACAGAATTATACGACTGAAAAATTTGTGCCAGAAAATTCTAGTTGGGTAAGCGATTTTTTGCACCTGTCGTTGTTTACTTGCATTTCTTTTCACAGCCCTGGCAGTGATCAACATCATCTGCTCGTTGGTCTTTGGCAAGCGATATAACAAAGACGATCCAGAATTCCTCAACGTTGTTAAATACAACACCCTCATCACCCAAGGCTTCAACCATACCAAACCAGTTGGTTTCCTGCCATGGCTACGCTTCTTCCCCAATGAAGGCTATAATAAGATTGATATGGGCATTGCAATCCGTGACGTCATTCTTCGCAAGCAGCTCGATCTGCACAGGCAGAGCTTCCAGCCGACAAACATCCGCGACCTAACCGATGCTTTGATACTAGAAGCCTCAAAGGAGGAGTCCAAAGATGTCAATGATCGCAAGTTTCCCACAGATGACCACTTGGAAATGATTATTCATGACGCATTCACCGCTGGATCTGAAACTACAACCACCTCCCTGCGCTGGGCCCATTTGCTGTTGCTTAGAAACCCAAAAGTCCAAGAGAAAGCCGCCGAAGAAATTGCCAAGGTTGTTGGTACTGAACGCAGTCCCAGTTTGAGTGACAAGGAGCATTTGCCTTACATCAAAGCAGTAATTAACGAGGTTCTGCGAATCTCTTCCGTTATTCCTCTGGGCGTGCCCCACAAGACAACGTGTGAGACAACACTGGCCGGCTACCGCATCCCTAAAGGCACTCAGGTTCTGTTCAACAACTGGGCCATGCACCATGATGAACGTCAGTGGGAAGACCCATACGATTTCAAGCCTGAACGATGGTTTGATGACGATGGCAATTTAATCCCGGAAAGAGAAAAGAGTTTCTTGCCGTTTTCGGCCGGTCGCAGAGTCTGCCTTGGTGAAG
Organism: Rhopilema esculentum; assembly: GCF_013076305.1. Next base: position 7,971,744 of record NW_027019640.1, read on the forward strand.
TTCTTGCCAAAACCGAGATCTATCTCTTCCTTACACGTGTTCTTCACAAGTTCCGTATAGAGAAGGTTCCGGGTGAGGGAATGCCACCGCAACTGAGCAACCGGTCAGTTATCCTCTCGCCTAAGCCATTCCGTGTTGTTTACACTCCACGTGCAGTGAAAGCCTAGTGCTACCCTGCAGCTGATGTAAAAGACTTTTTGCTGCAAATTCTTCTTTGGATTGTTGATTAACAAAATATCATTAGTTTTTATTTCATAGATTTATTTGAAAAGATTGAAGCTTGAACATACACCGATTTTGTGAAAAATGCATGACAACGTTGCACAGTAAAGGACTAAGAATTACAACTGATCACACCATGCCCTTTTTAGGGCCCTTTTACATAATTGAAATACCTTGAACTGTTCGATTGAGATTTTATAAAACATAAAGTTTAACTTTATTCAGAATAAAACTTACAACTTGATTTTTATGCGGAAGTAAAAGATTTTATAGAAAGTTTCCCTGAACTTTTGGTTACTTCTGGATTTTCTGTGTTCTTTCGTAATTGAAGGTTTACAAAAATGACGTTTCATTTTCGTTTATTGCATTATACTGAGATTATAAGTTTACATTTTATTCGATTTTTCTGATATTCCCAATTGATAGCTCCATTTCCTAATTCGAAATAAAACACGGTACTCGTTAATTTTGATTTTCCGATTTTAAAAAGATGTTCTGCTATTAAAGGAATATTCTTTATAAGCTTACTTCCTCTATACGTAATCCTACCGAGTTTACCTACTCGAAGGTTTTCAGTAGAAGGTTTTCCCTTTTGTGCTTTTAAACGGTACAACGGTATGGGCTATAAGAAAGTTAGGTCAGAAATTTCAATGCCATCAGGTATTTTAAAGCAAACAGAACCTCTACCCCAACTCCACCCCCGCCCCAAACTGCTGGCTAGAAATAAATGAAAGATTTTTCACTTAAATCTTGCTGTTTTATCGATGTTTTACATCAGTTATAAGTTTGATTGCTGCATCAACCCTTTAGGGAGGTAAAGCTGTAATTTCAGATGTCGTTTTGATTTATAGTAATGATATATTTCGTTTTATATTACGTATTAGTTAATATTTCTTACAAACAAGGTAAATTTAAAAAAACAATTTGTTTTTTTAATATAATGTCTTCTTGTTGATAATCTTACGTGTGGCTGCATTCATCAGCTGTTAAAAAGGATTCATACGGAAGGCCCTAAATGATTTGGTCTCAGTGCACACCACTCTAGTTTCAAATGAACAGGCATCCTGTTTGGCCTTGCACCCTTTTCCTATATGAATCGGTTAATTTTTGACGAAACTCGATGTTCTTATGAACTGGATGACCTGAGACTTGGCTTTTCTTAATAAAAATCACTCACTAACAGTTTTCCATTGCATTTGTAACAGAACAGTTGTTAAGCTGATAAAATCTGCTCTGTTATGTTCACATCAGAAAAAAATTTCAAAACATTTGGCCCCTTTTAACAGACCATAATTCAATTTTAAGCATTTATGCGCAAGAAGTGTGCTTAATTAACTTTAAGACTTAAACTTTTTTCCATTTAAACTGTTTTTTCATTGATTACTTTCATATTAGCAAAAACGAGTCTTCAAACATGAACATCCCCGGAGGCTGGTGGCCCCCCGAAATCCCCGTATAACATCGATTTTCGAAATCGGCACTCTCGAATTGACCAAAAGCACTTGGTCCCATAAATTTCGCCCTCGAGTGACCATTCCCCCTATCCTCCGCCTGGTCTACTAATTCAACATTTGGACACTTTCTCGCGATGTTTTTATTTTTTGGCAAAGGCCTTGATATTCTTATAGATTTTGTGCTTGTAAAACAACCATGTATCTGAATACGGTCCTTCTACTATTTTTAGAACATACAATTTTGACATCATAACCTAAACAAATCAGTTGAATATGTGTTTAATATGTTAAAAAGGCCAACAAAAGATTATAACTTTGCTAACGGATTACTGTTTTTGGCTTAGTAAGCTTGGTTTTGAGCACAGATCACCGACACCAAATAACAGTGATTTGACGAGTTTTAACACATCTAAATAATATTTTAAATTCAGATACATTTTATGATGCCCTTTCAGGTGATTTGGTAAAATTGAAAAATTCTAAAAAAGACGTGAACTCCTCTTGTTTTTCGTAGCGATTTTATTTAAGTGTGGTTTGTAGTAGAGCAAGGAGAGCCTTTGGCTCAAGTCCCTGGCATGACCAAACTTAGAGTCACTGTAATTCCAGGCGTAAGAATTAAGAGATGAAGGAAATCGATAACGTCACGTGATGGGTAACAATTTAACGAATAGAAAGAAAAGACTCGGTGAAGTAAAGCTTCGAGACATACTATGATTGGGGAGGGACGATTAGAAATTAAAACGCTTAACACTAAAAAATGGCTTCGCTCTTGTAATAAATTTTTATGTGAATTTTGCTGCAATGATGATTCGCTACGCATGTATATGAAACGGAACAATCGCTGCATTTATCTTTTCTTTTACTTCGTAAGAAACAACCAGGATCCTTTCTGGTGTTTCGCCTCGCCTCTATGGAGAGACGAAGCGTTAACCCAGCGCAGGAACATTCATTTGATCCCCCAAACGAGACGTGGTCACATCGAGAGGAAATGCTGAGACACTTTTCCATAAGCGTAGCTTCTCAGTGTCCTAAAGTCATCTTCAAACGCTATGTAGCAGCAAATAACACAAGGAAGCTATTTTTGATAATGTTTTGAAATGAAAAAAGCAAAACAATGGAGCGTTAGGAGCATGGGCTTATTTCGCCAAAGCTGGTAGCTGGTATCAATCAATATTATATTTTATAATCTTTAACGAAGGATCCCTGTAGCTTCACCTGTATGAGTGACGTAGAGTATGAGATTATATATTGATAGAAAAACCCACAGCAAAGTATTTGGTTTGTTGTGTACAATGCGAAACAGGCAAAACGCAACTAGGCTGCGAAATAGGACTAAATAAAATGTAACATGTCCTGGGAATCAATTTCCTTAAAATTGCACACCTTTGGAAATATTTTTAGCCATATGATTATGTTTATAAAGCTTAAATCTGACTTTCATTCAGGCATTTCATTGTTTTAAGGATATGCTGATTTTAGCCTAAATTCTTGGACATTTTTTCAATGAAACAAGATCTACAGCTGCATCATTCTGCTGTGTAAGTAATTAATATCACCCCTGGATACTTCTCTCTTGAATATATAAATATGGCATAAGACACACATTTGCTCAAGATTTAACTCAAAAGCAAAGAAGCAACCGGTGAGTAAAAAGCTGCTTCACTCAATATTTTTGCTACAAAAAATTTTGCCTTTCAGAATACTGCTTGAAAAGCCTTAAAGATTTTTGCATTTAGTAAATTATTTTGCTGAATAGAATCTAAGCATAAAATAAAACTTATTCGTTTTCTGCAGCTACTTTAGTAATGTCAAAGTGTACTTAAAATAGCTTATTCGAAAGGTCTTTCGAGTTCTAAATCTCCATCATTTACAGTGTCGTTGCTACCAAAGAGAAGTGGGTTGGGTAAAGGAATTTTCTGAAAGAAACGGCTGGGTAGATGTTTTCTACCACGTTTTGAATTGAGTAAGAAGATTATCTGAACAAGAAATCATTTCTCTTAAAATTTTATTCTCCCGCAATGCAATCCCGAGCAGTGTAGAACTATGGGGCCTGACCACGTCTTTGTCATTTCCAAACTTCAAATAACAGTAGACTTGATTTCTGTGTTCAGAAAACTCAGGTAGGCATACCATTATTCTGAAATTTTCTGTATTATATCTTGATCAAAAAATTCTTTATTGTAGCAACGTTTCTGAAGGAAAGATGAAAGTCCTGGTTTTACTTGCATTGTTAGCATTATCCCTTGTGGAATGCAAAAATCTTGCAATGGAGGCTGGCAATGACATTGCAGACGACATCGCCAAAGATGTCGCAAAAGATGTCAAGAGGTCGGTTACAAAGAAAGTGGCTTTGGACTTTCTTACAAACAAAAGAAGTACTGGAACCAGAACAAAAAGAGGATCCCCTTGTCTTTTCTTTGGAAGTGAGTAAACTTTCAAAGGTGTAAAGAAAGAAAGAGTGCGTAACATGTGATTTTGAGTTGGATATCATAACTGTCTTCTTTAGTTTCGCACTCATGTGTTATACTTCTACACAAGAATATCAATATGCTCATCCTTCCCCTTTACAGTTGCAAACAAGCCAAAAACTTACAGATGCCAGTTTTTATTTCAATTGTAATTGACAGCATAAATCGGGTTTTTAAGTAGTTGGTGCATTTGCTCTTAAATGTAGCATGATAAATTATTGGTATTCAATTCAAGACAAGAAGGTCAGCAAAGTGGGTTGCAAACAAAGTAATATGCCAGGAGCTTATCATGTTGAACAAGTATCATATGAATGACAGCCAGATGTGGCGCCAGAAATCTTCCGACAGTGGGGTTGGAGCTTCCGACAGGGGGCTAAAATGAACTTATTGACTGAAAATGAACAGAAAATGAAAAATTGCTTCAACAACTTATTGACTTGTGCAGTTTGCCAGTGATTGAATAAGAGCAGTGTTATTACTTCGATGCAATCATACAAAAAATTATATTCTATTTTCAGGAATAATCGAAGACAAGGCAAGCGTGTTCTTCGGAAAAACGCAAGTCACATGCCATGATGGTGAGCATGAGTATGTTCTTTGAAGAAGGAAAGGAAGAAGAAATGAACAAGAAAAGAACAAGAAAATAAGGAAAAGAAGAATAAGAAAAAAGAGAAAAAAAGAAAATATTGTTTGTTTGTAACACTTCGTTTGCACCTTGCACATCAATGTTTAGCTGCTGTATATTAAGATCGTTCTAGGCTTACATCTTAAAAAAGAAATATTGGTTATAAGTTCTCAAGGCCTTGATGTTGGTGTCTTTTCTAAATCTGTCTGGCATCTTCTTCATCAACAGAATCCTAGCCTGCACGTAGCCTTAACTGTTTCCATCATATCTTTGTGATGGATCGTCGAGTCGTGTAACAACGTCACATCTTTATCTTCACCATCATGATCATAATCAACCTAATCGGCATTAATCAATATAATCAGCATCAATCAACATATTCATTACCATCATAAACATCATAATCATTATAACCCGCATAATCATTATCACCATTATCACCATCATCAGTCTTCGGTTAGAAGGCAACCGAAAAACATAGCTCACTCAGAATTGAATGGAAGACAGTGGCGGCTCTTGCTAATGAGCATCTGGGGCAATGCCCCCTCAAAAAGATTCAAAGGAAATCTATGATATTCATATTTAATTTTGAAGATAGTCTTACTTTGGTTAATTATATAAGTTTGTATCTCTTCTAGAAAAAGCTCCTTGCTATCCCGTCTCGTCCTTAGCCTCGCTTCTGGCCCGCTAGTGCCTTGAGCGATGATGTCATTTTACGGGCAAAATTTTTTTTGCCCCTAGCCGACATGCGCACAAGCTAATTTTCCACCTAATTTCCGCACAAGCATTGCGAAACGCGGCCTGTGATTGGCTTATTTGGAGGAATTCGGGGCAAGAAAAATTTTGCCCATAAAATGACATCATCGCTAAACAACAGCCACATCTATATATGCTTTTTCTTCTGCGCTCCATGACGATCAACATCGAACCATGAATACAGTGAAAAATTTGCAAACTCGAACTTTCTATTGATTATCGCAATATTGATGGTCTGCCCTCCCAACTGTGAAAGTCACGAGCCGCCACTGATGGAAGACCATCTTAACTAGCGTAACTGGCTAATAAAACGCAATCGATAAGAAAAACGTTGTTCCTCTCGCATATTTTACAACCTGGTGAATTGAGACCACAACAACAAAACATGATAAATTATGAGCCTACACTGCAGCCTAAATAAATGACATCGCACTTTCAGCTCTCTGTAGCATATAAACAGGAACATTATGTCTTGGACTAGTCAAGTAATAACAAAATTACAACATTTTCCTTCTATATTCTTGAAACATTTCTAGAAAATGCTAGATTTCAATCTTAAATTTGCATTTTTGGAGGTACCGAATTGCTGGGTAGATTTGCATTTTTACAAGAGCTTGAATGAAAACCTGCGAAAACATAAAAACGAGAGGTCGCTAAATGGGACTACACAGTCCACCACTATTTGGAAAGTTATTTGGCCATCATTTTTTGTGTGTTTACCCCGAGCCCATAGGATATTCCCTGCAACAAAGTGATATTGAAATTATTTCAAATGCATTTTCTGACGAAAATCTCCCTGGAAACAAACATGTGTGTTTTGAACAACAAATACTGTACAATTGCCATTGGTCTTCAATATAAAAGATGTTTTTTATAGAAACTGTTTGGTGGCAGAAAGCGAAGATTCTATAGAAAGGAAAAAGTCAGAAAAAGTGTTTGTTATGGTTTGATAGACATAAACAAAAACAAACAAGAAAGATGAAAATATCGCAAAATCCAGAAACAAAGAAAAGACAAAAATAGAAGACGCCCCTCCGCTTCTCTGCTGAAATCTTCTATTTCTTCGCTCGAAATTTTGTAGTTCTGGTACCAAGGGTAATCGTGTACATACGCTAGTCAAAGACATCGGACACATTTCAAAGTTGGAAGGGTACAGGTAAAAAGATGAAAAATTACTCAGAGGCTCAATGCCTCAAAGTTGAGGGCCCTTGTCCCAGAAAAAGGGCCACAATTTTTCAGAAAAAGGTGCACAATATCTGTAAAAAAAGGGAGCTCTGTGTCAGGAAATGGATACTATGGTTCAGATAAAGGGACACCTTCCAAAAAAATAAAAGCAGGGATGTTTTCCAAAGAGATGTTTTCCAAAAGTTGATAGGCACGCGCCTTTGGAGCGCTATATTATACGTCTACGACATCTGACGACGGGGGAGAGGAGGGGACTTTGCCTCCCGCTCTTCGTAAAACAATATAATTTATGGGAATAATAGACCCTGAATTCTATCTTATAATTTGGCGCTTGTTCTTTTCAATTTTCAGGGACAATCAGTGAGTTAAGAAGAGAATACAGGACAAAATCCTGGAGGACTGATTGTTTTCACGCAAAAAGATTGACGTTATTAAGATTGAGGTGGATGAGAATTTTCAGCAGATTCGCATCTAGTAAAATGCTATTCACAATTGAACTGTGTTGAAATATACGCAAGAACACAGTGGAACCTTATGTTTCGCAAATTAGTTATGATTTCTTGAAAAAAATAGTTAATACCTAAATATTCGCATAAGTTAAGTTCAATATTACAGGATTTCCCATTGCTCGTGAACTTCTCTGTAAGGAACATTGTCATTTCAAGTAACCGATAACCAAACTTATTCTACTATATTTTTTTCATTCATTCTCATATTTAATTCATTTAAGGAGAGTTGCCCTTCAGCCTGACCTGGAGTTGATTTACAAGAGGCTCTCCCTTTAAAAACTCTATTTATGGCCCTTTCATTTTGAAGTTAAGGCTTTTAGGGAGTTGCCCTTGCGTGTGACAAGACCTTAAGAGAGAAAAGAAAGCTATGACTTACGTCACAGCATAAGAAGCCTTAGGATATGCTTAAATGTTTTATCGATTCATTATTTGCGTTGAGGACCAAAATAAGCCTATACTTAAGAACATAAACACAAAATACTTGAAAGTTGACATAAAGTGATTTCGAGATTCGATGCCGGAGAGAAGGGGGACGAAAAAAGGCAAGACACTCCGGGAGAATACGGTTGAAGCCTAAAATTTCGGGGCAACGCAATAACAAACCCTCAATACACCAAGCCCCCTGTTACTACTGATAGCATACCAAAGTGTTCTGGGCGAAAAACAGGCGGTTGTAGGAGAACACACAGAAAAGAGTCAACAAACGGTTTTTAATCGCTGTATGTAGCATCTGCCAACATCGAACTTTCTCTAGCGAGTTCTAATTGATACATTGTTGCCTTTTCTTTAAAACGCACAGACAGCGGGAACTGGTTAGCCTGTTTTCCAATATTCAACTATGCAGGAAAAGTTGCTGATAATCACAATTAAACAAAATACCAAATCGGCAAGTATATCATCTTCATTCGAAAGAGAATATCATCATTATTTATTGAAACGGCTGATTTCTTTAGAAGAATGATTTGAATAAAACTATTTTCTTTGCATTTTTAAATATGCCGGTATATTCCAGAATGATATAAATAAGAAAGAGCTCAAGGCTGGCTGAGCATTGCTTCTCGACTGGCAGCTGGTACGCATCATTTCTATGTGAGTATATGTTTTTACATTTTACCTTCGCGTTTGCTTATTCGAAAACTGAGCTTGATACTACTTGATGTAACAGCGCATAGCATTTAGTTGTTTTCGCCCAAACATTGCAAAAACTATCATTGATTCTGTTTTATCGATGCCAATATGATCCTCTCGTTGTTGATATTCGCTTCTTGTGAAGCAATCTTCGTGCTTTCTGTGCATGTGTTTCTGAAATCAAAACGTCTACACTCTACAGAAAAGCTAATTCCGATTTTTTATAAATTATTAGGTGCGTCGAATCCGCAAAAGATGGTGTTTAAAGCTGCATTGCTCACTTTGATATGCGTCAATATATATATTTGCCAAAGCAGAAACCCTTCGTCTGACACAGCTAGAAAGAGCGACATCAACTCAGATTCTGCAGCCGATGCTAGAAAAGACAGTGTAAGAATAGGGCAAACGAGGAGGAACGAAGGACGCTTCAGTGATGATAAAAGCAAACATATGAAAAAGGTGGACGCAGTACGAGATGACATCGACGGGCACGATGCAAGAATAGATGACGTAAAAAGAGATGATACAAGAAGGGATGACCGGCGTATGAATGACGCAAGGGACGACAAACGTAGAGCTCAGACAAGAAGAGATGATGTACGTAGAGATGACATACGCAGCAATGATGCGAGAAGGGATGACCGGCGTATGAATGACGCAAGGGACGATATACGTAGAGATGACACAAGAAGAGATGATGCACGTAGAGATGACACAAGAAGAGATGATGCACGTAGAGATGACACAAGAAGAGATGATGCACGTAGAGATGACATACGCAGCAATGATGCGAGAAGGGATGACCGGCGTATGAATGACGCAAGGGACGATATACGTAGAGATGACACAAGAAGAGATGATGTACGTAGAGATGACATACGCAGCAATGATGCGAGAAGGGATGACCGGCGTATGAATGACGCAAGGGACGATATACGTAGAGATGACACAAGAAGAGATGATGCACGTAGAGATGACACAAGAAGAGATGATGCACGTAGAGATGACATAAGGAATAGAAATAAGAACGACGCAAGAAGTGATGACATACGCAACGATGATGCGAGAAGGGATGACCGGCGTATGAATGACGCAAGGGACGATAAACGTAGAGATGACACAAGAAGAGATGATGCACGTAGAGATGACACAAGTAGAGATGATGCACGTAGAGATGACACAAGAAGAGATGATGCACGTAGAGATGACACAAGAAGAGATGATGCGAGAAGGGATGACCGGCGTATGAATGACGCAAGGGACGACAAACGTAGAGCTCAGACAAGAAGAGATGATGTACGTAGAGATGACACAAGAAGAGATGATGCACGTAGAGATGACACAAGAAGAGATGATGCACGTAGAGATGACACAAGAAGAGATGATGAACGTAGAGATGACATAAGGAAAAATGATAGAGACAAGAACGACGCAAGAAGAGATGATATAACTGGGAACACGTCCGTTGTTAAAAGGTCAAAAAGAGGTGTTGACTGCGAGTATATGGGTGGTAAGTTCTGAGGAAATAAAGTCAACAAGAAAGATGTTTTGCTTAATAGATTAGGACCAGGTCGTCAAAAGGCGAAACGCCAAGCTTATCATTTTAAGAAATATAGTTATTCAGTTTACTATACAAATTTTTTTGAACTTCTCTCAATTGGAACTACATAAATATTTAATTTCATTTCTAGGACTTATAAAAGATGGAAGCGAGAAGGTTTTTGAGAGCAATGGACGGAAAACTATAGTACGATGTATTCATGGAGAACGCGAGTATGTGTTCAACTAATGGATTGACAATCAAAGTGAACATATTTGAATGAAGTGTTTGTCGTAATGTCGCAATATCTTATCCTTGTCTTCCTGTATAAATGCTTATTTTGAGTCTTATTAGAAATGAAAGAATTGAATAAGGTGTTATAGCTTCATTTTTTTCGGATTTTCTACAGTTTGAGATCGAAAAAAATATCTGTTTACATTGCATCTTGGCGACAGAGTCGTCAGAAAGATGGCTTGGTTTGCTGAAGATTTCTAGGGCCAGGGCTCCACAGGGCCATTGTTACTATTTATTTCTATAAAGCAGGTACAGCTGAATCATGTTAAGATGGACCCAAGATAACCCAGAACTTCACCAAGTCGAACTGATCTTCAATTCACATTGGATGTTTCTACCTTATTCAAGTTAAATGTTGTACCCCGAATAAGACGGTAACTGACTCTGTCGGAACATTTCTTTACACCCCCTAGTGGTATCTTAAATGTATCTCGAATCTCAGAATTCACCCTAGGGCCCGATAAAATTTCATCTGAGAGCTATCTCGCAGCCCTTGACTGCTGGTAAACAACCGAGAATTCATGCAGCCCATTCGACTTAGGGCCTGTTGATATAAGCAAATCTATCTAGCCTCTTAGCACCTTTCAGCACGTGTGCTGACAAGTTGGACGAAATTTGATCGCGTTTATATGAACATTTCACCCCATCTTCCAGCTTCATCCCACCTTCCAGCGTTTATATCAAAAAATTCATCCCACCTTAGTGAGATCCCACCTCCCATGCAGCGGGATCCCACTTAACCGGGCTAGCTTGTTTTCCATATAAACGCAAGACGTAAAAAACAAAAGATTCTATGGCAGAGTGAGATCTCCCGCTCAACTCACAGGCTGGAAGGTGGGACGATTCTCTGTAGAGAAACTGGCCCTTTTTGAAATCGTATAACCAGCGGAAATTTAATAATAAAGATGACATTAAGCATATAGAGGTTAAATATAATCCAACAATTCAATTTACATCACACAGCACTTATATTAATTGAAACAAGCAGTGATTACAACTTTTACACAAAACAAATATTAACAATATTTGATACTTCAAACGACGTTTAACGTAAACGACTCAGAAAAATCACACATTATATACTTTGGAAATTAGTGTACAATTCTGGTTATGAGGAATCTTCAGAGGAAGCATGGTCTGCTGTCTGCTCATCTGAATTTTCTCTTTTGCTTAGTTCAAAAAGATAGTCAAAGTTTGTCATGTTTTCGGTGACTCCATGCGTCAGAAGTTCTTCGTTGTTCTCAAAGTCACGTATCTAGAACAGCAATAGATTAATAATCTTACTCATAAGAAATTATATGGAGGCAATATAAGTTTCTGCTACAGAAATAGTCTGACAGCAATAATCGGTACTGAAATCCATGTATAAACTAGAAATTGTTAGTTGTCAAAGAGAGATATGCTAACAAATTATGCCAAAAAAGCATCTTTATGAATCAGTCTGCACACGTTGGGTACTCTATTCTATACAGTAAAAAAATCTATAAAACCAGGCAACTAAACATTTTTTGATAAAATTCCAGTATAATCTTAGACTGCCCACCAACCTGATTAAGGAAATCTTCCTTTTCTCCAGAAATCTCCAACCCCGACACAAAGTTAAACAGTTTCTCCACACTCATGACTCCATGTACACCAGACTTCGTGAAAAAGTTGACCACGTTGGTACAGTCTCTAACCAGAAATTCCAACGCACGTGGATGGGTGGGCTCCACTGATTGGCTGACATCAATGACCCATAGTTTGTCATCATGCCAAAGCATATTGTATTCACTCAAGTCAGCGTGGACCAAATTGCACTCTTTGAACATTTTTTGCATCATCTATGATAAATCTTTTGTGTTAGATAAGGCAAGGGAAAATTACGTTGTTTATAAGGGAATTATTTAAAACAGGAAAAAAGGACTAGAAAACTATTTATGAGTTTAGCATCTGGTTGATTTCAATTTTATCTTTTGATCTCTTTCAATCAACAGTTATATTTTTACTTAATTCAGATAAAACAGATGCTTGAAGAATGAGCATAAATTCTTTCATTTTTTCAAAATAAACAGCGAAAAAAAGTTTAGGTCTCAAAATTTGTGTTTTTACGGCCTTAAACTTGTGGCAAGAGACCTTTGGACAAGAAATCCTTTTTCATAACAGATATTAGATTCGGATTCACAAATGTCTATCATACAGATTTCATTGTTGTTGTTGCAGTATTTTAATCAACAAACCTCGATGCATTGTTCGTAAGCGATGGTTAGATCAACAATTGACAATTTGGCATCCTTTAATTTTGGCGCTGGCTTCTGGTTTTGGCCAACAAAGCTCATAACAAGGATATGTTTTCTCAGAAGCATAACTTTTGGGCAGCTTATTCCATTCTCGTACATCCTAAAAGAAGCGATCACATATGAAAAGACGTTATAAGAATGAAGCTGCGATAAAAAATGTTGTCAAGAAAAAAACTTTGACTTAAATATTGCTAATATTTCAAAAAGAATCAAAATGACAAAGATTAGTCGCTTATTGTTAATAGATAATAAATATTTCTAGGTAGTTGCATTGGTATAGAAAGACATTTTCTTTTAACAACAGAAACTAAGAACCCAGGCGGAATCGTCATCATATGCCTAACAAGAATAAGCCCAGTCAAGACCGATAAAAAAGCCATCAGCGTCAACAACATCATTATGACATCATCAACTAGAATAGAGTATCATTAAAGTCAATTGGACATCACCAACATTCATATGATGTAATTTAGTCAACTGAACATCACGAACTTCAATATGACGTCATCAGCTTATATAATGATGCTTGCCTTTTTAAGTTACGCATTTCTTTTTCAGCCCAAAGACGAACAATTTTTCTTGGATTTTGTTTGCTGAACCGATCTCGAAATCGAAAGTCGTCTTTGATGTACTTGTCTCTAGTTTTGAATTCAATTAGCGTTGTTTTGTAAACTTTAACAGCACATTCGTCAGGAAAAACTTCACCATCGTAACTGAAATAAAAAAGCCAAAATATTTGCACATACATTTAAAGAGGAAAATAATTTGCTTTGTTGTGCTCGAACCTTTAAAGACCATGGTTACGTTAAAGTTACATCTCAAGAACGGTTTTCTTATTATTTTATTCTCCTTTTATTCTCCTACTCTCCATCCATAAAAATCTCAGTTAAAGCTTAACAACAACACAATTACTGCACGTTTCTTTTACACGGAGAACGTTCTACAGAGCAAAAATACCTGATCTTAATCTTGTATTACAAAACAAATTTGCAACGATCAATTTCATTTTTCTTAAAAATACTTATACCATTGAAGCGATGATGGGTATTGCAAACTTGCTGATATTTTGGTTTGGTCCAAAGCTTTTATGGCTTAATACGTCACACTTCACAAGCTACGAGCGACCAACAAAACATATGCGTGAAGCATTTTCATTAAAACCGCGAAGCTTAACCAAATAGGCGATTTTTGCATTTCAAAACCTTGGTATTATCTTTCATGACAAAACACTACAATTTTTCATCAAATTTCAAACATTACAATTTGCCCCAGTTTTCATTAGATGCTAAGTTTTAAACATTACACTAAAAAGGAATGGATTTGTTGTCGATCGTAACAAAGTGAAAGGATTGTGAATTTTTTTACATTTCAAAACCTTGTTATCATCTTCTATTAAAAAACACTATGACTTTATATTGAATACTTAGAAATTAGACTTATAGACTTTGTCAAACTTCGTTTGGATGCCAGTACAAAGGTCTTTAATAAGATACTAAAAGCTTCTTAGATTAATCTGAAGCATTCTCCCTTATGTTCTTGATTTCCGTTTGTGTAACTAGAGACTACTTAAGTTCCCTTACTGGTAATAAAGCGTCTAGCTTTGAATGAAAAACACACACTACAATACATATTGACTGCATAAAAGAACAAAGAGAACATTAGCAAATACACTCACGTCCCTCCTTTAGCATGGAAAACAACAGCTTCTTTGCCAGTGCTGATGCAACCATTAATTGTATCCAAAACTTCACTGTTAACTAGTTTGTACAGCATAATTCTAGTTTTAGAATCCAAAGCTTGCTCCTTTCAAGAAACAAGAAAACAAAATTTAAAAACTAGTTCTTTATTAAAAAAATTCTGCAAAGTTATGACAATTTCCAAAAACATTCACAAATCTTAAAAGGTACAGTTACTATCCAAATAAAAGCCACCTATGACGCCAACTTAGGGATTTCAATTCGAGATACAGGATAAAGATACAAAATCTTAACAATACTCACATGTGTGGAATGCTCTTTTTTCTCTGTCACTTTATGACTGTGTTTTTCCTCTTTCATTGAGTGCAATTTAAGAGTGTTGTAAACATGGTTGGGTAATTTGATGTCCAGGTCTTTTGAAGCAACATCCCCACTGGCAAAGTTTGGCGGAAACTGAAATTGGCAGTTAAGTTCAAAATGCTGCTTTCATTGATAAAGCAAAAGATAAATTAATTCGAGATTGACTTAAGTCGTTTGACTTTTTGCTGAAGCATCAGGTTAGTATTGAAAACAAATTATTGCTACACCAGATATATAAGAAACCTACGTTCTCAACATGTTTTGCGTTTTTCCGGCCACATACGATGGCATCATGTTTTGTGACCATATCAGAACCTGGTCCAACTGGGCGTTTCTTTGTCACAGTCCTTTCATCTAGGAAGAAAAAAAAATATTTTGTTAAATTTAAGATCTTGGAAATAAAGATAAAGGGTTTCAATTTGACATCTATGAAATAAATAAATAGTTCTGAATATGCTCAATCTGTCGACAGTGTGGTTATTTTTAAATCCTGAAAGGAAAATGCTTGAATGAAATATCGAACAAAATTAGAGCAATAAAAATTTGTCAGAAGGTTGGCGTTTAAAGTTAAATAAATTTCAACATGCCTCAGTGTTCAGTCGGTGCTCAGTATTTTACTTACATGACACTTAAAAAGGAATGGATTTGTTGTCTATAGAAATAAAGAGTAAGGTGGGTTTCCATTCATTTCGCTCAGGTAACATACTTGTAGATATGCCTTTGGTCTTACTGTCCTTTCAATGCCAGAGCTGGAATACTTCAAGAGCCATTATAATGGGATTGATCATTTGAAATCTTATCAACTTAAAAATTCATCGATTAACTTTCACTAAACTTAAGCAAAAAGTATGATTTAAAAGAAATGTGTCCATATAAAAGGACTGCGTATCCATCAAATAACTCTTTGTGATTGCTCAGTATTCTTGCGATGCAAAATTGCTCACATGAAAAAGTTAAAACTGTAGATAAACAGAACAATCGTAATGGCTGGGGCGATCACATGAAAAATGATATGTTTCTGAAAACACCCGCAGAATTGCTTGCTTTAGCTGGACACATTGCCTTTAAGAGAAAACCTGCCTAACATGTTTGAATGTACATTTTGTGGTACAGGGGATTTGTTAAAAAAAGATATAAAGAAAACAAATCTACATTATAACTTTTGTACAAAGGGAAAAACCATGCCACTCTATCATAGAATACTGAATAATTCAGACAAAAATTGCAGAGCAAAATGATATTATACCAAATCAAACATGCCTGATGGATTTGGGTAATCATCATCATCATCATAATCATCTTGGCCGCTTTCAGATGATTCATCTTCATATGGGTGACGTGAGCGATACTTTTCATAAGATATCTTCACTACAAAATAAAAAAGCAGTAAAACTTCTAGATCAACCTAAAACGATACAAATTAAATAATCATTTCAAAACTTTAGGATGAAAGAAGAAGGAGAGGTGCCACCCAAGCAGGGGTGGACACTTGATCAAATATTGGGAGGGGGTAAGCCTGTTGTTTTAATAAGATGATATCACTTTTCCCATTGTGGAGGGATCAGCCAAATTTTTGAAAATTCAGCGAATTTTGATTCAAGCGAATTCCTTGCGTTTAGGACACAACCTTAAATTAGATTGAGACTACAAAGTATGCACTGAGAGTCCATTCCCAAGCACACAAATATTTTTGGCTAGTTTCTACCATTTTGTTGCATACTAAACGAGGGAGGTGTTGAAATTAAACAATTTATTGAAGACATGCTATTAGCTCTTTGCTGATGATATCCATAAGGGCAATTGCTCTTAAAAAACCACTTCCCTGAGATTATTTTCATTTTTGGACTGAAATAGTTTGATCTCATTTTAGACATGAAGGAGTAATTTTTCCATACCAAATATATTCTGTAGGACCTAAAATTATGTATCAAAATTATAATGCTTCTAAACTTATCAAACCATTCAATTTATTCTGGCAACAAAGTAAAAAGAAAATCATCCATTTGTCCAATTTGTCAACTCCTATAATAGACATTGAGATCTAAGAGCTTGAAAAAGTTGTTTTTCTTTTAAAAAGATATACTAGTGCTTTATAAAAACACCCTTTGAAAACAGAGGATCATGGTTTTTGCCTTAAAACAGAGCAAATAGAAGTACACCTTTTCCAATTTGAGACAAAACATCACAGTGCATATTACAATTTACACCAACATCCCAACATTGTGAAATTCCAATACAATTAAAACAACACTACACTACAGCCATTAAATTGGGATAAAAATGGCTATATTGAAGTAAAACTAACACTGCTATGAGCCAAAAACTAACAGAGAGCTTGCAGACTATGTGGCTTAATATGTCAATGTTTAAAAAAACTTTATAATTAAACTAAAGGCTGAAATACATGGTCCTTTTATATGTCTGTTTTTGCCTAATGGATAAAAAAGCTGAGAGTTTAAATTGGAAAAAAGGACCATCAGTTATTATTTCCCTTTCTTCACCTATGCGAGTTGGAGTGTTCAACTTTTGCAGCAAAAAAGGATACGGTTTTAGTTTTTCTTTTAGACAAGGTGCTTTTAAACCTTTTGTCTCAAATGTCTTAATGTTAAGTCATGATGTCTGGTTCAGAATTGAACAGTACCACAAGTTTGATAGGTGGTGCTTCCATCACAGTGCGTGTCTGAGAAGCATGTCAACAATTCCAAGGCCTATTATTAAAACCTTTCCTATTTGACACAATCCTCCAAGCGAAATTCATTCAGCAAAGCTGCTGAAACCTCTCACTGTCTTCTTCTCTGGAACCACTATTTCACCAAATTTATTTTATTTACCAAGCTTTCTTCTTTGCCACTTGGCAATAAGTGCCAGAATTAAACAGGCAGCTGCTACTTTCTTAGCTGGCCTACCCATGATGAAAAGAATGAAAAGGAAAAAGGGATGAAACTTTAAGGATACATGGAAACAGCTTACCACCATCCCTGTTTCTCATCCTTCATGTAAAAATGGAGGCAAAAAAGGACTATGTATTTCAGCCTTAACCACATGTATAGGAAAATTGAGGGGTTTTCAAAGTAAATATATCTTTATCAATTCCTTTCTAAATCCTTTCTAAAGCCCTGGCCGAACGAGCCAACATTTCACCCAACATTTAACCCAACATCTTTGCCAACAATGTTGGGAGTTGTTAGGAAGGCTGGCCAAACAATTCCAACAATTCACCTAAATTTAGCACAACCGTTTTTGGGATACCCGGAGTGAGTCTAAGACGACCTAAGCCTGCCATCCCTGATCTTGAAAGCAACGCTTTTCTTTTCTCCAAAACTCTATTCATCTCCTTTACGGCCTCGTCGTACTAATCTTTACTCACCAAATCTCTTTCTTTGTACTCTTCCATTATCCAATATTCTTCAGTCATCCAAATCAATTCTACTTTTTCTTCTTACAATTTTGATCTCTGCTTTACAAACTCAAACTTGGTGCGCAGAGCTATTCACATTTAGAAATTGTTTACAGCGCTTGCGTGAAGCCAACAAATGTTGGGCAACCCGGCCAAACGAGCCAACAACGCCAAACAGCACCTTGAACAATAGGGATTATTTTAATTACCATCAAACAGCCGCCAACATTTTTG
Organism: Rhopilema esculentum; assembly: GCF_013076305.1. Next base: position 7,989,892 of record NW_027019640.1, read on the forward strand.
ACCAGTTTTAAATCGATCCAACAATTCACCCAACATCTTTCCCAACAATGTTGGATGACCCAACATGGTGGCCAAACAACCCAACATTTGAGCCAACATGGGAAAAGAGCGTGTTGGCTGAAATGTTGGGTGAAATGTTGGCTCATTTGGCCGGGGCTTAACCTATAAGTTACTTCTTCAGAGCTTGAACATTTCTAAAGCCTTGAATCTAATTGCATGAAATTTGACAAATCCCAAGATTTACATACCATTACTGTTCTTGTTGAAGACCTTCTCCTGGCATTTAACATAGTCATCATATTCTTTATCAAACTCAAGCTGCAGCATTTGGGCCAATAAAAGATCATTCCCAGCATCATTTGAATCCAACAGACCTAAAAAATATATCGTCCACACATACAAAAAACTCATCACAACATTGGAAAATGTTTTATGGCCATGGCTGAAGGGTTGCTAAGGGGAATTTTCTTTAATCCTTGAAAGAGACTTTAGGAATTAGCACATCAAGCATTAAAACCCATATTTTTCAAACTAACAAGTAGGGGTGTACCGAATCAGGATTTTCAGAATCCGGCCGGAACCGGATTTACCGGATTTTTTTGTGGAATATCCGGCCGGATTTTACCGGATAATCTGACCATTTATGGATTTTTCAGTAATAAAAAGTTTTGAGCCCCTTTGTGAAAAAATGTATAGCGAGAAGATCAAAGAGACCCATTCGAGTTGCCAGATTGAATTTACAAACGAAGGCTAGACTGGTTAGCAATTTTAGCTAAAATGCTCATGAAAAGGCCAAGTCAAAAACTTTCTCAAGAATCCATCAAGCAGGCACTGGTTATATTTCTACGCTTGTGCCTGTTAGATAATTTCTTAACTTAGATAAGAATCTTACTTTTTTCCAAAACCTTTTGCTGATATCAAGATAATATTTAGGTTAGGTGATAAAATTTGAAATTTGGTTAACACTTTGTAGTTAACTACTAATTATTCCATGAATTTAGTAATTACTCATTAATTTTAGACGTTCTGCTGAAAAGGCCAACAAGGTCAAATTTAATTAGCAATCAAAAAACAATTTTTCCAGGCAATCTAAATCCAATAAATCAAAAATGAAAAACTTGGCCTATAAAGCCAATCTGGCAACCCTGGACCAAATTTGTGAATTATATCATCCAGTCTTCCTGTTTCGTGATGACAAGCACTTTCATTTCAACTCCCTTTTCAAGGTACTTGTTTTATCGTTGATCTTGTTAAGTTTTGGAAAATCCAGCAACTCGCCGGATTTTGCAAACAAATACGGCCGGAAACAGATTTTCAAAAAATCAGTGTTCCGGCGCCGGATTATCCGGCCTACCGGATATCCGGTACATCCCTACTAACAAGAAATAAATTAAAAAGTAAAGTGCATTGGAGGAAGAAATATAAACAGTATGGCAATAATGGCCATACTTTTTGGTTTATTTCTTCAAAGGTACTTGTGCTAAAGTACAAAATGTTTAGCCTTCTGTTATGAGCTTCCTTATGAGCTGTGATTGTCCTAAAGGAGATTAACTCTGGCACATGATTTCTGAAATATTCTTTTTATATGCCATGATACACCATAATAGACACCAGGATCCTTTCCGCCCAACCTCTCTTCCAGAAACCCAGCCCAAACACTGTAAATCAATCTGTAATTACCTTATGATAAATTTTTGATATGGTAAATATGACAGAGAAGATCTGTACTTTCTAGAAATACAAAATCTCCATAATTACCTTCACTAAATAAATCTGCTTTGAAACTTCCTTCAGTAGTGTTTTTGCTTGAAGTTTCTTCTTCTGCCTGCATTTGCTTGGCATATTCTTCATCCATTAGTGATGAAAATGAAGATGGTTCTGTATTTTGTTTTGGAAGATTGCCCCAAGGGCATGATGATATGTGAGATTTTGTCTTATCTGTTTCAGCTAAAGCCATTTTTTATTTTATAAAATTTCTATGTATAAATACCTGTAAAATAAAAGAAATTTGTATGAATAAAGGAACATGACAAATTTAGCCCTTAATGGACATATGCTGTATCCATTATGAATATTTTTTGTAAGAACTATCTATAATCTTGATTTTCAGAATTACTAAGATATTAATCATGATCATTAAGAGTCAGACTGGATCCCAGATCTTCTAGATAACAGAACAAGATTATTTGAGATCCCCAAGTTTGATCTGTAGGAATTTATTTCTTTCAAACTTCCGATTTGTATTATCTGAATGCAGCTTCTTAACGCAATTAGGTTGGCAAAATTGATGTATAATTTTCATTGACCTCAAGGACTAAATAATTTCGGCCAACTCAAATGACCCTTCTCAATTTTATATGTGATCAAGAATGAGCTCGGTTATATTTCTGGCTAAATAATTACCATGCTTTAGAAGATTATCAATCTTTTGGTTTATAAAGAATGACCTATGAAGCTAAGCTGCATTGTACCTTCTAACAAAAAAATTGATTGCTTATCGAATTTTTATTTCTTTTAAGAAAAGAACTACTTAAAGGACGTTTTGTCAAAATGCAGTTTCTGTTAGGCAAATACTGCAAAAGTCGAACCTTCAAATTGAACAGTCTACGAATGATGGTGCTCTGGCCTAATAAACAAGCTTTTAAAAGCATGCATCAACTTTTTCCTGAACATAATAATAGCAATAACTAACAACCAATGTAAACTAACCTTTAAACTAAAATCTGTGTATGTTCCCTTGGAATTCCAAACTCAAGTATTAAACTGGCCAAGTCAAAGCTTTCTATTAACCCTTATATCTGTTTTTAGTTTCAGTGTGGTGGTGCAATCTCTGGTGGCTACCCTCGTTATCATAAGCAGTTACGTCATCAGATGTTTTCCCGTGATCCAGAAATCGTACTTTGCTATTTACAGAAAGTTTCTAATCGATTTCAGGATCACCTGATTTTCAACCATTCTTTCAAAAAATTTAAAGTTTAAAACAAACAATGATACTTTTCTATATTAGAAGAGTAAATAACGAAAACGCGTACTCAAATTTGGAGGTCAAAAAACGGCATGAATTAAAAAATTAAATTTTTCACTCCAAAATTCTTGGTTATGTGGACCGCTAAAATTATCACAAGGGGGAAAACATATTCCTTTCATTGACGTCCTGATCCTTGGTCGGGAGATGCTTACGGGACCTCCCTTAAAACAAAGGTATTCGAGTGTACACCCCTCCCCTATGCACCATGTATAGACAAAAAACATCCATTTGAAAGTAGAAGTTTCCGAGTAGTTTCGTAGAGAATTGGAACATGAAAGACAACTGATGTTACTTCTAAGGAAACGCCAAGTTCATTTGCGGCAATAAACGATTTTAAATGTGTACAAAACGATCTTCAATTCAATGTTAGCATTTTCTACAAATTTTCTATTTACATCAATAATTAAAACTTGAACCTGAATTTCTCGCATGTTAGCAATGACACCAAAAATTACAATTTCAGAATAATAGCTGTTTAGTTAAATTATTTCAACACTTCAACACGAATTCACGCCTTCTAAAATAAGTAGATACTAAATTAAACATGTCATTTGTCCTGAAACAAACGAAGGGTACTATCATTTTCATAGTACGAAAAGAAATAGAGAGGTTGTATACTGATTAAGGACAGTCAGTCGCCAGTAAAATCAAAAAGACATTCAAATGATTCTTAATAATGTACACAAAAAATTATGTAAACTTTAACAGAATATCCTAACTTTATCCCGCTCAGCTGCAATTAATTTAACATCTTTTTTTCTAATTTAGGACTTAGTCACCATAAGATTAAAAAATTGAGTGGGAACAGGAATATCATTCATATCGTTACAGTAACATTGTGTGTACTGATTATTAATATAGCCTTATTATTATTATTTCCACACTTACATATCAACAAAATTATAGAAATACTTTTGCATTCTGTGTATTCGTAATATTTACAATTAAAGGGGCGTTGAAATAAAGAAGGATTTTGAACGTGTTTCTTTTACTGTTTAGAACAACATAGAAAAGTGCAATCCCATTAACAATAATACCCTCCTTTTTTTCCAAAGACTCTCTTATTCTTCATGGAGCCTTACAGTGCAGTGCTACTCAATTCAATTGCCATCTGTAAGACCTTATACAATAATAATATCTGGTTAACTGTAACTTATCAATCGAAAGGGCCAATGTGATGAAATGGTGCTGATCAATGTGGCCCTTTATAATGACTGCACCCCTTTGCATTTTGAATGCTATTCTTATGATGACATTTAATTATTATAATATAAATTTATCAGTTGAAAGGCCAAAATTGAGGATACTGTGGTCAATACAGCCTCTGCATAAAATGGGGGAGATCAAGGTACTCTTTCTCCATTTTTGTGATCGTTCACTTTTCAAAAGTTATCTCTACACCTAGATAGTTGTGTTTGCGAAGTAGAGTTAGGTAATTTGAAATCAGCACAAAAAACTATACTAAACTTGACTTTAACGCTATACTCAGAACCTCAATCGATTTTGTTCAAAGCTAACCTGCCACTTCTGTAGTATTTATGGTAGGCTAGACACCGACCTCGATTTCAAATTTGTAAAGACAGCATTAGCGAAAATTGGTTGCTTTTACTTTGATGGAGCGGACGAAGCTTTATAATCTTGAAACCCATTTTGAAGTTCCGGTATGAACTCACCCATTACCAAATCAATCGCAGCATACAGGAGATGCCTGAAGATGGAAATAAGAATTATAAATCCAAGCCTATAAATTTTTCGTTCTCATAACTCAATTAGCTGTAGATAGCTGTATAAAACTTAAAACATTGTTTTCGTTGCTGTTTGAAAGTTCAGGAATATTGGCTATTGTTACATCAACTGTTGATAGAAAACGTGACAAAATAGTGTGTAGAATATATTTTGGTCCATTTATAATAACTGCAAATTTGTTTTAAAGTACTCAACGAAATAATGAACAATAGTTCAATCGAGTGTATTTAAAAAATCAGTTTCTGAATAAGGTTGGTTGACTCATTAAGTCGTGAATGAATTATAACAACAGACGTTTCATTATCCCATGCAGAAGTAAAATTAGACTGTTTGCACCACCAATCAATGTTTAGAAAAAGGAGCACACTCGTGCATACGTATCTGTACAATAAGATCATTTTGAAGTTGCTAATCCCACTATCATTGAGATACTTATTACCACCAGGGGCTACATCTAAAAAACTACGATTTGCAACGCACTGGACATCTGACTCTCAAAGGGGCTTGGGTTCTAGTCAAAAAAAAAAAGTCAAAATTCTGCAAGCGCAACAGGCAGGCTGAAAAAAGTAGGCATTACATTCGAAAGTATCACATACCTGTTTATCTTCTGGTACTGTAATGCATGAAGCAGGTCTTCACCCCATTTGCTGTATTGGTTATCCCCTATAATCATTGACACTATACCTAAAACGATATGATAAAAAAATAAAAATAAGTTCAAAAAATAAACATTTTGGACAAATTAATGCACATTTTGAAAAGTTATGCAAAACTTGGGTTAGCTAGGTAAATGGGTAATAATTATTGTACATTGAAAATATTGTTTGAAAAAATTTAGCAATATTCAAAATTTTGTCTCCGACACTGACAAGAGTTTGAAAAAGGTTACTAAGGTTTAGATCACAATAAGCAAGAAAGAAAAAAATTTTGTGCAGATAGAAAACATTTTTTCTATCGGGACTCTCTGACTGCTAAATGCAAGGGACATCAAGTGATCAAAACAATGCCAGTCTGGATGAGTACGTGGGTCAAAGATGACAATATATCAGGGAGTTTTTCCTTTACCTGGTAAAAAACGCAGCATTTTCTGCAACGCTTCTTCTTTAATAGCTTCCTTTTCCTCTTCCGTGGGTTCTGGGAGGGGCTCCTTCAGTTTCCCATCTTCCCAAATCACGTGATACAAATCATTCAGATATTTCATCCAACGTTCCTCGATAACCACCTCATCAATAGCTCTTGAAATTTGCCTTTATTGAAAAATACAAAGATATAAGATCATAAATGCAGCTGAGAGGTTTTCTTCTGACTAATTTATCTATTACAAATGAGAAAAACCTGACTATGTTTTGACGGCCAAATTTCACAATTCTGGCCGTTTTTCAAAGCTGTTGACCGGCAAAAATTGATTTGGCCGAAAAAGCAAAAGTTGAATTTTGGCCGCATGTTGAAAGCCCCAAAAATCTAATGAAGCAAGAAACAAAGTAGAAGATAACAGAAAATTTAAATTGAATGCAAGTTGGAGCATTTTAAACAAACAAAGCCAAATTTAATTGCACTATCACTCCACAGAATTAGCCAAAATGTAGCTTTTTCGTATACTTTGCTTGGCTGGCCGAAATTGGCAGCCAAGCGTAAAATATTTGGCTGCCAACCATTCCAAGCATCTGGCAACCCTGACTGAGTACCCGGGTGAAACATAACTGCGAGGTATGTATATTCTGGATTCAGGAATTCTATGACCCGCTGGCAGCGCATTTATTCAGTGATAAACCGCTGAGATTAGGAGCAGCAAAGTCAGATAGGAGGTATCAACTATCGTATGTGACGCAACATATCGAGATATTTCGTGTGAACATTTGAAAATTTATTTGTTTATTAGTTTGATATTCTTAAAACCGCATAGCAAAGGAAGTTTTAAAAACCGAATGATCTGAGCAAATAGCAATTCGCTAATTCTAGTCTACGATCTAGCACCCATAAAGTAAGCAGAAATTCATATTTAAGCCATCATATATCATAGCTGCAAAACATGAAGTAGACTTTGAATGGACAATAACGAGTTACCCACCATTCCAACAAACTACCAAGGCTATAGAGAAGAGCCTGCTGGACATTTTCGTACGTCACCCAGCAGTCATGTCCCTTCAATGCTTGACACAAGAACGACATCACTGCATCAGAAAGAGGCCATGGTATGTCTTCGGCAGCTTTTCTTGCATCCAGTGTCGATAGAGTTTCAGTTTTCGACTTTGCAGCCAACTCATTTGTGAATAAGGAGGCAATGCCAACAGAAAATCTTAAAAAAACAAATTAGGCATAGTATTATCAAAAGAGTTTCATGAAGCAGTTCTAATCCATAAAAAAGACAACAATAAACTTTCAGTAATGGATACCACTTAGAGACACCTTTGCATTAACAAAAAGTCCCCAGTTAACGGACCATTCGATAACAAACATTTCGCCAAACCCACAACTTTCCAAACGGATATCTCTCTGATAGCAATGCAATTCAAATTAGACATTCCGTTAAAGGACTAAACCATTACAAGTTTGATACAAATCGTTAAGATGCCAGATTTTACGCGATAATATTTCCAACAAGAACTTTTTCTACTTTCCGACTAGAATGAACACGAAAACTAAAATATGGCTAAATGGAGAGAATTCTTTATTAAAAATTAGCAAAGATGCTAGAAAACCGACACGACCTAATGAAAGACAGGGAACTAACGCTGAATACAAAGGAGTGAATTAAAGGAAAGTAATAATTAGATTGCAGAAATATTACCTTCTGTCAGGACTTTCACCAAACAGTCCATTTTCGTTTCGGCTGGGTTCCGGACAATCTGAGCCATCACCCAGTGATCTGGGGCCGAGTAAATCAAGTGAAATTCCCAAAGAGTCTCGATTTGCTGTCTCCTGAAAATCTGCCCCAATAAGCTTAGGCCTTTGGAAAAACTCAATTGTACCCATAACATTCATTCTTTTCTGGTCAGTTGTCTCTCCCTCAGGTAACATGTCTCTGTGCAAGTGAACATCAATAAAACTTGAGAACCATGGAGACGAATGACGAACCTACAAAAATGAAATCACTTATGAGGAGAGGTAAGGCTACAAAACTAGTTAATACAAAGGATCAATGGTCCAAAATTAATTAGAAAGGTTAAGGCGTGTCTCGTATATTGCCCTATATATTAGGAATCAGTGAAAATCCTATACGGAATGTATCATGAGGTTTTAAGGCAGGTATCTTCTTAATCTGCCTGTGACCTCCCCAGTGCCTATTTGCTGTTGTCTGTGCAGGAAAGAGTCCAAATCGTTAGTCACGCATTGCCAAAGCAATCTATCAGTTATAGTTAAAGCATTGCAAATGCATGATATTCAGTGGTATACATAGTCTTATTAAATTTACATAATAAATGCAGTGAAATCCTAAAATCATAACACAGAAAAAGAAATGGTCTAATAGTTTGGCATTTGGAAAAGCCCTCTTCAGAAAGGGAATTTTTAAAGGAGAACTGACACGCAAAAATAAGTTTGGCTAAAACGGTAGTTTGTGACAAGCAAATTCCAGGATCGAAAAAATTTTTTAAATCACAGTTACCGTTTTTGAAATACAGGCGTTTTAAGTTGAGAAACGACAATTGTTCCGACAACTTGAGACTCGAGGCGAAAATCGTCACGAGTGGACGATCATCTTTGACGTCACAAGTGACATGTTCTCAGCACGTATTGTGTTTCTCTATAGAAACCTTTAACAAAATGCTGCGGACAAATGTTTATTTTGTGCATGCGAAAGGAGCTAATTTTGCATTTTTGACACATAATTGACTTTTTCAATAGTTTGGGACTCTGAATCGGAGTTTTATTACACTGATTTCGAAACAAATGGAGAATTTCAGCCGTCTGAGTTTTTGCTACCAACCAGCGCTGCCGCTTGGGCAGACAGTCGTCCCATGGCTCAACAGTGACGATATTGTAAACAAAGAACAGACTGGAAGTACAAACTGATATGGAATTTCTATTAAAAATAATGCTATTGCTACAATCTAAATGAGATCAGGTATCGTAAAACTAGAATTTTATTTCAGATTGAGGCGTCTTTGGCCAGACTGCTTTGTCTGTATGGCCTAAATTGGCTAAAATGCCCATGATGCCCTAAACGGAACTGCAAGTTATTCATTATTAATTAATGTAACATTCTATGATTGTTTTTCAATGTTTTAAACGCGTTAACTGTATAGTGATATTGAATAGTAAAGGCGGGTTAAAAGTCGACTTGTGCGGATTTTATGCCATTTTCACCCGGCGTGAAGGGTTTCGGGAACTGATAAGTTACCTGGCAGTCGAAAGATCTGGATTTACGAAATAGGCTCTTAGCTCTTAGTCAAAAACTTGATTTCTTAGTCGAAGAAAATGCTGTTTAGCTGTCATAGGAATATCAACTGGCGCATTATATTCTTTTGCAAGCAATTTTGACTTGGGTGGGGGATGGGCTTTTTGCAAGACTAGGTTATTCCCTAGTATCTCAACCTCTGTTAAAATACAATAATCAAGTTCAGTGAAATTATTATTTAGTCACACTCGCAGCTCCCATCAACCAAGGTTTTTTCTTGAATTCATATTTCTGCACCCAAAGCAGGTTGCAGGATCGCTTTTACCGCTGTCTCCACTAGATTTCGTTTGTCTTTTGGCTACTGCTTCAACCCCCACCCCCCATGTTGCGATTTTTTTGTAATTGTAAAAATAAAAACTTTGAAGAAACGGTATCAGTTTTCAAACAAAGTCGACTCCTTTTTTCACAAGCTTAGAGGTTCTTTCAATGTTTCAAAGCATGCTGGTTCGAAGATATCATGGCATGAAAATAAATTTTATGTGGATATAAGCGTCTTAGCAGACATGTAGCTAGGATTTTCTAGCCTCTATATACTTATAAATGTAATGCCTGACAATTTTTTGTCTTTTCACCGCGGACTTTTTTCAATAAAACACGAAACTTCACTTGTATTTTCACCGTTGCGGTGAAAGCCTTTACAACGGCATTGTTAACATGTCACTTGTGACGTCAACCGAGAATTTTAACAACTCCTGGCGATAATCTTGTTTCCGCTTCGGGAAATTCCCGAGTCCTGGCTGTGACGTATTTGACGGATAAAAGTGCAAATATCAGAAAAACGGCGAATCTAAGAAGAAAACTTTTTCCAGATTTGAAATCAGCGACAAATTTTGCATCGAATAAGCCAAAGTTATTTTTGCGTGTCAGTTCTCCTTTAAAGCTATGTCGCAAAAAAGCCTCCTTTTTAGTAAGTGTACATCTGCCAGCGTAGATTCAGTAGTGAAAGAAAAAAATTGTACATCTTTGATAGAAATTTTCTATCCATGTTTATTTAAATAGTTCAAAATAGTTTTTAATGTAAGCTCTGGTTTCTTCATTGGAAGTCTCCCACCCAGAAACACATTTTTGAAAATGTTCCTCGTCTTAAATGAATGCGTAATCGATTCGTGTTGTGCTGTCTCATAGATAATAAGACAAAATATTGCACTTACTAGTGAACTAGCTTCGGCATAGCCAAACATTCTAGGAACATCATATCCGTGAATGAAATACTGCGAGCTCTCTCCCAATCCTGCTACATCCTTGGACCCTACAACAAAAAGAAGGCCCTTTCAATCCCAAAGAAAAAAGCTTACAAGCATGGGGAACAAATACAATGATTCATGTCCACTTGACTACAAAACATTTCTACTGTTACAATATAGGGTAGACAGCACCCAAAAAAAAGATACAAGAACACAAGAGGAGTATCGAGATCATACCTGGAAAAGGGTTTTTCATGCTACCCATCATTTTATTCACCATCTGAAAAATAAAGAGTTTATATCAACAAAGCTATTTGAGTTTGAAGGAATTTCTACATAACAGACATCCCCAAACAACAGACAAAAGCCCGAGTACTACCCGGTTACAGTGAAAGCCTTGTAGAAGTTACATCTAGACAATGGGTACCTCTTTTCAAAGGAAAAATATCTGAGCCAAACAGATATGGACTAGAAATTGAAAATTTACTATCGACACAAGGAAATTTACCTGCTTCGGTTGAACCTCTTTATGTTTCAGAAAGGAAGCAACTCCATATCCTTCTGCGCCGAGAAATTCTTTAAACTCGCGACTGTTGCACACTTCAGGTCTGCTGACAAGGCTCTGTAGGTAAAAAAAACAAGGCAGAATTTATGATTCAATATCCTGAAAGCACTAGAAAACAAAAAGCATTCACAAACGTATGATAAATCTTAATAGTTGGTAAAGAAATGTGTTAGGATTTCCCAGTCATCGATACAATTAAGAGAAGCTAAGACTAGCATTAAACCTTATTTTGTGAAAGCTGTTAAAGGATTGGCGAATATTTTTAGGGCATTTAGTGAACATGTAAACTACCAACGTTCAATGAGTATTGTATCTAGCAGACGTTTAATTTATCAAACACTATAGTGTGAGGTTGGCTCAGTGATTATGCTCGCCGACTACAGACCAGTACAGCAGACAGTTTTGGGTTTGAGTTTCAGCAGTGATTAAACTTTCACTAAGAGTGAGGAAAGTCAAGCTAAGAAGTAACAAATAAAAATGATAAAAGACAAAGAAAATAAGTTCTTTAAGTACCACAAGATAGGCTTCCAAGATCTTTCTTCTTCCTGCAATGACATCTGGGTCCATTCTCCCAAAAGGCATGCCATACCGTCGATTAGGCTTGAGCACCCCTTTCATATAGGCCGACATGTGACTGTGAGTTAATCGATTGTGAAGGTACATAAACTCGCGGTATCTCCTCTTTATTTCCCGGATAATGGGGATACCATCTTTGGAATCTTCATTTTCTGATGATTTCTGGGATGCTTCTATCATCTGTACTTGATAAATTTCAGGCCAAATTCTGATATCATACTAAAGAGTGAATCACAAATACAGAATTACTAACAGCATTCTTTTGGATGCAGCATGGCTCACATTAGAACATGAAATCACAAGACATCTAAACCTGATTTGCTACATAAAAATAGTCTTGCCTAATTTACAATTAAAAGAATAAACGAAAATATTTTAAGAGAATGTTGACAAGGCAATTTCGTTATTTTATCACAAAAAATGCCATTAGGAAGACATGAAAATATAGCTTATCAAATAGCTTAAAAAGCTTGCAATATTGTGTCATAAGTCCCAATAAAGTCCCAATGCTAGTCCAATGCATTGGGACTTTATTGGAGACTGTCATTTATAATTTTACATTGGATTTGTTTGGAAACTGACTTGTAGAAAGAAAGGATGCATGTTTTGAGCCATCACAATGATTTGGTAAGTTTATTTTCTCTTGCTACTTTGTAAAAACATACTTGAATTGAATAAACAGCCATATGCATTTTAAACAAGCGTTTTCACTATCAAGAATTATTCCTGTTAGCGGGAACTGAGATATAACCAAAGAGAGGGAACTAAGATCTTACGAACCTCTTAAGTCGAAAAAACACTGTAAAAAGTGTTACCAGGTGCCAAATTAGACTATGTCCCCATTCACAATATGATTATTCGAAGATGGCATGAAAAAGTGGAAATATGGTGAGAGGTTAGCAGTTGCTTATTGATAAGAACAAAAGAACAAATCAAATGTGTCTTTCTTCCTTTTCACGCTGCTTTTGAGCCATCTGCCAATTTTGCAGTACCAAAAACATGAATAAGATTTTTCATAAAAGGCCTACTAGAAAACTTAATATTAATGGCAACTTTTGCTTACATGAATACTGTAAAGTGTGTATTTATTTCCTCCAGGCTCCCATCCTTTCTCAAAAGCAACTTCAGTGGTGGGAATGGATATCATCTGCATTGGGTACATCCATGCAGAGACAAACATCTTGCTTGGGTGGGGAAGAATCACTTCTCCTTCATAAACTGCTATCACCCCTCCAGGCTTGATTTTTGATACTATTGAAGGTTCCGCAACTACTGATATATCATCCCCTAGCTTTGAACCATCTTGACTATCCAGAGATTCAGCAACAATAGATAGTGAGTCATCAAACCTTTCATTGAATATTGAATGAGCATCCATAAAACAATCATTAGGATCAATATCTTCACTGATTTCATCTGCAACTTCATCTGCTGCATTGATTTCAATTTTCATAGCTTCCTCGTTCCATTCTTTAACAAGATTTTCATAAGGTAATACATTGCTTGGTGTTTGTATAACGTGCTGCAAAAGACTCTCATCACTGTCTGTTGTACCTAAAAGAAACATTATAACTTATTGGTTTCAAAACCCTTTTTGGAAATTCATTCTTTGTTATTTGCAAATGATTTCTTATTACTGAATGTCTGTAATTCGACAACAGACATATTCATACTGAGTGAAAATAAAGAAAAAAAATTTCATTATCAGACTAAAGAGTGTCTAAAAAACTGCACAATGGCTGAAAAGTTACTAGTAGCCCACATCTATCTGTCTTTGCATTGCAGGCATTTCTTTATCTACACTTGATATGACACAAATGAAAGAAATTACTTCATTATATGACCTTGTTTTTATATGGAAAAAGCTTGTTCAATTCTCAAAAAAATCTATGTGTAGTACAACTACAAAGAAAAAGTAGTGAATTCAAAACAAAATAATCAAATAAAAACAAACATAGTTCTACCTGAAAACGAGCTTTGAAATTCTCTTAGGCGGGCTTCACTTTCATTACCATTATCATTAACACTTTGAATCTTCTTTCCCTGGAACTTAAACTTTTCCAAAAACAATCTTTTCTTTTTATCACGAGAAAGGGGATGATGAGTCTTTTTTTCAGTAAGGTCAGGTACACTATTCCCTCTTTCATCATCAGAGCTGTCAATTATCTCTTCTTTTGCCATGATTCTTCTCAGTCTCAATTCTTTCAAAGACTTTAGAAATTTAGCTGGCATTCCTGGTTTTAGAGTCATATACTTTTTTGGAGGTGACCGAGTCCTGCTTTTAAAATCCTTTGCTGACAACTTAGGTGCAGATTCACTTTTAAATGGGGTCTTGAAGTGTTGTGCGTTAGTTGGCTCACCAGAACTCAAATCAAAAGCACTTGCAAAGGTTGTAATTGATGGGGCTTTTTCCAACCGATTTCTATGCTCTTTTGTATCAGATTCTTCAGTTAAGTCGTATTTCATATCATCAAGACATTGTGTTGAGCTACTTTGATCAAAGTCATTTGCAGAAGAAAATTCAGAGTCACTTCCCTTCATAGAGACAATATCAAAGCTCTCAACACTTGTGCTTTTTGTATCTATTTTCAACTTAAGCCTTCTCAAACTTTGAAAAGCAGCATCATCATTACCATTACCCATGCTCTCACTGGAAGCTAAAAGTGTACTTTCACTGGCTATACTTGCAACTGAATCATCTAAATCTGTGAGACTATCACTTTCACAAGAAACAAATGATTCAACATCACTGTCATTGTTTACCACTTCCTCATCATCTACTTCTGGATGGTAAAAATGGCCACATGACAAGCCACATTCATGATCAACAACTTTTTCGGGTGTTGACTTTGGGTCAATGGTTAACACCGCTTTACCATTTTCTAATGGATTAGCAAGTGCTGTCATTTCAATGCAAGTAGGGCAATCTGGAGCAACCTCATAAAATACATTCCTCTCAGGAACAGAATGAATCTTTACAAATTCTTCCTTATTATCTTCATTTGTTTCAAATTGGTCTTTCACAATATCAATATCTTTATCAATTGAAGCTTTAATTTCTAAGTAATCATGATTTTCAGGAAGGCTAAAGGCAACACTTCCTTCAAAAGAATGAGTCAATTCTGGTAAACTACTATGTCTTTGCATGATTGTTCTGCTTCTTCCAGATGTTAAGCAAGATGGAGAAACATTGCTCCCTATGGCATGCAGCTTTGCTTTTACTTGTTCTTTAAACAAATCTTGGCTTTTGTTCATTTGTTTATAACTTACTTTGCGATAGTAACTAGATCCTGGTGGAGGACATTCACTCCAAGCCTCATCTTCACCATTTTCTCCAATTTGTACAACCTTACTTTTAGTATTATGCTCTGCAAAGGTAAGAATTTCTCTGTCATTTAAACCTCTGGCATTATTACTAAACCTTTCAAGTTCATTAACTGATAAATCAACAACTTGTTGATTTTTTGAGTTTGAATCCATTGGTGCAGAAGAGCTTCTGAATTTAACTGGTTCAACTAAATGTTCACTCGTACCTTGGGTATAATTTGGAATTGATCCATATTTTGCTCCTTGTATAGGATAGTCTAAATTTGGCACTTTCTTCCTGTCACTTTCTTCATGAAGTTTGACCATCATGGAGCCATAAACAGGTGCTGATGATCTTGCTTCAAGTTGATTTTGTCTCAAGACACGACCAAAGGCTTCAAATGATTCATCTTCTGATGACCATTCTGTTGTTGAATGTCTTGGAGTAGCAAATTTTGACTCAAAATTATCTGAAATCTCTTGTGTTTGATCAATTGATGAAAACGATGACTGTTTTGTCCATTTTGATGCACTTCTCTTTTCTTTCACAGCTTCCATTTTTCTCCCTTCCGTTGCACTTTCATACACATCACTATCGCCTTTATTCTCTGAATCTTCAATTTCATCCAGTTCATCTTCTAAAACAAGGTCTTTTTCTAATTCATCTTTCCAATTTTGCAAAATCTGCTCTATTGGAACCGGATCCTCAAAAATATCAATCAAGGCTTTATTTACAAAATGTGGATCAGAAAGCAAATCAACCAATCTTTTTAGGCCTTGTATTGCCAAGATTTCTCTTAACATGAATCTACCCCCTTCACATGAGAAGCTGTTTTTAGGTAGCAGCACATAAAGCAAAATGTCTGTTATTCTTTTTAAAAAGTCTATCATTGCACCTTGACTTTTAGATGAAACGTGTTGGGTAATCCGTGTCTCATATAATTCAGTAACGCATTTTTCAAAGTCACTTGCATTTATTCCAGGGTATTTGCTATTCACTACATCTCTGCAATCATTAAATATCTTCAAATGCGAAGTAAGAAGATTAATCAAACTAACTGCTGTCGAATGTGTGTCTACACGGCAAATCCTCTTGTACCCCTCTACAGCTATTTGCTCCAGAGCCCTTCTTGTCTCATCAACAAAATCTCTGTCTTCTGGACAAACCTCAATATACCAGGATTCTACAAATTCATTCATTACTCCATCGATAATAAGTTTTAGTTTTCTAGCAATAGGCCTAGGCAAATCCTTGAAAGATCCAGTTGAAACTTTCAAAGGCTGGAATAAGCTACCCTTCTTGCGTCCATTTATATTATCATTTCCAATTCCTCTGTTAGAAGTCGCTTGGAATTTTTCGATCAGTGAAAACAGGAATTCAAAATCAAGTTGAATCTTAAAAACAAAACATATGAATGTGGCAACGATTGCGATAAAGACGAAGGTAAGACCTGTCACAAACAATGAACCACTTCCATAAACAAGTATCAACAAGAAAGTCACGAGAATAGGCCCAAATCTTTGTGCATGCATGTTGAAGTCACTTCCAAAAATCTGTGATGATTCTACAAACAAACAGAATTCAGCTAACTTTTTCCCTGTAGTGGAATGTATTTGTTTCCTGAAGAAGGATGGATCTTACTTTATTGAAAACAAAAAGATCCATGCTGACAGCGACTCTTCTTCTTATTTCAACGAAAACATGGCAGTGGAAGTGCTATGCTCCTACACAGCTACACTCAATTTTGTTGTGCCTACGCAGAGCTAACTGGTCATTTCCAAAGGTATGACGTCACATAAATTTGTATAACCGAGTTCAAGGACCGAGATACCGGGGGCAGGGAGGCCTTGGCCCCACAAAAAACTAAGTGTTATAATTGAAATACTTTTAATGTGAAAAATATGGCTGTTTTTCACTAATTGATCAGGGCTTGCCCCCAAACAAAAAGTTGTATCTCGGTCTTTGACTGAGTTTAGAATTTGGGCTTCGTTCTTAAATGTAACACTGATCCATTAGCAAAGCATAATTCTTTCATCTAGCTAGATCTAGTAAATCTGCAACAGAATTAAGTGATTTTGTGCTCAAAAAGTCTTTGTTGCTCTTAGGGATAATGTCTGGTTGTCTTTAGAATCAAAAGTTAGATTGTTCTTTCAAAAAGATTGGTCGAAAATAAAAAATTCTACCTATAGGTATTGATAACATCGCATTTGGGTACTTTATTTTTACTCTATTTGACAGATTGCTAATGGCGATTCAAATAAATCAAGCCCAGAATATTTTCTTTATTATTTTATCTTCTGTTAATGTTCGCACTTCATGAAATGCTGGTTTCCCCGAAGCAATTCATGTGTTTTGGTCGTTTTGGTTGCCTCAGGCAATGCTCTTTATCTTTAAAGATCAAAAGCTATGAAAACTACATGCATTCTAAGTTTTCTGCCTGCCAGCAATACAATACTTGACTTCAGTCTTGATTGAGGTTTTGATAAACTTGGCAAAGTGTCGAGTATTGATTGAGTTCTTGACGCAAAGTTTTTGATTGGTATTGAATTACATCTTCATGTTCTTTCAGATCATATTTGTTCTTTGAATATTGAGAAGTCACAATTTATTAATTTAAGATATCATAGTGACATGTGTACCCACCACATAAAATGAAAGGCTAAAAAGGCTGGCTGATAAGTACAAACAGGTTACTAGACTCATCTTCCCTAAAGCTAGCATCTATTAACTTTCCTAAGCACCAGGCAATTGTGGGGCGTTTTTAATTTTGGTAAAATGTTCTGCCAATAAATAAACACATCCCCATTTGGTTCACAAATCACTTTATTTATTTTGCGTATTCAATCTTTGCCAAAGCCAAAAAAGACGTAATAAATAACCAAGTCACGATATCTTGTTGGAAATTTTCTCTAGACCCAACAAATAAGAAGCCCTTCTTTAAAAATTTGTGGGCACTATTGCGAGAGCTATAGTACACAATACTTTCAATTCACAGAGACATTTTTGTCCCGTTTCCCAGGTTCCCAGAAAAGATAATATTTTTTGCAGGTCTGTGCTGAAACAGTTTTTATGCAGACTTCGAAGACCTTTATGGGTAAAATTGGCATTCGTTTTCATAATGTTTCCGCTGATTTCTACTTTTCTACTTTTCCTTGCAAAATGTTGCAACTAAAGACATGCGGAACCGGGAAAAATTCTGACTGATACGTGGGTAAGAGACTCCAATGGAAGAAATCGGATTCTCGATCATTATTTATAACAGTCCGAGTCTGCCCTAATGATGTAAACCCGAA
Organism: Rhopilema esculentum; assembly: GCF_013076305.1. The sequence goes on from NW_027019640.1 coordinate 8,007,987, forward strand.
TATAAAGTGCTGGTGTTTCAAAAATCAAGTTGTAATTAATACTTAAATCCTGCAAATTTTATTAAATCATATCTTTTTTTTAAGTATGAACTTGGAAAGTTCCCAAAAGAATAGGAAAAAACAGTTTATCCTACATTGAAGGGTCTTGCGCAAGCGGAACGCTTTGCGACTTTAATTCATAGAACCGGTCTAATATCGAAACATTTCTCAAGACAAGCATAACGTTAAGCATGGCGGTTGGTCAAGAGCCTTTAAAAAAGGGGTTATCCATTACAACATTGAGAGGTATTGTAGAAAGAGTCAACATTATGTTTTGGAAAACAATTTTCAAATATTCATAACAGACATACAAATCAGTTTGCAATTACAACACTGGAACACTAAAAAAAAATTTGACAGCCAGTTAGTAACTTTGAACTGAGCTTAAGATTACATAAACATTTCACGCTTTGAGGGGCAAAAGACCTTAAGATTCCAGATCAAATATACATGATAAAATAAAATGCATTTTTTCTTAGCAAACAATTTAAGCAACATTTTATCTCTTTTAGAAGAATAAACTTTGACAGTGCGAAATTCCAGCTATTTAATTTGTAGCTAACATTGGTGCTTGGTGCTCAAGATGTCGCCTTTAGACTTGCAGAAGATATATTATTTCCATATCTTACGGAAGGTTTAAGTAATCAGAGTGGAATCTTATGTCTCTAAAAGGCAAATTAGTCACAATTTATACTTTATTTCATTAGAGTGAAAAGGGAAATAGGAATTTTTGTTTTACTTTTGATTTATCATGCAGTTGTTGCCTACGAATAGTCGATAAAACATTTGAATTATAATAACATTGTCGATGGTTTTTCTAAATAGCTTTTAAAGTGCTGCAACCATTGCGCCCCGACAGCGCCATCAACCACTCGGTGATCGCAGCTCAACGTAACACTCATCATGTTCGCTACCTTGTACCTACCAAAAAAATATGAAAATTTAGCATTAATAAAAGCAAAAAAACAAGACTGTACTGTAACAATTTAAAAAAAACCAAGAAAGCTAGAAAACTAGTTTTAGTGGTCTTAAACAGAGCGAATGAAAATTGTAATTTCTTTGTAAATTTTCATAAATTGTTTTGTTAAATATTCATGACTTGAAAAAGGGAGAGGAATTTCCAGACTTTTTTGATCAACTTTTTCTTGATGGCTTGTTAAACAGAAGAGAAACATCAAATGTAAAATATATCTAACGAACAACTAAAGATGTCTATGACATATTTCATAATCAAAGGGGAAAACGGACAAAATACCAGGTTGAGGAAAGTGAAGGCCCGATATTTTTGGTTGAAATTGAAGAAACAAAACTTTCCAATACAGATAATCTAAACAACAGTTATCTCCTACAAACGGTCATGCCAAAACAACAGAAAAATAACTTTGTCCAGACTTCTAGTTCTGTTTTCAATGTCTATTAGCCTCCAGGCAAAGGAAAGTAATTCCGGTAGTAAAGTTACAAGGAAAAAATATTAAGAGTGAAACACGCAGTAGCAACTTAAAACCGTCCTGTTTTATATACCAGAAGCGAGGTTTGTTTATAGCTGACAAAAAGTAAGCATATTTAAACGAGGTTTCAATCAGACCCGAAAAAGATTTCAAGGAAAGCATCGAATATCAATATAATCATGAAAACAAAAGATAAATTATACAATACCCTTTCTCGTCACTTTCATCAGGAATCAAAGCTTTCTCTGTTGTACCAACAGCAAGAATGCAGCTCTAGATAGAAATGCAAGCAAAACGGAGGTAGTACATTGCAAAACGCTTAGATAAAAAAAACGGCAATACAGCTAAGACCTGGCTATGTTGTTGTTGTTGGAAATTTATTTTAATTCGATATAAAAACAATAGCTAGCAATATATTCATAAATATACAATGTTAACTAATCAAAATCGAGCATAGCTATCAATTAGTACATTAAAGTAATTATAGATATTAAGTTAAAGATTAATTTGCATTTACTGGCAGAAGCTGACAGGCAATACATTTGCAAATCGGTCCGTCCCATTGTTTTATTAGATTCTTAAAACTTTTTAAATTTTCTTCGGATTTCAGATCGTTGGGTAGGCCATTCCAGATCTGTGGCCCGATTGACATAAGACTTTTGGATCCAAATGTTGTTAGATTAGGTCTAACATGGGCTATGTAAATAAATACAGCTAAAACATTGCAGATCTTTGGAAATTGAGAAGTCCTTATAGCTCATCGGAAAAACAAAATAAAGCTCAATAAAGGATCAGTAATGGCAGCTGACATGACCACACTAAAGGCGTGACATCATAACTTCTTGCCCATAACTCTGAGTAGCAATTCATTTTTCTTTAACTTTTCATGTTATAATCAGTTCTATTTGCCATCTTGAGTATCACAAGTGCTATAACATTTTAACAATACTTTTGAATGGCATTTTGCAGCATGAGTACGTGAAATATCTTCAAAGATTCTCGTTTTACAGAGTATTATGTAGCATAGTAGCCCTTATCAATACATCTATAACTGATAATTGTTTTGCCATTCACCACAAACCAGCAAAGTTACATCCGAATATTTGAACGCTCTGTTGCTAACACGATTCATCCCGAAATTTTAAAGAGAAAAACAAAACGCACTTGAAAGTTCACGAGTGCTTTACGCTCTCCTACCCGGAACAGAGAGACAAATTCTCATAATAAAACAAACTATGTGCAGCTAGAATAGTAGGCCTATTTACAGTTCTTTTGCACAATGGCCAAGACTACTAATCTGGTAAGTGCAACCCGGAAAAGGAATCATTTCTTATAACAAACCTCAATGGAACAAGCATTTGAAAACTTTAATACACGATGTGTACCATAATACGTACCTGGGGAGGGTTTATAACTGCAGAGAAATTCTTTACTCCATACATTCCGAGATTAGAGATAGTAAACGTGCCACCCTTGAAAACAAGAATGGGAAACGATAGTTGGTAAAGATACGATACTAGAAGGGGCAATAAACCTTGTTACGCCTCCTTACTACACCTGAATGGCTAAAGCAAGCACAGATGACTTGCTTCATTCAAAAACTGTGCATATTATCCTTCAATCAAACGAAAAAATACTAAAACTGATAATTTCACTGAAATCAGATTTTGTAAAACGAGCATTAATCTTTGATGCTCGCACTTAGCCAAAAATTTAAATTAAAATATAATTCTATGCCGCGAAAAGCATTGATGTACATACCATTATTTATACGAAACGACAGTGATATCATAGCAATAGTTTGTCGTATAAAATTTATTAAAAGGAACGACAAAAGGTGGTCACATGTGAGACAGATCCTTCCATCAAAGTTGGACTGCATATCAGTGGGCTAAATTATGATATTTTGTGGCATATAGCAAGACAAGTAGCAAGAATTGGTGGATAGAAATTAAGGATATGAATCAGAAACTAAATGACGCATACCACAAATTCATTAGGTTGCAGTAATTTGTTTCTAGCCTTCTCAGCCAGAGTTCTAACATCAGTGTTGATATCAACGAGTCCCTGTAATACCAGAAACAAGTGTATTAAGTTTCCAAATTACAGGAAAACAAAGAAATAGATAGACAATTAGCAACTATAACAGATTAAAAGCTGCAAATACTGTAAATCCTCGAATTACTTCCAGAGATTTGAAATACTTTTGGATTGAGGTTAATTCGAGAGTGGAGGCTTAAATGAGAGCGGGTGATTTAGCTTCATTGTCATTTTTACAAATTCAGTCTGAGAAACAACATATTCTGCAAATCGATGTTGACAAAGAAAACATTGTGAAGATGCTTCATTTATTCAAGACTTTCATTTTTCGTTAGTAACGTGATTTATCGTAGAATACAATATTCTATTTAAAAATTGGCATTTTAGAGTGGAGGCATTTTCAAAGGGGGTTTAAACGTGGTTGGTTAATTCATGTAATGACGATCTCGCATCTTGGTCTTCAAGATACGAAGGTATCTGCATTTTAGTTAAGCTTTTAGTGCTCATTCAGATGAGGGTAACAATGAAGTTTGTAATAAATGTGAACTAATTAACCCCAAACAATCATCCATAAAAGCAGTAGAAGCCATCATATTCAGCGCATCTGCTATCGTGTATTAATATTCAAAGGGAAAGCAGATCTTGACTTCAAGTTGAAAGTGGACGCACGGGTTGAGTGAGAGATGGCTGACAATTGGCTGAAATGCGAATGATTATAATGATACCTTTTTATCAGCATCGAAAACAATTGGTGTGATGAGACCGTTGTCCGTGCTAACCGCAACACTGACATCGACGTTATAGTATCTAGAATCGAAGATAAGATACGCTTGAGAAATTTACGGCGACATTCATATTCAACTTTGCAGTACGTTAGGGCATTGGCTTGATCGTACCTAAAAGTCTGACTGCTGTAATGATTAGTATAAATTTGGATATTCCACAGGTTCATTGTAAAAAGTGTTACTGAATACCAAAGATACTTGGAAGTAGATTAGGTTGCAAAAGCAGGTAACTATAACAGAGCTTAGGCATCAAAATTTGATATCTCTGCTAGCTTTATAAATATCCCTCATTTCTAGAATGGGTAAAAATGAGCCACTATCACTTAAACCTACAGTTATTTTTATTGCGTAACATTAAAATTAGCACAAAACCAGAGGGTTTAGCAAGTTAGTGCAGGGAGGCTTCAAATATGAAGAACTGGACAGTTTTTCGCTTATTTTACCATTTCTGCTGATCACTGCAAGCCCCATCTAGAGTAACTAGAGTAACTACAAGTAACACATTTAAACGTTCAAATGTTTTCATGATAGAATTCTATTAGTAATTTGATAAATGTATACTTCCACCTTGGGTGCTTAAAGGAGCACTGAAACTACCTTAAAGGGCACTGGCAGATAACTCAAGGGGTATAGTGCCCCTCATACCCCCGGTCTTTATGTTTCTGCTATAGTTGAAATGGCAAAAAAATTCTGCAAACCTTCTGATAAATTCTCCCATCCAAGAGGAATTGCAATCAGGCACTTTCTTCAATGCCAATGAGGATGCCTTTATGATGAAATCATTCACTGACAGTTTGTAACTGTCCTTTGCCAATCCGTTCAGATCTTGTCTTAATCTGAGGAAATAATTAAAGTCAAGAAAGATTTGAAGCTTCTTCCATGACAAAAATAATTCTATTATTGATATTTATGATATAATGATATTGTGATAAAAACTAATTTTTATTCCTAATTTTTTAAACACGGTTGTCCTGTCAGCTAGAAGAAACTGGTTTTCTTGGGTCCGCGAAAAAACTTACAAATTGAAAGGTCAAATTAAGAAATTAAAAATTTCCTGATGATCGCATTGAGCGTGGAACACAGAGTAGCAACTTACAACTATCCTGTTCTATGCACCAAATAGCGCGTACAGCCCTGCCTATACGGTATCGAGCACTTTATGAAGCCAAGTAAACAGCAAGTTTCGTTAAAAACTAAAAGATATACTTTTATCCTTGAAACGAATTATGTTGCTTACAGCTTCAAGCCTTTGTCAGAGTTTTTTTAAAAGCATAAAGGGGAGAAGCATTTTGTGTTCAAGTCAAGCTGTTTCCACAACTTAGCACCACGAAACCAAATTGCTTACTCCCATTATAAATGAATCGATGACAAGACGGTACGTATGTAATGAAATTTAAGTAAAAAAATATTCAGTTTGTTAATCGTATTACTATCGCTATGAAACTAAAACGATGACAAATGCGTTATAAGGTAACAAAAATTTCCTACTTTGCCTAAAAGCATTTCAATAAGTAGCATTCTCGAGTCCGAACCAACAGTAAGAAGCTTTTAAAATCAATTTCAACACTTTCTTTAAAAGACAACAAAGAGTATATTTTGCAAAAATATTTCTTCTTGAAGAGAGACTGTATCAGCCCCTGGTTCAAGAGAAAATAACAGGTAGGTTTGCCTATTACATCCTGTCTTTTACTATATTGATATCACGTGGTTACCTATGTGTCAATATAATACAATTTTGCTGCTTTTACTATTGAACATTTCAGTTACTTTTTATGTTGACAATTGTACTTGCTCACGAAATTATCTTTCAAAGATAACATATGAAAAAAGATCGATAAGGCAAACACAAGCCATTCACTATCTCTATTTCTATCATCGTGTCTCTATCAAAAGACCCTTAAGGCAAAGTTAGGCAATATGGCATTATTTCTTGGCCTGACATATGCGCTTCTTCTATTAGCTTAACTCACTGCATTCAAGCCAAGTCTTTCCATGCAATCCTTGTGGGGACTAGAGGGCAGTCGTTCACGAAATTTCGAAGTCTTTCAAAGTCTTTCGAAGACAAGGTCAAAAGATCGGTATTTTTCACGGCAGTCCTTAGTCTGATCGTTCGGAAGGACGACCAGAACGACACACTGGAACGAGTTACACGCCAAAAACAAAGTTCTACAAAGTATAGGAACTGCATTTGATTAAATTGACCCTTCTGCTAGATATGAATTAAAAATATGATTAAGAAAGTATGGAAGACTTACTTTAATACATTATCCATGTTTACATCGATTGATAAATAGTAATGAGGGATTGTCTGTTTTGCCTCCAGTAATCGCTTAGCTATTGTCTGCAAAAGAAAAGGGATTGGAATGAGAATTATGCAACGAGGTACGATAGCGAGGCCAACAAATAGCTCCATATTTACATTCTGATAGGCTCCAAATGCAACACGACAGCAAATACCACCATTTGCAACTAACAACTAACGTACGAGTCTGTGGCTTCACTTACGAAGGTGAGGTCATTCGATAGACATTGGCACGTTAAATGTACGTAGCAGTAAAAAAATTGGAACTTTATTTTCACGTTAATTGGTTCATTTGTCAGAATGCAAGCATTTATTACTCAAAAACTATACACTATATTTGAAAACAAGCAGCTAATTCTTGATCAGCCGGTTGAATTCAATAAGATTGGCTAATAAATAGGGATTGTCTGGAGAGGCCAGTTAGCGTCAACAAAGAAAGTATTATACATTGGAAAAACTTTTCATAAATCAAAAAAATTTTTAAAAAGATGTTATTACAAATTAAGAAAATTTTAAGTAAAAAATAATGTCGATGTTTACTGACCTTTCTCATGCTTGATAAGTCCATGTCTGCATATTTACCTACATGGAAACACAAGATGTATAATACTCTTTGCTGACAAATAAAATGCATAATTGGATCAAACCCGTTGGTAGCAGTGAGTTTTGCAGAGATAGACCTTATGTTAGCAAAGAAAAGACTTTATCCAAGATAAGACTTAATGTTAGCAAAGAAAGTTAATATTAAAAAATGGAATGTTGACTGGAACGTTAAAAAGTTTGCCGTATCTTATTTTCGTTGTTTTATCAAATACAAACTTATAAGAACTGGAGTAGACGAGTAGGGAAAATCAATTCAGTTTGTATCATGTGCCTAATATTTTTCAATTCTTCATAGCACTAAGGTCCTGTCAATTCATCTCTATCTAACTTGGAAGCCACTTACCAAATTAAAGTTTTACACACAGTAGGAGAAGCTTTTTAAAACGTTTTAGAATATAAAGCTTTAGTTGAAAAACGTATATGCCAAAGTAATAAATAGGTGATGACATTTTTATGCGTAATTTCAACTTCTTTACTCGTGCATAATTTGAATATCGTATGAGTTGAAGAGAAAAAAATTTTGAACATTAGGCAAAGGTAGGTTAGATTATACATGCATTAACTCAGGTATATATACTAAAAACATTAGGGGGAACATATTTAACAATACCTTCTGTAACAGTGACCCTGGGAGGAGGCTGTACAGGAATTTGCGAACGAGCAGCAGCTGGCGCAGGCGCAGCCTTTGCTGTTGCGTTTTCGACGTCTGAAACAGTAATTCTGCCACCAGGTCCACTTCCACTGATTAGCTGCTTGACAAAAAGGATGCAGTAAATAAAGTAAACAATCTTTTGGTGGTACGAAAATTGAAAATGGCTTTGAAAAAACAAATATTTTAGTATACTAAAGACGTTCGTCTGACACTAGTCAGAGTATAAAACGTCAGAAACTCCATGCTAGGAAATATATATACCCAGTTGTGGATCGAAATAGATCAGTCAAAAACGCAATCACGTGAGTGTTGAGGTTGCCCAATCAGTGCCGTTTGCCTATTGAGAATGTTACCAATGGAGCGCTCAGGTGAAAACGAACTCCTTCTGTCTACACAATAGCGGTTTTTCCGTGCTTATGTAGATAGATTTCAAAATTGCTGGAGTGGATGACGATGAGGCTTTACCAATAATCCGAAACATGTTTCCATTGTAGTTTTTTGCACAATCTGGGTTTTCCAGGAAATGTTCTGACGTTCTATACTCTGAAGAGCTAATAAAGTAAAAGTTAGTAGGCTTTTATGGTAAAATAATTCAAAACTCAGGCAAAGGCCTAGATCCTCTCTTTTTGGCAATAAATCATAAAAAGAATAAAAAATCAGGCTTTAAAATAAAAAAATTAAAGGCAAATAATTAAAAAGATTAAAAATGACTATAATATTTATGCATAAGAGGTACTAAAAAGCCAACTATATGGATGCAAAAACTAGCAATTACCATACGTAAGTGAAGAAAAAATAAGCATCAGTTTGAGGATTCACAGAGGAGAGGGAAAACAGTGAATGTAAAAGAGAAAGGGGTTAAAGTAACAAGAAGTAGCAAAGATAGGTAATACGAAACAGCCATATACAAAACAAAAAGAAAATCGTCATGGGGATCATTTTGTATTTCATTACACAGACAAAAATACTAAAGCAGTATGGATGAAATCTTTTGGAATTAAGATCTTTATGTTTCGACAGACGAGTGTAGGAAAAGAGATAACCTTCTAGCCATTTTTCTAAAATAACGAAAGAGACATCTTGCACTCCATAAAATGCAAGATACCTTGGTTCACCAAAAAGAATCGTTAAAAGAATTAGAATTATTCCTGAATAACGATAATATAGTTAGCAAATAAATTTAGTACCAGAATGAAAATATATTAGTTTGATTGTTAAAAACACGAAGTTTCAAGCATGTACTCGTTATCAAGTGGCTAGAAAAGAAACGAGCCGAGCAAAGGGAAGGCGAGATTCGATAAATAGAAAAGAAAGCGAGATGCGACGCAACCGAAAAAACAGAATAGGGGAACGGGATGAAAGTAAGAAAAAAGTAGGAAATAGATATAAAAAGAAATTATTGAAGGAAATTAAAATGTTTATTGAGACCATTAGAATAAAGAGTTTTTAGACTAAAAATTAAACGTTTCTCCAAAGCCCTCAGTTTGGTGGTGTCTGGCGGTGCATGCAATAAGCCAAGGATGGACAGGTCGGCAGTAGAATGATTGGAGGAGTAATTATTCCCACTTGCAATTAATTCCTCCATCAATTAAATTCATACAAGAGTGCTAAGAGAAGTGAATTCTTCTTGCATGAAATTCGTTGTAAAGAACTGTAGTGAAAAAATGAATTATAAGTCTTAGCAAGTAAAGATTTTAAGCAATATTGGTCATGTAAGAGCAGCAAAATGGAAAATTAGTTGCTTCACAAATAAAAAAGGGCTTTAAATCACTAGAAGGTACTTCTATTCCCTAGCAAATAATGTTTTGAGAAATTCTTTGTACATTTAAAATAGGTTTAAACTCACGCTAAGATCAAGTCCTTTTTCCGCAGCGAGCTTCTTTGCCAATGGGCTCACCATGATTCGTCCATCTGTTTTAACAGGAGCTGATTTTGCATCTTTGGCTGGAGAAGGCTCTGGAGCTTTTGATGGTGGTGGCTGAAGAAATTCAGGACTACTTTAGATTTGAAAAGTTTACGAAAAAAGCAGTTTGTCAGGCTAATACAATGTCACATCTATAGTTTGTTTACATTTTTATCATTATTCATATCGAATAAAGAGTGATGCTGCTTGGAACAAATGTAAAAAAAAGGATGCATTAAGAATGGTACAAAGACTTTTAGCTTGTGTCTATATTTTTCTAACTGTAATATGCAATTTCCCAATTCCTGCAAATTATAGGGCAGGGACATAGTAAACAATGATAACTTGAAAGGGCACAACTTTTGGCAGCGAAATTTTTTTTTAACAAACCGGGTTTTCATTAATTTTTGAAGTAGAAGGCGCCCTGGTTTCTATGTTTTGGTTATAGGGTTATCATTCATAAAATCCTACAATATAGCAAAACTATTAAATAGTGGCACTATATTATGTCTAGAGGTGGACAATTCTGGTAAAACAGTGGTCTCCCGCATATGGCCTGTGGCCTCCCAAAACAAAACTCTGGCAACAGGGGTAGACATTTCCATAAAAAATTTGGTTGCCTGTTGGTTACCATGCATAACGATAAGTGGTCTCCTGCAGATAAAAACCTGATGTCTCGGGTGCTTGGAAGATCGATTTTCCACCATCGTATATCACGATAGGATTCTACTTGTAATTTGATGCATGCATACCTCCACTTTTGGTGCTTCTGGGACTGGTTCTTCCTTTTTCGGAGCGGCCTCTACTGGAGCTGCAGATGCAGGCAGGGTGTAATCTTTAAAAGCAGCAATATCAGCTTCCTCTTCAACAATTATACAGATTATCTAGTGAATAAATGTTCAAATATATACACAACGAACAAAAGAAGATAAACATAGCTTTTGAAAACTTTACAAAATGAAACTAATTTCTTTAGTAAGAAATGCATATATAATTGATCATTCATTGTTCAGGACAGTTTAAATGCCATTATCTGAAAACGTATCGTTGAAATCAATTCTGCATCTGTTTCCCTTTTAATTGATCCCTTTAAATTTGAACCCCTTTTTCTTTCAGGTAATGTTGGTGCATTTATATCATTCGTGCTTCAAAAACATGCATTCAGCATTGAATAGGGGAAGGGGAAGAAATTATTTTTCAAGGAAAGAGAAAAGCTAAACATTTCTTGAAAAGTCTCAAAAACTACTTATGCCAATAATTGTAGCTGTATCTTGTTTGTTACTTTGTTAGATTTGATTTTATGTTACTTTACCGTGTTGTATCATTACCATAGCATATAAGTTGATTTTAAATAAAACTTCTAAGGACATACTTCCTTAACTGGTACATCTTTTGTGCCGCCTGGAACTAAAATCTTGGCTAGGTATCCTTCCTCTGGTGTTTCCATTTCCATTGTTGCTTTGTCTGTTTCTATCATAGCCAAAACATCACCTTCATTTAGTCTTTGACCTTCTTCCTTTTCCCAGCTAACGATTGTTCCACTCTCCATTGTTGGTGAGAGGTTTGGTAAAATAACCTTCTCATGGCTAGGGAGGCCTAAAAATAAAACATTGCAACTTTTAATAATCTTTGTTCTTGCTAATTTATAACTAGTTACTCAACATCCTTTGTCACAGTCTATTCATCTAGTTCTTCCTGCATGGTTTGCAAGTTTGCTACAATTCCAGCTCAAATTCATTTTCAATAAGATTATCTTTTGATTTTAAATTTCATTTCAAGATCATTTTCAAAGAACCAAATGCAAACCTATTCTGTCTTAACTAAGCCTCACGGGTTGAGCCATCACGTTTTGACTCACTATTCTTTTTACAATTTTGTTTCTTTAACTTCTTGTCAATTCACTCTAAATAATTTTTTTTATTTTTTTTGCGTGTGTTAACTTTAAAGCAATACTGAAGACACAATTAGTTACAAAACTTTTATCCCTTTTATAAAAATATTTTCTTTTCAATAAACTTTTTCCAAAATTCCTTACAAATTCTTTTGTTTATAAAAACCTAATTTTTTTCAAACAGTGACCCTCAAGCACTTTCACAAGAGTATATTGTATTTAAACTCTCAGGTTTTTAAAAGTCTTTAAAATAAAATCGTTGATAGTATGCTGCCCTGGTAGAAAACTTCATAATAATAATATAATAATAATAATGTTGTGTAAATGTAGGCTTATAGCCTTTGACACATCTAAACACCAGACTGGCAACTTTGCTGTAGGCAATGGAAGATCTTGACATGTAATTTGATAGAAAAGCCAAAAAGGACTGCAAAAACCTTTGGGTATATTGATTAAAAAACAACATTGACAGATTATGCAAATTTGGTATAAACTCAACCTTGGTATAAACATAAGGCAACAGATTGAACTGTACTATACAAGATAATTACAGATGGTACAGGAAATTCCATAGAATATTTGCTGTTGTCATTTAACTTGTCAATCTTGTTTTTGAAATCATTAAACGCTTTTGATGTTATGATGACATCAGGGAGACCATTCCAATAGTCTGTTTCTCTCAAGCTGGAAAACTGTTTCCTAAAGGTAGTATTGAATCTTTCCTTTTTCAAATTCTGACTGTTTCCTCTTGTATGTGATTCTCTTTTCCAATGGTAGTTAAAAGAGTATCACTGTTCTCTGCATACATCTGGCTCTTGAATTTGGAGGTTTTAATTAGGTCACCTCAGGCCTTTTCGTTTGACACAAGCAATCACTTGTGATTGTGTCAGCATTCGTGCAGACCCAACCACGCACGAGTTTGATCGCTCAGGCAAAACAGCAAATTGTGAGGAATAAATGTCTCATCAATTAACACAAGCAATTCTAGTCATATTTTGTGAACCAAGCAAGTGACTAAGACAATACAAAGCCAGGTATATCAAAACACTGGAAATATAAGTAAGCTAATTTAACAATGAAAAAATGCATTTGAAAATCAATTCCACAGCAAATGTTTAGGAATACTTTAGATGCTTATTATTTAAACTATAATAGCACTTAAGGCATTTTCTGGGCAGTAAAAGCGTTTTTAAAAGGGTATTGAACAACACTCTGCAATCATCTGGCAAAAACGTTACTATAACCTTCATGGGTGTACATAAAGTTTCTAAACAAAGCACACTTAAAAAGGGATTTAGTCTTCCTTGGAGTGCATTACAGAGCATGGTAACAGTTCTTTTTCAATTGATGTTACCTCAAACAAAAAGGTACCTAATAACAGGAACTAATTTTTCACTATCTGAGCGATCGCTCTCGCAAGAGAAATCATGCAAGCGATGGGCCACTAACATGGGCTAGTTCTTACAAAGCCCTGTCACCTCTCAATTTCCTGTACACCAAACTTGGAAGTTTAAGTCCCATAAGTCTGTCTGCATATCCCGATTCCTTTGTGCCTGACACCAATTATGTAGCTCTCCTCTGAACTCCCTCTAACAATTGAGCATCTTTTTTATAAAGTGGTGACCATACTATATTGTTACAATACTCCAGCTCTGGCCTGACTATACTCTTGTACAACTGTATCATCATATCCTCATCAAGATGCTCAAATGATCTACAAATCATTCCATTTAACTATTTGCTTTGTTTACTGCTCTCTCTATTTGTTTGTTAAACTTTGACTGATTATCAATATATACACCTAGATCCTTTTCACAACATGATTCTTCAACTTGTACTTGCTGATCATTTTCATTTGTGTATTTGTTGATCATGTTCTTGTGGCAGGGATTTTGCCTTTGCTGGCATTAAATTTTAACTGCCACGTTCTGGACCATTCTTCCAAATATGATAAATCTATTTGTAGTTTCTCATCATCAACTTTTGCTTCAATCTTTTAAAAAAAACCTGTGTGTCATCTGCATACATTCCCACCAGATTATGAACACAATCAAGAATATCATCAACATAACAAACAAATAGGACTGGTCCAAGGACACTACCTTGTGGAAATCAACTTAGTACAGGAGCCCATGAAGAAAACAATCCATTTACAATATATAACTCTTTGCCTCCTGTTGGTCAAGAAATCAGCAATCCAGTTGAGCATATCACCCTTTATACAGATGACTCTAATTTACTTAGTAGCTTGACATGTGGCACACTGTCAAATGCCTAAGCAAAGTCTAATAGATAACATCTAATGCATAATTGTCATCTATAATACTTGTCCAGTAGTCTAAGATCTCTAAAAATGTTGCACATGACTTCTTCTTAATAAATCTATACTGACAAACATGAAGAAATACTTTCATATGGTCTAGCACAGCTTCCCTTACAAGTGATTCACTTACATAAAACTGATGTCAATGACCACAGGCCTGTAATTTCCAGTTTCATACTGGCAATCTCTGGCATATCAAATCCTGTTTTCTCTTGTGATGTCAACCAGTACAAATGAACAAATAACGTGACAGCAAATTATCTTTCTGCTCCAATTACAGGCTATTAAATTCAAATACCCTCATCGAATGGAAACTTCCATGAATGCCATGATTCCCAAAAAAAAATATTTAATTCAATTTCTTACCTTCATCGCTGTAAGGTCTGGCAGGCTGGGAAATTCTCAGAAAAGCCAATCGCTTTGCTGGTACAGCATTTCTGTAAAATCGTAGCAAAAGAAATCAGAAGGGCTCCTGAAATTTTTAGACTTCAACAACAATATTCTATAAACTTAGCAAGTATAAAAGTTTATCTTGTTTCTAAGTTAATAAAATATTTTTTTTCTTAAACATTCTTTTGTAAAACAAAATTGAAGAGAGGCAAATATGGAGTAAGATAAAGATAAATGATTAGTCCTGAAATTATTATCTTCTTATTGGTTAACAGGCGGTTGGCTTTTATCGTGTAGCATGTGACAATCATCTTCAGAGATATGAGGAACAAATAAATTTATCATGTATGTATTGCTTAAATGCATTCGATGTAACTTACCGGCTGCTGAAATGTACTGTTTTCCCAGTTTGGGATGTGAGCAGTCGAACAGAATAATTTGGCAAGCGATTCTGGTATCGGACCCTGCGTGTGTTGCAGGCAACCCTCGTTGCAGCTCTTGTTACAAGAGTAGCTGCTGCAGACGCTCTTTTGACTGTGTGCATCTTGAAGACGCCCCTTCAGTGCTTTTGTCCTCCTACGATGGGCCAGATGCACCTAGGCTCAACACCACAAACACCTTTTCTTTCCTTGGCTAGGCCGCGTAAAGTCATGCTCGCCTCCGTAGAGGGGGAAACTCACCGGTGTAAGTCCCTGGGAAGGCGCATGTTTTTCTTTCCTTTCTTTTTCAAAATGGCGTTTCCACTGGTAAGGTCCTTACTTTTTCAAATGCTGCTCACGAAGTGTTTTCAATACATTTATTTTTTGGACTAAATTTTGGACATCCAATGTACTTGTTTGTCCAATTCTCTATATGCAGAAATTTGATTGCCTATACTCGTGTGATAATAATAATGACCAAGTTTTGTCCTCAAGTTGAGTTTGGTTTCAGATCAGATCAGAGATCTGAATGATACTTTGAGGCTATGAAGTAAGCTAAGAGCGACCAAATTTTCTTTTTTTTCTGCAGTATGCTATGTTTGCAGTATTCGCACCGTCTTCAAATTTTGTGGTACCAAAAAGCGATTTAAACAATAAATTATAGTTTACATTATAGAAGGAATTTTAGACTTACCTACCAAAGGTAATAATATCCAGCAAAACATGATGCTTATCCGGAGTCTTCATGTTCGCCAATCTAAGCGACATACTGTCATATTACATTTTGATGTGTCACAAGGTATAAGATCTCACTGATGCCATGTGATTGCCCTCTTTTAATATGAGTAACTCATAATATAAGTTTTTGTGTTGTAGTGGAGAAGATTTAACTTTTTTGACAAGGAAATATTGAAGGCAAGAGACGCTCCATCAGATCAACAATTTGACAAGCTCAAGGTTACTTAAATTCTATATTTAAATTGCTTTAGTTTACACTAAGCATCATTATTATTATATGTCTCAACCTTTTCTGTATGCCTTACATTCCTATTGCTTTTTATCATATTATTTTATAATGAAATATGATAAGGCTAGACATTTAAGCCAATAAAGGACTCTTTAGCCAAAAATAAATGTTTTAATCATTCTATGGCATTCCTCTATCTATTTTCTTATAGTTGTTTGTACCATATTTTTTTGATATGCTATATAATGATTCTGGGATTGAAAATACTTTTCTCATAAAGGGCCTAGAGATATCTGCAACTGCAAGTGGAAGAGGCAGCATTTTACTTGGAGGTTTGAAATTTACCATATGTACTATAATCACATCAACCAGTCATCCTATAACAAAAATGTGTTTCTGATCTTCTTTTGTAATACTTGATGTCTTCAGATACTTTTCGGACTATGGCTTACAAAGAAGGCCTTGCTAACAAGAGAGCTTCTCCAGAAACCCTCAAGCTATGTGCTTATTGTGATAACCATTCAACTTTATTTAAAATGAAAACCTGTTTGTTATCTCATTTCCAGTACACTTTTGTTTCTAATTGCAAAATCTAGGTTTCAAATTGGCAAACTATGAACTAAATTTTTCAATTTTTCTTTAGCTAGCTTTGTAGCCTTGGCAATTACCTTTTTGATTATTAGTATATATTTGCCTATTAAGTGTGTTTGTAAGCTTTTCTATTTTTTTAGACAATGATGGAATGATCCATATGTTGGACAGGGAACAGAATTTCCCATCGTTCAAGGCTTATGAATTTAGAACAAGTTTGCTATTCCAAATGAAGCAACATAATATATTAGTATCTGTTGGCGTAAGTAAAAATTCATTATTTCTTTCAATTTAAATGATGATTTAAGAAAATTTTTAAAATTTATTTTTGATTCTTAAATTTTTGATTACTTTTCTCTTTTTTTGATTTCTCATTTTATTACTTACAGGAAGATGAGAAAGGTGCAAATAATCTGATTAAAGTTTGGAACTTTGATAAGGTATCATCATTGTAATAATTTAGTGTTTTTATAATTTGCAACAACCAAGTTAAATGTCTCTTGTATAAGAGAAAATTACACAATGCAAATAATTGTCCATTTTTCAGTATCATCCTCTTTGTCTTGATTTGCAGGTACACCCAATTTCTGTCTCCGTTAGATTCGGTTGATCACCAATTTTTTGTTAATATTTGTAGATTGACAAATCTGGATCACCATTAAGGTGCAGAATGTATAGAGCAATGACTGGAACAAAGAATGTATCAGTAAGTACTTAACTTTCTTGCTGAAATATTGAGTTATTTGTTCCAAACTATTGTTATTTTTTGATTCACATTTTGTGCATAATTTGTCAAAATAGAGCATAAAACAATATGTAGGAGAGCTGATGACTTTCCTCTCTGATTTCTATTCATTAATTCAAATTGCATTTGCTTTTTATCCCAGTTAGATCTATAGAGGCACAAAGGGTGCAAGCTTTTTTCAACCTGTTATTGTATACATTCAATTAATGATACATTGATACTCTGTCAGACAATCAATGTTGCAAGGTTTCAGTTGATCTATGAAGGCATTGTGGTTTACTTGAGCAACTAGTTAAAATCAGTTGCCTGATGATCACATTTAGCATGAAACTCAATAGTTGGAACTTCAGACCATCTAGTTGGCATCACTCACTATAAAGCAGGCCAGTAAACAGTTAGTTTCACTAACTAGATGTTTTATTTCATAAACAGGTAACAATCATTTGTGTTCATGAGAACTTGAGCCAGATGGCAATAGGCTTTGAAGATGGAACAGTTATTATAGTTCGAGGGGATGTTACAAGAGAAAGGTAATCACTGTCATTAATAGAAACTTGTGAGGTATAAATGAAATTTTTGGGCTGAACATCATCAAGCTGTCTGCCATACCAAAAGTTGGTGCACTAGACCTGTTTACTGCCTCATCCTTCTATGCTTTGTTGTTTTTCTCTTGTGATGATGTCATACATCTCATAACTCTAACAGTTCAAGCAATCTATTTGTGATGCAGAATATGAAAACGGCTTTGAAAAAAGAAAACATTTTTAATAAGAACATGTTTGATTTTTTTCAAAGCCATTTCTAGCTATTCATGTTGATGCTTCCCTTTTACATTAGAAAAAAAATGTCCAATATCCTTTAGAGAAGAAATCTTCCATTAACGTTTTCTCTTCTTCAAGATTCCAATGGCTTGCGAAATGTCAATGTTTTACTTCTTACTCTCTTTTGCTGTGATTACCTTTCTTTCCTGAAAATTAAAAAATTTGGTTTTTGTTATTAATTTTTCTCTTTTGAGGGTTTTCAGTAGTGCATTGCTATTTCTGTTTGTGAGACTAATATCCAAACAAGTACTTCCCCCATGCTTAGCAATCGCCCCTTTTTATTTTGCAGGCAAGCCAGACAAAGATTAGTTCACCAAGACAAGTATCCAGTAACAGGTATAATTCTTTTGGATCAGTGGTATAACATTATTCTGGTCAAATTACACTGTTTGAAAAATTAATATCCTGTCTCCATTTGCTACATCTTTTATGCAACTGGTATCTTTAAAGCCAGATATAGACTCAGCTTTCAATATGGAAGTTCAGCTATTGTATTGCATTATTACCTGTTGAGCTAAACTTTAGTAAAGAATTCTAGTATGGATCTTTCTCCCCATAGGTTTGGCCTACAAGCAAATGGGCAGCAATATAACCTTATTTGTTACAACAACTGAGACTGTGACATCATATAATGTTTCTGCAAGGGATCATAAGGTACACCTATTTTGAAACTTTTAATGCAACTTTAAAGTCTAGAAATATGTTTGATTGCTCAAAAGAAATGCAAAAGTGTGTGTTCATAATAGCCTGCATAAAAATTGTCTCTTGTTGAATATGAACAGACCTCTCTGCAGTTGCTACCTCTGGTCAACCAAAATTTTTGCTGTAAGTTTAAAATCATTGGCAAACTGTTTATGTTGAAGTTGGTATAATACTAGGGTGAATTCCTGAAAATATTTGTATTTTGCCTACTGAAAAGATATACCTGTTCTGCTGATTTCAAGTTACTTTGCTGAGCTGTATTAGAAAATCCTGTAAGGATTTTAGCAGCAATTTTTGTGCATATGCTTAAGAAAGCCAGTTGGAAGATTCATGTTGGGTTTTCATATGTTAATGACAAAAGAACCTTTCAATGCAAATATCAAGTTTAAGATTTTCAGTCATGCAAGCTAAGCTTACTTAAGTATTATGATGTGTCACAAGACTGCCAGTCAAAGGAATGGACTAGGAGAGAGTTGGGAATGAATGTGTCTAATGACAGTTTGAATAACTATACCATTGCTTTGTGTCAATTTTTATATACACAATAGCTAATAGATGATTGTTTCAACACTCTTATTCAATCTAATATTCAGTGTGTATGCTTTTTTTGG
Organism: Rhopilema esculentum; assembly: GCF_013076305.1. The sequence continues at coordinate 8,027,219 of NW_027019640.1, forward strand.
TATTGATATTTGAAAAATGGAATTCTCATTGTAGGAGGTTTTGGATGGATTTGGATGTGATTTCAAATGTTCAGCCATCAGTGATGTTTCTCAAGAAAACCAGTTCGTGATTGCACGACCAGATGTGAATATACTTTTCTGGAAAATTTCTAGCACAATCATCATTTTTCATTATCTTATGATTTTTTACATATTTCTCTTGAATTCTATCCGGAAACTGCTGGATTCCAAGTGTATGTTTTCAGTTCTGTTGGATTCTATCTGGACATTGCAACTAAACCTTCATTAAATTAGTTGATTAAATGTTTGCTTTTTTATTGGAAACCATCAACAGCTCCTATCATTGTTTGTTCAATCTCCTCCAAGTTGTAATAATTTCTAAGTACATAATATATTCGTAAGAAGCTTATTCATGTATTCGAGATTTTGATCAAAATGGTAATCACCAACCAGATTTTGATCAAAATGGCAAATAGAAAACCAATGTTGACACCAGTGTATCTGAGCGAATATAGAATTTTTTCAGATTTCAACAACGCTTTTTCTCCTAGGCCTTATACTTTTATCAAACTGAAGGAAGAGGACCTTGCTTGGCTTTTGAAGGTAACTTTTGAAGGCTTTAGAAAGTATCAATGGGTTTTCAATTGGAAACGCAGACCAGCTAGCTTGATTTGACTTTTATTGCACTTTGCTGTCATGAGAATAAATGGGCATAATGCAACCACGTAGCTGCAGGGAGGCACGGGAGGCTGTGCCCCCCTAAATTAGGATTCTGACAACAACTTGCCCCTTCTAACAACTTGCCCCCTCTTGCTACAGTTTTTCCAAATGATATTTTGAAAGTTTGGCATATTTATCTGTTTTCTTTTTTTAAACCCTTCCCCCCTCAGGTATGGTTCCTGCTTGAGTTTGCCCCCCCCCCCCTAAGCCGACATCTACAGCTACATGGTTGGCATAATGTCCTAAGATTCTTCTACCTGCTTCAAAACAGATAATGCAGTAGCTAATCTCCTAAACAGTGGCGAGCACTTGTCAATGTATTGAGGGGTGAAAGCTATGTTTTCCGGACAATTATAAAACCCTGTCGTTTAGATACACAATCGTGTTGTTGCCAGACAAATGGTACTTGTTTCTGTTCAATATTGTATTGGTCCACACCTTAAAGGTTTGGACAATCCTCCCCTCTCACTGAAATAATCCACACTTTCTCGACTCAAAACATCTTTGTGCCAATTCCATACTCCTGCATGCATAAATTTTAGCAGATAACCCTTTGACATTTAAACTTGTTATTTATCTCTTTTATATCAAAGAAAGTATTTCATTTGATAGTAAATTGTATAAAGCAGTAACAGTTGATATTTGTGATTTCTAGGAGAAAAGAAAATGGTTTACTGGTTTAGGGGCTATTTAGTTGTTGTGAGTAAAGAAAACAAACAACTTCCGAGGTATGTCTTTTCACAAACTTTCTTTTTCTTTTTTGACAACAATCTGTTTATAGGTATTACATCATTGACACTAGAACTCATAGTGTGCTGTAAAATGATGCACTAAAATAAATGGTCGTTTTTTCTGATGAATAACTGAAAATATCCCAGGAAGGGAAATCCTGTACTCTCTAAGCAACCATTCTATTTGAAGATGATCATGTAGTCTGGAACACCTTAGCTGGTTTGTCGATTGTTAGCAGCCTCTAATACATCAGTTCATTCTTTAATCGTATCACTGTGCTTCCAAACTATCAATTTTATATTTGTCATATTTGTCAGTGTAGTTTGCAGAATCAAATTCAGTGCTCTTTTGTGTATAGAATTATTCACAATGTTTTATTAAACCTTTTTGTACTGAGCTATATTAACTTTGTGTCATGATGCTAGAAATTTCGTTGATGCATCTGCCCTTGTTTTTGTTTTTACAGAGCTGGCTTCCCAATGAACATTTTAACAATATATGACATTCAAAATAAATTTATCGGTAAAGATATGTTTACAATCTTCTATTTTTTGCTAGTATTCTCTGCTAACTGCTCCCTAATTAATTTTGCTTTAATACGACACACATTTGTTGCGTTAAAACGAATTGAAAGTGAACTTTAATGGGAAAAGAAAAGCATCTTGGAGTATGGTCACAAAAATGTCAGGTATTTGCATGTTGTCTAGTCAATCAAAATAGCACATTTGTGTGCGGTCATGCCTGAATTGCAGGATTGCAAATTGAATTGCAAATTTTCTGTACAAAAGTTTTATTCTAGCGTAAGTTACCACTGAGTGGCATTTTCTTTGCACTGTTTAGGAACTTGCAATTTAATACCACTTGATTTGATTCTGAAGCCGTTTCGTCCTACAGCCTTCTCAGCACCGTTTCCAGAAATCGTTGACGTTCTTGGCGAATGGGGATCACTTCATGTACTCACTAGGGATGGAAAGGTTGGAAAACTTTCTTACATTCAATTCACCATTTTATTTGCATTTTGAGAATCAATTTTGGCTGATAAGTATTAACGCTGTTTTATTTTTAGAGAAAAAATATTGTTCAGTAGATACATTAACAATATCTTAGCAGGATCTATTAATAATCGCCAAAAAATAATTTTTATTAAGAAAAATGTAGATCAGATAAAGATTCGAAATTCTGCTGTATTCGTGATCATCTTTCATACCATACGAAAAATGCTGTACGAAATCTTTTTTAGATAAATGCTTGTAAATTCTTTTAGTTATTTTTTTGTTTAAAGATTGTTTGCTTCTCTTTTTAGATTTTTCAGTTGGAAGAAAAGGACACCCAGACAAAACTAGAAACGTTATTTCGAAAGAATATGTATGACATGGCAATAAAGTATGTGAAAAATCATCTGTATGAAGTATTTACTTTAAGTGAATGGCCCGAGTTTAAAGGCCGATGCTAAAAATTTTATGCAATTCAGGCATGACTGTACGAGCTGTGGTGATAATTGTTGAAAGAGGCTTATGCGTGAACGTGGGTTCAGCCAATTTGAATGGATGATTATCACATCCATTTTTTTTTGGAAAACAGGAGACGCTTGAGGACCTCATCTTTTTACTCAGGTCATTAACTTCAAGACAGACTCATCTTTATGAGCTGCATGTTTTGGGTTCTATCGAAACAAAGAGCGTTCAATACGTCACGTGATATTTTTAAATTTGAATCAATTTAAGTAAGTTTCGTAAGTTTCTGTGTTATTCGACTGACGTAGATTTTTGTTGTTTGTCACAAACGTAATTTTCAGTCGGTCGGAACTTCAAGCCTTTTTCCAAAACTAAATTTGATGTCATTCTACTTTGATTGTTGAGCCTTTATACAAATAATGTATACCCTAGGTTCTATAATCGTTTATGAATTAGACGCAAATTGGTAAAGCCTTAGAATTTTGAAGGATTATTATGCTAACTAGAAGATTGCTGAAAATGATATTTGTCGTTGCATAAAAGTTGTTTAAATGGCATTGCAATTTGAGCTAACATCGCTCAACAGTAAAGGAAGAAATTGCATTTACATATTCAATATTTAAAAAAAACAAATTGATAAATTCCTCTATAGCTCAAGCATGGTTTATTTTAAGGAAGTTTTACGGCCAAAATAATGGGAGAAATATTTTTCGTAAAAAATACTCTCCACCATGAATTTCTCTCTGTTTTGCCTAACCAGAGCGATATGAACGAAATTTCGGACAATAGAATTCCATCTTGGGGTCGCGAACTCCAAGATGACCTATATCCAAGATGGCCTATATTTTTTTCCACACAAACCTGCTCTCTTCTACTTTTCAGTCTTGCAAAAAGCCAACATTACTCTGATGGACTATTTGAAATTTTCCGACAGTATGGAGATCATCTCTATAGGTTTGTCAAATTTTAATACATGTAGTTGTATTGTTTATATTTCGGTAATTATTATGATTTTCTGCTATGTTTATTAATTTTCCATGTCCTTTAGCTGCCATTGTATAAACTTAATTATTTTGTGCAAGGTTTTGAAATGTTATGCAAGATTAAGCATTTTCTAAATGATTCTATTCAGTGAAGAGTAATTTTGAAACATTTAATCAAGGGTCTAAAATATCTGCAGTGTTTTTGCCGTCTGTTGTTCCACACGTGCAGGCAAAAAATTTAGAACAACAAGCTCAAAATATTGTTTGATTTTCTGTAGCGGTTAATGCGATCTAGCGTGCAGAGATGGCTCCTGGTAGACTTTTACTTAAAAACTTCATAGCCTTTACTTGGTGTATGAGGAAATTTAAATAATGTTTTCTATAAATTCAGCCGAAATGAAGGAGGAACCTTTACAAAGCATTGTTTGAGCGGGTAAATTCTTGAGACATCGTAATACGGAAGATAGTTTGTTCTGTCCAAGCTTCTAACTGTCTGTATTTTTCACAATAGCAAAGGTGACCATGATGGTGCAATACAGCAATATATACGAACAATAGGACATCTAGAAGCCTCATATGTTATAAGAAAGGTAATTTCATATCTATTTGCAATAAAGAAGTCTTTTTTAAAACTTTGTTTCGTTTGAGATTGTGTATTATTTAAGGAATCCTGGATCTCCTACAGACAATTAACAAAAAACTCTGTTTCAGCATGCTTTGTGGCACTAGGAATATTATTTGTCATTTTTACCATTACGTTTCAAATGCACTTAAGTCGAGATTAATTAGGAGCATGGGGTACCTCTTTACCGCGTTTATTTTTGAAGACCCCCTGCTTCTAATTACATTCCCGTTGCTTTTAACAAAACCTTGGAGTATGAATTCGAAATTCGAAATGTCCTTGTGATACCTCTTTCTACAATATTTAAACTTTTATCTCTATCTACAACATTCTACAATATATCACATGCTGACCTCTGTTAATAAAATCTTTGTTTGTTAAAATTTGGACTTGGTCATGGACCCAAATCTGTTTCAAAATCAGCTATATATCTACATAAGTATAAAAGAATTTTTTGATGATATTTTTGGGTTTTGTTTTGACATAATGCGGTTATTCATGCCTTAATCTTTAACTTTTACGGTTTTCCTCTGTTTTTTGTTGACATCGTGCAATTTTTCTTGACTTAGTCTCTGTCTCTTTCACAGTTTCTAGATGCTCAGCGTATCCACAATTTAACAGATTATTTACAAGTAAGTTGCAATTTATTGGGAGATCATTAGACTCTGCTTGGGCCGTCCATACAGTGTATTGCTTCCCAACAATAACTTCTTATTATCTTGCCAATCTTCTATATTCTACCCCCATAATAATAAAGGAGATGAAGAATTAGGACTCTAGTTATAACTTCTCTGCTCCTAGCTTATTACAGTCAAATGAAATGTGAACCCATGCAGAAGTTCCATTTTCAATCGCAACTTTTCAAGAATAATTTAGTCTGTCTGTAATCATACTCGTTGTGGTATAAGGGGGAAATGAAAATTAACCCTTGTTTCACCCTGTTTTTACACCCTGTTTTGTTACACCCTGTTTTGTTACACTCTGTTTTGTTACACCCTGTTTTGTAACACCCTGTCGTTTTAGTTGTCCTTCTAACAATAATTTTAAAAATGTTTTAAAATCGATCAACTTTTTTAGGCCCTGCACGAGAAAGGTCTCGCCAACACTGACCACACTACGCTGCTGCTCAACTGCTATACAAAACTTAAAGCTGTCGATAAGCTTGATAAATTTATCCAGGTATGATGTTTATAATTGCAAAGTGTAAAAACTTTTATTTTTGTTTTTTGATTTATTTATCAAAGTTTCCATTTCACGTCTCTTTCCGTAAGCCATTATTGACTAATAGCATGAAAAGATCTGATGACTACTAGCATCATAGCATACTTGAGTATTTTTCGACCGACACTTCTCAGAGTAAAAAGGTCGGAGAGTGATAAAAGTAAACAGGGATTAAGAGAAGTACTAGGTATGCTGTTTATCTGACTCTCTGTGGTATCTTCAAACTGGCTGATAGATGAGAAAGATAAGTTATATCTCAAGATGAAATCGTTTCAGGAAAATGGCTGTAGGTAGACAAAATAATGTTTTTCAATTTTGTATTCACTTTCCCAATTGTGATAAGTGCTAGAAACTCGACCTTTTTTTCAAAATATGTCCCTGGTCTTTGTCATTTACCGTTATTGGTTTTGTAGCGAGCCAATGGCCACAATACCCTACTTCATCATTATGCTATGAATTGAATGATAATTCGTAATAATTCGATTAAACCCCGTAATTCGTAGAATCCCCCCGTAATTCGTAGAATCCCCCCGTTATTCAAAATTCGATTTCCAAAATTGGGACTCATTCGAGAGGGGGGCGTTTTTGAGTTATTGCGGTATATAAATCAAAACTCTCCTTGTTTTGTAGACGGACAAAGAGCTTAACTTTGAAGTTGAAACAGCGATCAAGGTTGGTATTCAGATGAGGATGCAGATATCATTACGTTATGATTCTTCCCGGATCTGCCTTTAGTGTTACTTGTTTAAATGTTTTCTTATGGTCAGTCATTCTCTCTTCATATAGTACCTTTCTTCTTTGATTAGCACCATTCAAGCTTGCTCTTTTTTGCCCTGATTCTTTGAGAATGCAATGGGGTTCTTCAGTCTTATCTGCTCACTTCGGTTCACGTGTTCTGTTTTGCATCACAGGTTTGTAGGCAGGCGGGATACTACAGGCATGCCCTTGATCTTGCTGAGAAGTTCGAGCAGCATGAATGGTATGTGCTTTATTGCTGAAATCTGAATTTTTTGGCTATGTAAAAATTATCTTTATCTCTACAATAAAAGCACCTATTTAGACTACTTCACTTGTTTTAACATCAATTTATTTCATGAAGTGAATGTGAATAGAAAATCTAAGCCTATACAGGATTTATGCATTGCGACCCTTTTCCTGGTGGCCAGGTGTATAGACCATTGGGGGCCCTGGGATAGAGCCACCCTTGTTCTTTTTGACGTAAATTTTTACTTACATTGTAATACCAACGTAAATGGCTTATTTTTTATCTTTTCCGCCCTTTTAACCACCCGTGTTGTTACATGTCATTGCACTACACCCCTGAGCCTGACATACAATCTAACGCAAAGTTTGATGTAAATGTCATTTTTCGTCTTTTCCGCCCTTTTAATCATCCGTATTGTTACGTGTCATTGCACTACACCCCTGACATACAATCTAACGCAAAGTCTGATGTAAATGTCTTTTTTGTCTTTTCCTCCCTATTAGGTATCTTAAGATTCAACTTGAAGATATTAAGGACTATAAAAAAGCTTTGAAGTACATTTCAAGGCTACCGTTTGTTGAGGTATTTTTTATCACACTAGCTCTCTGATACAAATAAAATCATTCCAAACTTCTCAATATTGTTCACCTCTATGACGCAGTTATCCCAAATTCAACAATCTTTGACCGTGAATTGGAGACATTCTTGTCCAGTTTTAAATCGCAACGTAGCATTCATCGTTTATTGTCGTGCATTTTCGAACTGACATCACTAGCCTGACTTGATTTTCATTTGCTATTTTTCCTTCATGCCTCTACTAATCAATCGTCGCACAGAATGAAATGTAGACTCCAGTTTTAGGCCATAACTGAAGTCTACATCCCCAGGAACCTCTAGATTACGAAATTTCTATGCCATGTGTTTTACGTACATGGCCAGGCTTTACTTTTCATGTGGGCCAGCTCATTTGTTTTCAAATAAATATCAAACGTTCTTTTGAATTAAAAACTCATAAACTGCTACTGTAACGTAAAGTCGGTTACTATTGGTTTTTACTCCATTAATACAATATTGGTGTTAACTGTAAACTAGTTTCATTTTCGAATCAAAAGTAAGCATTTAGCTATAGTTTTCCTGGCTGAATATTAAAAGCATTTGTTTTGCCATCATGATAAAATTGTTATAATGTTAACGTAGGAGCTTTTAGGTGTGCTGAATGTTTTTAAAATTATATTGCTCGATTAAGTGACGAGTTGTTTATGCTTTCGCTGCTCGACCACTTTAAGTTATTACTGGATGTTTCTTTTCTTTCATATAATCGTCACTAGAAAAGTTAATTTTCATTTTAATGGAATGTTTTTTCTCTGTAGGCAGAAGCAACAATGAAAGCTTATGGAAAAACATTAGTTAATGAAGAACCAGACGAAACAACTGAACTCTTAAAAAGGCTTTGTTCAGACTACAAGCCCCTAGTCGAAAAGCCAGCTGATCGTATGTATTATAAAATAGAATATAACCAAATAGAATATTTATTTAACAAATACTTTGCAACAGTCTGCAGAATAACTTCATGGTATTCATCCCTAGATAAAAGATTTTAAACTGAGACTTTCAAAGTTTTTAGGGCCAAGGGAAGAGTCATAATGTTTCAAAAAGGTAATCTTCCTGAGAGCTATGATAGTCGTATATGAAGTGACATTTCATTATATCAGAAGATGCAGCAATATTCTTACTTGTGTTTTTCTCTAGGTATTATTCCTGATTATGATCATTCTGTTGTTGGTGAGTTGTGTACTTTCTCCTAAACGAAGGTTTTCAGTTTAGTGTAATAGTTTCTACATTTTACATATTTGTTTTTACATAATTGGCAATCTATTGGCTTTTCGTTTTAAGATGTACTGACTTTCATTTACTGCAGAAATTCCAGATAAATTTTCGTTGCATTTTTCAGGCTCGCCAAGTCTTGGGTTGAAAGGAATGGCCCAGAAGACTGCTTCTCTTATGCTAAGTAAGAGTTTGAATTGTCATAAATGTCTCTCTGCATTGTTTTTCTTTTCCTAGTTTGCCAATTTACGATTTAAATGTTGTCTGAAAGATGAGTGTATTTGATTATGTTCTACAGGGGAAGCATTTCACAATTCTATTTGATTTGGAGTAATTTTTTTAGAATTACAAACAAAAATCTAAAAGAAATATCTATTTCCGACGAGAGAATAAAGGGTGAATGCAGTGAGCTCCTAAGTTATTCAAAGTTCTAAAAGTAAAAAATGTGGCTCGAATACAGGAGGGCTTGAGAAACTGCAGGTATATGCTTGAAGAAGATTACTGAAAGAAATTTTGGTCAGATAACTGGGAACTTTTTGTTATTGACAATGGAATAAATGGGGTTCTACAGTCTAGATTGATCTACCTGCTCAGATTTATTAATGTCCTTAAGTTGACCGTTTCGTTGCAATTTTATTACCAATTTTTGTTTCTTAGTTGGGTCAAAGGGTTTGTTTAGAAGGTGAAGAAGGTGGAGTCTTTTCTTTTATTGCCTTTCAATATTTTCCTGTTTTTGTTTGTTTTAGATCCTGCCTCCATTGAACCGATTCTTCGAGCAAACCCAGACGAATATATACATATTTTTGTACATCAAAAACAGAAGTTAATCGATTTTCTTGAACATATGGTCAAGGTATGGTTTGAGATTATCGTGCTCGTGAGCTTTTCAAAACAAAATATCTTTGCTTTGACTGACTGCTTTGGTGTATAGAATATGTTGGATCTAAGCTGCTACTCTACGACCGCCGTGATCACCAGGCAACAGCCAGAAACGTAACGGAGTCATCTGGGGCCTAAGCTACTACTCTTAGACTCTAACCCTTTTTTACGGACTACAAGAAAGTCTCATACAACGCTGTAGAGCATAACAAAAACCATTGCAAGATTTAAATGTGGGAATCGTGTCTCAAAGTTGAGCGAATTCCTAAAAACGTAGATTTAAAAATAGTTTTGGGCCTTTTCGTCGGGGCTCATAGTTATTAAACTAAGGTCATAAAGCTCACTGCAATATTCCGGTTACTTCGTTGTTTAATTGACTGTTTTAATAAAGAAAATATTATTACAATGTTGCAGCATGGTTTCTCTTCTTCTTCTCTCTCTATTTCTTAGTATGTATTCTTAATTATCCTTTTTCTTGATAGCGGTTAATAAACAATATCATGTTTTCAGATTCGCAATGATTGTTCCAATGTCATTTACAATACTTTGATAGAACTTTATTTGCAAAATGCAAGCAGAGCAGCAGCAACCAAAGATTTTATAGTGAGTATTCCGTACCATTAGTTTGTTTTCATTGTTTGTAAATCATTGTGAAAAGATCTTAATTGCCAAATGAATCTTTGCATTCTTACTTTTCGTTTCAATTTTTTTCTTGAATATTTTTCTTGCCCAAGACCCTTTTTCGAAATCATATTCATCGATCTTCAACACTCTTGTGTATTTTTTGTCCTTTCCTGATACAACTGATATACTACTTAGATTCAAAATTGTGATCAGTTTTGCATGTTTTGTTATTGTCTAAATGAAATTTTGTCAAATTTGTTTTTCGAGAAGGATTTCTCTCACTGTTTTGCCCATCATTCTTGTGATATGGTTGAGTAGCTTTTAGCCCTCTTTGATCTTTTCTCAATTCGTTTAGCTTCCTCGAGAGCGTTTTTTTTATGAAACAAGTGGGCAACTCTTTTTGTTCCAAACTAGGCTGTCAAATCATTTTCTGCTTTTTGTTGTTCCTTCTGAGATTGATATTAATGTATTAGAATACAGTAAAGCCTTAATCAAAGGGCCTGATTCCCTAACGTACTTGACAAAAGCTCATCTGTTTGTCATTCACCGATTCACAGGTTGAAGCTGAGCAGGAAAACAAATGTTTGAATCTTTTCACAAACACAGAGGTGCGAAAAATTGCTACATTTAAACTATTCTTGTTCGTTGAATAATTTTGACATTACAGAATAAATTGCAATTTTATTCTATATCGTTGATTATTTTTTAAGTAATTTCAAAGTTGGGAACCAATAGGTGAATTAGATGGACACGTTAATCATCTTGATAGGTGTTTAGGATATAAATGTTTGTAAATTATTTGTAAATATTTCAAAAGACAGTCGAACGTACAGACAAAAAGAGTAGCAATTCACCGTTATTTGGGGTTTTGGCTATATGATCTCACACGTGATTTGCGAGAACCAGGTCCAGACTCTTAACTGGTGAAAGCTGCAATGCTTTATCAGTCTTCTGACAGATTTTTCGCAAATAATCATTTTTGATTCAGTCTGATAGAACGCGTCAGAAAGCGAAACCTTTCCAATGCATTAAGGTGGTGAGCTTTATCGAAAAGTCCTGTAAATCTATAATCGTTAAAGTGTAAGAATGATGCCACTCGTAAACTTTTTTGTATTTTAGTCAAAGTATGACCTGGATCATGCATTGGTCCTAGCACAAATGCACAATTTCAAACGCGGGATCCTCTTTCTGTACGAAAAAGCAAAACTGTAAGTTGTAAAGTACTTTTTTCGAAATTTTTTAACGGCCTTTTTCCTAAAGAAAAGCTCTAATTGCAACAGGACTCATTTGAGTCACAGTATAAACTAGACATCTAGACATCTCTAGAGTGAATCAAAGGATAATTGTACCCAAATACTCTTACGCCTGAAATTTTGATATTTATCTTATCATTTATATTTTAGATTTCAGCAAATACTACGTTATCATATGGAACATAATGATCATGATGCCATAATAGATAATTGCAAGAAATATGGGTTAGTATAATGCCTAAGAACGATTTGAACTTTATTTGAATGTTGCTATGGCTTAGAATAACAAAACTTGCCTTCTTCTAACTTAAGAAGATCTAAGTAATTTTCATCGTATTTCGTCGTCAGACGTACATAGGCCCTACTGCTGTCTGAATGAGAAGCACAAAGCTATGTGTACATTTTGTTGTAATACTACTTTGAGCCCCCTTGTTCTTAAAGCATTTTAGATTTTGCCTTAAAGATAATTTTATGTTACTTTTATAGGATCAAATTAATTAATACTGCAGTCAATTTATGTTATTGTAGAGTTACGATTGACTTTTAGACGGCAAGACACGAGCTTGTGGAGCCAAGCCTTGTCATACTTTGCAAGAAAAGAAGAGGATTGTCGAAGCCAAATAAGGGAGGTTTTGGAGCGTATCTTTTTCGTCAGCAATGGGAAATCAATAGGTTTCTACAATAAGTTTCCTATTAAGTTGTGTATTACACTTTGCAAACTGCATTGCAACCAGGAATGCAATTTTATAGTTTAAATTTTTAGGTGTAACTGATCACACGAAATACTCTGTTTTCTTGAGTTGAAGCTATTTTTAGGAAAACAAATCACAAACAAAGTAGGTATTGCAATAGTATTGTTGTGTGATGCGATGCACAAGTTTTTGTATAGCTTTTTATATAAATTCATATTTATCAATGAAAACTGCATTTTTCTTGTTTTGAGCGAGAAAAAATGCAAAACACTATATGTGTACGTATAATATAGTTACTTGTTATTATACTGTATTTTATAATTTATTTTTTTCTTTAACATTTAATAAGATATTGATAGATATAACCTGTTATCACCGCTGATTGTGGTGCAAACACTCGCCCATAATTCTACTGCAACGTTGGCCGTTGTTAAGGTCAGATTTTTAAAACTGCCATTGATATAAGTACTAATGATATTTTGAACTCATGAAATACAAAGCCATTGTTTAAACGCGTGAAATGAAAAGATAAAAGCAATGAAGGCGGCTTTTGACGAAAATATTCCAATATTTCTTGTAATTTACTTTACTAAAATGTTTCTGCGTTTTCCTATTTTCTTGACAATAATGGTTTTCGTTATTTCCGCACTCAATATTAACAATGCTCTCATTTACAGAATGACACCTCTTGTTGATGACACTCTACTGTGTTTGCAAATTACCTCCTGTATTTTCGGCGCTGCTGTTTTTGCTGTTGTCACTGTTTTTGTTGATGCTCCATCACAGTTGCCTTGCAATTGTGCATTGATTTTTCTTCTATTATATGCTTATAACATACATATGCTTGCAGGTCCTTACAAAAGTTGCCTTAAAAGTCTTTAAATTTTTAATCAGTGAGTTTTTTCTCCGTCTTTTAGGATTACATTGTACGGCGATTACAAGATGAAAATGAGCAAATGGCAAAAGTAAGTTATCCTGTCACAATATGCAGAGTTTTGTTTTTTTTATAAATCTCTTATATCTTGAATGGAATCTCTGCATACTTCTAGCCCTATTACTTCCCTTTTATATATTTAAACTTACATTATATTCAAAGCCAATTTACCTACTAAGAGACATAATTCTTTCCTTCTAAATGTGTCTTAAACTATGTCATAATCAAAGTCGTTAAATCAAGATCGTTTAATCAAAATCGTTTAATCAAAATCCAAGTATATTCAATCAAAATTGCTTGAGATGTCAAATTGCTTATGTCAATCGGTTGTTCTTGTTTTCTATTCCCCTATTCGACTCCATTAAGTCCAACACCGCCTGAGTCCAAAAAATGCTACAAATAACCCTGTATGGACTTTATGACCATTTATTTTCTTTGCAAAACCCTTAAAGTAGCGTACATATGATCCACTCAAATTTCTCAAGGAGAAACGTTTTACTCAAACATATTGTCCTGCATTTGAGGTATTGTCATAACTCTTAACATGTCATTACTTATTTCATTTCACTCAGCGAAGTTTCATTACTTGGAAGTTTGCAGGGAAAACTATTTTTATATTACTATTAATATGTTGCTTAGTTAAGTCAGCTGCCCTTGCTAGATGCTAATGCGAAAGAGGTCAGATGGTAACAAGACTATTTGTGTACTTTTTAGGATGAGCGAATGATACGCCAGTATCAAGAGGATACAGAAAAAATGAGAAATCAAATCGAAGAACTGAAAACGTGGTAAATACAGAGCATGTTAAGTTGTTGTTTATAATGTCCTCGACTAGCTATTTATACCAATGTGTATTAAAAGGAAATTTCTATCTTTTTACCGTCAGATTTTGAATAGACTTAATACTGAATATCTTCAGACTTAATACCAACTAGTGATTTTCAAATGAAGTGAATTGATGTCATCAAAAGTTTTCCTGAAAGGATTATTATGAAGGGACAAATTCTTTGTTAAAGTCATCAAGCTTTCACTTTATTAAAAAGGGCACTTTTGTGATTTGTGGTGAACTGGCAATTGCATGCCAGACCCACCCTCTTACTTGCCTTCAGGGACCTTTAATTCTATTCTAAGTTTATCAGTCGTACCATATGGGTACCCTTATTCTCCAGGTCCAGAAGTTGGGGTACCATATGAGGTACCATATGGGACCTCATATGGGTCCAGAAGCAAAGTCTGCTGTATGATCCAAATAAATGAAAATTTCTGTTAACTAGTCTATTTACTGAATTCATTAGAATGTAGATGCAGCTTTTTGCGTTATATATTTGATTTTCTCAAAGTCCAGATAACCTAGTATGTCAATATATTATTGTTAAAAAAGTCAGAAATTTTTAAACATGCTTAAGGTTTTAATCTGGCACTCTTCAGAGTACAAAACGTCAGAATTTCCATTCACAATTCTAAGCTTGGAAATCTATTTACCCAGCAGGCCCTAAAATGAAAGGCGCTCGATCGAGCGCGAGCGCCTCCACACTCGCCTCAGAAAATTTACGGGCTTGATTGCTCGAGCGCCTAGCTGATCATTGCAAAACAAAAGTGTAAAGTTTTCATGGCTTTCGTAAATCCCAAGTAATGTTCAGATCACATGTACTATTTTCCATTTGCCTCGCTTCCGTATTGCAGGCCTTTTAGTTTGACGCAAGCAATTTGAGAGAGTCGTTTGAGATACAGTGATGAACTATGGGGCAAATTGTCAAACACAAAGCTCGATCATTTTCAGCGTTTACAAAACAGAGCGCATACGCTAATAGAAGGCTCAAGATTAAAGGACGGGTGACGCTGCAACTGGCTTTCGGTCTCAAATATGATAAAATTTGACAGGGCAGTTATGATCTACAAAATAATAATGGTCTCTGCCCCGACAATTTGAAAGGAAGACTTGTCACAAGGTCCCAAATTCCTAACTATTCTCCAAAGGAAGTTTTTTCTATTGTGGTGCACAGATGTGGAACGAAATCCCATTACAAATAAAAACGAGCTCAACGATTACCACATTCAAAAAGAAATTAAAGGAATTCCTGCAAAATTAGCATCTTTTCCCGAAGCACGATCCCTAGGAAGACCAGCATTATATGTAAATTAATCTTTACTTCTTTTGGACTTAGTAGCTGATAAGGTTTCTGTGTTTAAATATGATAAAATAAATAATAGTGAATAAATAAATTAATCACTCACGATCGCGTTAGATGATTGATGATGTACATAAAGTTATTAAACGAAGCACATTTATTTTAGGAATATAATCCTTCTTGGAGTACATTAAAGGTCATCGTAACAGCTCGTTTTCATTTTATTTCGCGAACAATTTCTTACGACTGTTGATTGCGCACATTTAAGAAAATACGATCAAAAGACGAAAATAATCTAGAAGCTTGATAAGCGCGTAACTGAATTGAAGGGCTTGAATAAACAAGCTTCTATCTTTTGCTCATTTCCTAGCCTGACCCAGTTGCGGATTGAAGCAGGCCAAGTAATTTCATACCCTGAAGAGTGCCAGACCAAATGTTTTAGTATTTTCTAATACGATTGCTTTTTTCAAAGCCATTTTCAAATTTCTTTTACCACAATAAATTGTTTGATTTTACTTTCATCTAAGAGACTGACTATCATTCACTTTTTGTTTATAGTGCAAAAATATTCCAAAGTGCAAAGTGTATGATTTGCTCTCGAATGCTGGAACTGCCTGCCGTCCATTTTCTTTGTGGAGACTCTTTTCACCAGCAGTAAGTATTGTTTAATGTTGTTACACATGCATACACAGTATTTGACTGCCAGTAATTGCAGGGACGTGATCTCTTTTTATAAGTTTTTTTGTTTGATGAAACTGGGGTGACAATCATGAAACCTCCATTAAGTATTCAATGACCCTGCCTTTAGAAAAAGTTGTTAGCAATAACCATTTGATATTGTTATCTTGCAGTTTTAATTGTTTCGATGTTTTGCTTGCTTTTGAACATATATTAACTATGGAAGTTTATTTTCCTAGATGTTTTGAAAATTATTCAGAAAGTGAAAACGAATGTCCTGTATGCATATCTGAGAACAGGTAATATTAGAAATATCATTATTGTATATTTGATAGTTATGTAATTTTAAATGATCAAATCAAAACAATTTGAGAACATCTTCTTTTATAACATTCATCTTTGTTTACACACTACCTACAATGTTTATATTTACAATGCAAAAGTACAGCAAGACAAATTTATCAATTTATAGTTTAAGTTGTTGCCAGACACAGTGCCCTTTGTGGCAAACTGCTGAAGTACTTACATGAATTGCACTCTTTTATCTCTACCAGTTTTATAGACTATTGTATTTTTCTTAATTCGAATACTTTGTTGATATTTTCAGAAAGGTCATGGACATCATCAAAGCACAAGAACATAATAAAGACCTTCATGAACAATTTCACCACCAGGTAACATAAGTAGTTTTCAATATTCTCAAAACAGTATAAAAGCATGCAACATATTTTGTAGTTCAAATGCACCCTTCATCAAGCCACTGCTAGAGTAGAGCCAGCAAGGGGACAAAGATTTTGTTGAAAGAGTCAGTTCAGCTCTTGGTTCAATTCAGCTCTCTTCTGTTAATCTCTCTTTGGTTAAGCTCTCTTCAGTTCAGTTCAGTTATATTTGGTCAGTTAATCTGTTCCCCACAGCTTTTTACAAAAGTTTGATTATCTACTAGCCTTCTATCTCAACATTCATTCGCTACAATGTTTAAAAATCTCGAATCAACACATTTAACTCTGCATGACTTATTTATAAGGTTTTCTTAAGTATTAAAGCTAGACTAATTACTACTTCCGAATATTCTAGTCCTGTGCCTGTTTGATCCAAACACACCTTCACAACATTTCAAAGAGATAAGCTCTTCTTTCTGGCACCACCCTTTAATATTATCAAGCCACTCTCTTTCTTCTCCTCCTTTGAATTGTTGCTTGAAATGACTATCTTTAATAGCCTGCTGTTGTTAATTCAACAGATAAGCCAAACAGTCCTGTATTCCTTCCAGTATATCTTGGTGCCAAATTGAGGATCTCTTGGGGGTCATACATGCAACTGAAATACCAATCATCTGAAATTTACAGAAAATTTACCAAAATAAGAAAGATTGTATAATATGCAAAATGGCTGTGATGGATAAAATTGCATAAATGTATGGTTTACTTTAATTATTAACAACAGATGATAAACCAAATTTTCTAAAGTAACATACCCTGAAAGAAGACTGTGAATAACCTTTAATGTTTGTCTTATTTAGTTGGAAAGATCGGCAGATGGTTTTTCTGTTGTTGCAGATTATTTTGGAAGAGGTGTTTTCAATAAGGTAACTAAAACTTGTCCCTTTTGTCACATACATGCAAAAGTCATGTAAAATGTTTTCAAATGCCATATTTATTAAATTAGCATAACAAATGTTATCATACATGCCATAAGGTGTTTGTAGACTGTAATTTCAGGCTAAACACTGAAATGATTTTGAAAGGGTTGAAAAACTAAAATGCAATTGGTTTCTAATGATTATATTGTAACTTTAGGTGACCGTTTTGACTGATCCAGGAACCCAACAGCCACTTGTGCCAGTGGACTCTTCGCTGCAAAGAGAGAAGCTGCTAAACTGAAAGGTTTATTGCTTGAAAATAAATCACTCCAGATGTTGGGGATGCATTGAATGACGAATTGTAAATAGAACCCTGAATAGAATAAACACATTTGTTTAAAGTTTATTTTCATCTAAAGGTTAGAATGATTTCTTAAGCTACAATTGGCAGATAAGATTATTGATCATAACATAATGAGAAAGTTAATCAGTTGGTTGATCATCAAGCTTTGTATATTAAGATTTTGAAACATATGAACTGTAGAATTCCTGTTAGGATTTAAAGGAAATATTCATCTTTTATTTTTTTACTATCATTAATTTGCTAGCAAGCTTTTGCCTATATTGTAGTTGTAAATTCCAGAATAAACCAAATCATGCTAATTTATTATACACTAAAATTATCCAGTGTGTCTTTCTACCCAGTTCTCAACTGGCAAACCCAATTCAGGAATGTTGGAAAGTTTTTGTGGTTGTTTTCATACAATTTTTCCAGCAGAGATGTACTGTACTACACTTAGTCAGAGCTCTTAATGTGCCTTTCAATTCGGATTCTGAACCCTCTAGAAATGTATGGTGGTCATCTCTAGAATATACAGATGATGTTTATGAATTGATGTTCTACTGAAAAATGTGGAAAATCAAATAAACCCTAACCTTATTTGAAAGCCCTTTCAGCAGTGAATCCATATTCTTGTCAATGATTCTAAATAAAATTGAGCCGGTTATAAGTATTTTGTAAGATGTTTTCAAAGTCAAAGAGTAGGCCTGTTGAACAGTTTTCTTTCATTTGTTGCTCCCTAGTTTTTGAAGGCAGTTTTAGGACACAATAAGCTATTCTAATCAAGCAGTTTCCTGGTCCTTCCTCTTGGTGTGATCACACCTCATGATTCCTATGCCTGGAACTACAGAGAGCTGACGACAGTAGCAGTACCAATTTTGTAGTTCTCGGCAGGATCAATTTTGTATTTCATCTAAATCCAATGAGAAAATGTTGGAGGAGTGGTAACATTTTGGCAACGTAAGGCAATGTACATTTTTTGATGTCATCCTTTGATTTTAAAACTACCTTTACATAGCCAACAGTTAGTTATGGGCGTTCCTTTCAGGTAAAATAGGCTCTCTTTGTTTGTAGAAGGGCGTTTTCTAGTGCTAAAAGGGCGTGGCCTAAATTTGTCTGTTTTGTCCCCCCCCCCCCCCCCCAGAACGCAGTGGCTGGCGCCACCATTGACTGACTACTCTCCTCACTCCAAGTGAAAGCTTTGGTCATGGCAGGAACTTACACAGACCCTGGGATCTTTAATTCACAACCCTAACCATGAACCATCCTCAGACTTCACATTGAACTGCTCACATTATGTGATACATACCAAAAACAAACAAGACTTTCAGGTTGGCATATCAATCCCTAAACTTTTGTCTTGAGCCCTGTGGCTGGTACAGATGTAGCCCTGTGGTTGGTACAGATGTAACACCAGTACAGGGGGTACCTGGGGTGTCAGTCAACTAATAAGAAATGAGTTGGACTATTAGCATAAAACATTTTAATTAAAAAAACTAGCTTATTTTTTGTTCTATATTCAGCTAAAGGATAAAAAATTCCTTTGAAGTGGTGGCCTTTTTTTCTGAATGAAAATCATCTTTTCAGTATTTATTTTTTCCTTAGCTGGTTTGAAAATGTATATATCATTTAAATGGAATTGCCAATTAGCCACCTTGTCATTTTTCGTTTATTTGTCAATAAATGGACTGGTCTAAACAAATTATTTACCTAAATAATTGATTGCAGAATGACTGTCCTAAAAGCTAGTCATTCCTTCATTGTTTTCCTTATTTTTGAAAACAGAATTGATATAATTTGGGCATGTGTGTACCAGCCATGCTAAAAAACATGTCTTATAAAATAAGGCGCCTGTGTGGGAGAGAAATCTATCCAAAAAAGGGTTATAATAAAATTTTTAAGGGTTTTGGGAAATTTTTCTTGAAAACAAAATTATTTTTACCAAAGGCCTACATTAATTTGTGGAGTGATATGCTCCTTGTATCCAAGCATCAATTCCAAAGAGAATGTTTCCAATACAGCAATGTTTTAGGTAGTATTCTCAGATATGGTGACATAGGATAGATTTAAGTTAATAAAAGAAATACTACAAAGTTGTAATAAATTTATGTATGGCTCATTTATGCTAAAGACTACAAAGATTTGTGAACTCGCACAACTTCTAAATGGTGTCACATAATTAAAAAATCATTGTTATAGAATTTAAGGTGCATGTTTCTTTGAGTAAAATTAAAGCATGTCACTTTTTGCAGGCAAGATAGGTACCATCACCAACTGTTAAGAATGACACTTCCACCCTCTCATCTGCTTTAATCTTTTTGTTCAGGGTATCCAAAGCTTTTGTTTCTTCCTCAAATTCTGCTGGGTTGCCAGTAACTTTCCCATTCCACAGTGCATTATCAACTGCTATGATGCCGCCTTTCTTCAAAAGAACCAATCCTTTCTCATAATAATTATCATAGTTTGGCTTATCAGCATCAATGAAAACAAAATCAAATGTTCCTGCTTCACCTTCTGCAATCATCTTATCCAGTGACTCAACAGCAGGCCCAAACTTCACCTTAATTTTCTTGGCACATTCTTCAGGCCAAAACTCTTTACCATGGTTGATAAATGTTTCATTGATATCTAATGCTATTACTTCTCCATCATCTGGTATGGTAAGAGCAACACTGCAAGCATTATAACCAGTAAATGTACCGATTTCCAGGCACCTAAATAATAATAAAATATATATTAAGAACGATAAAGAAAAAAAACAATGAAAATTAAAAATCAAACCTCAAATGCAGAAGTTTATATCAATGTTTCAAGCTCCACTTGAAAACTACAGCTCTAAAGAAAAGAGCTTAAACAATTACAGAAAGATTTAGAGCTTGGCACCTGTTCAAGTTTAACTTCCTGTTTGGCTGTAAATGGGTGACCATTGGCATAATATTTTAGCTCAGTTGAACAACTGTACAACAAGTCCTGCTTGCTTATTATCTGATACATATAGCAAACTAGCCTTTACGCATACTAAAGCTAAACATTCTTTATTAGCAAATTTTCTTGATTATTCTTGATAATCTTTCTTGTCAAATTTTCTATATTATAAATTACCTAAGGGGTTTAAATAATAAGTTATTCATGGAGGGTGTGACACTTACTTGGACTAAATCTTAATGAGGATGGACACAAAAGTAAATGTCAGCAAGGAGTGTATTTTTTTCAGAAAATTTAAAGAAACAGGTGGGGAAAGGGTACCATTATACTAGATGTTTCATTGAAAGCAGCCCCTTCACTTTTCCAAACCAGTGGCTATGTTCTGATTTTTGCAGCCTATGGAGGAACCCTTTCATGTGCCTTCTACCCATACTCTGATTAACATGACTCTGTTTAACTAAGTAGCCTTGAATGCTGTACACTGTCAAATGCCTTGGCAATGTTAAAAAAGATAACATCTAATGCATTGCCATTATCTAGGGCCCTTGTCTAAGGCATCTAACAACAGTGTTACAAACAATCTTTTCTTTATGAATCCATGCTGACTGATTTGCATTATTCTTTTTATGTTATCTAGCAAAGCTTCTCTCACAAATGATAAAAGAATTTAACACACACCTTATGTCAGTGACTAAGGCCCGTAATTTCCAGTTTTAGATCTTTTATAATTTTTGTATAGGAGTGATCTTTTGTATAGGAGTTTTTTTTACACAAAGATTAATTAATTTTATAAGAGGCTTAGGCAATTTTCCACTGTAGATGCTCTCTGTGTGGATCAGGGAATTTTAATGTATTTAGTTCTTGGACATCAAAAAATTTAGAACCAGAGTAAAAACGTTCATTTGATATGACATTTTTGGGCTGCCTGTAGATTTTCCTGATTTTCATCCCATAAGTTAAAGTTGAAAAACTTGTTGCATTTCAGATACATTCAAAGATGACAAAACAACAGTAAAGCAGGGGGCAAAATCCAAAAAAAGGGCAAAATATAGCAAATAAAGAAATTTGCATAATTTTGCCAGGGCAGGGGGACTGCCCCCTGCAGCCCTATGCTCCGGCATCACTGGGATGAATCCAAGTTTTGAGTATACCCCCTATCTTGACTAAGCGCACTTTCTGTAGGGCGAAGGTGCGCCGGACAGGTCGTTTTACTGTTGCTTTGCCCACGCTTATAGCCTTGGGTGTTCCCCCCAAAGGGCGTCTGCGATGGTCTGCAACGCCTTATGGTTTGCCTTGGTTGTGCGTCTGCGATGGTCTGCAAGGCTTTATCCAATATCCTCTTTGATATCACTATATGATGCAAGATTAGGAGCTATAAAAGTGGCTATAATTTGGTTATCTGCCAGCCAGCCAGCCGGTCGAAACAATGGGAAAATGGATCAGTGGGTGGTTGGGTGGTATAGAGGCTAGTCTCTATGTTGGAGTTTCACGCTTCCCGCCAAATTTCGGTTTCTCGATTTTTTCGTACAGTCGGTTTTCGAATTTCGGTTTTCAATTTTAAATTTTCGGTCGCTTGAAGTTTTAGTTAGAAAATGGATGCTGAACAAGAGATCGCTGTTGATGACGCTGCCACAAACTCTGCTCAGCAACCGAGGAGAAAGGTGCATTTACGTTTTCTTTCTGCATGTTTGAAAGAAAATTCACAAACGGCATAATCCTTGGGAGCGGGAAGTAAATGAAATGATATAAACATGATTTTATAATTTTAGGGGGTCCATTTACAACTATGAAAATTCACGTTAAAGTGTCAAAACATATACAACAGTCCCGAAGATTATCTGTACGTGTCTGACTGGTCAGTCAAGGATCATTGTTTATTATAGCCACCAAAAATATTTATATTCCCAAAGGGTCTGATTTCATTTATGGGCAACACAATTCATATCCTTGTTACATTTATTGCAGCCCCTCGTGTGTATAAATATCTATTACCCCTATCGTTCCCCTCTAAATTATGCAAAAGACCATCTAGGTGTATTCAGTAATTCTGGTAGTGAACTACTATAGAATTACTATAGTTTAATAGAAAAGAAACCATTCACGTTCTGTGCACAAAAGTGTAGTTATCAATTTTTATTTTTATTAGCATGGAAACTTGCTAGCAGACCTTTGAAGACTTTCCATAGTTTTCCATGCAACCATGCAACCATAGTTTAACACCAAGGTTTAAGCATTGAGTTGTTGCATTCTAATTCTTTTTTTAACTACAATGTAACTTTACAACACTCTTTGAAAGCCTTCAAGTTTGATTTTGAGATCCTTGGTTTATCTAAGGATGTTAATCTGTAGATCAAAAGATTTCAATGATGAAATCATACATTTTGAAGATGGCATCAAGATAATGCAATCCTCAGATGGAAGTTGTTGAATCCAAATGAGATAAGTCCATATTTGATTCCCTTATTATTTGGTTATTGGGAATTTTTTTGTCATGTGATTTTCATAAAGTCTTGAAGGTATTTTATGTGAGTATTGAAAATGCTGAAATATACACTAATATCTGTTTGGAAATAATAGTATGGTTTTGAGTAGCGATTTATTTTCATACACAAGTATTTTTCCCTGTAAATAATTTTTTCATAATATATATTATTTGTGCCATTTCTTTTTAGAGACATCGTGGGCCTTCCATACATTCTTTCAAGTCAAGCATTGCTGACAGAAACAAAACAAACAGACAAAAAATGAAAAGTCTGGATTCTTTGGTAAGTTACATCCTAATGCAAACTTTTTTATATTATAACCTTAATGGTGCTTGATAGCTGTTAATTCCAGAGATGAGTATAACAACAACTTTATTTTTGTTTCAGTTTCATTTCTTTTGTTTCAAAATTCCTCTACATAAAATATCTTATGACTTCATTATAACTAATAACATACAATGTTAACACATTGCATAAAAATACTTAATGATCATGATAAATAACAATAACTAAAGATGTTGTTTGTAGGGGAATTTTTTAGGTGGAGCACTCCCAGTAGATAAACTAATCGAGAAGAGAGCACCTCCTTTTCTAAGATGGTTTTAAATCTATTTAATCATTAATCATTTACATGGGTGACAAAACAATAAGGCAATGATCTTTTTGAAGCTTTTGAGAAAAACTGACAACAGGCAATTATCTTTTTATATCTACTGGGATATTGCTCCAAGATTTAGCACCAAGGAATAGCACGGACCTGATACCATATTGCAAAAAGTTTTTTTTTGATATGAAGAAAATGCCATTTTTGTGGCATGCTGTGTACCGTATTGTTGAGTATTTCATACAGATTCAAAGAAGTACCCTATATCAAAATTATTTACCCATAAAAGGTTAATGTATGAGATATGTACCCATAAATTTTTCACCAAGTAAATGAATTTTAGGTGTTAATGATTGTTGATGAATCTATTTGCTTATTGAATTAATGAACCTTGCAATTTTGAAATTTCAAGGCAGACCAAATTCTAGAATTGAACTTCTAATGGTTGATTATTCTGCAATATTCTACGTAAGTTTATCCCATTGTTCAAGTTTATTCCCTGTTTTTGATCTTCCTAAAATTGGATGTTGAGCACTCTTGGATACTGATTTATCAAGTCTGCTAACTAATTTGAGAAGATTATCTGAAAAAATTCAAATTTGCTGCCTCTTTATAGAGGCTCTATCTCATGCTGTCTTTTTGTTATTTTAGTTGACTAACTGGTATAAAGAAACTGGAGTACCATCTGTTTGCCTTACTTTGGTTATTGATAAAACAGGAAAAATGCATGTTAAGCCAACAGGTATTTATTTTTTCATTCTGACTTGCATTACTTGTAATGCTTTCTCAGCTAGCTTGTCTGATTTCCATAATCCATGAGCAATCTTTTGTTTATTTTAAACTCCATTATGCTGGTTGCTCTATGAATAATAGATATAGGGCAATTAAGTTGGGGGGGATCTACTTTTGGAAGGATCTACTTCTTTCTCCTACCAGTTAATAATTTCTTAATGGATGTCCAACATGTGAACAATATTATTAAAAATTGTTTGTCTTCTACAATTCAAGGTCACAGTGAGTTTCAAGCATTTACAGATAATCCAACTGTGCAATCTGAATTTTTGAAAATTGCTGAAAAGTTATATTTAAAAGATGTGCAGCAAGACATTCAAGGAGCCAGCAATGCAATCAACAGTGAGATTAACACAGTGTTATAGAAAATTCTGAAAATTTTATGTGCTATTGAAGCAAAGAATTTTGAACATTAGTAAATCACAATATTTTGCATCAGATTTGGATTAGCCCCTGATTAAGTAAATAATTGTGCTGCATGTGTTGGATAAGAAAATTTGAGATTTTAAGTTTACAGTTATGTGATAGACGTCTTTTTGTTGTGACACAAAATATCATTAGAAGAATTTGTAATATTTATCATTCTGAAATTATTGTCATTGAACATATCACTTATGAGGCACTCTTGGGAAAGTGAAATTAGGATTTTCATTTGTTACCTTTGTCATTCAATTATGTGTTACAAAAATATGACTGCTATGATCCTTTTGCCAATTCTCTCAGTTTGAATGAATTCAAGGGCATAGATTCTCAATATATAAGGTATTTGTTTTTTAGACACAGATTTTGATCAAACAGTTGTCAACACAATGTTGAGCCAGAATGTGCTACATTTTGACATTGACAGCAAAAGGAAACTTTTGACAGCTGCAGTTTTGGGAAATGGTAAGAAAAATAATTACCTTAATAGGCTAAAAAGTACCAATCTTCGAAAATCATCAAACTCTTTAATATATTTATTTTGAAAAGTATCAAAATTTGCTACGAAAAGTGATTTATTTTGAAACGAAATGGTACATTATCACACCCATTCGTAATTGTCAGAATGAATTTCAACTACTATTGAGAGTTACATTTTCTTTCCAAAAGGAATAAAGCGAAGAAAGCTATGGGACATAAATAGAAAACCCGAATGGTGGCCAGCTGATGTTCCTTTTCGTTCTCCAAATGCACAGCCAAAATGCAGCGTGATGGAACTAGACAAAGTACTGGAAAAATGCAATGCTCACTTTGTCGAACGGTTTGGTCCTGGACCATTGGAAGTTTGTCAGCATGGCATGGGAGTTGATAGGGAGGTTGACGAGGAGGCTGATAGAGCTATAGAGCAGCATTCTGAACAATACGGAGAGAACGCTATTGATCCAGAAGTAGGCAACGATCAGAATGCTTGCGAAGAGCTTACAGATCTAGATCTAATGCGCATCGAAATTGATAGAGACATTTATAAAGTACGATCAATTGTATCCTTACGTAAATAGGTTCTTTCTTCCTTTTCTGACATATTTGAAGTACAGTTTATAACATGACGAGTTTATAACAGTTTATAACATACAAAAGAAGCAACTACAAGCCAAGTCAAACATACAGTTATTTTGTATATTTCCATGCAGCAAGTGTTTGATTTGTGATAGCATTTTAATTACAATGCAATATAAAGGACTTATCAATAATGTCTTTTGAAAGTGAAGGTTTTTGAATTAGGGGTTTATGAGAACGCTCCCATAAGAAATTCAGAAAACAATGTTTTGTCAGATATTGACATTGAAAATGTTTTCTGCCTTTAGTGAAGGTAGTCGCAAAATATGTTCATGTCCAAGGAAAAGGCAACAAAAATGAAGATAGATCTGTTTTTACTATCTTGATTTTTGTTGACAGCGATTTTTTGTCAATGTCTCAAAATAAGGTAGAATCTATCCCCTATTTATGCTGAATTTTACCTGATGTTCATAAGGAAAGAATCAATACCAAATATTGAAAAAAAGACGACCTTTTGCTAGAGAACTATTTAATATTTTGGTCGCTTTCAGGAATACACTTGGAACACAGCTGAAAGCGAGCTATTTTTGGAAGGCATTGGAGACGTAACGAGCCCAGCTTTGTTAAAGGAATTGCTTAAAGTTTTGCCAGACCATTGCCCATATCCGTTCACCTCTAGTGTTGGTAGGAAGGATATCGAGTTTTGGTAGGTCGAATATTTGCTTCTTTTCCTGATCCATGCAGTTTTAAAAGACCAGCAATTATTATCCAATCTTCTTTTTGAAAGTCTACTCAATGTTTCAAGATGCAGTTTTACTCACCCTGCCATGAAGTAGGAAAAGAACCAAAATGAAGCATTCATCAATGTAGTTTTCTTAACATTATTTTTTATCTCGTATTTACAATGTCATGATGGTGTGATAGACATTTAATTCAAAGATAGGTGTTTGATTGATGTTGCATGTTTTATTGTAATGAACGGCTTGTGTTCAATTTTCAGGTACCGTCATCTCGTACCCACTGACATAAGGCGACATGGTTTTGAGCCTGTAAATGTTAAGGGCGATGGAAACTGTATTTTTCGAGCGGCCTCTATGCACATTTACGGTACCGAGAGGAATTGGAGCTGGGTGAAACTTCGCACCTTGAATTTTGGTTTACTTTCCATGGATACCATTGTTGAACAAGTACGTACTTCAATATAGGATCTACATCAGGATTACCTAGGATCTTTTAAAGAATCCTTAAAAACTTCAAGTAAATCCCCTTTAGAAATTCGCCAGTGTTTCCTGATTCCATCTCTCATTCACTAGCTATGTGTCATTGACATTATTAACGCTTGAAAACATAACTAAAGAATGTGGTGTTGTGGTCTTAGGTTTTTTGTGGCGGACCTTTCCCATTATGTAATATAGGGATCCTTCTGTGTATTGTTTGTATGCTCCAAACGTTTATATATGTTTTTCCTACAAGATAAACGCAGTTGACATGGACAAGAGAAACCTGGCATTTCATTTAACGACAGATGACGTTGCCTCGAAATACCAAAGTATTTCAGACGACGCAAGATTTCTGCGTTTGTGTGTAATGGAGGAAATCATGCGCACAGTCGAGTATTACAGAGATGGAAGTATGTTTTCTGTGATTGTTTAGTTCCCTAGATTTCTGTTAGAACATTATGTCCTGATATATTCATCTATTTATCCAGATGGTATGGTGCTTTAAGATCAATGAAAATACTTGTTTCAAATACCTTTCGTTGAATTTCTATTATAAATTACAATGAATTGCTCGCGTAGTTTCCTCAACATCCTGAGAGATAATCATTGTTAATCAGATTTCACTGAACCTTATTGAATTTGTTGTTGAGCTAGCAAGCTGATTTAACCAAGGGTTTTTTTCAAGATTTTGTGAGGTTTGTGCAACGTATCAATCAGTCTTCTTAAACAGAATAAACTATTTAATGATAATTTTGGGGACACAGGAAACATGATCTTAATCCTAATGAACTACTTCAACTGTATTGGAAGGGTGGTTAATTAAAGCTAGCAGACAAAACTCGATTTGTTTCTCTTACTTCAAAAACCTAGTAATGTTTTCTTGCTAAATTTTTCAAACAAAGCTGCACATATTTTGTTAGATACTTGGTAAAATCATTTAACTTGGTAAAAGTGTTAAACTTTGAAAATTCAAGTTCTTTGTGCATGATGATTCTGCTGTTTCAGTTGAATAAATTTTCAATTGTGCTCCCATTTTTATTTTTATTTCAATCCGAATTAAATTCATTCTAGATGAGCTATTGCTACACGTAAAATCCTTTTAAGATCCTATGAACAGAAATTTCTCATAAGGCATTTTCCTTGCTAGCTATACTTCATATGATGATGATCTCTGGTGCTTTTGGAATAAGGATACATTCCTTTTCGTCAAATGTGCTTTTGAATCGGCAATTTGGATCTGAAAGTCTCGAAGACGTATGTCGATTGCTGTGGGTTCCGTCAAGCCTTAATGGTCCAATCAACCATGTTGTTCCCTTGGTACACATGGAACCGGAGGAACGAGCTGAAGGTTGCTGCAGCATCCAATTGGATCATGCAAATGTATGCTCTTTTTCGCTGGGTGAAACCACCTCGTCAGAAATCTTGGTCTGTCAGCACTGCTTGCGGGACTATCACGTAAGGTGTGTAATGGCAACTGCCAGTGACGACAACTGGTCATGCTTCTGCCATTTAAAGGCTGATTCGTTATCATGGTAGGCAATTTTACATTTGCTTTGTCATTTTCAAGTTGAATTAGATAGACCAATGCCAACTTTTAAGCTTGGTGATTTAAAAAAAGGGAATGCCTGCGACAATTGTACAATTTTTCTGCTCCATTTTGTGAAATAATTGTAACCTACTCCATCCTCTTCTTATTCAATATATTGAAAAAGTTTATTCTTTGGAGATATAGTTTAAGTCTCTCTTTTTCGAACTTCTTGTGTGGATGTTGCAAGCTATCAACCAACGTATGTACGTTAATAATAGTATGTATTATGTACCTACAACAGCCTACAACACCTCAAGTTGACTGATGAAATGAAGAAGTTGCTACACAGGTATTCACCAGACATAAAGGTAGGTTAATCTATTCTATTGCCTACGGTATACGCTAGGGTAAAAGATATTGCGGCTTGATTACCTATTTCAATTATTTCATCCATACCCTCCACATTGCTATACTGGAAAATATCTGAC
Source organism: Rhopilema esculentum (assembly GCF_013076305.1). The sequence goes on from NW_027019640.1 coordinate 8,056,384, forward strand.
AGTGAGCCCTACATTTTGAAGTGCTTGTAACGTTTGTCAATTGCCGTCATCGTAAGGGCAAGGTGTGAGAAAATATAAAATTTTATTGCGCTTCATTATTTTACCTAAAGGCTTCTCCCCGCGAATCTATCTTTTTTCATGGGTCATAACCTTCATCTGATAAAGTTGCTAAATGAACTCTGTAAAAGTCCCTTTGATGTGTCGTTTTATCAGTGTATGCTATATATGCATTTATTGGATTTTTGCTATGCATATCTGCCTTACAGTAGTGTATTCTGTAATCTTGCGCGATTACACGAAAATTTTAGGTTTCCAACAGTTTCCTGAGCCATATAAAATTTACTTCCACTACCACTGATAGCTGAATAATATCATTTCAGTTGCAAAGTTCATTCACCACGAGTTATTAGATAACATTAGCCAGCAAACAAACAATCTGTCTTGGAAAAGATAATTTATTATTCGTATATGATATTATTACAGAAGTTCATTACTGACATGGCAAAGAAAGAATTTTACTCTCCAAGACTGGCACTGTTTTTTAAGAGGAGTGAAAATTTATTGCGCCGATCGTCAGAAAGGATATGCCTAGTTAGTGATGCATCGGTAAGTTAAAGTTTCTAAACTGTTTTTAATTAGTTCCAGTCTTATTATCAGACCTTTCTTCTTGTACCATATTAATTCTCTATGACCTATCAGTTCCAATCACTTACAATCCTAATAATTTGTCTTTTATTTAGTGGGACAAAGTTGTTGAACACGCTTTTCGCAACACAAATCCTATTTCAAGATTTAGAGGCTTGAGCGTGCCGCAAAGAATTTCCCTGAACACGTGTGTAATAGCTCCGGAAGTACGTATATTTTTTAACAGAGTATATTGTCAAACATGATTCATCACATAATTTTATATTTTTTAATTGCAAGTCAGGACAGAAATAAGATACTGAATACGTGAAATCTGTTTGACTTTTTTTAAATAGGTTTTCTTTACAAGCATGTTTATGGCACTTTCTGGGAAGGCAATTGGTTGGAACTTGAGCTGAAGTCAAAAAGTTTTCTCTTGACTTTTTACCAAAGAAGCTGCTTTACCGCTTGATATGAATAGCTGTGCAGTTCTTATTTCAAAATGACTTTTGATGTTCAAGTTTTCAATAATTTCTATTTTGAGGCCCTTGTAGTTTTGTAGGTCAGTTGGTTATCCATGAATATCTGTATTATCTTATTTCGTTCATAAATTTGCTATTCAGGAAAGTTTAAAAGTGCATTGAAATCTTGAATTCACTGTTTAAAACATCTCAAGCTAAGAATTCTTCGAATACAATCGGATGTCATTTTCATTTCAGGTGCTCGCCTTTCTTGTTCACAAAACTGCAAGTGTTCCCATGGAATGCAGCAGAAGAATTGTAAACAATGACAATTTGGATGCCGAAAATGACAAATAAAGCCTCGATTTTGATATTTTTTTATATTATTCGATTTTGTTTCGTTCAGATTGCATAACTTTCGTTTTACAAAATTTAACAACACAATATCTTTTCGTAAACCTACATCTACAAGTAGGATATTTGATTGAATATACAAGCGACGAAATTAGTTATTGATCAAAGCAATTAACTTTTGAAGGAAATGGCTCACTAATGATTCTGAGAAATCCTTTACATGGGGCTACAAAGATTTTTTTCTCTTGAAGTATGAATTCGAATACTTCCGAAAAAAGCCACCATAATACCAGCATTTTAGTTAATACTTTAACTCGTACAGCTAAGAAAAATGAAAAACAGTAGAATGTAAAGAATCTATTGACATTGATTTTCCTGAAGTCGGTGTAAGAACCATTTGGGTATTTTTTCTATCAAAGGCTCTTAACATTGGCGCTTAGCATGACATAATTTGGTCAGCTAAGCGCCATTCCGATTATTATTGGTACAAGAATCAATTTGTAGACAAAATTTTGATCTCAAGACACAAAGAGATGATTGCAATTATAAATAACGACAAGCAAACCATTTGGGTATTTTTTCTATCAAAGGCTCTTAACATTGGCGCTTAGCATGACATACTTTGGTCAGCTATGCGCCATTCCGATTATTATTGGTACAAGAATCAATTTGTAGACAAAATTTTGATCTCAAGACACAAAGAGATGATTGCAATTATAAATAACGACAAGCAAACCATTTGGGTATTTTTTCTATCAAAGTGTCTTAACATTGGCGCTTAGCATGACATAATTTGGTCAGCTATGCGCCATTCCGATTATTATTGGTACAAGAATCAATTTGTAGACAAAATTTTGATCTCAAGACACAAAGAGATGATTGCAATTATGAATAACGACAAGCGAACCATTTGGGTATTTTTTCTATCAAAGTGTCTTAACATTGGCGCTTAGCATGACATAATTTGGTCAGCTATGCGCCATTCCGATTATTATTGGTACAAGAATCAATTTGTAGAAAAAATTATTATCTCAAGACACAAAGAGATGATTGCAATTATGAATAACGACAAGCGACTAAGAATTACTAAGAACAGTCTGAAAATTTTTGTGTCCCTTTGTTGGGGGTGGGGGGTTGTTCGGATAGTTTCCATCATTATAGGCATTGAAATATGGCAGTATGTATAAGGGCTCTATCCCAAATGTATCTTTATCCCCACCGATCCTTAAAAAAGTAGTTGAAGATAGATAAACAGTAAATATATTGTCCAAATATTCATTTACTAAGAACAGTCTGAAAGAATTTGTGTCCCTTTGTTGGGGGGCGGGTGGGGTTGTTCGGATAGTTTCCATCATTATAGGCATTGACATTTGGCAGTATGTATAAGGGTTCTATCCCAAATGTATCTTTATCCCCACCGATCCTTAAAAAAGTAGTTGAAGATAGATAAACAGTAAATATATTGTCCAAATATTCATTTACTAAGAACAGTCTGAAAGAATTTGTGTCCCTTTGTTTGGGGGGGGGTGGGGTTGTTCGGATAGTTTCCATCATTATAGGCTTTGACATTTGGCAGTATGTATAAGGGTTCTATCCCAAATGTATCTTTATCCCCACCGATCCTTAAAAAAGTAGTTGAAGATAGATAAACAGTAAATATATTGTCCAAATATTCATTTACTAAGAACAGTGTGAAAGAATTTGTGTCCCTTTGTTGGGGGGGGGTGGGGTTGTTCGGATAGTTTCCATCATTATAGGCATTGACATTTGGCAGTATGTATAAGGGTTCTATCCCAAAGGTATCTTTATCCCCACCGATCCTTAAAAAAGTAGTTGAAGATAGATAAACAGTAAATATATTGTCCAAATATTCATTTATTAAGAACAGTCTGAAAGATTTTGTGTCCCTTTGCTGAGGGGGGGGGGGGGGTGTTCGGATAGTTTCCATCATTATAGGCATTGACATTTGGCAGTATGTATAAGGGTTCTATCCCAAAGGTATCTTTATCCCCACCGATCCTTAAAAAAGTAGTTGAAGATAGATAAACAGTAAATATATTGTCCAAATATTCATTTATTAAGAACAGTCTGAAAGATTTTGTGTCCAACTCTTGCGTGAGTTCGGCGCCGGGCTGGGAGTGGCTTTGGGGGGGGGGGGGGGATTCGGATAATTGCAATCATCTCTTTGTGTCTTGAGATCAAAATTTTGTCTACAAATTGATTCTTGTACCAATAATAACCGGAATGGCGCATAGCTGACCAAATTATGTCGTGCTAAGCGCCAATGTTAAGACACTTTGATAGAAAAAATACCCAAATGGTTCGCTTGTCGTTATTCATAATTGCAATCATCTCTTTGTGTCTTGAGATCAAAATTTTGTCTACAAATTGATTCTTGTACCAATAATAACCGGAATGGCGCATAGCTGACCAAATTATGTCGTGCTAAGCGCCAATGTTAAGACACTTTGATAGAAAAAATACCCAAATGGTTCGCTTGTCGTTATTCATAATTGCAATCATCTCTTTGTGTCTTGAGATCAAAATTTTGTCTACAAATTGATTCTTGTACCAATAATAATCGGAATGGCGCATAGCTGACCAAATTATGTCATGCTAAGCGCCAATGTTAAGACACTTTGATAGAAAAAATACCCAAACGGTTTGCTTGTCGTTATTCATAATTGCAATCATCTCTTTGTGTCTTGAGATCAAAATTTTGTCTACAAATTGATTCTTGTACCAATAATAATCGGAATGGCGCATAGCTGACCAAATTATGTCGTGCTAAGCGCCAATGTTAAGACACTTTGATAGAAAAAATACCCAAATGGTTCGCTTGTCGTTATTCATAATTGCAATCATCTCTTTGTGTCTTGAGATCAAAATTTTGTCTACAAATTGATTCTTGTACCAATAATAATCGGAATGGCGCATAGCTGACCAAATTATGTCATGCTAAGCGCCAATGTTAAGACACTTTGATAGAAAAAATACCCAAATGGTTCGCTTGTCGTTATTCATAATTGCAATCATCTCTTTGTGTCTTGAGATCAAAATTTTGTCTACAAATTGATTCTTGTACCAATAATAATCGGAATGGCGCATAGCTGACCAAATTATGTCGTGCTAAGCGCCAATTTTAAGACACTTTGATAGAAAAAATACCCAAACGGTTCGCTTGTCGTTATTCATAATTGCAATCATCTCTTTGTGTCTTGAGATCAAAATTTTGTCTACAAATTGATTCTTGTACCAATAATAATCGGAATGGCGCATAGCTGACCAAATTATGTCGTGCTAAGCGCCAATGTTAAGACACTTTGATAGAAAAAATACCCAAATGGTTCGCTTGTCGTTATTCATAATTGCAATCATCTCTTTGTGTCTTGAGATCAAAATTTTGTCTACAAATTGATTCTTGTACCAATAATAATCGGAATGGCGCATAGCTGACCAAATTATGTCGTGCTAAGCGCCAATTTTAAGACACTTTGATAGAAAAAATACCCAAACGGTTCGCTTGTCGTTATTCATAATTGCAATCATCTCTTTGTGTCTTGAGATCAAAATTTTGTCTACAAATTGATTCTTGTACCAATAATAATCGGAATGGCGCATAGCTGACCAAATTATGTCATGCTAAGCGCCAATGTTAAGACACATTTATAGAAAAAATACGCAAAAAGTTATTTTATCGTCACTGATCATTGAAACAATTCCATCAACATCGTAAATTCAACATATTCCAATTAAAGGCGTTTTTGAAGCGATAAACTGTAATATGGCACATACATAACCACCGTCTTTTTTGCTAAGTCCTAATGTTCGATAAACATTGATAATTTTAACAAAAGGGTTGGTTAATTTCTCTCTCAAAATAGACAAAGATTAACTTTTTTCTTAATATCGTCTTATTTATTTGTAGAATAATATATCTTATGTTGCTTTTTATAAGAAAAGTTTCTCATGTAAGGACTCACACCCTTGAAAAAACACAGAAAAGGTTAGAATTTTTATATATGACGATAAAATATGATCAAATGAATTAATGATGGCAAATGAATAGGGTGTCAAGCAAGTTAAGCGTTAAAGTAAGAAAAGGGTGAATGTTTGAAGCTTCAGAATCCTTTTTCTTGTTTAAGGGTGTAATTGCAGTGAAAAAGAAGCAGCTTGATGTGGCTGAGAAAATTCTCTTCATTCATGTACGACACTTGACTCTTGAGCGTCTTCAGTGTTGCATTTCTCTGCTCGTTGATTTGGGTGTTGATTCGGTCATATGCTGGATGAGAAGAAGCATTGTAGCTTTCAGCACAAGCTAAATATAAGAAAAATACCTTTAGTTCAAATGGCCATTGACGTATTGGGATTGCAGGGACAGCTCTGTCCTCCTACCAATTGGACAAAGCTTAAAATAAATGTAAATTCTATCAAATATATTGCTTTTCTAGCCTATCGTTGACAATTCAAATCCTTCTATTTCGACAATCTTTTCGTATTGTAACTATCACTGGCTTTATACATTTGAGTTAGCTTCCAATCATAAAGAACTGTCTCGCAATAATTCTTCATTATATTCGATTGTATGTTGTACTGAAATGAGAGCTCTTTTGTTTACACTCATTTCCATTTGAAAAATTATCTTTAATCTGATTTTCATTTTTATTCAAATTAATGATCAATAAAAAGATGTGGTATCACTGTTCGACGCAAGAAAAAAGACCATAAGGTAGATAACAACGTAGAACAAAGATTGTTGTATATCTTTCATCCGTATATTTATCACAGGGGGCACAGTTATTTGCAACTGCTTCAACAACAACAACAATTTACAAACCTTTATGATTCTTCCAGTGGAATCTGTCTACTAAAAAGTTGCATTGTTTAAAGAAGCCAGGGTCTCTGTTTAAGCAGTAATGATGCAGATGGCAACAGTTATCATATATTATTGCTTCAGGGGCTGTAAAAGAAATAAATAGGCCAACGAGAAGGCCAACAAATTACTTGTAAGAGGAAACAATAAGCGATGAAAGACATGATGAAAAACGCTTTTAAACATATCAATTTTTACACTGCTTTCGGTATTAAAATTAAAAAAAAAAATTTAAAATATATATAGAAAATTAAATCGACACAATCGAGAAGAAACGATGACCCTGATTACAGGAGAAAATCTTCGTTGATTCCAAACAAAAATAATTCAGTTTGGAAAAGATCCTGTTATTTGCTGCGTTTACATATTTGGACATAATTGGCTTCACATTGTTTTCCCAAGATAGATTTTGCGTTTCCATTGCTAGTTTCGAAAACGTTGTCATTCGATACCAAACTCCGAAACGATGTTGAAAATGTGGAGGCATTCAAAAAGTGGAGCCATTCAAAAAGTGGAGTCATTTGAAAACAATCCTTCAATCTGAAACAATCTGGAAACACATCTCGTTTTGACTACGAAAACGGAATGACCTGAAAACTTTATGAAACTTTATCCCTGTACCTCTTGAAGATAACAGCACGCATTAATAAAACAAGATCAAATCGCTTATTATGACAATAGCTTGATGTGATAAATCCTGTATAAATACCTTCTGGCAATTTAGTTCGCATAATTGTGAATGGGACATTAGTAGACTCTTGGCATTGCATCATTTCAAAACCGTAGCAGATTTCTGAATAGATAAAAAAGGTGTTCCTAAAACAAAATTTTGGAAAGAAAGAGCAAAAGTTGCCAAACGAGAGGTCATACGGAACGAGTTCATAGAAAGTTCACTATTTTTTAATCACGGAAGCTGTTGACACAATCATCCTTTCTGAAGCAACGATTTATGTCAGGTTTGTTAATAACTCATGAGATTTCTTTGAATCTTTTGGATGACGACTAACTATTTTATAACAAACGGAAACCATGCTATATGTTTGGTGGAAAGTTCAAGACAACAATACAATTCTCTCTGAAGAGCAACTGCACTGATAAGTTATCTCCAAATGGGCACCTCAGATATATATGCTACAATTTAATGACACATTTTTTCTAAAGCAAAGAACATTAATTAAAAGAGCATACCGTGTTGACAGTAAACTGTGAATATACCAGGCAACAAATTTGGATGACCTCGATATGTTTTAGCACATTCCTCCCTGGTGTCGCTCTTCGTTTTATCCATTGTGTAGGAGCCACGGTCGGATAGCTGTGGCCACGAAGGAAAGAAGCTCAAACTGTTGGATAAGAAACTGTTCGATGTTGAGGTGTCATGAGGCTGGAAATCTGTGACATACCTTGACTTCACAATTAGTTCTTCAAGCAACGTGATCCACGGCTGTGGCAAAGAAGCAGCAGGAAGACATTTTATAACTCCATAAACAATGGGGGCACAAATCTGAAGCTCGGATAGAGCCTCTGGGTCTTTCCTTATTATCAGCCCAGAGGATAAACGTGCTGCCAAATGATTGAAGGAAGCTGTCGGTGGTATATAAGAACAAACCGGCGAATTTGATGAAATGCACCTGAAGAAGGTACATAGCTCCCTTGGAAATTGCTCACAGCCTTGAAAGAGCTCTTCACAAGCTTCAAGCACGTGCAAAATGTTTGGATGTTCGTGGCTTAGAAGTGTATTTAGTGATGCTCTTTCTACGCATTCCAAATATTTCGATGAAACAAGTTTTCTTAGTAACATCCTGGTTTTCCTCTTCTTGATACAAACTCGTTGGCTGAAGCTAGTAATGATACAAAACCAAAGATAGGAATTTTGAATTAGAAATGAAAGAATAAATTTTGCACTCTTCTTATTATCGCCAGCAAATAGAATTATTTAAAATGAGAAAGCTTCAGAATCTGACAGAGTAAAGCATAGAACTGGCCCGCATTTTCATAAAGATCAGAAGTTTTCATAAAGAATTGCTCATATATTGACTACAATAGTCTACGTAATAACTTGCAGAAGTGAAATTCTTGATGTGGAATTGAAGTAGCCCATCACGGTAGCAATACTATAATGTACAAAAAATTTATCTTTAAGCACAAAAAAGATATCTATCACTTATCTTCCACTGAGCATTACAGGGTTGGCCTCGTTTGGTAGCTCTTGAAGGCCTCGAGAATATTTCCTCCGATAGCCAAGTGATGTTGCATCGCATAAGATTATTGGAGGATATTGTCCACACTTAGAACAAGAAAACCCGGAAATGAAATCAACGTCTAGTAGCCGAATAAATGAGTACCAGGCCATTCGCCATTGGTCATAAGTCAAACAGTGTGACACATCAAATCTTGAGGCACGTAGGTTGAGTTTCCATATCTTCAGGTAGCTGACAAGGCTTTGGCTGTAAAAAACATTGTAGAAGAAGAATAGATAAAGTGAACATGTAAAAAGGTATTTGCATATGGCATATTCATATGCAAGGTACATTGATGTTGGCAAGAGGAAAACGTAAACTTCAACAGAGTCAAATAGTTATCAGATATAGATTTACGAGAAAATTCTCTTCTTCAATGAAAATCTCCTGATGAGAAGCAAAAGGGTACCTGTGGCCATGAAGGAAATGAAGCATATAGTCTCTCAGCACATCGTGCCCAACAAGAAAGTCGCCCATGTTCAAAATTCCTTTTGCGCAACCATCATATGGTTGAATGAAACCACACTGCGCATTCTGGCATCTTCTGTACGGCACTGAAAAAATAAATTTAGGTTTGTATAAAAAGGAAATATATCTCTCTCGTCATTAATCAAAGTAAGGACTACTTGACGTTGCGATAATTGATAATTGCTTATTCAAGAAAAGATTAACTTAATAAAGTTAACAGAACACAAAGTTCTCACAGGTTCGCATCTTCTCTTCCTACAGTTAGCTAATGCGTGACATCAACATATACTAAGCCGATTAGCATTTCAATTGGCCATTGACTTCGGAAATCATGTTTGCTACATATTGATCAAGTCTTCTGTATAATTTTCTGCATGTCTATATAAATTAGCTTTTTAAATATTCAAAACAAGGACCGAGAGGCCTTGCCCCCTTCCCGAAAAACTTAGCTAGTATAAGTAAAATACTTTTACTTTGTAAAACATGACTGTTTTTACATCTATTTATTAGGGCTGCCCACCCCCCAAACAAAAAGTTGCATCTCAGTCTTTGATTTAAAAGGTCTAAGATCTCAAAAATTCATGGATCACCTTGCACAGCCAGTATCATTTTTGTGGTAAAAAGCCTGTGAGATGATCCACTCCATTCAATCGTTGCCTCGTTAATATCATAATCACAGGATGGGCAAACACTATACGCAAAATCAGGGCACAGCTTATCGTCTTCCTGCAATGTCGATGTATCAACGATGAATCTGCCATTGAATATGCTGACTTGTGAGGCCATAGGGCCATACGAAATCCGTCTTGTCGAGAGAGAGTACCTGGTGTACGTTTTCGGGTAGGTTTTCTTGAGAACATCATGCCTTTGCACCATTTGAAGAAGGAAGTCTGGGGTTTCCTCAGACTGGTTATCAATAAGGGAGTTGATGGCTTCAACATGGGAACATGAGTGGCAGCCAAAGGTGCAAGAGAAGCAGATAAAGCCCTTCCTATCTACACCGACAACACCAAATTCCTTGTTATGAGGTTTTACACATACTAATTTTTCCTTTGAGAATACCAATTCAGTTATCAAAGGACGCTCCTAGAAGAAAATAAGAGAGGCCTAACAAAAATGCTTGACATAATCCGAATCAAGATGGAAATTAATTTTTTGCTTTCATATTTATATTTTGCACAAATAACCATTACTGTCAATTTAAAATCAGACAAAAGTTTATATATATTTTCTTGTAAGCCATTGTTCCCATTAAGCAAAAAAGACTTTCTGTACTTAAGATATCCTTAACGTATCCAGGCCACTTCCTAGTTACAAAGCAGAATGTGTTTCAAATCTCAAACCTGTGAATACCAGTGCTCTGAGTCTTCCACTATAAAGAAGAAAATAAAAAAAATTGTTGAAGATAGGTCTTCCAAATGCAGACATAGATAAATAGACCTCTGCAAGTTAGATAAGTTTTATCTTTGTTTGGTCTTTTCTAAGCTGTCAAATCTGAAAGTCCATTATATACCTTATTGTCAATCAATGAAGACCTTATGATAAACACAAGAACTCCAAAGATAAACCATGAGGTATATCAAAATGACTGTTTTTCCTATTGGACAAATACTTTAGGCACTATGATAGAGCTGCAGCTTCACAAAAGGTACATGAAAATTCATAGGCAGATGATACATACATGCATATAAAGGTAAATCCGAGTACACCAAATACTTACATTGAACAAATTGTGAAGGAGAAATGTTGTGAACTCCATCCCATTGATACAGCACTTTTACACATAACTCAGTATGAATACAAGCAGGATACTGCTGAGTCACATGTTGATTAAATTCTACAAGAAATCATTGATTGATTTAATAGATACCAAAATAACAATAATAATGTGGCAGAGAATATATTTGTGAGACTAAACATAATCTAAAAAAAGTTCATTAACACACTGGGAATATAAATTCTTTCTAATCTTATTATGAAATATGAAAAGGTGTACATCTTTATATAAATATATAAACTCAAGAATATATCACATATATTTTGGTGTCAACCTTTATGAGTAATAAACTTACATGTAGCAACTTACAATAAGAAACTAAAAAAAAATGACCCAAATGTAACTAATATAGTATAATGTGTTTTATCAACATATGTGTAAACATTGGGTGGCAAAGAAATCTAATCCTCATCTAGGGGCCATGGCTTCTTAATTTACTTTCCCTTAAAATCCCTTCAAAACTCAATAAAAATAAATTTCTGTGAGAGGGTACACACATTTAGGATATATTAGAACATTACTGCCCTAGATGAGGCTATAGGACATCGAGTAAGAGCAAAAAACATGTTTTAATAATAAATTATACCTTCATAAATCTGCTCAGTGGTGCTGAACAGCCCATTAACAAATCCTTGTTTTGTCTGGTCACAATTACAACCATATACCCAATAGACACCATCAGAGAAAGAAATGGGTCTTCTTTTCACAAAGCAGAACTTCCTCAACTAAATATGATCAAGAGTAATTAAATCAATAAAACTCAGAATTGTATCTTAAAAATTGTTTCTCTTTTCAATAACTTTATTTATATTGCACAAAAAAGTCTTTTAGCCTACTGCTTCAAACAGATAACCATACCTAACAATTCCCAATATTCTGTTTGCCATACAAGCTGTACTAGAATGATTTAAAGACATTTTGTACTATCAAACAATGATTGCAATATAACAAGAACTCAGATTGACTTCTTAGCTCTAAAACCTGAGTCAACTACAAATATTTATTTTCCTGCCAAGGGTCAATGTTCAATTTCCCATTGTCACCCTTTTGATGGTCTACCTTAAGTTTCTTCTTTGATACATCAAAGTCTTGCAATAAGAAGTCCACATTTCCATCCAGGATCACAAAAGTCTTTGCTGTTAGAGCATGAAACATGTAAATCTGTATGATTCCACAATCTAACTGGATGTAAGAAATAAACATTGCACAATTTGTAGAGAGAACAAACAGTACACCTTGCACACATTTACTAGATTATAACTTGACAAAAAAATCAAAAATCTGACAAAAACTTGACAAAAATCTTAAGAATTCACACAATAAAATTTGAATCATATCAAAGAATATAAAATTTATTTACACACAAATTCTTAAGAAATTGAAAAATTATGAAGAACTGGTATGTTGGTGTGCCTCAAACAGGAAGTTGAAATACCTCTACATCTGGAAGTGAAAAGTCTTGAAGCCTTTCATCATCACTGGCATCAAATTGTTGCTCATTATCTATTGATAGAGATTTATGCTTTCAATTTGATCAATGACTTGACAATTATTTTGATTAGGGTGATGGATTTGAAGGGGATTATATGGTTAAAGGGAGCAGCTAAATTAAGCTCAAAAAGCTTTGCATTATAATAACCAATAACCCTAATTCTTGCAAAAAATAATATGGAACAGATATACTATGTTAAAAATCTCATTTTTTTAACAGTAGGAATTCAAAGTCATTTGCATCTCTAGGTCACAGAATCACTTTAATTTAATGGTAATTAGCTAAAGAGACAAATTCTAAAAATGCTAAAAAACCTTCTGTATCACTATATGCAGCTGATGGTTGCAGCTCTTCGATGACATTGGCTAAAAGAAAATTGATAAATACTAGGTACATATGTCTAAAAATAAATTTGAAAAAAATTTTTCTGACCAGTTGATCAATGTGGGAATCTGTTTCATGTGCAAAACACCTGTCGCTTTGCTTGCGTGGGAGCGGATCATGTTCCAAAACAAAGCAAATAGAATAATGGGCATGATAAAGCACTCATTTACCTGCGTCGACAAGGAAATGTTCAATTGCCTGTTCAAAAGCCTGGTAAGACCTCACCTGGAATATGGCAATGTAGTGTGGTCTCCAAGGTACAAAAAGATGTACAAATAATTGAGAATGTGCAAAAACGAGCTTGCAAAGTTGTGGCCGGTTTGAGAAATCTTGAATATGAGGAGTGCTTGAAAGAACTTCAGTTACCTTCTCTTGTATACAGAAGACTATGGGGGGACCTCATTGAAATCTATAAGTACACACATGATTATGTTGTTATGTGGCTTTTGTTATGTTATGTTGTTATGTTAAAACGCGTTCCCCGCGCATACCCAAACTTTGCAGTCTGGAAGAGTGCTGTTGCTCACAGCCACCACCCAAATCTTGATAAACAAGGGTTCCGCACCTGATAATTTGCAAAAATTAGTTATTTTGTTTACATACCTTCCATTCTAGTTGGTCCCGTAGTACTCGTTACATTCGCCCTGGTACCAGTGAGCCTAATGGTAGGCAAACAACCATCTTCACGATTATCCACTGGCTCCGTTAACGTTCTATCAAGACCTTCGCCTGGAATCATTGACCCTGTTCTCGTGCATCTCCCAGTTTTCCGAGGTCTTTTCCTGTTAGATATTCGCCTTAGCGCAGAGAAAGTGTATGATGGCAATTCAGTGTCTGTTATTCTCAGGACACTGATATGATGGGAAGATTCCGTAGGCCTATCATCATGTGAATCATTCTCGTCAGTTCTTGTACGCAGAGATACATTAACACTGGGTAATGCATTTGAAGCACTCAAACCCAACTCAGGTCTTGCTCTCACATTCCTAACCATAGCCGTTTGATGGTCCATTTTCAGACAACGTTTTCAAGCTACATCAAGAAGGAACCATTGCCAGCCTGCCTCGCACCTACAAAAGTTGTTTGTATTATAACGAGGTTTGGCTGGCTGGTAGATGACCAGAACTTGGTCTCTTTTATTCCTGAGATTAGTGGTGGACATTGTTAAAGGCCCTGCGAGCTTCATTTCCAAATCTTTAAGGGCTTCCAAGCAAACATATCTATTCCATTTATATTTTGCTTTTCTTGTTCATATGACTGCAGGTAGGGCAAGTGAAATCAGTCCAGTAAAATAAGTCGTTTTCAAGTTAGATTGTTACCAAAGTACTTCATTAATCAGTTGTACAATCGTTAATTGTCTAAATAAAATTGGTCATTGAATCATTCGGTGACTCAATAACTTATCGAATCAGTTATACTAACCTTTTAGCTCCTGATACTTTGAGCAAAAACCGTAGGAACTGTGCCTCCATAGGATCAACCAACATCCTATACTTTTTACCTAACTTCTTTGTTTCTTCTTGCAATCGCTCGAGCGCTTCCACTTTTCTGAAAGAATGTTCTTTCACATAAATGTTAAGTGGGTCTTTTTCTTGAGACAAATACGATTTAGGATCGGCCATTTTTGTGTGTTTCAGTGTATGGTAACTGGTAACCTTCCCTTACTGGCAGCAGATGGATGCAAATGCATGCAATGCACAGATAGAAGCAGCAATGCAAGCAGTTGATTTCGGGGGGTCATGTTTCTTGGAATTCAGCAGTTCCGGTTTTCCAGACGTTTCAGTTTTAGGTGCAAAGTCCCATTTTTCTTTATTTTTCAAGTGAGAGAATAGGGAGAAAATGAAATAAATATGGATACGATAAGTAAACGATTTATTTGACGAAAAACGCTGTGAAAAGGGCTCATAGCCTATTCCAAGGGAATACGCTGCGGGGGCAAGCCTTTGTTTATATAAGGACAAGGACAATACACTATTGTTTAGAACTATTGAAAGTCATTGGGGCTGCAGGGGCAATCACCCCTAGTTAGTGTGTTCACAAAAGTCATGAAAATATTATTTTTTAATTACACGGAGGGTTTTAAATTGTTTCTTAATTAAGTTTTTCTGAAGTTTTGGATCAGGTTTCAATACAATTTCCTGCCCAGACACCATAAAACACTCGGCATAATAGAAATATTTTACAATAGAATACTAGTTTACTGATCAAGGTTGAAAACTGTTTCGGAATTTTTACCATACGTGTTTTGTTCTCCAAATGATACCAAACGCCCCCCCCCCCCGGCCTGCCTAACGCTCGAGACTGCATGTGATGCAATCCACACAGCATGCCCCAAAAACCTGCTTTGTCATCGTTACCTAGCTTACATATTGCATCAAGATGCGCAATGTACAAGAGGGCCTTAAAGGCAGTCTGTCCCCTCGATGATTGGCTAATACGAACAAGGGATTCTCACTACTACAACGGGAACACAATCATTTAAATCCAAAGTGCTGAAATGAAAGTTGTCTCTGATTGGTTTGAATCGTCTAATCATTGATCGAGACTGCCTTTAAGCCCCTCAATATTTTTGCTGATTGCTGAGGGTTTGTAGTAGATGCAATAGAAGCTAAAAACATTTCTTGTTGTGTTCCTTGATTCTGCGAAAGCTTTTGACACAGTTGACCATTCCATACTATTACGTAAACTCGAATATTATGACGCTAGAGGAATTCCCTTGTAGTGGTTCAACTCCTACTTAAATGTGAGACCCCAAAGAGTTCTGTAGGCGGTGAGCTCTCTAAAAACTTGGGTGTTAAGTATGGCGTGCCTCAAGGTAGCGTTTTGGGCCCCCTGCTATATATAAATGAATGACATACCAGAAGCATCTAAAATTCTAAATTTTTATCTATTTCCAGATGATACCAGTTTGTTGTATTCACATATTAACTCACCTTATGATAATAATACTTTACAAGAAACATTATGTACTGAATTGAATAATATTCCTGACTTGCTTGCTGCTAACCCTAAACACAAGTAAATCTCACTTTTTGATTATCAAGCCACGTCATAAGAAGGCACCTAAAACCATTATATAAATGGTGAACAGTTAAAAATAACAGATGTTGCTAACAGATCACATTCTACAACATTAATGTCTGACAGTGTACCTGCATAAAAGATCACATTCTGACAGTGTACCCAGGGGCGAAACTACTGGGGGGGTATGGAGGGGTGCTGCACCCCCAATCTTCAAAAAAGCAGATTTTGTCGGGCAAATTTATGGCTGCCATTGCATCTGTCAGGCAAATCTGGAAATTTTCTTTAGGTCGCACTTTTTTTGCTACTTTTTGCCCTAGCTTGGTTTTTCAATTCATGGTTTTCCCCCCATCTTTTTTCAATCTCCTTCCAGTTGGGAAAGCAAAACAGAAACGAGGCAAGGAACAGCAACATATATACATTTCCGTCTTTCGTCCACCGATCAGCGCTTTTGTCTCGAGCTCGATAAGCACATGTTTATCTTCGCCTCGAGATGAAGTCTGAAGTATTGATTGACAGCGAAAGTATGGATGGAAAGTAAAGTGTGTTTGATGCAAGAAGGAAATAAACACTGTGCATACCCCTCCTCCCTACTTTTTGCAAATAAGAGAGCTTTTTCAAAAATCTTTTGTTGTGATTTCTAAATTTTCCCTTTACAAGCCCCCTCTCCCCCCTCCAACTTTCGATCCTGCCACGGAGCCCATGGAACACTGACAGTTTTAGAAGCATCATAAATCAAAGCATAAAGGATATACCATCTCGGTATACGTGGTTGAGAAAAATCAATCAATACTTTCTTTTCCGAATGTATGAAACTTTCATCATACATTTATAAGAAGTTATGCCCCAAAATTCTCTTAAGGTTTTACACTTACGGTTCGAAAGTATTGCACCCTTCGCTAGAAAATGGTCATACAGACGCCAAAGTTTTTTAGCTAAACAAAATTCGAATAACCGTAACAAGCAACAGAAAGTTTTGATCAGTTCAAGCGGGAAATAATATAGAATTTATCAAGAAATTGTAGTTAAGATATGAATTGCAAAAAACTTTCGAGTTTTTTCCATTTCTGAACAATATCCATGATTACGAAAACACGAAAATTGAGCTTTGATGACAAGTGTACCTGTAAATACTTCCAATAAAAAAACTTGTCTTTGCTTGAGAGATTTTGTTATGGTGAATTCAGAGATACTTACTATGTGCTTGGGTGCCTAAAAGTGTTGAAATTGCTTCCAGAGCAACCGAAAATTGAAAATGAAACTCAGAAAATGCAACTGAAGCTCTTGAAACATTGTAGTCTGCGTAGATGTTTCTAAATTCCGAAATTTCCAAGCTGTGTTTTGGTGTTCCACTTTGATAAAATTGAGACCCTACTTCAATTTATTTTTTGAATTGCTCTCTTAATAGCTAGATGATTTTGAAAGTGAAGACTTTTTCTCTTTTTTATCCCTATATAGAGGTATCCCTATATAAAAAATATTAGTCATGAAAACAAGTTTGTTTGGATGATGACTCAAGAAGATAATGATTTGATTCAAATTCTTGTGGTAACAGTAAGGCGAGCATTCCAAAAGCGTGACATTTATCAGACCTTTGAAAAAATGTGCTGATCAGTTTGCTGTTGTATATTTAAGTTGTCATAATTTTTGTAGCCATTTGAAGTAATATTTTAGATGTAGCAATTTTAATTAACCGTTTAAAATTATGACGTTGTGTTTTGTTGTAGTAGATTAAGAGCTATTTCGGCCTATACATCTATTACTATTATGTGAAAACCCTTAGATTAATCCCTGCCCCATCCTAAGCATCCTTGTCATAAAGATATATGGGTGCCCCTTGGGGCCAGCATGAGTGCTAGACACTTTACAAGATCTACCCACTGTCATCATGTATTTCATTTCATCCAGTTTGATCAACAACAACAACAACAACATGGAACTGCAAGTCAAAATAATATGGCTGACAGTCCAACACAGACTGAGTTGGAGGAAGTTCGAAAAGAAGAGATCGTCGCTCTCTCGAGTATCTACGAAGATGACTTTACATTTATTAATGAAGAAAGCGAGTCTTTTGAAATCAGAATTACATGTGAGGATGATTTTTGGTGGTCGTTAACCTTGAAAATTTCGCTGCCATTAGGTTATCCTCAAACCGAGCCTCCCATTCTTGAAGTGTTTGGAGAATGTCTGACAAACGATTGCATTCAAAAAATGTATAGCGAGCTAGCAGATATATGGCTAGAAAATATTGGCACCTCTGTCGTTTATTTGTGGGTCGAGAAATGTAGGGAGATGCTATTTGATGCGAAGACTGTTTCTGGTTTGAGCGAATCTGCATCAGCAGAAAGTGACAAAAGCAGAACCACAACTGTGGATGATAACTATATGCCAGGTATGAAGTGACATTGAAAACCCAATATGAAATTTTTAATAGTATCATATTTAGATAGATAATTAAAACAACAACATAATCCATCATATAGGCTTTTAACTTCTAAAAATACTTAATGATGATACCAAGAAAGCTAGTACTAAAGTAAAGCCAATAAGATATATTTTTTCTAGAGGTTACAAGAAATGATGATGTTGAATTGAGCCCAAATGAAGACTTCATCTTGCAACAAGCCAACACAAAGGAGCCAAAAACACATGGAAACTGGAAGAAAAAAGATAATGATGGTTCGCAATTTCCTGAAATTATTTCTGGTGAGCCAATAGTTGACAGAAAAAGTACATTTCAAGCTCATGTTGCCAATGTATTTACAGAAGACCAAGTCAAAGCAGTAATTAGTCATTTGAAGGATAATAGGAAGATTGCTAGAGCTTCACACAATATCATGGCATATCGAATTGAGACATCAAGAAAAGACCATTTTCTTCATGACTGTGATGATGATGGAGAAAATGAAGCTGGTAGTAGACTCATGCACCTACTTGAGATTTTAAATGCTAAGAATATTGTTGTCATTGTTAGCCGGTGGTATGGTGGCATTCTTTTAGGGCCTGATAGGTTTAAACATATTAATAACTGTGCTCGGGAACTTATTGTTAGCAGTGGCATTGCTAATTCAGCCAGTGAACTGAAGGGTAGTTCTGTAGATGCTAAGAAACCAAGCAAAGGAAAGTCAAAGAAAGCAAACAAGCATTAACATCTAAAAATAATCTGTGTATTTTAATGGATGGAGATTCGTCTATTTTCATAAATTTATATTAATGTTTACATAAAATAAGATAGCATTCACTTTCAAATATAAATTTTGGCAATTTTTTTCAGTAGTAGATATTTAGTTTCAAATTAAGGGGGGAATTTCTAAAACTCTTAGATTTGGTAATATAATTTATTATAATTTAGACCAGTTTGAAACTCATAAAATGGAAGTTTTATGTATGATATAACAGGAAAATATTTAAGCAAAAGTTTTTGACTAATTTTTTCAAACAACTTTTTTGAAACAACTTTTTCTAGACAAAGATTCATAATATATATTGGAATAAAAATTTGGAATCATATACCAATAAATTAAAGAAAATTATATAGCATACAATACTCTGTTTTTCAATCATTTTAGAATCTGGCTATTGCTGAATAATCAATATAATACCTAACAAAAATTTTGCTTGTGAAACCTTTATCAGCTTCAAACTAGTATCTTATTGTCAATCAATGTTCAATTTTTTGATTGTACATCTTTTTGCTATTTTTCCTGCTGTTTTTCTTTGTTCTGTAAGATATTTGAAATTCAAATTTGTTATTAGGATATATTCTTATTTGGAACACCCCAACTGTGATACAGGGAAAATATTTTAAGATTATGAAAAATGAAAGGATAATAGAATTTGCTATCTTAAAGGGAACAATGAAACATGAACAGTTTGATTTCATAAAAAGAGTCAGTTTGATTTTACTAACGTATTTAGGTATATTTTTATTCTTTGTCTATTATTTTTATCAATTCAGTAGATAACTTTCTATATCTTTGAAATGCCTGCATTTAGGATATGTAAACACGTCCTACTGAAATTTCTCGAGACAAAGAAGATGCACATTTCTGTTCAGAAAGTAAAATTCCCTCATCAATCAATCCATGGTGGATTTCATGTCAACTGTACGCCCCCCCCAAAGGTCCACCGGAACATTTTTTTAGGTACGCCGAATATATGAGCAGTTATTAAAAAACTAAATATTGTACGCCAGGCAAGAAAACTGATTAACAGAGAAAACTGTTATGTTTGAGTCTTTGGATTATTCTTTTTCAAGTAAACTATGTACGCACTTCATGGTCAGCACCCCAACTAACGAAAATTTTACTTATGCCAAAATTTGTTCTTATTAGTTTGCACTCGAAACGCCGAAGAAAACGCGGGATGTTTACAAAAACGCGGCTTAAAATGGAATTCGTTACTTTATGAGGCACCATAGACCCAGGCTTTTTCCTTGGAAGTTAAACAAAAATTTAAAAGGATTTATCGCATTATTCTTTTCTTCTATTTTTATTTTCTTACATTCTTTTTATTCTCTTAAAAATACTTTTTTGCAAAAAAAGGGGGTGGCTGAAGCCCCCCAGTCCACCATCTGGCGCCGCCCATGTCTGCTACTTCCTCTGTCCGAGCCTGATCTCAGGCTAACTTCCTCTGTATGCGTCAATTCATCTGTTTCTTTCAACGCAAATTGAAGACAGCAAAACTTGTTGACTTCAACTCTAACTTCAACATTTCATTATCAGTATATTTTAAATAATTACAAGGGATACGATAGTGCTAACATAAACGATTAGAAGATTTAAAAAGCATATTTTACATGAAATTGTCAGCAAGAAAAAATTAAATACTGAAGGACACGTAAAAATAACTCAGAGGAGCTTTCGAGCTACGCGCCCTTTTGTGTTTCTACAGGTTACATTGTATATATTTAAAGAACAGATTCAAGGAAAAACATGTATGTGAAGTTGTGTCATTAACAAAAACAGCAAGAATATATAATAAAGGAAACAACTTAAAGAAAGTAAAAAATAAAAATTGATATAAAAAGAAAAGAAAGTAGAGAACTTAAGAGAAGGGGAGTGCAATTCAAAAGTTGATCATAAGATGCCATTTGAAGGCCTATTAACTTTTTGGAGATATATTTTAAGTGCTTATTAAACCTATGTTTATTTTTTTTATTGCGCAATTCAAGAGGAAGAGAATTCTAGAATTTAACACCTTGATAAGAAATAAATTTTAGACGATAGTCAGTAGCCCCAAAAGGAAGGGAAAACAAGTCCAAAGAGGATTGACGGGTATTGTGATGGTGTACATCACTGCTTTTTTTAAACAGGCTACTGAAGAGAGAAGGAATGTTCTTTGAGTTAATGTCAAACATCAATTTTCCTAGTTCGCATTTGTATGTATTATCAAAATCAAGCAAATTAAGTTTTTCAAAGATTGGTTTCGAATGATCGCTTTTTTTGCAAAAGTTATTGTCCTCACTGCTTTGCGTAGGGAGATTCGAATAGGTTCTAAATTTGAGGAGTAGGCACTTCCCCAGCACGTAAGCCCATAATTAACATGGGGTATGATTAGTGCGTTATATAAGTTTTTGAGCGTATTTTGTGGTATGTAGTGTTGCAGTTTTGAGAGTAGTCCAATGCTCTTACATAATTTTAGTTTAACTTGTTTTATATGTTCTTTCCAATTTAGTTGAGAGTCTATAATTACTCCAAGATATTTAGTATATTCTTTTTGGATAATATTTTGATTATTGATTTTGAGACAAATCGGTTGATTTCTTTTTTTGTTTTTCGAGTGAATTAAGAGAAAATTTGATTTAGATACATTTAGCGATAATTTATTTGCAGCAAGCCAATGTGATACTTTAGTCAGCTCATGGTTAATAATTGATACCATTTCCTTGAGATTCTTATGTGAAAAGACAATGCTGGTATCATCCGCAAACAGATGAAAGTTTAAGATTTTAGAGGCTTTAGCAATATCGTTAATATAAAGTAAAAATAAGAGGGGTCCAAGGACGCTACCTTGTGGTACACCATGAGAAATATTGCAGCTGTTTGATAATTGACCACTAACACACGCACGTTGTCTTCGGTTTCTTAGATAATATTCGAACCAGGCATGCGGTACACCTCTTACTCCATAGTGATCTAGTTAGAGAGGAGTATGTCATGATTGACAGTGTCGAAAGCTTTCGAAAAATCAAGTAGAATGCAGCAAGTGAATGAGTTTTGTTCAATGTTATTTGTGAAACTGTTATAAATATCAAGAAGGGCAAGTGATGTGGCCTTTTTTTTTGAAAGCAAAAGTTGATAAAGCCCCGTATGCCGGGGCGAAATATTAGCCTTTACTGATTTACGTGTATTTATTGTTGTTTATTCTCGGCGTATTGCGGTGTTTCATGCTACATATAATCTAGGCCGAAATAACAGCAAAGAGGCTGCCCGCCCATTGTCTTTGTGGTTTTCTGGCAACCATGGCAACTGCAGCAAAGCTTTTGTTTTCCTTTGTTCTTTTTTCCAGAAATTCTAAAGCCGGGTGTCATTTTTAGCTTTTTTTCTACAGCCGGTTCACCAAAACAATCTTAGGAGTGCACACCCCCGTCGTTTTGGTATCCAAGTACCCCCCCCGGGAGTTCCAGCTGTTTTGCATATCATTTTATTTAGCACGTCAAATAACGCCAGGAAAAAGGTTTCAGTTTTATAACTTGCAAAGTTAGAACGGCTTAGTGCATTATTTTAAAAAAAATTTCCTGGTACAATTTACCTACATTGATCGTTTTATACCTAAAAGATGTCTGTGAACCATTACTCCAGTCCAAAAATAGCTTTTGGGGGCATTTTTGTATTTACATATTCTCATAGAAAAAGTGTACAGAGCTTTGCTCTTTCTCAGTATGAACACAAATACTATAAAAAATGAATCAAAACTTTTGTTTTTATACATAACCCCAAAATGTCGAATGCATCGAATGCATCGAAAAATACCCCCCGGAAAAATTTATCTTTGGCGCATCTTCCTTCGCAGCGACGTGACGCCGTCGTTATTCTTTATTCAGTCTTTTGCAGTTTGGAACTTTGGAACGGAAGCAAATTGTGTTGCAGAAGCAAATATACCTCAGCTTGTTCATCATGATTCCTCAATCTTTGAACAGCGAACTTTTTGCAACTTACATATTTTATGCATCTGTTTTGGTTTTCAAAACTCTTTTCATGAGCATATGGACAGCAAGACACAGAATTGCCAAGAAGGTGGGTGAACATTCCAAGCATTTTGATTTTAGCATTGTAACAACATTCTTCAAGATGAATAACTTTACGCCGAAAATTATCTTACCTCTGCCGCAGAAAATACGAACTATTACTGCTATGTTTGATTATTGTGATTTGAAATTTAAAATGCACCTGCAAGCAATCAAGCACTACCCTCTAGAAAGGTCTTTAACTTCCCCTGTCTTTGCCAGAAAATGGCTCTCGCTCTCAAAAGATCCAATAGCTCGAGAGGGATCATGGAAATAATTAAAAGCGATATTGCAATTATGAATCTTAAAGGCGATGTTTGTTTCAGGCGCAAATTGAACGATTTTATTTTTTTATAATTTTTCAAGTTCAGAGAGGGGCGGGTAAACACAATGCTGTGTCATCGTGACGCGGTAGAATTTCCGAAACAGAAAATACGCTCGGGCGGGGAGGGGGGCGTTTTGGATGGTCGCATGTATGGGACCTCTGCTGTTGAAAGATTCAATATAATTTCAAGGTTTGAAACAAAGGGAAATGTTTTTTAAAAGTACGATTGCTGTTGTTTGATAAATTTATTCTGTTTCAGATATATCCAACAAGTGAAGACTATAAGGTGGAAAAGGGACACAAACCACCTACAAAATTTACAGATGATGATATAGAAAGAGTGAGAAGGTAAGTCCCATTCATAAGCACATCAGTTGTTGGACAGAAGCGAATAAAGTTTTCTTGCCTTCGCTAACCCAGGGAGCTGACCCTGTACTTCTTTATAGGGATGTATTCTTGTGTTTGAGATCTATAATTGCTTGTCAAATTTTAGGTTGTGAAAAATTCTAGAGAATTTTCAATACGTAAACTAGAATTACAAGTACATAAATTTTTAAGCAAATGACTGAAAATGATTTTAATAATTTGCGGAAAATTGAATTATTGAATAATTTTAAAGATATGCTATTCTTAGTTGTATTTTCACTTTGCAAAGTCCTTGGGTCTAATTTATCAGTTTCTCAGGAATTTGGAGGAGGCTAAATGACACTACCCCAGGTAGTTTCTTTAACTCAGTCAAAACCCTACAATGTTTCACTTGCTTAAGTGGTTTACAAAGCATGCTTAATGCAGTTTCCATATTGAAAAAGGGGGTTTACCCATGAAAATTTTCTTAGACATTCGCATCTATATGTAGCAGAAATTGGTTTGTCTTTGTGTAAAGTAGTAAAAGTAATTTAAGCTTTCTGAATGCAGCTTCTTCAGACCAAACCTTTGAAGGTTAGAGAATAAAACAGTTTAAGTTTATCTTTAAAACTGCATTAACTGAACTAAGTAGGAAGGAAGATTGCAGTTTCTGTCTCTAACCATCTAAACCTACGCTCTTACTTTTTAGAGCCCACTTGAATGACTTGGAGAACATTCTGCCATTCCTCATTTGTGCACTACTGTTTGTGATCACAGATCCAGACATTGTCATTGCCAAATGGTTTTTCCGTATCTTCACCACTGGTCGAATCCTACATACACTTGGGTACTTGAATGCCATCCATGGGCTTCGAGGTGCTGGCTTTCTTAGCTCAATGGCTGTAAACATGGCCATGACTGTCATGGTGATATGCAAATCATTTGGAAACTTTTGATCAACAGATAAGAAGAAACCTTGTATTACGGAACTTTCATAAAAATCTGATTTTGATTTGTCTCAGCAAATTTTTTAAGTATTTTGCTTCAATTTACTCTGTAGAACTTTTACTCCTTGGATTTTGCTGTTATATAGAGTAAAAGTTATTAGCATAAACTCACTCAGGAGAAGATTCTTTTATGTAGCTTTCTTGACATTTGCCAATGTAAAGTTTGTAGTGATTCAGACAAGAAAAAAGGCTACTTTATTCTGGAGTATCTTTTTATTTCAGTAATTTTTTTTTGTAAAATTCTGGGAGACTTGCTGCTTTTCTGTGTTCCTGTAAGTATAAGCAAAAAGCATGTGACAAGCAACTCACCTACAAGCATATGAAAAGCAAAATAAAATTGCCCAATATTTTGTGCAGTCTTATCATTTGGCTACTAAATATTTGCATGCTCAAATTTTTATGCAAAATCATCACATTTTACTATTATCTCTAGATGTCTCATTGAGTGGTAGGTCCTTGTTTATCCTATAAGCAGCAGTATAGCCAGACCCGAAAAATATGGATAAAAAAGTCTTCCCTCAATTTCATTTTGAGGTACAGACATGATTTGAAGTATTAGCTTTCTATAAACTTTGATCAAGTAAGACAAATGCTAACATTTTAATTTTTAATCTAAATCAAAATGAAAGATTAAGGGTCCATTTCCACTCTCTGTTTTTCTACAAAAACAAATAAAAATTTACCCATTTTTATTCAAGTGCATTGAGGCAAGCAAAAGCGATCAAAAAAGAAGTTTCTCTAAAATGTTGCCATAGCAACAAAGGGAAATGAAGACAACACAAACGGTTGGCAAAAGAAAACTCTTCACCCCTCCCCCATCTTTTCATAAATTAAAAGAGCCTTTTTGGAAAATCGTGGTTTGAATCTTTATTGTGCTCTTGCCCTCTTCGTTTTCCAATTTACCTTAGCGCCCCTGCCCTGTGAAAAGCCGTTTAAGTTGCTACCAATGCAATTTCTATTTTCTACAGCAAATTCAATGCCTGGGTGCATATGTGAAAAAGCTACGAAAAAAACTTAAAAAAGACCGTGTCAAGTCGTAGCATCTGCCGTTTTGGGAGCCAGTACCACAAGGGTCTAGTTGAGTTTTCCAGCAAAACATTTTTAAGTACATGCATAAAAGGCATAATTAAGGTTCACAAATCGTGAAATTTTGAACTTCTGAAAACAGTTTGGGTACGTAGCCGGTCTCCCTCCTTGGTCGCTTTACCCTGGCTTTATTCCAGAAAATTTTCTAATATTTTAAATTGCAAGTAGAAATGCTATGAAAGCTTTGTGTCTATACAACGAAGACATGCACTATACACCCATCACTGATCAGTGACACCCATAAATATAGAAGGTTATTTATAGTATCTGGGGAGCCACAAGCTTCCTGTGACTTCTTGGGAAGGATGTTTGGAATCGAACCTATACCGCCTATACAAAAGGTTTGATTTGCTTCCTGCTATTCTATCACGGGAACATACGGATAAAGGATAACCATTCATCTGTTTATATTTCAGATAAGCTAAATTTTTCCGAATTTTAACAAGAAACAAGCATGACGTCAATGTTTAGTTTCAAGGTGTCATGTCATTTCCCTTGCGTTAATATCAAGAAATGTCATAGCTGTCAAGGCTCTTATTAACTAACAAATAAATGGTGACTGAGAACCCCCTAGCCATTCGGGGTTTAAGAGCAAAAAGAAGATGCTTTGTTGCTTCGAGGGCTTTCTGCTTGGTTTGGAAGAAAGCAATTTGAATCATGTTATGGAACTTTGGTCCAAGGTATTTCCTGCGGTGTATGGTGTATGACAAGGGCCTTTATTCTCTCCATTGATATTCACCTGCTTATGAAATGTTAACAGATAATTCTGTTCTGTACGTCATTGCTTGAGCCTGTGATTTTGTCGAATACAAATGGTAGTAAAGTTGCTAAAGAGAAGCGCTTGATTTGAGCACTATGTCATCAAGATGAACAATATTCTGTGACCACCTTAATTCCAAGTCGCAAACGCTTGCAATGCAAAGCATTTAGCAGCAAAATAACAGAAGCAAGTCATTATCATGTAAAATACAACCATTCATCATCCTATCGTTATTTATGACATTCTCGGGACGTCTTACTGTTCAGGAAGAATATAATTGAGATCTAGAATTTGAAAAGTTGCAGAAACCTATGTATTGCTATAAACAATTCTGAGTAATTCAGAAATAGCTTGCATTTTACCCCTCTCCTCTATGTCATGGTATTACATGTATTACAGAAGCCCATATTTTGAAGAAATTCTTACAGATACCTATATTTTTGGTTTATTAATTTAGGAAAATGTTAAAAACATTAAAGTTCGTATCTATTTAATACAATTTGTGCCTATATTGAGAAAGGGCAAATCTAAGCTCGCCACATTTCATGGGGGTTTGGGTTTGCAAATCGATATTAATCGTCTTACAAGAAGGCGTAGTTTAAGTTAGGGACCATGGAGCATTTAATGGATTGGGGGGCTAAAAAATGGGCTCAACAGTCAATTTGGGGGGCTAAAAAGAAGGGCTTGACAGTCAATTTTTTTTGGGGGGGGGGCTAAAAATAAGGGCCAACATGCTTAAAGCTTAAAATAAGTCCGGATTTTGAGTCCGGTACGCTACGCAAAATTTGCTTTCCTTATGTTATCAGAAGATGCTTTGACTGGTGTTAAAACCTGGCTTTCAGATACCAAGAAACTGATCTCATTCTACAATATTAATGTATCTGGTAGTGTACCTTCTATCAAATTTAAGGTAATGCTTCACTTCACTTCAAACATCATGGAAAAAATTAAAGACCACATCATTAACGAAAAGAAGCTACGGACCTATGCGCTATTCAAGGCAACTTTTACATTTGAAAAGTATCTTGATATTATGCCAGATTTTGAAGCAAGATGTATGCTTTTTAGATTAAGACTTAGTTCTCAGAACCTGCATTTTTTATTCAGGCAGATATGGCAACAAGCCTACCCGCAAGGATGAAAGAATCTGCAGATACTGCGATTCGATCTCCAACCACGCTATTGAAGACGAATTTCATTTTGTAATCGTTTGCCCCCTTTACCCTGAAGAAAGGAATGAACTGTTGGTGAAAACTGCAGAGAGGTATCCTTATATAAAAAATATTAGTCATGAAAACAAGTTTGTTTGGATGATGACTCAAGAAGATAATGATTTGATTCAAATTCTTGCGATAACCGTAAGGCGAGCATTCCAAAAGCGTGACATTTATCAGATCTTTAAAAAATTGTGCTGATCAGTTTGCTGTTTTATATTTAAGTTGTTATAATTTTTGTAGCCATTTGTAGTAATATTTTAGATGTAGCAATTTTAATTAACCGTTTAAAATTAGGACGTTTTGTTTTGTTGTAGTAGATTAAGGGCCATTTCGCCCAATACATCTATTATCATATAAAAAATGAGATAATTCAGTTTATGGATTTGCTACATTTTAGGAGTAAATTCTAGGTTCAAGTCCTCTCAGCTCACCGCCCTTTCTTCGCTGGTCTTTAGTTCAGGGCTGTAAATCCCGGGGGGGGCAGGGGGGAAGTGGACTTCCAAATCTGGAGCAAAACCATTTTGTTTCAGAAATTATCGTTATTTCCTTTTAAATAATGGAATCGATGTTAGCTAGGTTAGAACCAAACTAAGTTTGTCCGTACTATTGCAACAAAATTAAACCATTATGTCATGGTGTCAAGCTCAAGTTAGCTGATGTTGATGACCGTTGTTTATGTAAGCAGAGTGGTGTCAAGTCGGTGATTTTTTCCAAGGGGCGAGTCATCCAAAACATCTTTTCCATCCCTTGAATATTTCTCAAAAGACTATGTAAGAAAATAATCGTATAAGTCATCATAAATCTCGACAAATCCACATTACACGAATATTCATTACAACCTTTTTATCAAGGTCCTAGCTCATGACCTAGTTTCCAAAATTCCTAATTTCTGGACCTTTGTTAATCGAAATGCGGTACCATAATAGTTCTTATTTTTAGCTGCACATTAAGTGCTATGAATATAGCATGGACGAAAGAAAAAAAAAATTCCGAGTTTTATTTTTAAATGCAGCTAGAAAAAACAAGGCCAAAAAAGTAAAATACAAGAAAGATAACTAATTTGCGTAAAGGTAAAATTTCAATGAAGAAGTACCCTTGTATAGATAGAGGCAATGACTACGCTTTTTTCCATAAGAATACTATAAAGTTTGTCTAGCCTCGATATTCTTAAGAAATTGTCGTTTTGAGCCTGAATATATTCTTAAATTATTCTTATATTTTCAAATCCGATATGATTTTAGGAGAACATCGCTTGCTCTCGAATTGATAACAGGATTGTTGAAAACAAAAACCACTGTTGGGTACCTACTATCCAGTGCCTGATTATAGGGCGTTTTAATAGTAGGGGGTTGGAGCTATGTATTCTTTAAATAAGTAAAAAAGGAGTCATAACTCAAAAAATATTTTAAGTGAAGTGCTATCTTGTACAATGGCGGAAATTGTGGGGGACATGGGGGCTCTGCCCCCCCAATCATCGTTCTCGTTGAAGACTTCGAGCTTGTCGTGTCTTTGTCGAAAAATCGTAGGCCTGAGAAGTAAAAGCCTGAATTTCCACCACTGATCTGATTGTATGAAAAACGAACACGCATGTATCTAGAAGTAAAAAAGAGAAAATTGAGTTCTCAAGTGCGATGTCACAAAAGAACCAGTTTAGAAGTTTTGAATTTTGACCACATAACATAAAAGAACACCATGAAATACTCTTATATATGCAAAATCAGTTACGTTTGTCAAAAATTGGGTGAGCTATGGCCAATAGAAGATTTGAGATTTGCTAGCGGAATATTGTTATTTTGGCTTAGTTTATAAAGTTATGAACAGATATCAAATTACAGAGGTTTGATAGGTCTGGTCATATCTCAGTCAATTCGTGATAACTTCAACTGATTTTGAGTATATATTGGTATCTTATGATGCGCTTTCAGGTTATGGGAACAAATTTGAAAAATTCTAAAAATATATTTTTGTGGCGTTATCACTTGACAACTCTAATGACAGCCCTCGTTTTCGTTAACCTTCTTGAGATCTATGACAATTAATGTAATCAAAAACACCAGATTAAAAACAACGACGGCAGAGAGAAGAAGAACGCTGCCAGTGTCAACCAAAGAAAATCGCTTCCCTGGGAATAAAACAAAGATTTTTAAATTTATGACTTGAACAAGATATCATCCCGACACAGCTGGCAAGAATAGCATTTGTTAACAAATTTCTGACTTTGAGGAGAGGAAAAAGGCAATCACTTAGGCCTTCACATGGTTCTTGTTTTTCTGTGACTTTTAAATGGATTAGCCCAACCGGATTAAAACGTTTGTTGATGTATTCGCCTCCCTGGGAGAAATTTGAAAAGAGAATCGTTTCTGATCGTTTATTGCATGCAGGATATCAGCGATACACGAAAGACTAGATGTACAGTTGCCATGTGGTTTGCTAGGCTGTCGATTAATGGATTTTAGATGGAAAAAGTTATTCCTGTCCATCTTTCCTGGATTTGCAGAGAAATCCTTGTACAGCAAACGTAGCTTCCATCAGTTAATTGGCTAACGTTTTGAAGTGCTGAAAATTATCATGATAAAAACAATTCAGTGATTTATGATTCGATCCCGACGTCGTGTTAAAAATCATTGCGGTAGTGGCTTCGGGGCGATCAACGAAATCATACGATTTCAAAAGTTCACACGCCGAATAAGATCAAAAGAGACGTCTTGTTTACGACGATTTTTAAATGAGAAATAAGCATTTTATTCTTGATGAATTGTAAAACAGAGATGACGTTTAACTAGTTTACAGGAGATTTTGCACGACAGTGGCCATAACAACAATTCAAAAAATGACGCTGGTAAGATCTAGAAATGGTGGAGTTAATCGACATTCGGTCATCTTTTCAAGAGGCTTGCGAAATGATCCTGGGGAAAACAACTGTTTTATGAACTCTGCAGTACAGGTAAAACAGCCTTCATTCACTGTAACTTCCTTTTGGGTGAGATTAGACATAATTTTCACACCAATGTTGACAGCATCATGTCTGAGAATCTAATTGGTGTCAATTGTTTATTGACCTTGAACAATAAATATAATCAATGCAGAGGCTGGAAAGCATCACCATGTAGTTTGATAGGAATTTCGTTGTACGGCCTTACGAGTATTGCTTGAAGTCTAACAAGTTGGAAACCAAAATTTATCATTAAGAGAATGATTATAAATTAGATAAAAAAGAAAATCATTCTTGCGGTAAGGAAGTGAAGGAAGTAAAAGTCATTAAACGATTCTTCAGATTGTTGTGTTGAGAGTAAATTGATTTTTGATTGCATCAAATAAATATTGAGCTTTTGTAAACTGGGCAGTAGCAATGTTACATGAAATGGATTTTGTTTATATTATTTAGTTTTTTTCTCCATTGGATTTCCTATTGAATTTTTTTTAGAATATATATTATTTTTAATATTTTAAATTTATTATTATCTAGTCTGTTTTGCTGACCTTTTTTGTTATTGTTTTGACCATGGTCACAAAGCTTGCTTTGTCATTTTCAGAAATGAACTATTTTTGCCTATTTATCTAGATTTCTTACTTATCTTATTCTTTTTGAAAGTAAATCAATTGTTGATCTTTAAATTTGGCCAAAAAACATGGGTATTGACTGCCTACAGGATTCGTATCTAAATGGTGCATGAGGAAATATCCCACTATTTTCAAACAAATGTAGTGCCCACTAGTCTGAAAGCCAAAACCCTGGATGGCCAGCCTTACTCATTTTCCTGCTATTTGGTTCTTTTTTAGTACTGTCATATCATCATTGATATTCTTATACTTTTGTCTCTTACATTTTACCATAAAAATTCAGGGCAATAACTTTGTCTTTTTCCAATGACCAAAGGATTTGTCTTTCTTAAAATCCTTTTTCCAAATGAACAGCCCCATTTGTTCCATTTTTCTCAAACTACAAACTATGATGGTCATCTGATAGTTTTATTCTCCCTATTTGGAGGAGGGGTCTGCCTGGTGATTACTGTGCTATCAACTATGAAAGATACAGGCTTCTTTTGGAAACGAATGGCCTGTTTAATGACTATGAAACCACAAATCCCATTCTTTATACTGAATTCCTTGCTACAACAAAGAATCTTTTTATAATACAGTACTTCTCTAATATCTTGATAATCGTTGGATATCTGCAACAGGCCAACAAATTTGTAAATATAATCTTAATTTCACCAGGTTTTGTGGCATCTGGATGTTTTCAGGAGAAGTTTCAGGTTACTAGAGGGTCATGCTTGCCTGGAGGAATGCTGCATATTTTGTGCCCTAAAGGTAAAATCACCTGAAATTCTGTTTTAATTCTAAACCTTACTTGCAAAGTAAGCAAAACTATTAAACTATTCATTTACTGGACTTTTTCATTATTTCAAACTAGACATTTTAAATCCAGAAGTCCTATACAGATCTGTTGGCAACTCTGCCTGGAGCTTAGATTTGTTTGGACTGTCCTCTATGAATTAGAGTGTGAAACCAAGCCAAAATCCTTGTGGTTTCATTAAGTTATCACAGCTTTGAAGTTAACCAAGCTCTTCTGTGAAGGAAATTTGAAACCTCAGCTGTTATAAGGATATCACATAAAGATTACTGATGATTCACTCCTTCTTTATATACAATTTAAAGCTAGATACCATAATGCAAACTACTGCTCTACTTTAACTGCAAATTATAATTTGATCAGGAAATCTTTGGTAAATTCCAAGATAGTGATGAAGGTGCACTTCCTCCTGATGTACTTAGAAATGCAATGGCCAAGGCTTTCCAGGTAACCATAATATTAGTAGTTTTTGATTCTCAAATCTATATCAATAATCATTGTTATAAAGTTGTTTTCCTGTTTATAACAAAAATCTTTTAATGTAATGTAGGGTAGTGTAATTTGTAGGTCAAAATTTTATGTAGAATTGGTTGATGAAATTAAATTGAATTGAATCGAATTGAATTGTTTCAATTTAGGTAGAATTTTTTACCAGTTAAACTTTGTAAACTCTTTTTCATCCTTTGTTGCTTATCTCGTTTTAATATTCATGTTTGAATGCAGCCTATCAAGCTTTTCTAAGGAAGCTCTAGTTCAGGTTATTTTGTATGGTGATGGAAGGTTACCATGATATTAAATTATCAATGCTATGCTAAAATACTTCCACACATTGTACCATTTTTGACAACCTGCTTTTGTCCTACCCCCTTCATGAATCATTTTTAAGTTGTTTGTAATTTTGGAATCATTACATTTTATTTGTATCTGAAGTCTGTCTCAAAATTGAAATAGGATGCATAACATAACCAGGCTCTTAATGCAGACCCTAACAACTTAATCTTCAGCCTGCATCATTTTGCCTCTATTTTGGGACAGACTTGTATGTTACTGTTAATGGCTGCAGGGTTGTGATGCACTTCCATGCATCATGTGGTATCATTTTGTATATTGTGTTTGTTATCAATTGTTATGAGCATAAATATAAAGTATATATTTTTGTAGTTGCTTTTATCCTTTTGGTATTTTTTCTTAGGATCAGCGCAAATTTCAGATTGGTAGAATGGGTGATGCAGCTGAGTGCTTTGTGAGTTTAGAAGTTTAAGAATTTATTGATGACTATCTTAGGTCATAAATGAATTGTTAAATAGTATGACCAGCATATGAGCAAACAATTGGGAGTAATGGCCCAAGCATAAGGTTGACCAGTGATTTGGCTACTGGCCTAAAAGGATTTCTCTGGTTTTGGTGTTTGGAACTTTCTAAGCTCCAGACAAGACTGTGAAAATGATTTCTAATATTTTCTCTGGCTGCTGGTGATCTTTTTTCTTTTAATAGCTGTTAATTGTGAAAATTTTACATATCTAGGCCCCTACAGGTCCATTCTTGTATTCTTTAAAAAGCATATTGTTTTAAAGTTTGTCTTTTCAAAAAAGGAATCAATTGTCAAATGATTTATTGTGAAGCCAATATTTCAATGCACTTCCAAAAGTTGCTCACAACTTTTAAGCAGGGACTGTTTGACAGATCCCAAGATAGAGCACCATGCTTTGAAAATGAGTAGCTTGAAAGCTCCAATTGTTACATTTTAAGCCTATCAGTGAATTATAAGATATTTAATTGACAGCAATCATCTTTGGTACTATCATTATGCAGCATGATTCTTTGGTAAAATGGTTATTCATTTATCCAGACCCTCAATTATGGGGACTGCCAAAAATTGGTCTAAATATTCTAAATTGGCATAAATCTGTCATGTTACTGTACCATGATATATTGAAGATATTAGGTAATCATGATTTTAGAAGATCTTGAAATAGACTTGCTTGATGAATATTGGTCCTACTTTTGTTCCTTCCTTATGCTGTAAATTTTACTATAAATGTTTCACACTGAAATTATTATTTTCCTTTTAGGAAAATATTTTGCGACGACTTCATGATCACATCACATTTGGTGGACCCGAAGACATTTGCAATGCAAAATACTGCATACCACATCAGAAGTTTTCAATGCAGATAGTTGAACAGGTAATTAAATATTATTTTGAGCTACCAATTTACATTTTTCCTACGACTATAGGATCATACATTTGTACTTGTTTGCCCACATTTCAATCACCCTTTGTTTAATTCCTCCTGTCTTTGCATTGTTGTCTCTAATTTGTAAAGAATGGCAATTTTCATAACGCTCAATCTTTTGATTTTTGTCTTTCAGACTTTCTGTGAATGTGGTGCAACATCAGAACCCTTCAATTACTTTGAAACAGTGAACTATGTGGCAGCTTCTGCCCTCATGTAAGTACAGTGAGGTTTTTAGAATGAAACAGCTAGCTCAGAATTTTCTGTGATTTACAAGTCCCGTGTCCTGGGGCTGCTCATTTTTTGTGCTTGCCACTACAGTGTGGGGACATTCCACACTATAGAATCAAGTTTCAACTCAAAATTTTCAGCATTGTTTCCTGTGAGTCCTTTCAAAATAATTTATAGATTATAGATAATTACACAATGGCTATATAAAATATTGATCATGGTATACCATGGGCATTAATTTTGTTTTAGCAAAGAGGGGCAAAGCAGCTGAGGTTATTTTGGTGCTTGTTTATGTTTGGTGCTTGAGGTTATTAAATCATGAAGGGGGGGGGGTATTTTTGGCCATGCCCTATAGAAATTGTTTACTGTTATCGATATCCAGGTAACTTTGTAAATCTATAATAGGCAGATCCTCTTCAAGGGGGCCAAACCCCTGTCTCTAGCCCCTGCCTCTAATCGTTCTAATCCCAGGCCCAAGCCTCCTAGCTATCCACAGTGTTTCTAACCAAACCCCCTGCCCCTAGCCCCTGCCCATAGCCCCTACCCCTACCCCCTACCCTTAGCCTTCTATCCCTAGCCCCACACCCATTTAGTAGGTAGTCTGTTGTTATTGGAGCAAGTAGTAAGCTGTATTGCAAAGCATATACCATACCATTCACTAAAAGCTTTGACCTGGATGTGACAATATTGTTAAGTCGACCTTGATCCTGTTGAGACCAAGGCTTTGTGTTCATTAAAGCTACCGTTAAATGAGGAAATATCAACTGTGCTTTTTCAGCTTCACGAGAAACACTAAAAAAACCGCCTTCTTAAAATGTATCATAATCCAGACCTATTAATGTTGCATGACAACAGTAAGACAAACGGCTTTTCTGAGTGGATGCTCCCCAGTTGATAAGAACTGCTTCTTCCATTTATGAATCATTTATAAAGCTTTTCCGATTTTGATTTAGTGCAATAAAAAGGTCTTTGTCGATAATCTTTTGAGGCGTATTTGATTAAGCGCCCTAAAGCGTTTGAAACAATCTAAATTCCACTCGATCTCAATCATATGACAATCGTCTTGTCGCCTGGCAGCCATCTTTCCTAAGGAAGCACCACATCCTTAAAAGTTTTCGTTTGAATGTGGTCAATTGTACGTAATGTTCAGTTAGGTTTTTCTCACCATAGTTAATTAACTATGTTCTCACCAAATGATAACTGTCAATGTGTATTAGCAGGGACTTATCTTATGTATAAGGCCATCGCTTAGTAGTGTAGTACAATTTCTCGAACTCTGTGAAATGCGGGCTTGATTACAGCAGCATATTAACGGAAGAATATCAAGGGAAGGTTGTGGTCCCGTAGAATGCATAGGAAATTTTCTCAAAACCAAATATGATTTCACAAAACCAAGCGGTCAAGAGATCATTAGAGGGCATAAGCCGCCCCCTGCACAGCCCTCAGTGTTATTTTGTGGAAATCTAATCTTATTTGGATTTTGACTGGGGTCTTTTGGAGTTTTATGGCTTTTTGATATCAGATTTTACATATAACGTTTCTATTTCAGAGAGGAAGCCAAGCAGCCACAAAGAAATGGATACAAGCCTTATACATCGTTTGCGGAGCTATTGAAAGCTACATTAGCGCATGGCGGAGGCAGACAATGCCCGGTACGTTGGCTTCCATGATATCTTTGCAATTCACTTTTCTACAATTGCAAAATATGAATATACAGTTATTTCTAAGACTGGATGGAACCTCACAAGAGGCGAATTCAAAAGATGACGATGTT
This sequence comes from Rhopilema esculentum, assembly GCF_013076305.1. The sequence continues at coordinate 8,092,639 of NW_027019640.1, forward strand.
TGAGGCTGTTCGCCTTCTCTGTAGTGCTTATAAATTCTACTCACCGCCCTCTTAGAATGTTTAACACTACTTTACAACATTCTTTTTTTATAAGAACATTTTGCTAACAGTCTTTTGATGGAACAAAACTTAAAAATGGTTCTGATAAAAGCAAACATTTTGTTTCATACTTGAGTCTACATGCAGATGAAAAACAACAAGTAAAACATGCGATTCCGCTATCGTGCAGCATTTACTGGAAACCCCAGATTATGCAAAAAACTATAATGGCTTCGGATTATTGGCGAAACCAGATCGTCGTTCCATCTAGCAACTTTGGAATCTATCTACATAAACATGAAAAAACCGCTTTTGTGTAGACAGTAGGAGATCGTTTCACTTTAGGACTCCATTGGTAACATTTTTAATAGGCAAGCGGCACTGATTTGGCAACCTCAACAGTCGTCTGCTCCCGTTTTCTGATTGGCCTATTTCGATCCACAACTGTAAACTGGATATATACATTTCCTAGCGTAGATTTTTCGATCTATGTTCTGACGTTTTATACTCTGAAGAACAATTTGATAAGAATACAAAATTGCCTCAAAATTGGTCAAAAGTTAAGAGCAAATTAGGAACAAGCTGGTGTTGATGTATTTGAAACAAGGTTTGTTACACACATTACTCAGTTTGGGCATGGTGTGGCAAAATTCCACCAAACAAAAGAAAAAGAATCCTGAATTCCATTCATATAGGCAATCTAAGTAATAAAAAACATAATAGCTAGCGATTGAGAATAATCCAGTCTCAAAGTTTGAAAAGCTTAAGAACAGCCAGCCTGAACTTCAATTTACTAGTTCTTATAATTTAAATGAGTGCGTCGGAAATTCCGTGATTTTTGACAATGAATTTTATACTAGTTAATATGGAATAAAATGACTTGGGGTAAAAAGTATGGAATTCGATTATGTTATTAATGATATTAATTTCTGATCGGAGAGTTTATCGGAAAAATTATTCGGAATTCAGTAGCCGCGTAGTATTGCAAGATCGAGAAGCCACTTTAGCACTGGTGCCTGCGGTTTGAATTAATCAGGTATCAAGATATGAGTGTGATTTTTGTGGTTGTTATTTTGATTTCCTTTGGTATTGTTGACGTTATTACAATAGTGATGATGATTCTAATATTCGTTGCGAGATTTGTGGTTGTTGATTAACGCCGACAGGCTTTTTGCTTCTAAGTACCAGACAATACAATGGATTAATAGCAGTTTATTCTAGAAGTATCAATAGAATCAAATCTCATTCATCCAATATCTTTCTTTTATCGCATTTGTAGTTGTTTATATTTTTTTCTATTTTTACTGGCTGCTTATTCGGTACCGATAAAGTATAAGGGATGATACATTGCGAGTACACGATCGCTGACCCCAAGAAAAATATTTTAAACAACTTAACTCATACCACATGGGTCTTGGGGGATCGAGCTGATCTCCATCCTAAGTTTTTGAGGCCGCTTATACATGGATCCGCTTTCAACGATCACTTTTTCGTCTACATGAAAACGAATCGAAAGTTTTATGTCTGCAAAAAAACGAATGGTCTTTAAGGCAAACACAGCGATTGTTGAAAGGCTAAATGCGTCGCTGGATGTCATTTTAGCAGGTTACCGTTCCCTCACCCTAGGCGACCTGTGATTCGCTAATACAGCCCAAAAACTCCTTGACATGTATGACACTAATCGTTAGTCGTAATCGCTAGCTCCACCGGTTTGCAAACCTTTGCGTTTTTAATTTTGAAAGGCATGTGTCTTTTTCATCGCAAAAATGGCAGAAAAGTGTAGAGGAAAAATGAATCAAGGCAGTTTATGTGTTAATAACATGTCAGTGACTGCAGGTCAAAAGATACGTTAGCTTGAATAGCACATGCTTAATATATTTTCTTTGAATATCTCTGAAATCAAAATATGCCAAGCTTTGTAGACGATGTGAAGCCTTTTCCAAGTGATGCGAGAAAGGCTCTAACACCTTTGAATACAGAAACCAGCTTTGAACTATCAGAAACGAACTTGCAAGTCGGAAGTTTATTTCTCTTCCATGATTCTATTTAAAACAGTCGTAAGTCAAACATTGCTTATTGAACATTACAAATCTCTTGATTTTGGCAGGATGACGAAAAATGTGGCCATAAAGATAGAGAATCACCTACCACGAAGATGCATCGAACACTTTTAAACTGCCCAGACATTGGTAAAAGCTTGCTTTCCTTGATCAATAGTATCTTCAAAGATAATTTTAACTCTAATCATTAAAGCCAGTCAGATACGAATTCAAAGAAACCAGCTTTGAATGATAAAGCACCTTTATGGAGTATTAACTGTATGATCATAAATTAGTAAGTTGCTAAACGTGGAAAGAATGGCTTTGTAACTAAAATCCTACACATTTTTATTCTTCTAAAGGAACATAAAACAAGAGAACTAAGAAGAAATATTCTCTCATCGTCTTTTTCACATTCTGTCTAAGTTTGACCTTTTAATCTTGTAAATAGCAGCTAAAGCTGGTCGTGACATTTTTCACCCCCCCCCATCCCCCTTACTCCTAGCCTTGTCCCCTTGCTTGTCCCCTTGCTAACCCCCTTGTTTCCTCCATTATTCTCCTTTTTGTTCCCTAACTTTCTTTCACTCCTACGATAACCCTTAACATTTCCACGCGATAGTCACTTTTCTTTAACACTGATGGCACTCAGGCGAAAAGGTTTACTTCTTTCGCCCATAGATTTCGTTCATTTCCCAGGTTCCACACACCAAGTGTACTTTTTTCTTATCTATGTCAAATCGATCCATAAAAATTGTGTGCTGCTTCGTATTTTCGGCCTATTACATTGGCTCAATAAGAAATGGCTACTTACACGTTTATCGGTCGGTGCATGAATTGGTCGGCCTGGATGGGTAGCATTTTCTTTATGGCTTGCTGTCAACTTGTTTTCACGTGTGTTACGCAACCCGCTCTTTCAAATATGTTTCTTTAACTTTGCGTCTTTTTTTAATCCTATATCATAAGCAAAGCCATGTTTTCTTTTTCCTCTAGTTTGCATTGGAATCAGCTGGAATACCGACCGGCCATCTTCTGAATATGTCATGGATCTGCTGGACTGCCTTGGAAGGAAATTAGAAATCCGCGATGTATGTAGGCGTTCTTTATTTCCAAACAGAATATTTGACAATATAGAACTTGTCTTACAAAAAATATCAGAAGAGTGGTAATGTTTTAGTAGAGCAGTAGGGGATTTTTTGTGGCTCTAGGATTTCGTTCCTTCTTTTATATCAGTCAGAAGAAACCAGAGTTTGGATTTAGATAGCCCTTGTTTTCTCTAGAATGTGACGTCCAGCAAGGTAATGCCATCGATTAAAAGAAATGAGGTGGCCAGTTTTACTCTCGTCACAATTAAAACTCATCAATTGTTTACTCTTTTACTTTTTTAATACCTTGTACAAAGGAATCGATATTGTTACTAAACTGAGAAAGGACTAAAACATATTTCTTATTGTTTTCCTTGCAGCTTTTCGACAGCCTTAGCGATGACCATGCAAAGAAGATGAAGTTGAAACTTTTTGGTATTATGACTTATTACGGGAAACATTATACGACGTTTGTTTACAACACACGGCAAGAAACGTGGCTTTATTTTGATGATGCAACCGTACAGGAGGTGAGCCTGCATTTATCTGCATTTTTCAGATTTCTCATTGCAAAGTTTTTTTGACCCAATAGTAGATGATCTGTGGTTCAGATCTTTGCGTTGACTTTTTCTTTGAGTAGGAGCCTGAAATCCAGGGCCATAGACATGGGTCATGGGAAGTGTGACACTTTCTTTTCAAGAAACACCTATGCCAATGTCGGTGCCTTTTGTTAAAAGGCATTTTGACAAAATAAACTGTTGCAATGTTTTTAGCCAGTTAATTTGAATTATCTGTTTTCTTTCAGATTGGCAAAGATTGGAATATGGTAAAGGACCGTTGTAGACGAGGGAAACATCAGCCGTTGTTAGTATTCTATGTGAATCAGGAAGGGGAAACAATCAAAGCGAATAAAGCTCCGAGAAAAACGGAGATAATGAGCAAAGAGGATCTAATTGCTTCGCGGAATAATAATGAAAAGGAGCACCAACGCAGGCTTGATAAAAAAGCTTCTAAACGAAAAGGAAAGAAAAAGGACAGAGATGATGAAGATAGAAATCCACCTAGTAGGCGAAAATCACTAAAAAAAATTGTTAGTTCAGCATTCAAGAAGGATCGGTCAAGCAAAGAGACAGCTAGTGGGTCTTCGTCTAGCAAGAGTCGCCAGCCTTTTAATGGAGACCACGTCTTGTCTGTGAATGGCCATGATTCATCAATGGGTGTCATTGGACCATATTTAGAAATTAATGGCTACGTAACAGAAAACAGATCAGCCGAATTAGAGAATGAGACGAGGAAAAGTCCGGTTTATTCAAAGGAACGGGCTCAAAGCGAAACATCACCACTTTCAAAGGATGAGGAGTCAGTGTTTAGGTACGATTCTCCCAAAAAAGTTGATGGAAGAAGCTCCGAGGCTCATCGACTGCAAAAACATCAGGCACATTTGAAAAGCTTGGAGACAAGTATAGATTACTCTGGATCAGAGGAGGATATTTTGGACAGCAAGAGGCAACGACATCGCCGCTCAAAGAGTCAGCAGTTACCCATTGAAGATGTTGACAGAGAAAAGGAAAGCAGCCGTTTTATTGCTGTACCAAAGAACACTGTTGAGAATGGAAGGCGACAAACATCAGGAAAAATCCACGAGCAAGAGCATACAAGCAAGCACCAAGCTCAACGTCGATATATTGATAACGGGGGTGAGTGGATTATTGTTTGTGTTTGAAGTCTGATGATCGATACCGTAAGTCCTCGAATTACCCTCTGGTGGCTTATGGATCTAGGAATTTTTTTGGTAGGGGGCTATTTCGAGGAGGGTAGTTTATTTTGCTTAAAAGCAATCCACTTAAAGTTCAGGTAATAGCAAATACATTGTGGCTTCTTGAAAAAACAAGTTACTTGCTAAGTTCTTGTTATTATTGTTCAGATGTGCCATCGTACCTGCATTCTCACGGTTTTTTCTGCCTCCATGAGAGCCCCACTTGAATCTGTATTAGCCCCCACAAATTAAGTCATTTGCTCAAAGGATAGATTTAAATAAAACTGACCGATTGATGAAATAACCTACATATTTTGAACCTTATTTCCAACCTTATAAGAATACTATCCAAAAAATCGCGAAAGTTATGATAAAAGCAATCCTTTTTCAACTGGAACTACTGCTTCGCGGTGACATCAAGGGCCTAATATTAAACTTGAGACTATGCCTACTAAGCGTTAGAGTATTACACTAAGGTATGAAATTGGACCTGGGGGTTTTTTAAGACAACATTTCCCCTGTTTAGAATCGTGTCTTTCCTACTTGACTTTGACACTAACTTTCATTCTCGTACGTAGCATTTTATAGCCTCGTACGGCTTATTTCGAATTTTCCTTATTTTTCTGTCTTCACTCCTTCCAATTTGCAATTTCTATGGCTTTTACAGATGCCTATGCCGATGATGTCAGCGATGCAGACCGCCTCGTTATCTGTTCCATTTCAGCGGAACAAGAAGGCAATCTTTACGAGTCCTATCGTTTATGTACCGAGGCTAAAGGTACGAAGCCATCAATATTGTTAACTATTTATTACATACGCCCAGACTTTTTGTACTTTTAACATTAAGTTCGATTCTTGACTATGCATTCTCCTGAAGCCAGAACAAGCTATCACCTCACTGCATAAATTATTACGTCGTTTATGACTAAAAACTTAGGGATATGCTACTTACCAAAATCAAGAGTGTGCACTCTTTTGCCACAATCTCAAATAGCATGTAAGAATAACATTAAAGCTCTATCAATATTCTTTGTTGCTAACATGGACCATTTATAATACTACATTGCTCTTGCCAATAATTCGCCATAAGAAAGTCTTCAATAGAAAATAACAGACCCCTCATTCTACTTGCAGTCTGCCCCCCCCCTCCCTAAGATTTTTTTCTCACAGCACTTTCATGGTATATTTTGATGCCAAGGCAAGGCCGGCGAAACCGGAGGGGGGCGGCGGGCATGACTTCACTTTTCTGCAGAGCAAAAAAATTTTAGTCAAAAGTGGAAATAAATGTAGTATATAATTTTTTAAGTAACCGTGCTTAGTAATCCCTTACATATGCCTTTAGCTTTAGCTGGGTTGCTATGTCTTTACCATAGAAGATATATAAAAGTTTTAATATGGGAATTTGATCGAATAAATCGGTCATGTCCAAGTTTTACATCTAGTGACAGCTTGGCGTAGGAAGTAGATGGAGACACCTGATCCAGAATAACTTGTTGCTAGCACAAATTGACGGAGTTTCGTTTTTTCTATGGCCAAAGCTTGGCTCATAAGGTCTATTTTTCAACGAAAAATTTCTCAGAAACATACAAAGCACTTTACTTTCGAAAAATTTTAAATCAGATGTTATGAAATAGTATCCCAATTTTGCAAAAATGCTAAATCTTTTTTTTTTCTAGAAAGAAAGTTCTTCTGTTGATATTTCATTATTAATGTTTTTTTATTAAATTGTTAATGTATCTTATTTTGAGTACTTTTCTTAAATCTAAAACAGAGTTATATTATAAAGCTTTATTATGAAGGTTATTCTAAAACTTTTCAAGACTTACCCTATTTCAATTCAGCATTCCAATACACGAGACTACAGGGCATATTGATGAAACAAAGCTTAATTTTATTGCCTCTGATTTTAGATTCAGTCAAAATCCATCTTAGACACAGTCTCTGGCCATCTCTAGGATACAGTAATTCTAAAATGTTTCTTGACCCCAACCATGGTGGCGTTCTTTCCTAAGCCCTATCGAGATTTTGATACTTTGGTCCCTCCACTTTCAAATATGTTTCGCCGTCCCTGCAAGGTCCCTCGCTGTAGCAGCTTTTTCTGAATTTTTCAATAACTCCATTCGGTACTTTGGTTTCTATCTACCTGCTGTCATTTCTAGCTCTTTACCGAAATGCAATGGATCTCGATGGGATCACTGAGAAGATGCGAGGACACGCGGATAAAAAACGATGGGAGACAAATAATCGACTAAGGTTGCTCAATGAGAAAATATCAGAGCTCCGGCGAAGAGGTACAAAGTCAGCTGATTATGATCGTCAAGTGTCCAAGACCTCAGATTATGGAAGTTTGTCAGATGCATCTGGAAGTCCGCTTGGGTGAGTCACTGCTTTCAAGTTCGTACTAATCGACTTTGTCCAGAAAGGGGGAGGGGTGGGGTTAATGGATGACAATCTTTGGACTCAAAGCACAGAATGTTATATATAGCGATAAAATAGCTTTTGGAAAATATTTGCTTGCCCACATTGATGACTTGTTTTGGTAGTATTTGGTAACATAAAGACTTTGTTCTATTTGGAAGGTACATATGATCATTTATGGTCATTTTGGGAGTGAAGTGCCAAAATATCTTAAAAAATATTCTTCTTATGTCCTATATGCTTATATGTTTATATCTTATAAAAAAGTTTACTTCAGTCTTTTCTCTGAGACACAAAATTGTTAAAAAATGAACAATGCAGAATTTTGGAAGATATTAACTCAAAATTGCCAGTTTCCGCACTAGGTGTATCCAGTTGTTAAAAAAGGAGGCAGACTACAATTTTTCCTTGGTCAACACGCATAATTTCATGATTAATAACCTTATATGCCTCTCAGCCTAATTTTTTTAAAAATATTTGGTCCTTAACCAAAAAGGCATTATGTTATTGTTTACTGTAGAAGCAGTGATGTGAGATCTTTTAACCTTGTAAAACTATCTTGACAAACAAACAAGAAGTCAAAACTTGGCTAACCTGAAAACAAACCCAGGAGTGGGCCTTTTCCTTGCAGCTTTATTGGTATGCACCTTGCATCTTTCTGAACTCTGTATAAAAACATAAAAATCACTCGTTCTGCAAATAATGCAAGTTGTTAAAATCGTATTTATTTCGAGCAAGTTCCTACATTCAAAGCAAGTGTCTACATTCAAAGCAAGTGCCTACATTCAAAGCAAGTGTCTACATCTTTGCCAGTTATCCTTTATTCACTTAGAATTTCCTTTCAATGGTTAGAATTTGATATTCCTAAATGTTATGTATGACGTTTTATTCTGATTTGTGAGTGCGATAATAACTTGATCTTTTGCCATTTAGACAAAGTCAGAATGGAGCTCCGTCGTGTCAAAAAATTTTAAAGGAAGCTCCGACAGGAAGCCAGGTAATTCTCATCTCAAGTTGAAGTTTAACTCGTTTCTTCCTTTTTTAATAATCTTTGCAGAAGTTGTATGCATTATTTAAAGACAATAATGTAATAAAAGTTCTAAGAAACGCAAATTCAGCATGGTTTTTACAATTTTCTCTTGTTTCGTTTAGGTTGTTCAAAAGTATCTTTCATTGGTTGAAAATTTTTGGCAGTTTTATAAGAACATTTGATGCTCATCAATTCAGTTGAATTATCATTCCTTTCAGTACTAGATTTAGCATTTTTTACTATGAAAATGTGTCCTGTTCTTGAACAAGTGGGAATTTTCAAGATTATTTAAGTTTAAGTTTTAGCACTAATATTTTTACTATCTATTGTTTTCCCCTAATGTTTTCCAAATCTTTTTTCTGCACTAGGTGTATCCGGTTGTTGAAAAAGGAGGCATTCAAGCAAAATTAAACAAAGAGCGTAACAGACTTGACACATCAAAGGGGAGGGATGATCCTACCAAGTCAATTTTCTTCACCCTACCTCGCAAAAAGAAATCAAATCAAGAAAAGAAGACGTCTGCTCAGGAGCCTCCAACGCAGTCAGAGATCGACCAGTTATCCGATCTGCTCACAAATCTTAAAACGTTTGACCACCCAGATCATAGACGAGGAAGCTCGGATTTTGAGAAGAACCGTATACAGCATCGAAGTGAGCCTTATCTAGCATCAAGCAGCAATACGTCACCCAATGGCAGTGCAAACCGATTCAAGATGGAGCCTATTGGTGATACCAGAAAAGCAATGGTGAGAAGTGTTGATGGAAATCCCTCCTATCTCAGTAAGGCAATGCCTGCAAATTTAAGTATGGCCATCAGTCAAAATTCAAATGGATTCAGTGTTTCTGAAGTTGGTCGTCCAGATGCATCAAGGGTACAGGAACTAAGCAATGAGCCACGAACTATCTCAAGAAATCACCAAGTAGTCACTGCTAAGTCTGAACGACGTCCAGAAAGCCCTTCAGCTGGTTACCAAATGAATGGCGATGTTGGGAGTCCAAAGACTAAATTTCGAAATGAGAAAACCTCTTCAGGCTCAACTGATGCTGGTTACCAAACGTTGCAAAAGTCTCCACAATACGGTCGGAAACCTAGGTCCGAAACTGGATTATCCGGAATGAGTAATGAATCTGAAAACATAGTCTCTAGCAATAGAAAGTTTTCCAAAAATGAAAATGGAGATGGTGCTACCACCTCTTCAATAGAACCCTTTGAAGAGCAAAATGAATGTAATAGGAAGGAGATAAATGGGAAGCCTGTAGAGCGTAAGAAGTCGATTTTAAAAGTTATTGTCCCGAAAATCATGAGTATTGAACGCGTTCGGTCTGTCAAGAAAGCTAAAAAAGCCCCGGACACTAGGGAGGAGGAATATCGCGCAATGATGAAAGCACAAACACACGTGACCTCAGAAGAGAACGGTCTATCAGAACAACTAGGTACAAAATCAAAATCTACCACCTCACGGGAACTGGGCTCTCCTTCACAATTGAAAGATGAGGTGAGAAAGAGGTCTACGCCAGGCCTCGATTTCAATCTCCACGAGAGAAGCATCGATAGTCTTGAGTGCTCCGAAAGTGCTAGAAAAGAAGTATATGCTGTTACAAAAGCCGTCACGGAGGAAATTCTATTTTCAAGTATGGGTAAAAGACGAATATCAAGGGATAACGACGTGCCCAAAGAGTCAGCTGCTTCTAATGACTTTTCTTCTGTGAAACAAACCAAAAGTCAGCATTCTACAAGCCCAGGAAATGATCGCAGTCAAGTGATAGTGAATGGAAAGGATCAAAGTCGGATAACCCAGAAGGGACCGCGAATGGTCGGCAGCCCCCCTGCGAGTCAGCCCCACAGCTTTGTAGAAAGGTTTGCTGTTAGTGACAAGAAACCGGTGGCAATGTCTTCTAATGCTAGCGCTTACTTCAGAAACGCTGTTTCGCAGACAAACATTGTACAAAGAGATGTTAAAGAACTTGAGAGTAACGTGAAGGACTACAATGAAGGACCTGCTTCAGAAGGAAAAGATTCAGGAACGGTCAAAAAAGTACAACAAGCCGTCGAATTCTTCTCCAAGTCACAACCTGATATATCTGAATACTCAAGCAAAGAGGGTAAACAACCACTGGAGCCACCACCAAGAAAGAACCCAAACGTATATCGCTCAAGTGAGTTATATAAACATCGAGCTGAAAAACAGGTATCTGCGTCACCAGAGAGAACAGTAATCCCAAACCAGCACCCAGTTGTGGATCAGCAATCGTCATCCGTGAAGGTTGACGCAGGGCGAGGGAATGCATCTAGATGGGGAATCAGTGTTGATTTTGCAAATAGTACACGGCAAATGTGTCAGCAATGTGGGACAGTAACAGTGGAAAAGCCAAGAAAGTTTTGCCGACAATGCCAGTCAGATTATTTATAATCCTTAAGAGTTAACCAGATAACGCCAGCATAATAGTGACCTATTGACAAAAGCCAGCATTGACTGCTCGGTAAACCTTACATGAACTGGTTTTGAATCGTTTACAATTTTACGATTACTTTGCCCAATATTCACTGTGTGGAGTTGAGTGTTTGGAATAAATCCCGTTTTTTACCGAGGCAGGTATGTCTTGCCATGTTCGATGTTAGGGCTATTTACGCATTTTCATTTCTAGTGACGGTCTAGTGATTGGGAATCTGCTGTTTTTTATGAAAAAGATTAAGGAATTTACGCTAAAAAAACCTTTCACGACCATGTTATTGGGAGAAGCTGCTTATAGAAAAAAAAATCAAGATTACGATTTCATCAAGCAGAAAGAAGAAACGGTCTTTTTAGGGGAATTTGATTCCCGAGCTGACAGTGTCCGATTCATGATGATGTATTAAGCATTAATTTTTTATAAGCTGTATATTTTGCTGCTTCTCATTTCCACGTTTTCCCAGTCGTCAGAGTGCTCAGTAGATCGTGTTATCCAGCTTAAAATTAAGAATTCTACTGTTGATCCCATTATCTGAAAGGGGTCCTTGTGTCACCGCTCATTTTTAGAGCGTAAAATTAACAGATGTTTTGAATTTCAAATGTAGGAAGTAAAGATTTTTTTATATTTATAGACGAGAGAATTCGATTGTGAGTATGCAACTTTGTTAAATTACCTGTTTTTTACGTACTTATGTAGTTGATTAGTTTATGCAGCCGTTGTAATTGAGGTATTCTAGGCTGCCATGTTACGAGTAGCGCACGATTCAATGGTGTTCTCTGCGCTTCTTTGTATACATTTTCATGGATCGATCAAATCGAGGCTGAATAAAAATTGACCCATTGCTGCAAGGGACATTGGTTAACGTCAACTGCAGAATGGAAATGATAATAACAAGATAAAATAAGAGTTCCTTATTTCATCTTGATAATAATTATAATTTGCTGTCTGGTCTCACTGAAAACGAAACTTTTTGTAAAATTTCAATCGCCATTCATGTCTAGGCATTCAAACTTTGCTGCACCGATCAGTATTTGATCCACATCTGAAAAAATGAAGAAGAGAGAATAAACACTCCATTGTTGATTAACATTTCAGCAACGATGACCAACGAGACAGAAATCCGCAAGCCAGCCACTTGTGTTGAGCACTTTCGAATGTACATTTCTCGAACCATTTAGAATGTAATGAGTTTTGGGAGGGGAAGGGGGTTGTAGAAATTTAAATCATTTTTAGTTAACCTTATTGAATGAGGAGGATTCGTATTATATCGCAATTTTTCTTTTTATTTTGATTAATTTTAGTGGTACGCTTCGTCGTTTATTATCATAAATGTATCAGCTAAGTGCAAAGGTCTGTAGATATTGGTTTTCATTATTAAATGTGCGAAATAATTGTCTCATTTTTTGTTAGCCTTATCGTTTCAGCTCCTGCTGTTCGCTTTTATCATTCAAAAGGTTCTTGCGTTCGCAGGTGAAAGCTATAAATTTCACCCTGAAAAACATAGTTGCTTAGAATGGAACGGAGCTAGAAACGGAGATCAAGTTTTTATTCTGGAAGGCTCGTGTCCATGCAGGGACGCCTGACAACTGGGGTGATTGTCCTTTTGCCCGTATAATATTTAGCTAATTTCTCATTTTTATGTTGTTTTGTTCTTTTGCTGTTCCCTTTGCCCTACAGCTTCCCTGGTGTGTCCTTGTCCATGATTTTCCAACTAGGATACAGAGTTAAATGGATTTCATTTGGAGGTAGGTTTGGTGCTAAAATAATCTTGATTTTGTCCTTTTAAGCGGTATTTTCTTTTAAGCGGTAAAGTTCGGAACAATGGATCCACTTTCCAGCTGAATTGGTTCATGCGCCGTTCTAAAGGCAACCAACTCTATTTCAAACCAAGATTGGGGCCGGGTGAGGGGAAGTCACCTTGAGCCCTAAGCTTTCTGATAACTGCTTCCAACATGCAGTTCTTGGAATCGGAGATCTAAAGAGGAGATCTATACCACCCCGCTAGCTACGCCCCATGGCGAGAAGAAATGTATCCAGTGATGGTTCCAGCCGGAGCAATATTGAATGGTTACTAAAATTTGAGATTTCCCGAGCAATTTGTCGTTCTAACACTTACACAACTTGTCCAAAAAATGCGGTAAGAATCATTTGCAGTGACTCAAAATGGCATTCAACTTGATTCTGAACAACATAATCTGTGTTCAGTAGAGCTAGGTTATCGATGTAGTCGATAATATTTTTGATGAAACTATTGTATTCATCATTTTATATTCCATGTTGAGTAAAGTTTCATTATGACCTTTTAGCACAACGTCATTTATTCTCAAGCGATTTGTGCAGTTCATTTTTTATTCGGTCGGTCAGATACAATTTATGATTTAGAAAAGTTTGTGTTTACTTGGCAGAAATTATTTTCGAATTCTGTCGACAGATTGAAATTGGCTTCCCTGTAGTGTAATGTACCAATTTCTTTTTCCTGGAAACTACGAAGGAGAATGTTTATAAGGATTGTTTATTCCCACGTGACTTGACCAATCAAGACGTTGCATTGGACAGATAGTAGTCCACGTGATCCTGCATGTTAGCGTCCATTGTCAGTTGCAGAGATTTCGTTTCAAAGAGGGCGGACAAGTCGAGACCAGCTGACAGTAGCAACGGCTACCAGCACCATACCTAACTGGAGATTATAATATAAGGCAATCCAGCACTGGTTTCAAAATGCCTGGAAAGGCTATGAAATGCGTTGTCGAGATTGACGTCCATGTTGTAAGTCTGTGACAAATTTTGAGATGTTCTAATATGCATTTAGGCCAAATTAATTCATTGCCTCGATCAGCTGACATTGTTGCTGTTTTTCTATCAGAGTTTGATTTTTTTTGTGAAATATTTTCAGTTTAAAAAATCAATATATTGCTTTACGTTGTTAGCTGTGACAAGATTCATGAATGAGGTAAAGGTATTTTTTTGACAAATTCTCTAACCCCCTATCCCCTCTTAGAAACGTGTCTGACAACCTGTTGCTAACGACGCGGATCATATCTTAGGTTTAAAAAAGTTATCGATTTTGATTTGAAAGTTTTTATCGAAACCCTTTCTTTTTGCATTCAAGGTTACCTGTCCTGGGACATTCTTGAAAGATTACGAGTATGTGTATCTTAATGTCGAGATGCTCGGGCTAGAGGCAAGAACGAAGTCGGTACCACCCACCTTTCCACTGTTCTTCCATGAACGCTTGAAGTTTGAAAGGGTAAGAGCCAGCCGTTGTCTCTACAGTGCAAACCTTCTTTCCTTTGATGCATGCTGTTTGTTTGCAAGAGATTTCATAGAGAATGCACCATACTCGTTTATTTACAATTATCACACCTCATTGACAAACACATCTTCATTGATATTTCACGTGGCTCACAGTTGAATGATAAAATACATTGTTCCATTGCCGTGTGTATAACCCATTGTAAAACCAAGCTGACGTTTTTATTGCTATTATTTGATTATTGTTTTTTTGTATTGATTATCCCTGCATTTCTACTTTAGACATTTTATGACTGCACTGATCCGTCGTTGGTTGCAGCGTTACTGAAGGGTAAGCAATAAATAATTTCCTGTTATTTTCAATAGTATTTTCTTTTGATCAAATGCATTTTATTGTCATCTTTTATGGCTGGGTTTACAAAAGTGGATATTGACATGAAAAGTCCAAGTTCAACAAATTAAATTGCAATTGAGTGCGACTTCAAAGCATTTACTCCAGACAATGCTAATAATTTCTTGTTTTTAAACAGGTGAAGATGTCATCGTAGAACTTAGGCAACACACTGATTACATATCAGGTACAGATAATTTTCAAATGCTAAATGACTATCTTATTATTTTTTGTGAGCTTTTTGATTGTGATTACCCAATAATTAATTAAAAGTGGTTTTCTAAAAAGTATCAAAGTTGTTCAGCAACTTGAGTCGGGATTTTTCATTCACAGATTTGGATGTCATAGATAAGAAAAAGGTTTTGTAAATCCTGCTTCTAATTATAGAATTTTAAGCCAACACAAGTATATTGTTAATAAATTTCATTGAAGAGACCTCAGCCATTATTAATCAGCTGTGGCTTCCAGCTGCCCACTAAAGACCTCAAAACAACAATTAAATGAATAAGAACTAATTCATATAATAACCAGGATACTTGAAAAAATCAAATTCAGAACAGATCCACAACTCATTGATTCAACTTGTATTTTATCTTTGGAATTAAGAATTCCTTATTGAGTAATTTAGCAGAATTATTTCATCACCACAATTTATTCTTTAGCAAGAATACTATCTAATTGTGATTCAAGTGCCACAGTGTGACTCATGCACCACTTGCATCAATTAGCAGATAGGAGAGGACCCAATTGAGGGGCTTCCCAGTGCTTTTGAAATTTGCATGTTCGTCAGAAATTTAAAGAATTGTGTTGATTTTAGTAAATTATTTGGCACTGTTTGATTAGAATAGAGATCTTTGATTAAAACTTCTTTTCTTTCTTTCAGAAACTTTAGGCAATAGCTGTAGTTGATTTTACTGGAACCATAAAATTTAGAAGACACTAAAGCTGATAATTTGGAAATTAAATAAGATTATCCACTTGTACTTTTGAAGGCATTTTAATTTACTTGTAATAATTTTTTTCTCTACAATGAATTTAAATTATGTTGCAGATGGAAAGGTGATATCACATTGCAGTAGCAACACTCATGATTTCCTCTTCCCTGCAATTCCTCAATACTATGGACCTGGGAGAGAGATTCTTCTGTACAAAACTGCTAGGTTTAAGCCAATTAGAATCACTGTAAGTATCGTTGATAAAACCAACTGTAATTGTTGGTTTATTTCTAAGACATTTTTATAAATATCTTTCATTGAAAAATTCCTACAAATCATTTAAGGTATTTGCAACAAATACTTGAGGATATACTTAGGTAGAAGAAAGAAGATGATCATTTGATAGTTGCCTCAAAACTTAAAAATGTTTCACAATATATAATTTGCATTTGTATTTTTATATATCAAAGCCTTTGAATAAGTGACTTGAAATAAACATTATTTGAAGTTAAACTTTTACTGAAAGTTAAATTCACTTGGAATTTTTCTAAACAGGGAGAGCCAGTGAAGATGGAATTTTCATCAAAGACTGCCATCAGTGAAATTTCAGATCTGTACAGCACATCTGTGAGTGGTATCCTACTTTTGTTATCTAAGCCTATTCTGCATACTCTGCAAAGTCATATGTTCTTATGGATGCCAGTAGCAACAACCTGATAATCTTGTGTGTTCATCATAGCAGCATTTTCTGGCTATTCTACAACTTCCTTCTTCTTGGTAACTGCTTTTTCTTCTCTCTTATCGCAACCCTTTTGTAATTAAGAACAAAGAACTAATGTTTGTAACATATTAGTCACTAGATTGGTATTCTTGTAAATGGTTATGATTCTCGTAAGATAAGAAAAAATGTGTTTGTTTGCTAGACATGTCAAAAAATCATGCAGATTTTTAGATTCAATTGCAACCTGTTTTTATTGCAATTGAATTATTAATGCTATTCAACTTACAGTACTTGCCTTGTGTTACATCAAACAACCTTGAAAGTAATCAGTCAACAAGCAATATCTGTTGATCTTTGAAGTTTGTCATAGGTCTACTGTATTTTAACAGGCAGGTAATTTGCTTTTCAACCAGGCTTATCTGATTCAACCAGGCCATTTGAATGTGAAAGGCTATCCAGGAATTAACTTATAGTTGCTAGTTAAATGAGATTTATTCTAAGATTTTTGTAATCCTGTCCAATAACTTTGTTCTTGTCTTTGCAAATGACACATGTACATAGGATCTAAGCAAGACCTTCGCCACCGGGGGCTGGGGTGGCCATGCCCCCCACTTTTTTGTGAAGCAAATAGTTTTAAAGCTGTAGTAAAAGGAGAAAGAAGCCTTGGCCCCCACTTTCAAATTTATGACGCGGGCCCTGCTGAGTAATTCAGTATTAACAAGGTTTTTACAGGTGATCATGAATGAATGGATTCCTGATATTCACAAACCAAAGCAACTGGCTCACTACCAAAAATATTACCTTGTTTCTGAGCTCTAGGATTGCTTTTTAGGATTTTTCAGAGTACCATCTGGGTTCCAAATAGTTCTTCTTATTACCATGCAAAATGTTGTTATACAAAATGATGTGGTTCAATAAACAATAAGTTTCTCTAAGTGTGTTAGAATCCCAGCAGACGTTATGCCAAATAATATTGCATTGGAAAATTAATATGATATAGGTTTTTTTCAGTTTGCATCTATTTGGTGTCATTGTACCATATGCTTTTCACAGATTGCAGATTTGTTCGTTTATAACACAAAATGATGAAAAACAGGACACATTTCCATTTAAAAAGTCCAATTACCTCCTATATGAATGTTGTTATTCGTGTGAATGTGTACAATGTGCCTTTCGTGACCAGGCTGTGCATTCTCTAAGCAAAACGAGCAATATCGGGTTATTGATACTTTATTTTTGAAGTAATCCGAAAATTCAAGTGAAGTTCGTCTCTGCAGCTGTACAAAAAAGGCGAGGACGGTTTTTATTCTGCAGTTTTCCATGATAATCTCCAGCGCAAACTTTAATGCTCTCTTTGCCTGAAGTTTCCCATATCTCGCACACAGTCAGCTAAGATTTAAGTCGGCAAAAAGTGAAGTCCGCTGCATTAATCGTTGAATCAAAGTCTTGCAGGCAGCTGCTTGTATAACCTTTCGAGGACTTGAAAGAGGACCCTTGAAATCGCATCATGTTTGTACCATCGCACTCTAAATTTTAAAGTAACTGCAATCGCTTAACTTTTCATTAATCTATATATTTTTAAAAGTGATCTAAGAATTATAACAACAAAGAAATGTAAACTAATATATTAATATAACATAAACCAAATCTATGGTAATCTATGGTAAAATTGTAATCCGTTTATTATCTGCTTTTCTGCAGGGAGCTTCACTGCGCCGATCAATATCTCGTTCTCGATCAGTGTCTCCTGTTAGACTTTCTCGCTCAATGTCATCTTCTGAACTGAAAACCGCAGATCATGATTCTAGTTTTCTTGTAAAGAGAAAAGACGATAAGAGTCTTCAAAATCGTGATTTCTCTTCTTTTATTCGCCCGAAGCCTCGTCGATCTAAGTCGCCTACGCGTACCAGAAGGGCAGTGTCGCCAAACGCATCATTTGGGCTTGGCAGCGCCACAGTAGAACCCTTACCGTGTATGTATTGATTATCTTTCGAAATTGGCTTCTTAATTCAATGAATTGTAACAGTTAAATTTCTTGAAACCCTAACAGAGTTATTTTTCTAGACATCGACTCGTTTAAGTCTTTGATATCGTTACTTTCCATGCAAGTTATAAGCCAGAAGGGAGATTTTATTGCGTTTGTTGGAAACGATTGGTTGAAAGACCGTTGATTTTTAATTGGATACAGAAAAGGATTAAGCAAAGTATGAACAGATTTAATTATGCTTAGATCTTGATAAAACTTTAATTTGCTTTACAGACTTTCTTATACGTAGCCGTTATCCAAGTATAAGATTTCCTACTACGTATTTCTGACCTCCTAACTGTCTGACCTCTTTCAATATTTGTCTTTAGCCTGGAAATACTCAACCGATTTTCCATCGAGCACCCTCAGGTCAACTGCCAAACACACCCGCTCAAGAACAACTCCAATTCGATCAGCAAGTCCAACAAGGAGCCTGCGCTATGCTCTGGATGATCTGCATCTGAAGGACACCTTGCAACCATCGAAAACGTACGCGGATCCGGTGCTCAGGTAAAACCAAGTTTCTTTTTGCAAAGTGACAAGGGAATGACACTCATCATTGCTTATGCTTCCATTTGTCACTAAACCTATTTTTATACCAAATCTATGATTATGCATATCCCAATGTATTATGTTTTCTCTCTATCAAGCTTTTATTCCAAGATGTTTTCACGTAGATAATCAATTGATAATCTTCTTAACTAGTTGAGATTTTGATAAAACCGTTTTTAGGAGAGAACTTTAATAGTCAGGATGTAAACGTTTGTTAACTCGAACTGTTTTTGCATTTCCCTTGAACCTTCCAAAATACGGTTCTATACTTGAAAACTTGAACATTCTTTAACTCGAACATTCTGTTGCATGTTTTGCCTGGTTGAAATATCATCAATCAACAGGCCTATTATATTTTATGCTATCTTTTGAATCGTTTATTTGCAGATACAAAGCACGTTATTCCCCGAACTTAAAAGCAGCACTTGGTGCTTCAGACAGAATACAAAGAAGGGTTGAAGAGCTTGTGAAGAGAAAAGATTATTCTCTTGATTCTGATGAGAACCTAAGTGATGAGTCACTGGATGTTTTGAGGGATTCGCTTCGAGAGGAAAGGAAAGCATTGAGTGAGGCCATCAGAGAGGCAGATCGAGAGTATGTCCCATGTATTATTATTGCTTTATGAAAATGTGTTTCAGTGTTTTCTTTTTCTCCGTTTAATTTTGTATTATTGTGCTCTTGTTATTCTACGCTACTATGTTTGAATCTCGATTACATTCATCAATTAGCTCTCAAATCAGTCATGTTTTTCATAGATTAAAGCATATATGATTTAAGAAATTAAAAAATGATGGAAACATTTTCCACGTTGTTTTTATTTTGGATTTATAACGTCTTTGAAGATGGTTTATGCGAGTGCATAAAATTGACTCTTGTTGATAATAATAAAAAAAGACATTGCAATTAATTTGCCTGCTCAGAATTTAAAATATTTTGTTTACAAACTCTTCTCTCGATGATAATCTGGCGCTTTGTCACTTTTACCTGTAGTTTTTGTAATCATTAAATGTAAAGTGGTGTTGTATTTTTAATTGAATCAGCTGGAGACATAACTTCGAACGTATAAATGTTTGCTAAAAACTCAATGTGCATAGCCCCGCATAGCAGGTCCGATATTGAAAGCATAATTTTTTATTTCAGGGCGTTTTACCGCTCTGTTCGTTAACAAGAGCGTATGAAGTTTTTGGTGAGTTTCGTTAATCATTTTACCTCTTTTTATTCAAAGCATGACATTCTTATGACATTTGCGTAATATCAACATAAACGGTGGCAGGGTGACTTTGCTGTAGTAGAGCTAACCTCGCTTTATTATGTAAATATAGCCTCGATTACAATTATATATAGAGTTATATATAGTTAAACCACCAATTCAGTCAATTAGTCACTCATAACACAAGTCGTTATCTTCATTTCGTGAGTTTCTCTAAAGTGGCGGACTTTGTCTCCGTTACAGTTTGTGGAGGAAGACAACGACTCGTGATGTGAGTAAGTAACTGACTGAATTGGAGGTTGATGGTTTAACTATATATATACAAACGTAATCGAGGCTATAATTATATAACAAAGCGAGGTTAGTCCTACTACATTGCCCCCTCCCCCCCCCCAAAAAAGAAATATTTGTCAAATGAATATCTTAGACCCTTGTTCATTTACACAGTGTGTGAAAAGCTACCTTGTGTCATTTGTGCTCATTCTGCAAACGCCCCCCCCCCCATTCCAAATCTGTATTTAATTGCTTATTATCTATCATGTGATTGCTTATTAATTTCTTTGAAGACAGGGCTACTTCAATAGAACGCATCAAAAAAAGCAATATTCATTAGACTTCAATAACACTCAATTTATATGCTCATACTCAAATTAAAAACACGATACCTGCATTATTACTTTGGCAAAATATGTTTTTTATTGGAGATTATAGTTACCAGAATTTTCACGACATTACTTTTCTTCATTTCCAATAACGTCACCACCAACATTGAAATTTGCTAATGTCTGATGTTTTTTTCTATTTTAGGCGAAGATAAGATGTATTGGTGTCTTGTAAAATTAAAACAAAGAAGAACATTTGTAATCCCTTTATAAATACAAGTTTATCGATAACTTTTAAAAGAAATAACTTTATTATATAGTGTAAAAGTATTCCTTGTTTAAGGGCCTTATCCAGATTCTGTAATTAGTAACATCTCCTGGCTGATATATTCAATTATTCAATTTACTTAGGGCTCTATGTCATGATTCCACTTCAAAACGATCATATATGATTGTTTTCATCTAAATTTAAAATTTTGTCTCACATATTGTAATCTTCTAGGTCAAATGCAGTGCATTTAATATTTTTTTATAATAATGTAAAGCGTGGTGCTTTTTTGTGTCAACCTCGTTGTACTTCCCTTTGTCAAAGTTTTGGGTTTGTTAGCAAAAGTTAAAACTAATTTTTGGAGCTTGTTTGTAGTAAAGCTTGTCTTTTTGTTAAAAGCTTAAATGAAGTGACTGTTATCTGCACCGCAAAAAACACACCAGTTTGAGGGATAAATGGTACCTTCAGCAAACTATTTTTATAGTGAGGCCGAGGAAGGCAACTGTTGTTTTGAAAAAAACGTTTCCTGTAAATTACCAGAAACCACACCCTTATTCCCTAAAAAACAGTGTTTGTTTTTAAGATGGATATCATAGCTACTTTGAATGAATCCACGAGACCACAAAACCTCTTAACGTTGCGTAAAAGAACATTGTTCGGATCAGGAGTGGGGGATGCAGTATGAAATTTTTGATTTTTTGCAAGACTAGCAAAGACATTTTGCAGGCATTGTAGGCTGCACAGCAAATTTTGAATGATGTGCGAAACGCATCAATTTCTTTTATATTCAAAGATCTCAAACGTGTTATTTTTCTATTGCTTGAAAATCGCGTTATTTACATTAAATGCGTTGCTCTTCCAAATATCAACATCCGCTAATAAAAACAGGTGCGGCAGCTGAAATGCCTTTTATTCTTTCTAGTTCCTTGTCCAATTCAATGAATTATCAATTGAAGCAATCTGCGATGATGCAACAGCAAACTCTACAATGATGCTCAATAGTTGTGATTATTTTGACCACAGAAATCTTGCATCAATTCCTGTTTCGTATAATCTAATGTTTTCGTATAACCCAATTCGTTTGTATGCACTCATTTCTAAGCAACAAAATTTGACGTCGAGTTTTCCGGTTTCTTAACGGTTTTGGAAATTTCAAAACTCATTGTTTACTCTTAAAACTCATCTTAAATATGACGTAACTAGTTTTAACTTCACGCCACGAAATTTCCTAACAGATGCTCTTTGCCAGAACCACAGAAGTGCTTTCATAGCTGCATTTCTGTCACGATCTTCACTTCCGTTTATTGCTGTAGTTATCTGAAGTAGCTCCCTCTGTGTCTGAAAATTTATGCTAACCAGCCAAATCATTTTGATTGTTTTCGATGTTCTTGGCTTTCTTCAGAAGAGTTCCACAAAGAGATGGATCCACAAAGAGCTTTGTACGGATTTTAAAACGGTGGGAAAACAGCACGAAAGACCTGCAATTTATGTTTTAGGAAAGTTTTTGTTCCCATCACGATTCAATTTTTTTCACGTAAATGATACTTCTTGCCATGGCACCCAGAAGGCTGAATTTATTTTGTGCAACTGTTATAACAGTCACTAAAACGATTACTGTTATTGAGCCTTATAAAGTTAGAAATTTGCGTATTTTATAAAATGAAAAAATGCTGAGCAAAATGAATTTACAGTTTCGAAAAAGAAAGGAGTATCACCCTTCTACCATAACGGGTCTCTCTCTATCAACTTGCACAAAAAATAAAAAAGCTAGATCCAGGATTTGGTTAGAGAAAAATAGAATAATTCTTTATGTTTATGCGAAAAACTCAGAAAAAATTTTTAGTGTTAACTATTAAGTGCATTCTGCAGTGTATTCCTCAAAGTAAGACATCATCAATCTTCTAATGATTTCTTCATTCATCGCTCTATAACTCCTGATATTCCTCACTTCTTTACTCTGCAATTATTGTTCGGCGTCTAAGTTATGCAGTACATAAGCAAGCCAAATAATATGTTTTCTTATCAAAGTTTGCTCAACTTTTTCGTAGCCCTTAATGCAAATCTTGGCGTTTCCAAATGTGGGGGTGTTGTTGCCCTCATCCATTGTTACCCTTGCCTAACTTTCTTTATAAAGTTTCTTTTACATGGCTTTTGCCTTTGAAAGCCTTCTGTAACAGGGATTTGTTTCGTTCGTGTTGTTACCATGGCAACATGAAAGTACAGCTGATATTGCTGTAATTATTCTCTCGTCGTGCTTGTATTTCGCAGATCAATGCATATAGAGACCCAAAGTGCGAACGTCAAGCGGCACCTGTTAGCTTCGAGTTATTACGTAAATAAAGATCGCTAATTGCTGCTTAGGTGTCGGATCTAAGAATTTCTTCTTACAATTTATCAATACATTTGAATGCTAAGTATCCTCTTAAAGGCATGATTGGGAAATAAGATCTTACAAAAAAAACAGTTTTAATAATTGATAAGGCATATTGCTGATAGAAAATTGCATTTCGTGGCATAGCATTTCATTTATTCCATTCTGTGTGTTTTTCCTCCTGGCTCATTTAATTTCCCTCTAGCTTTACTGAAACTCGGGAAAAATTCCAGTTCAGTTCAGTTTTTATGTCTTTATTCTCAACATACAATTTTATAAATTAGCAATACAAAAAGGTTATTAAACCAAAATACAATAAAAAACTCCAATATTACAGAAAAATGGAACTATCTTAATGAGAAATTGTTACAATCTAAGTACTAAACTACATACATAGCAATGAAATATGAAATAGACTGTTAATACAAAAAATACAATAAAATGAATAAATACAAAAGAAAAGGAACAAAACTGTGATTGTTATTACTAATGCTATAGTTAGGAAATGTGTTATAACTTTTTAGGGCCACTCTTCTCAGGTCAGCACAGGGCCTAGGCAGGCTTGAATATCGTCTCTTTATGATGAAATTAGAAAAGCTAAGGCTGGTGCGAATAAAGGTAGCAATCACAAAAATAAAAAATAGATATAATGCATATTACTAATCACAGTCCTCTAGGCACCAAGTAGGCAATACTAAGTGTGCTACACCCTGTATTTCGTGCGCGGATGTTCTGTAGCATTGTGAACTACTCCTGTATTTTGCACAAACATGTGTATATTGTATTGGCTCAACTGATGATTTCCGGCAAAGGATTTTGTTATTTTGGTTACTCATTGAAAATTATTTGAACGATTTTCTCTAAAAAGGTCTTTGTATCTGATATTGCGCCATATATGAAATTGTTTTTGCTTTGAAGTTTGAGGTGTTCCTTACTGCGATAACTGTATTTATCACCATTTTGCAATATCTGGCATTTGGTAGGGAAAAATGTTTTTCTAAAAATGTCAAATCATTTGACTTACCTAATTTCCATCGGGTTTTAGAATTCCTTATCTCCTTCAATTTCAAATGCAATACACTTCTTTTATAAGAAAAATTTTATAAGAACACGAGCATCAAAATTGGTCAAAAGTTAAGAACAAACTAAAAACAAGCTGCGGCTGAGCTCCTGTAAAATGCAATTTTGAATACCGTTTTATCTCAAAAACGATAATTTTTTAGCCATGTGTGGGTGCTTTTTGGGTGAATTTTCAAACTTGGCGGCAAATGAAGGTTGCCTCACGCACTCTATTGGCAGATGAGGCCTGAACACATCCCTAGAGCGAGAAAGCTAGCAATCGCACTGCTTTTACCATATTAATTTGAGAGCAAATTAAGAATAAGCCAGCCTCAGATTTTCGAATAAAATTATCAAATTTACTGGTTGTTATAAAAAAGTGCAGATTAGTTTAGAACAGGAGTTTTAAAGATTAAAGAGAACGTAAGGAAAAATGGATTGTTTGGGGAGGGGGATTTCACTGAAACCTGAAGGCATCACCTAATTTATCTGACAATCCAGTGTTTTACAAGAAAACCACTTTTTACTGAAAAGTGAGCGTCAAAAGACATATCCAATCTTTAAGGGAAAAATGGTCCCTATATTGTTAGTAAAGTTGCCTAGACACTTCGTCCCACGGTTCGACCTGCCTTCTCCAGGGAAAGTGCACTGACTGGAATGTTTGGCTCTTCCAATGCGCTTCGTGTTTCACCCGCGGTTCTACCCGCGTGTCATGGTGCATCTTGGGATTTACTGCCAGTTTACTAAATATCAGGGTGTCAACGAGCCAGAAGTTGAAAATCTCTGTTTGATTTTGTTTTAAAGCTGCGTTATTTCCTCTCATTTCAGTACAGCTGTTCACCGGATTTTATCCGCTCTCGTCAACAAGTGAAGATACGCATCGACAGAGTTTAAATATGGTTGTTTGTACGGAGAACTGATTTTTGTCGTTAGCTTTGGGTCTGTAATTTAGGCCCAACACTTTGTCTCCATCATAGTGTGCACTGGGCGCCACATATTGTAACAGACATTTAAAGCGTGATCTTACTATGATGTAGAGACTCCTACTTACTGCAGACATGTTCAAGTGCCTCAATTTATTTCCTTGGCGGACAACTCGACAGTATGAGTGCATTGATCGAAGGCATTCTAACTTGACGAGCGTGCCTGATGATGTTTTGCGACAGGAGCGTAGTTTGGAGGAATTGTACCTCAGTGCAAACCAGCTCAGGGAGCTACCAAAGGTTTGATTGCTCCCTCTAATGTTATTAGTGTAAAAGTTTGACTACTCTTTCTAGAATGTAACTCTAGGACATTCACAGTCAAGCATGTAAACATTTTTGTGGCTTGTGGCTTCAAGCCAGTTGATGTTTACAGGGTTGCTTTTGAGAGTTCGTTTTCCTTTTACCATTTCGAAGATCTTGTTCTGTTACCGATTACCTTATTTTATCATTTTTAGTCACTAGCCAGTATGCTCTCAATCCTAAGATCATGAAATTGCAGTACAGCCTGACGTGAGAGTCTCCTCAAGTGGTTTCGCATCGTTATTTCCTTGTGTATATGAAATATTCATTACTAGTGCTAATCCTTGTTGTGAATTAGCTTCCCTAAATTGATTTTCAACAAACAGTGAATCATGCTTTTGATATCGAGAATTAAGTTGCCGCAATTCGATTGTTGAATAGGAAATTCTTTCTGGTTTTTAAAGGAAGAAATTTGGGCAGTTATTGTGTGATGTTGTACACTTGTTTTGTTTACTAATGGAAGCCACGTAATCAATTAAAGGAAGCTTGTCTGTAACTAGGAAGTAATAGGTCATAATGAATGTAATTATTTTTTATTGCAAATTAATTCCAGAGAAGAACTGCTAAGTAAACAAAATTCATTTTAGCACAAATTTGGCAATTTTTGAGATTATTCACCACAACTTTTTTGTATCATCACTTGAGTAATGGTTTTCATTCCTTTTTCTAGAATATGTTTTATCTCGCCAACTTTGATAAATTTTTTATATATTACATTTAAGTTTTTTATATATGTTTTTATATGTACATACTAAGACATGATCCAATATGCTTTGCAGCAATTGTTTCGTCTCTACAAACTGAAAAAACTTGCTGTTGATGATAATGAAATAGCAAATTTGCCCTCAGAAATTGGCAACCTTACCAATCTTGAGGAACTTGATATTAGCAAAAATGGTAAGTCTCAATATAACTTTAAAATCTGCTCAGTGATATTGTATTGTTGTCAATTAAAGATATATTTAAAAGATACATAAAAGAAAAGTTACATTATTATTAGATATATTTTTTACAGTATAAAATTTTACAATTACAAGCTACTCACTATACTACATAGAATCTACTTGACTACACTGCCAGAACAATACAACAGAGTGCAGGATACTATGACAACTTTGCAGCCATAAACATGAATAGCATGAAATTAACAAAATAATTGAAAACACAGCTACAGGAAATACACATTTATATTTTTACTAATCAATACTTAGGTTTGTTTCATTTTGTATGCTGGGCTAACCTAGGGCAATGTCATCAGATATAGTAGGTATTATTCTCCTCAGAATTAGATATATTCAATAGCTCAATAGAATACCCAAGCTTGTTTGATGATTTATTACTGATGATGTGCTCAAGAAATCAGACTCCTTTATCCATAAGCAATTATTGTCATATTTGGTGGGTTGTACTGACGCTCCAAACATAATACTTAATAACCTTTAACCCTCTAAGTTTATCGAAACTTTACTAAAGTATATTTAAAGTTAGATTGGAAATTATTATATTAATTATTTTAACTGTAAAAGCCAAAACTGTAGTCAATGGGATGCCCTGTCAACATTCTGAATACCACTTCTAATAATAGCTGACAAGAGGGTAGCCTGTTATTGCAGTGATAACAGAGGAAGCATGTGAAGAGCTTAGGACAGATTCCATTTTAATTCTGGTAATCAAGACAGTTGCGGTTAGAAATTGTTCCAAAATTGCAGTTTTGAAGATACCAGCTGCTGTGATAATGATAATATACTATCATTTGACAGGTGCTTTCTATGTGCAAAGCAAAGTATTTGTTGAATATATTATCGGCAGGGAATAGACACTGATTTGGTACAAACAGATGGAAAAATATTGATGTTCTTAAAAATTGTGCATAATTATATAATATTTATTTGGAAAACAATTAAAGTTAATCCTTTGCAATAGTCAAAATTTTCTTCTTTAGTCTGCTTATAGAAAGAAAACATTATTTTGAATAAATGTGCTACCTAAAGAAATAGGTCCAAAATAGTTTTCTCAGGAATGAGACTTGACTGTGGTGAAGCTATATTTGATTGAAAATATAGGAAAAGCAAGCTGCTGAATCATAAATTTATAAAGAATGGAAAATGAAATCCAGTTTGAGCCTGTAATTGATGAAATTATCTCTTATTTCCCAACAGATGTTGGTCTTTTGCCAGAAAATATCCAGTATTGCAAAAAATTGACATCAATAGACATTAGCAGCAATCCATTGGCATTGTAAGTATTAATACCTAGTAGACATGTTTATCAGAGAATATCTATTTACTCTTCCGTGCTTAATTGTAGGGGGGGGGGAGTATGGTTCAAATTGCATATTTTGAAATTTTTCACCCTCAGTGGCATTTTATACAACCCCCCCCCCCAGATTAAGAAAATTTTGAAAACAACCTCCCCCTACTTTATATGCAATCAACCAGAAACAAAATGCAATAGTAAACTGATAAACACAGTAACTTTAATATCAACCATAAAAAAGCAAATGACCCCTCTTGGGCTGCCAGTCCCATATTCTGCTCTCCAATAAATATTCCCACCAGGTCATTTTATTTTGACCCCCCCCCTTATTTTTACAAAATTTATGAAAAATACCCACCCCCTTGCTTATTCCAACCTCCCTACAATTAAGCCAAGAGAGTACCTGAAAAGGAGTATTGCAATCATTCAAAGAATTTTCATATGTGCTTTCAATTATTTGCCTGAGAGTAGATAGGTATGCAAATCTTGGCCTGAAATAATTTTTGCGATTTCAATTTTCAGTTTCAAAACACTGATCATTTGCTTGACATATATAGTATTGTAGATCTTATCACAATGACTTTATTGCTTTGTTTTTAATATGCAGTTTAGCAATTTTGAATATGTAATACAAGCTATGAACTATTTAGATATACATTTGTTTGTATTTTAATATAGATTAATTCATAGATAGACTGGTTCGTTTTAGCATGTCCCTTTTCCAACATTCCCCTTTCTTATGTGTAAGATTCAAGGTGTCAGCTAAACTGTTGGCTATCCAAGGGAGTGCCACTTTTTTATGCAAATACCTCATATGAGGAAAGGCCCATAGACCTGGCTACAAAGTTGAATGCAGTTGCCACTGCCCAAATTTGAAAGAACTCAGTAGGCTATTTTATGTTAACCAAGCAGTAAGCAATAAATATTTCTGGCTGTCTATATGAATATCTAGGTAAATATATATTTTGTTTTATGTACTGGTTATCTATATGTGTACTTTTGTCCACAGACTTCCAGACTCATTAACTCAACTCAAAGAATTACAAAGTCTATGCATGAATGACATGTCATTGAACAGAATCCCTCCTGACATTGGAAGGTATCTGAAGTAGAGCTTTTGATTATGATACCAGATTGAAATTGAAAGTCTAGTTAGCCTTACAGATAAACAGATTTACAGAATCATTCAAAATTGCATAATAAATCCAACCTTCTAAAGAATTCCACAATGCAAAAGGTCAAAACTTTATACGTAGAAAACTGATGAATTCTATACAGAATTTTGAGTACAAATGATGTTATGCTTGATTAAATGCACCAGAAGAAGTCATTTATGTCTTAGACAAGCCATTCATGTTTTAAGGGGTGCAGTGTTGTGTTTCCTCAAGTGGAAACTCAAGAACACTTGTGTTACCATATACTATTGACCGCTATGCTCTTTCTGTCTGTAGAATTAATCTCCTGTGACCCTTGACTTCACCTCCCTCATGTCTTAGTTTAACAGCTGATTTTTATGTACGAAGAATGAATACATATAGCAGTGGTGGGGGATCCTGTAAGTAAGTAAACAAAGTGACACGGTTTCAGTAACAGAATGCTACGGGAAGAATCCTCATTTTCCTCTAATTAATATCCTGCTTTCTATTGCTTGCGGCTATGAAATGATGTTGCCTCAAAGTCATCAGCATGTCAATTTCATAAATTTTTATTTTGGCCCGTGCCAAAAGAGAAGTTGGCATAGTTTCAAAGGAAGCTGCAGCACACAATTCAGCAATTGTGCACTCGTTCAATCTAAGAAATGGCTTTTGTGGGAATTAAGGTTTTCTATTCGATAAAATTTTCAATTATTGACAAAGCTGTTGGATACCGCTTACAATCTCCATGGAACTTTTTTCACATCATTGGTTGAATTGCAATTAGCTGTTTTGTCAATGGAACAGTGCCTAGATGGTTGTTTGTCATAAAGAAACTTCCAGAGTATTCGACGCAGTTAAAATGTTCAGAATCCTACTACAGTGATCACAAGCCACTTTTTCTCCCAAAAAAACCTTGAATGAAAGAATAAACTCTTTGAGTTTGCGATATCTCTGCATAATCATGAACTATTGTGAATAGGTTGTGAACCAGCATTAATCACCATTAATCACCATTAAGCAGTGTTGATAATCATGAATCATTGTGAGTGATCGAGAATTTTTTTAAGTCATAATAAATCTGCAAATGTCATCATGAATCAGCTCAAATCCTGGTTATGAATCTCTGTGAATCATTGTAATTTGGCATACTGTAAGAGCTCTATTAAGCCACCCTCTCTATTAAGGTATCTCTCTATTAAGCCCCATTACCATGCCAAAATTTAAGATAAGCCCTCCCTCTCTATTAAGAACTCCTCTTTAGCCCCTTAAGTCGAACAAAGAAAACACACACATTGATTGGTTCTCTTGACGGGTCTGGTGTGATGATGATAACATCATGTGCATTAAATACGCCCCATTCTTTCGAAGAAATCTCAGAGCATTGTGGCATTTTTATAATATGTTTTATTTTCAATGATTAATAAGCCCCCCCCCCTTCTCAAAAAAACTTCCCTCTAGGACTGAACCAATAAATAAGCCCCCAGGGGTCTTAATAGAGTTTTTACTGTAAATTAAAATGAATCAGCCCGAGAGAGTGTACTCTGACAACTCAATTCATCTGACGTAATTAAAACGTCAATGACAATGTCAACGAGAGTAAATTCTCATCATCAGTTACATGTTTGTGCTCAATGAAGTTTGATAAAGGACGTCAATGACAATGTCAACGAGAGTAAATTCTCATCATCAGTTACATGTTTGTGCTCAATGAAGTTTGATAAAGGAAATTTCAAAGAAGCATATATTTTTGGAATGAATTTTATTTTGAGGTTTGATGCACTCTTGTAAAGTCATCATAAAATCTCTTGGTAACTGGATATTGAATCTATAAGAAAAGACTTTGTTCTACACTATTCCATGTTGGTTTTGATCAAGCAGGTGCATCATTATGATAATGAAGAATTTGTTTGATCGGCAGTACTCTTTTGATTATAAATAATTTTATCTGTTTTAGCTTGAGTAACTTGGTTGTCTTGGAAATAAGAGAGAATATCATCAAATTTTTACCTGAGTAAGTTTTCAGTACAATTGAAATTAGCAGGCAAACATAGATTTTTAAGAATTTCAATGCTTGTTTGTGCTCATATATTTGACATATGTCTGTCATATTTGATGTTCCATTCTCTAAACCCATACATCAGTCTTCCAAGAACATTTACGATTGGATATTCTAATACTACTTCAATCCTCTTGTGTTCTGGTAATGCAGTTTTAGAATTAGCAGGGAAACATTAATTTTTTATAATTTTTAAAGGCAATCAGGGTAAAAAAGTAAATTGTCTTTTGGGAAAGTAAGGCGTTTCTGCAAATAGTCATGAATAGAATTATAAAAGCACAGATATAGAGTTGTACTCTTGGTAGTTACTAAAAATTTATTAGTAATGTTTGTTCTCTCATTTGTAAAACTCCTATTCAATAATTTGTAAGAATAAATCAGTCGTTGACAGCTTGGGGGGCAAGGGGGCAAGGGGGCAGTTGCCCATAATTTTTTGGAAGACGATGGTTTTTGTTGAAAAATAATGGGAAAATTTGACATCATCTTATCAAAACAACAGGCTTGTGTCTAAGTGTCCATGTGTCCACCACTGAAATAAATAAAAAACTTTTGGTTCCAAGGTAAAAACATGTTGTCTTGTAGTATTTTAAAGACTATTTTAGAGTGCGATAATGATAATTGTGCTAAACCATAATTGTGTTGCCTAAGACTCACAACTGTTTAATTTTTTTTGTTTTCAGGTCTTTTTCCTTCCTCACTTCATTGGAGAGACTTGACCTGGGAAGCAATGAAATAGAGGAACTTGTATGTTTTTTTTCGATGTCTCTTGTTATTCCTTGTACTTTTTTCTATCAAAGACTAATCATAGCCTCTTCTGTAAAGAAGATATGCTTTTAATTAGTTCTTTTTCGACGTTAAGTCGTTTCGACATTGTCAGTATTTCTATTTAGGCCCCAGTTATCTGTTCTCTCCGTCTAAATTTTCCTTCAAATGGTGGAAAAGCCCATTAAAATGCTCTTTACCGACTTACAGAGCTGCAAAACAATTTCAGATCTATGAATTTTATGGTTACTAAATTGTTTATTCCAGCCTGAAAGTATTGGATATCTGTCAAAGTTGGTGGAACTCTGGCTAGATGCAAATTTCTTGGTGACGCTTCCATCTGTGAGTTTTTGTCTTAAGCTTCAAAATATAAAACTGATTGTTTTCTGCTACTTTGCGAAAAATTGCAGCAATTTTTAACAATCTCTAATAGATTTAGAGAGAGCTTAGTTTAACAAAGGTTTTTTCTTACCCTTGAAATGTCTTAAAACACCGTCTGTGTTTGCTAAAACTTGTAGCTAAGTCCTCGCTATCACACTTCTTTCTTCTACCTTTTGTTTGCAATTGTGATTTAATCAGCCTGTTTCAGTGTTTGCTGAATGCGAGAAGAGCTAGAATTAAAAGGCCAAAAAGATTATTCAAAATTGGCAGCGTAATATAAAATATTTGACGTCTTTCGATGCAAGGAAGCGAGTTCACGCTTTTATTGTTGGCTCTTTTGCGATTTTTATCAGCTGGTGATAAGCCTGTAAGATTTTTTTGCAATCATTTTTTATTCATATTATGAAAGTTGCATGAGGAAATGATTTAACATTTTGATAAGGTTTAGAAAACTTTTTGTCTAGTCTTGATACTTACATGTTATGTACTAACTTTGTTCTGTGTATTTTACAAGCGACATATTAACTGTTACAAAAGATGTTTAATATTAAACAAAGAATGTTTACTTGGAACATATAAATGTATCTGTGGTTGGAAGTAATAAACTTGTAATTGCATTTTTTAAAAAGCCTACTCCGTAGTAATTATTATAATATATGCTACTCTGCCTAAATTAAGAAGTGTTGAATGGATGATAGTAAACAAACTTTCATCTAAAAGTGTGTAAATAGCCTTAAAAATGTCTCTTTAAAATCTATCTACAGTTAGACAGCCATAAAATTTTTGTGTATTTTCTAACCCAGCTACGGTTTAGACAAGGTTTCTCTGTGTAAAAACCATTCTGAGGTTCCATTAAAGTTGTGTTGGTTGGCCTATTGAGCATGTTGAAATCAACTGAGAATAGAATTTGTATGAATTAATTAGCCGTATTTGGATAAGGTTATGGTATAGTTTATTTGAACTGACATTTGAATTTCAGGAAATTGGACAGTTGAAGAGTTTACAGTGGCTAGATCTATCTGATAATAAGCTTGAGGAGTTGCCTGACGAAATAAGTGGGCTTACAGCATTAACGGATTTAATTCTGTCGCAGAATAATTTGCACGAACTGCCTGACGGAATAGGTTTGTCAACTTGAAAAACAGTTTGCGTAAAATATGACTTATTTGTATAAATACGAATGATTATTTTGAAGATTAAGCTTCTTGCATTTAATCATGCCGTAATAACATCATAAATATTTATTTAAATACCAGTCAAACCACATATTTTGAAATATTAATTCGAATCATCAGATCTCTTGCCAATCAGCTTCGTTTTAGCAATTGGTGTTTAGGTTAAAAAACAAACCATCTTGTCTTTAGGACTTCACCTGGATTCCTCTTTTCTGCTGTTGCGAAAATGTTCTGAAGAATTTCTCACCATGCTGCTTACGTTTCAAGACATTGCTTGTTCAGATTAATAGCTTTGACTGCTCATTGCTTCATACATATAAAAAAATATATAAACTTTATTTTTCTAGCTCGGATTTCTGTAATTTCTGAATATCGCTCAAGACTTTCGTACACCCATAAGTGATTGGAATTTCGTACACTCAAAAATATAACGGAAGAGATTTGAATAGGTTAAATTTGATCCTCGCATATAAGTTTCGATACCAAAAGAAAAAACGAGACATTCAAGTTTAACTGAAAGACAACCCAGTTTATTCAACCACTCAATCCTGAGCTTTTTTGAGAGCACCTTTACTCAATCGAAGACATCATGTCACTACAGCACAAAGACTTGAAGGGACAGGACAAGTGAGCCCTGGCCCTTAGATTTATGAGACGTTTGTGAATGTTTTGGTTTGTTTTCTGCGAAACATCTAAAGGGTATATTTGTGGTGACCGAGAAGCTACATTTATTGAGAAACTCCCTTCTCAACGTATTTTCACTCTCGTGATTCCTACATACCAAGTTACAGAAATCTGTTGGGTCGTAGTTAGGCTCTTCAATTTAAATCAGAGCAGGGATTTGTAACACAGTAGTTTTCTCAATTTTAAATTTTTTAAGGGGTTGTCATGATTTTAGGGTTGTCGTCATTTTTTGAAATTTAATATAAAATAGTAAAAATTTCTATTGCCCAAATTTATTCCAGGAAAGTTGAAGAAGCTGTCAATCTTAAAAGCTGACGTTAATGATCTTGACGAGCTGACACCAGCCATTGGCGGGTACGTGTTCATGTTTGCAACTATTAATACTTTTTTTTCTGCCAATACTGCTTAATTACCATCTACAAAGCCATCTTCTCAGTCTTTTAACTCACAGTGTTTCCTTTGTGTAAGAAATCCGATATAAAAGCCACTTGCAATCTTTTTTGGAATTTTTTCTCAAGTAAACTGGTCACATGAAGCATATATTGAGTACATGAAGGACGCTGGTCAGAAACTCTCTTATGTTTTAGTTCCTTTTTCAAAGCAAAATCGCAACGAGGAAGTAGATAAAATTATCTGAAACGTGACGAGATTTGGAATTAAAGCAGCTAATAAGTTGGCCAGCTAATTATGCTGCCTGTGAATTCAGAATAGACCGAATGGTTTTAGGAAAATAAGTTGATTAATTGATTTTAAAAGATCACCTCTTAATGGCATGCTCAATTTTTCCTGACCTTGCATATTCTCTAATCGAATTCGATGCACATTTTTCAATCAGGTTGTCATCGCTGACAGAGTTAATATTGACCGATAATTCGCTTGATGTAAGTTTTCAACTTGTTTGTATTTCTGAATAATTGTATTCTTCATATTACGTTTCCATCCCGCTCTTCTGTGCAGTGTCAGTTTATCTAATCAAGAATTTTCCTGCGCAAGCTTCAACTGTTTCAAAATTGGATTTTTTGAAAATGAAGTTTTCTCTCATAGATATATACGTGCGCGGCATTGATTGTACCAGTTTTTAACAATGTGAAACAGTTAAAATTTAGTTTGGATTAGTGAGAACAGACTCGGTCTTTGATGTCTTATGTAAAGGTCACTGCCAGCCAATTCTAATTCGTTACAGGTTTTGTGTTCCCTTTTTTATAAGAAAACACTTCATAAGTTCAGAAATCAATCTTAAGAACATCTTAAAGTGCCTCTAAGGTAAAAAATAACTTTAATTTGAAAGATACATTTTACCAATCTGGATTCAATTCTTTGTTCGGAATTGCTATATCGCATCTCATTTTATTGCTATTGCCGTTCAAAGTTTGGCCTAAGCTTTGAACGAAGCAAAGAATCGGTGACGTAATTGGAGGCCTAGAGTCACGTGGCTCGATCCACACAAGCGGTTGTTGACAACAATTTCAACGAATTGAGTCCTTCTTTGGTAACAATATCAATTAAATTACGAAGCTAGATTAAATATATATAAAAAAAGATAATTCATAAAGTCCAGTTCACTTTTCACCCTTTGTGAGCTCTCTCTCGAGCTCTCTAAGCATAATCATAAACGTTTCTGTGTGGCTAGGCCAATTTAAATCACTGCAGCAGACATGCTTTGTTTTGCCACTATTCTGTGTTTTGGCGCTTTCCGAGCCTTTTAACAGTCTTTTCACATTCTATCTTCGGAAACAATTCAGTTCATCGAAATCAGCAAAAAATTTCACATTGGTTTCAAACAAAAAAGGTGTGGTGATTTTTGAACCTTAGAAGCACTTTAAGATCATGGCCAACCTCAGATGAAACCAGGATAAAAAGCAAAGTGTTTTGGAAATTTACACTCTAGTCAACAAAACAGAAGTTGTTTAATCAGCTAATCAACTGTGCTTCTAAAAGTGTCCCGTATAACTGTTATTTAGTGAACTTAGAAGCAATTTTTAGTTGAAGAAAAATCAATTTTGAAATAAGAACAACGTTAAGAGCACTTAGATCTAAGTTTATCATGAATTTAAGAATATCAGGCCTCGGCAGAAATTATCTGGTCATGATCAAGAAGAAGTGTACATGTTATAGTATGCTCCATATATCGTTAATTATGCATTGCCGTATATTATATATTTATAAAATAACATATATACCATAACATACTAATATCATGAAAGTTTAGTTTCTTTTTTTTCAGCATTCAATCGGGATCAGATATTTGAAATCCTTAAGCATTCTCTTCACCTTTCCAGGGCCTACCCTCTGCTATCGGCAAACTCCACAAATTGAATCATATGAATATCGACAAGAACAGACTGGTTACGCTTCCCGCAGAAGTAAGTTAGCTATCGCTATCAGCAATATTGTTATGAATATATTGAGCAGCACAGTTTAGTTAATTTTTAATTTAGCTTCCTCATCATGCATACATATTAAATTCCAAATAAACATATAATTAAAGATTACAAGAGTAGCAAAATGCACATTAATTTAATGCAATGAAACAGAAAAATGGTACAACGTTTGAAAAAATATAGGAACAAAATTAAATGTATGAGGGGAATTTCTTAAAGGAGGACCTCTCTCAAAAGTTAAACTAGCGCTTTTTGCATATTTTCATGAGCAGCACATTGAACCAATATCAATTAATACAAGTTTTTTCTTTGTTGTTTGCTCAATTATTTCTTGTCTGTATTTATGATCATACGCACTACAATAAATTGTATTTAAAGAGTAAGATGAGTAGAAGTGATTTCCAATTCCTTTAGTTTGATAATGAAAATAGTTGTTTCCGAGGACATGATTGCTGTAATATCTAGTAACACAAAAGAGTATATATTTATGATAAGTTATTTCAATGATAAGTAAAATGTGCCTATTAGTTTAATTTTTATCAACATTGGGCCTGCATACTCTGTTGTATTCAAGAACAAGATTTACTTTTTAAAAAAGGTCTTAAACTTTAGGATGTCTCAAGGACTTGAGGCTGATTTTGATTTCGTAACTTTTAATTGAAAGGAGCTTGATGACATGATCTTGGTGCATGTTTTAGGTTGACCCTTAGACACTTTCAAGAAGCTTTCTTTACTTCAGTGTAAGATTCATTATAAGAGACTGTTAAAACTGTGTTTCTGATTACAAATTGCTATATAATTCAATTGATATACAGGGATTTCATCAGAAGCCGACAACCGGCGAAGGTCCCCCGCTTGCTCACCAACCTTCGCCGCCTACACAAACCTATTTTTAAATGTGAGCCTTCTACTTCATAAACCCTGGATATATTTTTGAAAACGGTCAACCATGGTCTTGTAGCCTCTATCTTTTAAAATTAGCAAACCTAGACATTCAAGACAGTGTTCCCAAATACTGCGATCAAAACTCTATTCATTGCGTGTGAATGTTTGATTCCCGATGTGTTTGAGTTTGCACATCGTATCAAATTTGAATTTTTTGCTTGTTGAAGATTAAACTGGGGTGTTTTCGATGATTAATGAGGTAGCAGAAGACTTTTTTTATCATCATCTGCAGTGTTTCCACGAAAATCCACCAAAACTCTACCAAAACACATTCGCAGTTACTTACTATTACGGATAATTTGATTTTTAGATTGGCAGCTGCACACGTCTGAGTGTCTTATCTGCTAGGAATAATGACATCACCAAGTTACCAAAGCAGATTGGAAATTGTCGAAATCTGACTGTTCTTGATCTTTCAGGAAACAGGTACATATCATGATTTCTAATCTCATTCTTCTTTAGCACTTATGGCGACCAATGGGTTTGTTTGGGCTTGTAGGGTGTAGTCTCAAAAAATTCGGAAAAAACCTTTGTTTCAATTTAGACAAAGGGAATTTGAAATTATATAGTTGTTCCACTGTTAAGCCTGTGTATATTCATGATGTATGCAATGTGTAATCTCTAAAATGACTAAGTTCTCTTTGAAAATCACCTCTCCGATATCGTAAAATTTTTAGGTTTAAAGTAGCTTTTAATGATCTCTGTATTTTTCCCATCACTTGTTATAATTTGCTATATAGTATAGTTTGCCTTAACTCTTTCTTGATATGATTTAGAAAACTTAGGAAAGTTGTTCTCAATGAAGTTTTTAATATCAAGAGCCTTTTACACCTGTGGGTACCGAAAACCAGATAGGGGTCCTTTGTTCACACATGCCCTAAATATACCAGCAAAAAATCATATTGAAAATTTGGACGCCACAAAATAACAGAAAAAAGTTAAGATTGTCAACCTGATTTCATGAGAAGAAGGATAGCTCTGTTTCTTTTCAGTTAAATGAGCGTTTAAAGGCGATTTAGAATTTCTTAGGTTTGATAATTCAAAATTTTAAAGGCCCCAAAGAGTAAATGGAATGAAATTGTCACCCCCAAAGACGTAACTGGGCGACCCATATCCAAATATCTTCCAGTACCCCACTCCCTGGGCTTCTTCTCATCGTTGAACTTAAACGTTTCTTATGAAGATCTCATACTGGCTTTTGGTATCAAATACTTCGTGTGCCGCTAGGAACAAATCTTGGTTAGTTTATGGAACAAACCAATGTTCCGGTAGCTGCACATTGTCTTTTATTTTGATCAGACTAAAGCCATTTTACCTACGTGTCCTCAAACGCGGGGAAACATGCCTGAACTCGAATTCCTTTTTTAGGTTACCGAATCTGCCAATCACTGTGTCAGGATTACCTCTAAAGGCGCTTTGGCTGTCGTCGAACCAGGTATGGTAGCATATGGTAGTTTGTAAACCCCCTTTTTGTTTGTCTCTTCCTGTTAATAGATCCACTAGACACTGTGCTGAAAGATGTATTCATGGTTATAATTTTCTTAAAGATCTTCTTTGCCTATTCAAATATTCTAAACTTATATTCAAAGAGTCAATTATGCATTACTGCTTGCGTTTTAAACTTAGTATCCTGAGCACAGCAACCTAATAGTATGAAATTGTGTAAAGATTCTTTTTATGTTAATTTTTCTTTTTTAATTACAGTCACAATCGATTTTGAAATTGCAAGTTGAGGAACTTGAGGACAGCGAAGAGCAAGTTCTCACATGTTTTCTTTTACCACAACTGCAGATGAAGGCCGAAAGTCTAGGTTTGTCAGTTAAAATCATTTTCATTGCTTGAGATAAAGAGAAAAGGAGATTCTATATATGTCTGGTATCTCCGTCCATCTAATGATGATGATTATTTTATTTCTAAAGTAATCATATCTATGAACAGCTTCCATGAGACAATGTCTTGAATATTGTTTCACTTTTGATAGTTTCAATTAGGTGCTTTAGAAATGTTTTTATTAACCGTGGCAAGGCTCAACATACCCTTAGAAAACATTTTCTTCAAACTTCTTGAGTGAACCATTTTATTAACAAAAACTTCAAATTGACACCCCCTTACAAAATCCTGATCTAAAAGCAATATCCGTTTTTGCTTTCCTGTTAACGATATAAGTGTTTATTGAAGCATAATTATTTAGCAATATTGTGATGTTGATCTTGTCATTTTTATAGAGCAATTTTTGAACGAAGCTTATGAAAATCCGGAAGAAAGGATGTGGTCTTCGCCGCGACCAATGTCTGTGCAATTTGAAGAGATTGATGATCATGGAGAGGTACAAATTTGCTTCATCAGCTTTCACCATATGTTGGTTTCGTTTGTCTCAATTGATTGCTTAGTCTTAGACTACAAAGTTAAATGGCTTTGAAAAAAAATACTTTTTTGAGAGAAGAAACCTTGTTTCACTTAATTTGTTTGGTTTCCTATTTGCAATTTCCATTTCTTTAGTATATGTCAATTATAAGTATTTGCATAATAAGAAATGTTTATGCATATGTTTTGTATTTGTAGAGCAACCTTCAAAGACAACTAACTCCATTTCCCAAAGACCTTAAAGCGAGACATCCAAAAAAGATGCTGCAGAAGACGAGGTCTTCTAGTTTTGAGGTACTTGGGCGAAAACCTTTGATACCTGATTTTGATTGACAGTTGAGAGTTTTAGCTTCACTTTTGATATTTTCCATGTGAAAAGGGCCACAAAAACGTTATTGTATAAAATGGAGGTTATGGGCAAAAGATCCGTCCTCTGTAACAGAAGTAGCAGCCGTACAGCAAAAGGTGCTTCAGTGAAAAGAAGGGTTAAAAGCTGTTAGTGATCGATGTTAAGTCACATGCTCTTCGATATTTGCTCACGTGTTCCTCGATATTTGCTCACATGTTCCTCGCTATTTGCTCACGTTTTCCTCAATGTTTAGTCATGTGTTCCTCTATATTTGGTCACGTTTTCCTCGATGTTTGGTCACGTGTTTTGTCTGCTTACTATCTACGGGGTCTGATTATGTAATCTAATCAGCATCATTTCAAAACTGTAGCAGCTCCACTACTTGGAATTTCGAAATAGATTTGGACTGTAAAAAGTAAGTTTGCAATCATTGCAAATCGAAAAAACCATTAGGAAGAATGCTATTAAATTAGAATCATATCTTCATTTATATAAGGAATATGAACTTTGATTATTTGTTGTAAGTTGCTAAAACTTTCTTTTAGAAGTACAATATCAATCGTTTTCTTTCTAATTTTCACATTTGTAAATTCAAGGACAGCGAAAAAGAAGATCAACACCCACCCAGAGATAAATCACATCACTCAACTGATTCAAAACACCATGAAGTCGGCGTTCGATTTTCCCAGGAACCCAGTGCTAATGTGAATCACTTTCAGGTTGGTCTTAGTCACTGGCTGTCATAGCTACTTCAACTCGAATTTCTTTCATTGCACAGTCTTAACCTTAAGCATTTGGTAGACCAGTTTATCCATTGTTCCTAATCACCTTTAATTTG
This sequence comes from Rhopilema esculentum, assembly GCF_013076305.1. Next base: position 8,133,451 of record NW_027019640.1, read on the forward strand.
ATTGCATGGATTTGGCTATATTTTTATCTGTTTCCTTTTGAGCTTCTTTATTTTATCCAATCTTGGTTGAAAGATTTGGTTAACTGTTTAAGTTATCTGTACTTTTTTTCTTGACAGCTCAAATTTAAATTCGTTTACCTGATATCAGAATTAATTCTAAGCTAGCTGTTAAGACGTCTAATTCCTTTTAAATCTTGCAATCTCGTCCATTCTACCTTGCTATTTTGCAAAATGCAATTTGATCATGAAGATTTCTATTACGAGTCTTTGTGAGGCAATATTTGTGAATTAGAAAGTATTTACCAAGGCTTGATTTGACTGACAGAAAGCTTCAAGTTGCTATTTCCTTCAAATGAATCCAACATACTTTCTAGGGATGTACCGGATATCCGGTAGGCCGGATAATCCGGCGCCGGATCGCTGATTTTTTGAAAACCCGGTTCCGGCCGGATTCTGAAAATCTTGATCCGGTACACCCCTAATATTTTCACATGGACATCGTGAATTAGGACTGTGTTTTGCATCTTTTTGCAAGCGATATAATTGAAGATTTCTGATTATGATCATGCAGTTTCAAAAGGCTTTCAAAATACATTCTTCATTGTCGTAATTGACTCTTTGTATTTGTCGTTACTGAAATGCAAATCGAAACACCATAATATAAGTTCACTGGTTGATCTACAATTTGTGTTTATTTTATTACTGATAGTTGCATTACTGATTTAGTAAACTGAAATGCTAGTTTATTGTCACTGACAGTTGCATTAATGATTTGATAAACTGAAATGCTAGTTTATTGTTTTAATAATAGCGATCATTGTATTTTGAGCCTTTCTATTACTTGTTGATCGATAAATGCACTAATTTTTTGCTGACTTCACAAATCAGTAGATTTGACAGTGTTAAATTGTTAAAACTGACTATTTTTGCTATGCAAACTTTCACTCTCTAACAAGCAGAGCTGGAATGCCATTTTTGTCATGGATCAGGCTGGGTCGTTTTTATTATTCATCAATGTATTATTCGTTAAAATCTTAGATAATCGTTCTAAGAACTTTAAGAACTTCAGGCCTCAAGAATGATTTCTTACTTTTCACATAAATTCACTAAATTTTTCGTAGAATGACTAGATGCCCACTGAAAATTTTCAAATAGCGTTTTATTGCCCACGTACTTTTTCGGCCTTGTTTAGCTTTACTTCGTTGATGCTGGCTGGTATTATCGTGTTTGAGAACGATGCTAATTTCAAGTTTTTGGTTTTAATAATTGGAACATGAATGTAATTAATTTTCAAGCAGTAACATAGCTGAGGAATTTCTTTTCATAGAAAGTTTTCTTCGGCCGCATTCGAACACTTTAAGATGAGTAAACTTTTTTCAGAACCATGAACACAAACACGAGGATCAAAGCGAAGAATCTGGCAAGGAGGCTGTTTGTGAGGAAGACGAGGATGAGGACAACGGTACACGTGGCTTTGTGAGTTTCGATCTGGCTTCGGTCGAGGAGAAGTCGGATAATACTGGATTTCTTCTCAAGAGAAAAGATACACCTCACTTCACTAAGGGAAAACGAATTGTGCAGAGTGACGAGCAAAAAGCGCGGGAAATCCTCGCAAACCTTGGAGCAAAAGAAGAAAGCGAGGATGAGAATTCGGATGGTCAGTCCAGCTCGGAACAAGAGGAGGTAAGAGCTGTTTTGTTTGATTTAACAATCATCCCGAAGCAAGTCTAGAATGTGAGTAGTTAGATGCATGCATGACCTTCAATGCAAAATAACCACTAGTCCGTCAGAAGAGGTTTTTCATATGTCAGTTAGCAAAGGTCTTGTTGGGATACGGGCTAAAATATTTATTTAAAATCTGGGACAAAGAATCGAACTTAACCATTTGAAAAGCCACTCCAAAAAATTACCTATTGTAGTTAAGAGAACCCAATTGATAGCGAGATTTCTTGCAGAAGAGACCTGTAGGAACACAAAATTTTCCAATACCTTTTGACAGTCAATGCCTCTGGTGCAGGAAAGTAACTTCGATACAAGTTATGCCTATATATTTTCTTGTTGTGAATCTCTCTTCACATGTTTCATCAAAAAAATCGTACTCCTTTCTAATTAAGAAAAGTCTGCCTATTTCAAAAGGAGGAAATTATTTCAATTAACTTATTTATATGTAATACGAATCCACGTTTTTGTTTGATTGGTTTATAGCAAGCAGTTCTGTAAAAAGGTAGTGAAACAACTAAAAACAACAGTTATTGCATAGGACAATTAATCTTTGTAAAGCATAGAAACATTGATGTTACATATATACTCGTTAAGCTAGCTGTTATGTATGTTACTATGATTAAGGCATTTCTAATAGTGACTTGACTATTTGAAAATCCGTTCATAAGAATTAAAAGATCGCTTCAAAACGCAAAGGACCTTGGTAAGCCAAGATGTTGTTTGTGTGCAAATTGAGATCCATTAAGTCTATTTGGTTAGATGAACTGACATCGTCAAGGTGCAAGACAACATTCTATGTAATCTTTCACATATCAAAGAGAATGCCATTGAGTGCTTTATTTATCATGTCGAAAAGATTTTACAGAGAAAAACAGTGAAGATGATCCGTGCATTGTGTTCTTATTTAAGCTGCGAATCATGAGATACAGTCAAGCTTATTTCTAGTTTGTCGATACTGTTGTTCTCGGAATCTTACCTTGATACCTAGCGAAATTGCAAGTAAATGCCAGTATTTCTTCAACGTTGTTTCTGCAGATTCTCAGTGACTCAAATTTATCTCCTCCAAACTGTTTTGTACGAGATGTATAGTATAAAAAATCATAATATTTCACATTTTTACTGGTTGATGTTCGGATCAGGCACTCTGGCAGTAAAGGTTACGGTTTCTATCGATCTCGATTATTGACTTAGTTCAACTCTTGCTTTTGGTAACCGAATACTACTATACAATAATATTAATTAAAGATTCCGTTTTGTGGTGAAAAAAGACACGGGTTGCAAGACTTACTGTTTAATGAAAGTATTGGAAACGCGAAGCTATGATGATTTTTACAGGGGTTTTCTGGATTCTCAATTTTTGCAAATGTGTTTCCTGTTGTTAAAAACAAGGGAATTATCATACAAGATTCTGCCCTTGAAATTGTCGAGAATTCCGTTCAGTTAGGGACCGAATTGATCTCGTCTCCTCAAAAACAGTACGTCAGATGAAGTTCCAGGTCAAATTGATAATTTAACGTTCCTTGAAATGACATCATTTAACCGCATAAGATTCCCCGTATATGTATAGGATTTGTCACCATGGTATCTTTTGTGTTGTAAAGCCATGTTTTTTGTGATTCGATTTCTCTGTCGGGCTCTCGCAACCCTACGATGCGGACATTGAAATAACTGATTGTTTTCAAAGACAGTTAGCTGCAGGCTTGAAGGTAAGTGAATTGTCCTATGCTTGGATGAAGATCAATCACGGTTTTGATGCGGTTGTCTCTTTATGTTCAAGTGTTCCAATTAGCGTGGTAACATTGAGTAATGTCTGATCGCCTTGAATTTCAAAGCCCGTTCCAAGAAATACCTGTCTCTGTCAGCTATCGTGTTTTTGTTTCGAGTTTGGTAGTGAGCTTTTGATGCTGAAAAGTAAGTGGCATTCAGTATCAGCACCCGCAAAGTGAGCAGTTGATGTAACAGGATTACCGCCAAAGCTAATAGGTTTACATGATGTTTACGAAGTTGTTCGACGGTCAAATTAGTTGCGAATTGGGCAAAGGCAGTGAAATAGTATCGATGGAGCTGTTTGTAAAGAGGAATGAATTTGATCTTTCCTTTGCAACGCGATACATAGAGACAGGCGAAAAACATTTCTAATTTTGTCAGTGGCATGGTTGAAATCGCCCCGGTGTTTTGTAGCCAAAATGTAAAACTCTGTTTTGATCGATGGTTGTAATAAAAGTAGGTTCTTATGAACAAAGGGGTCATAATGACCTAATATTTGTGTCTAGTTTATGTTGATGACACTGGTTTATTTTCACTCATGTAGACATGGCTAAACTGTTATTTGATATTCCATGAATAGACCAAGCCCCGCTGCATCTGGAAGAGATTTCATGTGTTTGCAAGCCGTGTGAATATTATTCCAGTTGGTGTATTCCCCGCCCATACAATTTTTAAGAGGAGTGGTCTTTCATCAGAATGGTTAAGTTGTCGATCGTGAATAGAGAATAGAGTACCGAAATGATGGCGTCACGAAAATCTATTTTAGATTTTTCAGTTTTGCCCATATATCCCAAAAAGTGTTTTGAAATACCTCTAAATGTGCAAAATCAGTTAAATTTGTTACAAATTGGCTGAGAAATGGCCACACAAGCATATGAATGAGCGTAGATTTTAATTTCTCCTCAGAGCGCCGGCCCTTCAACGGTGAAATTCGCTGTGCCAGATAAAGAAGAAGAGGCAAGTGTTGGTCGTAGACGGATTGTGCAAACGAGGTTTAATGCTGAGGTTATTCAAATTGATGCGAATCCTGAAGAAGAAGAAATGGGTGGGTTGATTCAGTCCTCTTACAGACTTTCAAACCATGTTGCTTTTGGTTGTGACGCTTCATATACAAATCTCCATTCAGGATCTTTTGTAGTTTTTGTTTACGTTGCATTCTTGTCTGACATTTTGTATGTCTGATATTTAATCTTGCTATTTGCAAAGCATTTGTTTGCTAAAATTATACAACTTGCTATTTTCATTACATTTTTATCATCTGCACACCTTTGCGAATGTTTTTTGTAGTTTACATATGTCTATGTTATAGTAAAACGTTGTTCTAGTGATTCTGTTTTGACGATAAATTAATCAATACAAACTTGTCCCCTTTTCTCTTTAAAATCTCAAGGATTCTTTGTGTGGTCCTTAGATTAAAAATACAGTTTTTGCGTTTTCTTGAGAGACTGAAATGCTCTATGTTTGCAATCCTGTCATGTTTTTGTCCGTTTTTGTAGACTCTCAGTGTAAATTAGCAAGACGAGACACTCCTAGGCCTGCAGATATGAAGAACAGAATGAATCTAAGAACCGCTGCAGTGAACGCTTTTATTGAGGAAGAAGAGGAAGAAAATGAAGAGAATAGTCACGATGACGTCAAAGATCTCAGTGGCGAGCAAAAAACTATCACCAAAGTCTACGAAGAGGTACTGTATTGCTCATAATAAATTATTCTCTTTGATTGCTGTTAACAAGCGAATTAAGCAAGTACGAGTACGCATATTCAATGCAACGGAAGGAATTGATTGATAATTCTTGAAAGTGTAGAAATAATTTGAAGAACACGCAAAGTATATATAATAATTGTAAGTTTTTTAATTAGTTTTTGATGCAAGTGACAGTGCCCCCACCTTCCGAAAGTGAGAATTAACTTTTTCCCTTTTTTGATAAGATCTCCTTCCCTGAAATTAGAAATTTATTTCTGATTTCCTCCCACATGTATCCTCCTCCAACTAGACTTCAAAAGGCTTGCCTTGCTAAGCTACAGCGGGCTTGAGTTAAGTTTACTTAGTTGACCTAAATTTAACAATAAAATGTCACCCACAAATTAGTCTCAGGTTACAGAGGCAGAAACAAAACAGTTGAAAATTGTTAATTGTTTAGCAATATTGATTAACAGAAAAATAGATACTCATCATCAAAGATTAACAGCCACCCTTTTTAACCCTTTACTTGACCTGAGAACAATTAGTTAGTGCCATAATAAGCACTAAATAATTGTAAGTGTTATCGCCTCTGCTGATGCATTTGTAAGCAATATTTTTAAGCTGGTAGAGCAAGCAATGGACATTATAAACCCCTTTCATAATTTGCCTTTGAATTTTCTTGCAATTCCTTATTTTCTTCGAATTTCTATTTCCGTCTTATTCCCCTTGCAAATTCCCTAAAAATCCTTCTGGTAAGGAAATTTCCTTCCGAGTGGAAGCATTGGTAAGGGTTCCCTTAAAGCAGGTGATATCAAGAATGAAACTTCGGTATGCTTCCTGAGGTCTTTAGTAATCTAAGACTTTTATCGCGGTCTTAGGCCGTCAAGCACCTTCTTTTCGGGGATTTAACGTAAGACAGCACATATGGTCATTCACGACTTCCTTGTATTAGTTCCAACAGTGCCGTTTGTTCAAAACGCATGATTACACAGATGTATAGATGCCTTAATTTGTTCAATTTTAGATAAGCACAGTTATTATTCGCGACGAGCAAAGCCTTGGAATCAATATAGCTGGGGGTAAAGGAACAGCACCGTATAAAGACGACGAAGAGGTAGTGTATTTATATGGTCGTAGTACTCGTTGATATTTTTCGTATATTGTGGTAGTATATGGTAGTTTTAATTTGCGGTTGATTTGTTACGGTAGTATGTTGGTGAAGGTTTGCAGGGAACATAACGGTGGGGACTTAAAAGGCTATGTTAATCCTCACACTTACCAGTTTACTATTAAAACGGAAGGAAGGTTCCATAGAGCATGTACTTGTGTCTGGAAGTAGATACAATGAATTTTTTGCAATATTTACATGTGCATAGCTTTATACTTTGGTGACTAAATATAATGGCATCAACATCGAGAGTAGTTTGCAGTTGTCTTGTGATCGCATCTTGCATCAAGCGTGAAACTCGGAGTTGCAACTTAGAACTGTCCTGCTCTTTACATCAGAGCTGTTACAGAGTTGCCTATACGGCATCGAGCACTATGTCATGAACCGGTAAACATTGATTTTTGTGCTTCATAAATGCATTGTGTGTGCATAAATACTACAATTGTTTACGGAAAAGTACGCAAACCTGACTGAATTTTTTTATGTATATAATCCACAATTACAAGTACATATTACGAAATACTTTACCTACAGAAAATTATTCCACAACACTACCAGGGTGATACCCCGGAGAGCAAAGTACTATGTCAACCAGGGGCGGACACTTGGTCAAATATGGGGGGAGCAAACCTATTGTTTTAATAAGATGATGTCACGTTTCCCATTGTTTTAGAACCAAAGACCATTGTTCTCTAAAGTATTGGGGGGTGATTGCCCCATTCTCATGAGGGCAGTGCAACAAAAAGTGCTCAGTATCCTCAATGCCATCATTTATGGGGCTTATTGAAGTTTATTTTATCCCTAAAATTGTGTTTGAATTTGTGAAAGTTCAGTTTGCTGAGACCAACCCTAAGTTGTGTAATATAAGATAATCCTAATAGGTCTTAGATGCCAAAAATGGATTTCGCAGGAGGACGTATTATGGACAGCAGGATAAGCAATGTGGATAAAGAGGAGACTGGAATTGTTCAGTCCTTGCGCTCATTTGCACAATTACGTCCCGCCTGCGAAGCGAGTATTGTGACTGATACTATACTGAAAATGGCTTGTTTTAATCCCCAAAATATGGATTCAGGCCTCGAAATTCGTGATTCACGAATGAAATCTTATTTTCATGCACAGAATTGAAAACAATATGACACACAATATCATAACACTTAATATTTACGAACCTGTTTCAGTCAAGCCCATTTGCCAACCAACGTGAACAATTAGTACAGAAGGAGAAGATCCGAATGGATAATAGTCGAGAGCAGTTTGAAGATACAATTATTTTGACAAACATATTTAAAAATTGTATAGTCAATGCCTTGTAATTTGCATCACTGTACTTTGGGAGAAGAAGTTTCTGAGTTACAGTTGAAAGATTACAGTTGAAAGGGTCATTTATTGCTAGTAATAACTACAGTTTCGATAATAGGTAAATTGGAAATATAATATTATAAAGTGTTAATTTCTAATTTCATTTTCAGGGTATATTTATATCGAAGATATCAGAGGGTGGGCCGGCTGACCAGGAAGGAATCCTTCAAATTGGTGACAAAATTGTCAAGGTTTGGTTTTTTTTGTGGAGTATTTAAATTCCAATTAGATTTACAATTTTGGTGAATCTTTTGAGGTACTAAACTTTTTATGAATAAGAAAGTCATGAATAGACTGTCTTGAAATTGGAGTGTAGTTAAAAATCATTGATTTGTTATGGAACAACCAAGGTTGTTTTTCCCATTTGCAGGTGAACGAGGTCGATGTTTCAGAAATGAGTCATTACGAGGCGGTGATGACACTAAAAAATGCAGGCAAAGAGGTGACTCTTATAGTTTTAAGGGAAATCACAGATGAAGATGCAATTCAAACTGCGCTTCAGGTGAATAAAGACTACTTAAATTTTTGAGGCAGGTAAAACTCCAGTGTCCTTTTGTGTCACACGAAGGCTTAAAAGATAAAGCCATTGCCCTACTGATGTACAAGTGAAGACGTTTGTTTGGGTAAAATTAAACCTTGAATGCTTGCCCTTGAATGATGTCATAGTTTTTTACAAGGCCGACAAATACTCTTGTTTATGGTGGCAAATCTAAGGCTTCTAAAAGTAGTTTATGTTTTTAGGCACAAAGGGAAGAGAAAAACGTGCGCTTTGCACCTGAACCGGAAATGGAAGAGATTGAAGTAGCTACAGAAGTGAGTTCTTGATCAAATTAAATCAGTTTTGATGTGTTTATTTTAAGAGTAATCGTATTTTAACGGATTTATTTGAGAGCTGATCGGCTAATCCCACGTGGCGGTTGGACGAGATGATCCGGCCCTTTTAACAGCTGTTGTGTCAGGTTAGATATGACAAGCGAACATCGACATGGCAAAGCGAACATCGACATGGCAAAGCAAACATCGACATGGCAAAGCAAACATCGATATGGCAAAGCAAACATCGATATGGCAAAGCGAACATCGTTGCTCTCTTTGTGGACCTCCCACCTTTTATACCTTATACCTTGTACCCTATAATGAACATTATACCCTAAGATTATTGCCAATGTTCTATCCATTTTTCTAATCATCGCAGCCTTTCCTCTGAGCATTCTAGCGGTTCTGGTGAACCTCGTTCCCTCACAGCCAACCTTACAGCCATCTTTGTGAACATCACAGTCTTTCTTTTCACCCTCCGAGCCCTCCTTATGAAACCTAAATCACTCCATATAAACAAGCAAACATCCCTCCCAGATGCAGATCTCACTTTTCAAGACAAGGTTTACTTTTGAAAGATTCAGAGATATATAACTGGCAATTATGTTGTTGATTTTTCGAGAAAAGTTGGTTTAATGAACAGGCTGTTTCACAACGTGTTTGGAATGAACAGGTGTATAAAAACCTACGGAAAATGCCCTGCAAGTTAATGTTGAATAGAGCTGCTCAGTATGGCTACAAATATACTAGAGATTTTGTTGGGCTTACATGCGATTAATTGTAATGTTCCAACAACGTTTAGCCCCTTAATTACATGGGCTTTCGTATCACAGGGAACTTTCTCATGGCACTTATAAAGATTTGATAGTTCCCGTGATCACCTAGTCAAACTAGATCCATTGATCGCAACTTGTATGTTTAATTTATTTGTCTCGCTTTTAAATGTTAAAGGTTGTTTGCAAAGCATTGGCTTTCTGAAGTAATTATTGCTAATCGTTGAATTGGGTTTCGTTTCAGACACTGACTGTGGACCTGAAACGAGACGGGCGTGGCCTCGGTTTCAGCATAGCTGGAGGATTTGGTTCAACTCCATTTAAAGGGAGTGACCCAGTACGTGTTTTATTAAATTTCTTCGAGATATATAACTTTTAATTATTTTCAAAGCACCTTTTTTAAGGGTTTTAGTAGATAGTTAAGCGTTAGCCATGAAAATTTGAAGTTTGGGATGGTTTGACAAAAAGTTCATGAAATTTCAAAATCATTTAAAGCTCAAAAAGTTTTGGATGCTTTTCTAAGTGATAAATAAAGCACATAGAAAATTGAGCAGATTTCAACCAAATTGACAATGTCTGTAATTATAAGATAAAGATCTCACATGTCGAAGCTAGACAGAAGCTTAATTGTTTAAATTGATTAAGGGTAAGTCTGGAATTTGTAAACGGATTTGACTGTGGATGGTGAAGAGAGAACACCTTTTTATGAAAATAATATTCAATTTGAAGGCTGCTTTTTATGGAAATCATATTCAATTTAAAGGCTGCTTTTTATGGAAATCATATTCAATTTGAAGGCTGCTTTCTCCTCGTGCTACTTTTCGAGCGTATTTCATCACAAAGATGGCTGGATCTTCTTAAGCACCAGTGCAGGATAGTCACGCTTGCGGTCCTTTAAATTATTCAGGATTTGGTCACCGCTTACGTCTTTCATCTATGTTTAACTGTTCTTCATCTATCCATCTGCAAAACACCTTTTCTTGTTAACTATGATTGCAACTAGCATCGATATGAAAACAATATAGATTGATGAAGCATGCATGCAAAGCATCACCTCTCTGCCCTTTTGTTTGAAATCGTAATCATGACTAAGTAAGACTTTTAGCACACAGGTATATCGATTACTTAAAGGTATTGATACGTAAGTATTTATGATGCTATAGCTGAATCTTGTTAAACTGCATTGATGCTAAACGAGATATATTGCCTTAAAGATAGACAATTTTGCTGCTTGCCGAATTTGATCTTGTGAATCCCACATAAGCCGTCCTGTAGACGTATTGTTAAGGCATCAAGGCATCAAGTTGATTGTCTTATCTTGGATCTTGTCATGATTTTCAATATTAAGTTTGTTTTTTTAGGGTGATTGAAAGAGTGATATATCACTGTTCTCTAGTGTTTGAATAAACAATATTGATACATTATATGTCATATTTACGATTATGAATTTCTTGACATGATGAACCTTTGCAAGCGAATGATAATCCAAGCTATGAACCAAGTGAAGATTTAGAAAACGTTTTTTCACAAAACAAGCTTTTCTGGATTTTTATTTGCTGAATGTTTCACATTATGATAAGGCATCAATCGCCAACGATTTCTGTTGTCTTTTACGTCACACTTGTAATTTGTTTAATTACCTCTTAAATAGATAATGCACTTCTGATGCGCATTTCCCGTTGCATTCCCTTATCATTTTTTTGTCGCAGTACCTCTTCGTTTCTTAATTGTTGCTTGCCCTTCACCGCTGTTTTCTTTTCATGCAATTTCAGGGTATTTTCATAAGCAAAATTGCAGAGAATGGGCCAGCTGCAGCCGATGGGCGCTTGCGTGTTGGCGATAAAGTCCTAATGGTTGTTTTTTGTTTGTTTTTGCTTCGTTCAGTTTTGTTCTGGATTTATCAAAATAGTTGACTCTAATTTTGTTTCAAAACTCCTAGAAAAGTTTCTGCTTTTTTTTGCTCGTGAACGGCAGATACACAATTCATTTAACAATAACATTTAATAACATCCGTTTAATAACATTTAACAATTAGCTGTTGCCATGCTTAAGATATTGTTTGTTTCACGGCCTTTCTTAATCACGAGCTGTCTGCAGGGTATCATATCAAACTTTCATGGCCAGGAGTAAAAGAAATCCTGCATTCAGCATTTAATTTCGGGATCATTCGCAAGTCTGTTACGCAATTGCTGTGAAACATATTTTTTGTAAGGCTTTTGATATTCAAACTCACCATTCCCGGTCATTTGATTTGATTTGATCTGCAGCCCGATTAATCATTATCACACATTCAAAAAAAAAATTCCCAAAGCTTTCCACCTTAGCTTTTCCAAAACCCGCTATTTGCATACTTTCTTAAGCAACATTGCCCTAATTTTTCTTTAGATTCAAGAAACACTTTCCTTGAAGAGACATACCTTCGTAGCGAACAACAGAGTAACTGGAATATGTTTTCATTGTAGATAAATGAACAAGACGTACAGGAATGCAGACACGAAGATGCAGTGGCCATTCTGACGAGCTCAGGGGATACCGTCACCATGATGATCTACAGAGAAAGGATCATAAACAAACGAATGACACCATTGTCAAAGCTGAACGGCACGGCCCCCAACCACACTGGGAAGTACTTTATGCAAGAAACGGTCTCCAAGGCCGAAGCCACAAAGGTAAGGCTTGTGATTTTATCGTTTCACTTAAATAGGTAATAACTTCTAAGGTATTTTATCGTACTAGATAAGATAATCTAAGGCACTTGTTTGTCTTCAAAAAGGATTGCTCTTTGAAGCACATCGCTATTTATCGAAAGAGATATTTTACTTTTTCGGTATAGGAATATGGAGACTTTTTAGAATCAGTAATTGTTAAAAGATCGTTCAATTGAGTGGAAAGCAACATTTTTCACTAAGCGTACTACTATTAGAATACCGCACGTCAAGATTTCTGTCAAAGTCCTTGCTACCTAAAATGTTGTACCTGCAATGAAAGGTTCTTGTACAAATATGAATTGCAGAATCTAAAATTCTTTGCATCTGCAACAAATCTTTCCCCATCTTTCTTTTTTTCAAAGCACTTCTTTTGAACTTCCATAGAACAGAAAACCTGCGATAGAACTATCCCTTCATCTCTCTCTTTTCTTTGAGCGACTATTGACGATTTTTGACAGGGCCTAATTTGATAGACCTAGTTTCCTGTCGGATAACATGCATGTGTTGTCCAGCATCTACCCCCTCCCCCATCCCTATTCGAAGTTAGAGAGTGTATTTTTCAGTAGTTCAAAATCTCAACACCGTCTGTCCTTGACTGTAAATCCAGTGTTTTAGATCATTGTTGCTGTAGACATAATAACAGTCTGCATAATTTCATGGCTAGAACCGTCTGGTGATAAGACTCATGCAGCTGTAATTGTAGATATAATATTATGCAAAACAATACGTGACGAACATTGATTATTAATAACACCATAAATTGTCTAGAGATGACATATCTTATCTCAGATCAAGTGATGTACTCTTGACGCATGTGTAGGGAAAACAAAGTTTTTGAAACGTATTGCAGTTTAAGAGCGAGCTTATCATCCACTGAAATTATGTCTCCTACGATCAAATCTGTTGAAAAATTTGAAGGTCAATGCAAGAACCAAGATTTGAGACGCTCTCTCTTTCCATCTTTAATTACTCTTTGGAAACTACGAGCCATCGAAGCACCCGTTCAACAAATTCATGTGCTGTTTTTCACCTTCAAGTAGCTTGACAGAGAGTACGCAAAGATTTTATGAATTTGAAATGTCTTAGACGGAGGATCTGTTTTACTTTTCCATTTTCTTTGTCTTTCTCACATTTGTATTCAAACACATGGAGGTACATGGAGGTTTCCTTTGCATGGTCGTTTTTTGAATATCTTCATTAAAGGGTTACAGTACCGATCACACAGTGGTTCTCAGTTTTTCAATGCTGTTTTTGAATGCTGCCTCCGAGATGCCATCCCGTATGCCTGTTCAAACTGACGTAAAAAGGCTCGTAAATTAATGCAAAAAAACCTTAGCCGTTTATTCTAACCGATTTTTAACCCCATGCGTATTATCTTGTTGCCGAGACATTATAAGATAAATTGATGGAATGTATTTGTGAATGTCTGTCATTGTTTGTTTGAAGAAGCAACTTAGAACCATCCTGTTCTATAAACCTACTTGCTATCTAGTTACAAATTTTATTATGAAAATTACAAATGAAAGTAGCCATAGATAAATCTAATTGATGTCCGTAGTAAATTCAAAAGAAAAAAACAAAGAAAGGCAAAACGAGAAGTAAAACGAAATGTTTACAAATTTTTCCAAAACTCATTACTCAGAAATGTTTTTTCTTTATGTTCCATTTTAAATTTGCTTATTTGTTTTAAAAATAGGGGTCTTTGAAAACCCATCGCTTTTAAAATCAAACATGTCGTGGCAAAAAGTTATGATGAATTTTATCAAGGAAACTGGCCAGATTATTGCAATTTTTATCTCAAATCTCAGTGGCAGACAAGGGAATGAGTTTCTTTTCTTGCTACTTCGGAAGTTTCAAGTCTCACTTTGTTTGTTAGTATTAAAGATCTACAAACATGATGAGACAATATTGTTCTGCAATTTTTTGTTGCTATTTTGCAATCAAAATTCTTGATCTTAAATTTTCGTCTCCAGTTGATACAAAGTTTATCTACCATTGTGAAATCTTCTTCTTATCATTCGTTAACAGAGATGAAATTCTTCAGTCTTAACTGCTGTTTCCATGTTTCCAGCGTTAGTCCAAGTTTCTTTTGATAGACAAACAGTCCTCTTTCGCAACGTGTTGGCAGCAAACACCCGGTGTTCGTTTCATTATTCGTTCGTCCGACTTTTGAAACAAGAGATCTCGCAAGGCAAGGGTTTTTCACTGTTTACCCTGGCTGTGTTTTTTGGCAGCTGATGCGAGGTAGAGGCATTCGACGTAAAAGCCACAAAGATAGACACCCGGGCTTTTTTAACCGTCTATATCAGAACCATAATATACACGTGCTCCTCCTCTGCCCGACATACACATGCACACGTACAGCTCCTCTTCTCCTTCACACTTCAGGTACAGTCTGCGGCGCAGGCTATACCATCAAGCTAAGGTTCAATAGGATTCGAACCTTCTCGCACCCAATTTTTGGAGACATGGCTGTTTTTGCCGTCAAATGATACATCCAGCAACTTATAATTCTAACATTTAGTTTGAAGAAAAGTTTGTTCGAGTTGAGGAAATTGTGGATTAATACAAAGTCTAGTCACTGGGCTTGGCTGTATTTACTTAGAACCTACAAAGAAATGTACGGAAGTAATCAAGATTTAACCTCATTTCCATGCATGAAATCAATAAGCTAGTTGAATGCTTTTAGTCACCTTCATACATGATCAAGGGGGAGAGTCAAGCTGCATTTCATATTGTGCAATTCATGGGAAAACTTCCATGTACATCCCAGTACCGTGTAAGTAGTCTCGTAACCAGCAACCTGTCCTCGGAATAATAGCGATAAAGTATAAAAGAGAATCAATATTTCTTTCTCTGGAAAAATTATCTATGTTTTGATTGGCGACTTAAATAATTCCATAGCAATCAATTGAACAGGAAAGTTCTTTTTCTAAGAATCTCGCTATCTCAATTTATCAGTACCTGTTAGTAGCATGAATAACAATTTTAGTTTCCAAAAAGTGATAAGTTTATTCTAATGTTTCGATTATAATGTTTTTTGTTTTCGGCTATCAAATTATGTCAAGCCATAATGGAAAGAAATAAAACAAAGACTTAGCCAGATTGAAGAATCGCGAGAGCCAAGAAGAATGAGATCCAATGAATTTGATTTATTCTTTTTTCTAAGATAATAATGTTAGTCGTTTTATGTTTTGATGAGCCGTCCTGGTATCAGATAACTCTAATTTATAACTACGGAAGGTCAGTTTGAACGTGATTTGCAGCTTGTGGTTTATGGAGTAATACTGAATGCAAAACGATTTGTTTCAAAAGTTTGTTTTTATTCCAAATTTTCAACATTTTACTCCCCCTGCATTGTCATCAAAGATTTAGAAGCAAACAGGTTTTGCCCGCGGATCAGTGGAATTGCTCCCAAATTACTGATATGGATGGATAAAGTGGTTACAAGTCGGGCATATAGAGTATGTTGTTTTGCGAAGAGCACCTGCTTCTGAGGCTCTTATCATGTGATGTATGGTATAGTGAAAAAAATTCATACAACGACGGACAATGAAGACACGAGCTTCTTGGTTCTGACGAGGTTTAACTCGCTAGTGCTTTAACGTGATCTGTAAAAGGCATTTTTCAATCAGCCGAGTGGGTGCAATCCATGCATCTGAAGGGAAATATGAAGAGGCGGCTAAGCCAGCTCTTCAAACTCAAACGGAATACACACTGTGTAAGTCAAGGCACGATTTAAGTTTTATTCTGCCCAACTCTGTTTATTCCTGAACAGTTGACGATGTTTATTTTCATATCAACAGTCTTCTGTATCTTCATTTTCGATATGAAATTGTAATTTGCGTGCTGGAAGCGCGAAATAATGATGCTACCAGTATCATGGTATCCCTCAATCAAACCTTCAGTGTTCTGCTCAAAGTTAATGTATTTTTTTCATTCATATTTTTTTATTCATATTTTGTTTATAAAGATTTTTTGTTAGGCGGTGGTGAATGTTTTTCATGAGAGAAAATATACCTTTTTTCTCATTTTTCGTTCATTGATAGCCTAAATTCTGCAGGTTGCTTATCGCGTTACATCGTCAATGGCTCGGAATAAATTGATCTTAGAGAATAAAGATTGTCGTCTGTGTTAGAATGTTTAATTACCAACCTATCCAGACAGAGAAATACGACTTCTTTGATGTAATTGCACAAATTTAAGTGTTTATTTCGGTGATTGGCCGTCAATCGCTGTCTATTCGTTGTATTCTTGTATGACACTTCATATATCAACACTGAGCACTCTTCTTGCTTCCCATTTATTCGCATTAAACAAGTATTCCATTCGTTCCATTTCTTTTTACATTTTTTTTGTGTCACTAAACTATTGTTCTTAGTAACAGAACGTAGCAAATGTTAGCTTGACCCAGTTAAGGGAGTTAAAAGCAGTTTTAACTTTTTTCATTGTGCTAAAATTTTGCTGTAGAGTAACCTATCTGGCCCAAATGCACCATTTTCAACTTTATGTTTAAATTTATGAACACAAATTCCTAACTCCTGCACGTTTATATGCCCACACGAAATTCCGTACTCCGGTTTAGGAAATCCGATTCATTTCAAGCGTTTTAAGAAAATGTGTTGTATTGATCGCATGAGCTAGCACATGAACTTAATCGCATCTTGCAATATCCAGTGGTGGGAAATATTCCTCTCAAATCACGTAACTCAGAACATTTGCTAAATAATTGATAAACTTGAAGCTGGTTCTGTCTTTTTTCTTGAATACTTTTGCTAAGAACTTGTCGGTATAATTTTATTGTGAATTAGTGGCTCTAGCGTGAAACATTTCCTTTATTTGGGAAAGTAGTTAGTATGAAGGGTGTAGATTGCTGTGGCAAGGGATCCGCTACTAGCAAAATTTCAAATCTGAAATTTAATTCTCCTACTAATAAAAGCGAGAATAATCATATATAGATTGATTAAATGGTCATAGCTATGAACAACCTGCTCTTGTCGCTTATTTGATGTTTTTCCCACTTTGTCTCTCTCTCATTTTTTCCGTGAGTTCTTACATCACGCCTTGCAACAGCTACTTGCAAAATCGAGGATACGCTTGCCCTTTCTGTAGTTTGTCATTCAAGTCCTCAACTCATTCAAGGATATAGGAGTATGGGGTAATAATGATAATGATGATAATGAAGATAATTTCAATTCTTGATGATGGTACCCCTTCAGTCTGAGCTGATTTTCAAGGAGCTGTCAAGGGGATCGCCTCAGGACGGTTTTACTCGTACGTTTTCTGAAATGAAGTACCCACATTTCAAGCCATTAGCCCCTACTTGTCAACCCTGATGTATATTCCATTGTCTCCGCTCGATTGGTGTTGTACATAGCCGTGTTTATTTTCCAGCAAGATGGCCTTCCCAATTTCGTAACCACCTGCTCACATGTAATTGCAAGCTAGACGCACTGTTTCCATGTGTATATATACACAGAACCTCCGTACACCTTAAACAAGGATCAATGCGATCTGGATCAAAACGTTCAAACTTCTGATTGCATTTGCATATTTTGTGAGGCCCATTAACAGTAGCTGAAAACGAATTTCTATGCTGTGAGTCGGAGGTCCATTTTCTTATATCACACGACAATAAACTAACCTATGCACCTGTCTTCCGTTTACTAGTTGCATATGTATTTTTTGTTGCAGGCGGAAACGATACCAAACCACAATCGAGATGAAAATGGGCCGATTTCCGACGCTGCAGCTGATAAAAAGATATTAACTGAAGTATCTATTTCGAACCTTTTTCTTTTTTTCCGAAATGTTTTTATTAAAACGGTTTGTCATTCATTTCGGCTACCGTGCAGCAAAAATATGATATTAATGATGAGATTAAACAGCAGAGAACAAGACAAATAGACATATCAGCGTCAGAAGACAAATAGCTCTGGTAAAAAACACATGAATGGAGAATAAGAACACAGGAATATATACGTGCTATTCCCTACCATCGTCCTCCAAGAGCTCAACAGAATCTATGTGAGGACGTTATCCCCCCCCCCCCCTCCTCCATGGCACCACTGCTTGGAGCCTATTTCCATTATGTTCCCTTTGTCTAAAGCATTTATTATCCGGCCTCATAAATTGTTGACCACCTGGACTTTGCTGACATTAACTGGTTTTGCAGGGTGATTATCTTTTCACGTACACTTTAATGTTAAAAAAATATTAGTTACGTTGTTCTGACCAACATTGAAGGAATATCTAATATCATAAAGATGTATCGGTTTGCCTGTATTCGTGGAAAAATAGCAAATCTACTATTTTGAGTTTTAAATAAAAGTGATAACATTATTAAGAAGCTCTAACCGATAAGACAGCTATGAAGCCCACTGCCAGGCCCTGCGATAGATTATGTCTACAGGTTTAGCTAGATTTCTACGTGTTATGTCTACGTGTAGCTAGATTTAACGTATTATCAGTTCATTGATGTTGATGTGTAAATTTCTCTGTGTTTGTTGATTGTCATTTTCTCAACTAATTTCATTTTAGGAAATAATTTTAAAGAAAGGCATTGGACCTCTTGGCCTCAGTATAGTTGGCGGTTCTGATCACGCCAGTCACCCGTTTGGCGTCGATGAGCCGGGGGTATTCGTATCAAAGGTAAGCACTTAAGGTTGCGTAATCTAGGGGCTGAAGAGCTGGGATTTGCTGTGTGTAGAACAGCACAGCATGTGTAGTGATATGCAACATGACTTACCGTTATCTCCTGCAGTAGCTGTATCGTGAATTGAAAAATGTAACATTTACTGCTTTTCACTACGGCTTCTACATACTTTTAAGGCCCCACCTCCACTTCAATCTTTTTGTTTGCTCACACGTGCGCTGTGAATCTCCTGATCTGATTGGCTCAATGCAGCTTGTTCTCGCGAAGTCACTTGGAAGTAGGATCACAGCCTACAATCGAGGCAAATGAAATGTGTTCCCTGTGAACAGTGATCACAAATTACGCATGCGCACGGTTGGTTGCGGCATGGGCTCGAACAAAAAGATTGAAGTGATGGTCGGCCGTAAGCCAGTGCATGTATGCAGCCAAGTGTTCACGGAGAGGTAAGCACCAATTATCTTCAATGTATTCGCGAATGGCAGTAAACAGTCTTGAATCTTGGGATACTCGGTGTAAAAGTATAATCGAGTCTAGTGTAAAAACTGCGGGGCAATTCACTCTTGCAAATTGTGTAAGAGATTTCCACCAAAACAAAAAGATTCCCACCGAACGTGTACAAGATTTTCATGGGGGTTCGTATAGGGGGGGGGGGTAATTACCCCCACATTTATCAAAACATTGTCCACACAAGTCTTTCGAAAATTTGTTTAAATGCATTAGGTATGGGTAGGTCATATTTCTTCAAGTTTTGCTTAAAGAAAATACTTCTGGTGTGAAGCACTGAAACGTGGCAAAAGGTTGTGGTCTCATAGGTAGCTCCCATTACCCTCCCACCCTTCAGTAGCTCTGTTTGCAGTCTTTAGCTATCATAGGTTAAGTTTTTTATGGTTTAATATTGAAGTATCCCAAGACGTCTCAAGTTCAATCCGGAAGAACAAGTATTACAAAACATTACTTACAAAGGCACTGCATTGAGCTCTTTATACTGACGCGTGTGTTTTGGCAATTGCTTATTGTGGCATCAAAATCTTGTTTAAAATCATATCATATCTCAGGCTTAAGTCTTGAACAGGTCTCCAGTACTGATCATTCACATTAAATGTGGCTGATTGTATTTTCGTTTCCAATTTTCTTTATTAGATTTTTTGCCGTTTTATTTGCCTTTGTTTTCCTATCTTCCTGATCTTTAAGGGCATATAGGATAAAGATAAACAACTCAAATTATTCAAAGCCCGTGTATTTAGTATAATAAATTCCGTTTATAGAATTTACCGAAAGAGGCTAACGATCGAGATTTCAAATATTTATATTTTTCGGCGTTACCCTTAATTGATAATCTTTTCTTTCTGATCAATGATAGTGTTTCTTAGTTCTAAAAGTGTTCTTTATTTGAATTTATACTAATACTTTGTCTTAAATTATTCTTACACTTCTTGTACGGTTATCTGTTTATGTCTTTGTCCCTTATTCATTATTACAGAAGTATGCCCATCACATTTGTAGTTACATGCCGAATTTGTATCTACTTGAAAAGTTTTGACTCGGTGTTGTGTGAGTGTGGTGTGGAGTATCAAGATTTGCTGCCTGTTAAGATCTTATTCCTTTATTATATACTTTAAGTGCAAAACTGTAGATTTTCATCATAACAAGAAGCTTTCATAAGGCTTGACATTTGTTGTTCTCCACCTACAGGCCTGCGTAAGTTTGGGTATGATTTCTTTGTTTATATTGCATAAAATGCAATCAGTTCCTTCCTCCAAGCGAAATTGAACCAGGACTTGATTATAAACCTCAGGTTTTTCAAATTTTGTTCTAAGTTTTGGAGGAACAAGATTAGTCGTTGATTTTAATTCATGGAAAATTTTTTTTGGTAAAGAATGGTTTAAGAAGCGATAAAATGGTAAAAGAATGATTTATGACTGAATCAAGAAGTTATCAGGACTAGTTATCAGAGAAAAACCTGTTTATTGGGAAATCTTGTGTGGGATCCCACGTTTTTTTTAATAAGGTTTTTTCATTGAATGTTATTCATTAAGTTGCGTAACCTGTAACACATGCATCTTTTGTATCCACAATTTGCAAAATAAGTTTAATGACACCATGTGAATGGTAAGAAATTTACGACGTCGATGGTATCAATCATTTGAAGTTCATCCTTGTTTTGATCACCTAATTCGATCATGAACATTTACGGTTGCCTTATTTACCCTGTTAAGCTCAGTCCTCAACACAGCACTGTGTTCTGTCAGCTGCGCCAATTTTCTTGGACATCACTTCCTATGTTTATTTGCTAGCAGTTCAAGCCAGTGGTCATTGCTGCGTTGTTCATATATGAAAGAATAATGAACAGAGCTGCAGCTGATAAAGCCAAAGTTTTCGTATTTATTAGAAACACTTCTGCACTTCAACTGGAGCCTCGTTTTCACGCAAGTCGCCACCGAGACATCTTTTTCATGTTTGTCTATTGCAGCTGACTGTTTTCAACTCAATTCCAGCGAGTTTGCTCGGTAACTTGCATGCTTTGGCGTGTTATTTTAACGAGACAATATCATGAAGCTAACCAGTCAAGACTACCTACATAGGCCTTTCACCACCTCCTAGCTGCCCATTTTAAAAAAATATTCGAACGCTATGATGTTTTAGGCCCTGAAATTCCTTAACCCGAATGTGACTATTTTTCAGATCGTGCCTGGCGGGGCAGCTTCAAAGACCAATCTGAAGGTTGGAGACAGAATTTTAGCCGTAAGTTTTCTTTAATAGTACCATTGAATGTTTGCTTTTGATATCTTCACCAGTTGAAAGTGTTTCGGGCTTTGTCCGGCCCTTATTTCATGTTGCTAGAATACAAGTCTGTTTTTTCGTTTGCCCAAGCTTGTGAGATTAAGCTTCTGCAATTTGAACGTAGATATTCCATTAATATAATTAAAAAAAACCAGATGCTGCTGCTGATTATTCAGGAAAAACCTTTTAGCCCAGTTTAATAACCATGCTATGCAAACTCTTGCTATTAAACCTTTCTAGTCAAAGAAGTAAAGATAAAATAATTGTTAATGCTGTTTTTTATCAAGTAAGAATGGGATTAACTGTCGTTAATGGAGTTTTGGCATATTTAATCAGTGCAAGGTTACATAACAACAATGTTCATCGTATGTGTGCATTTGAAATTAATCATCTATTCACTCCCACTGAATATCTGAAAAAATTGTCGCTTGGTAGATGATTAGCTGATGTTTTGCCAATAGGTAAATGACATCAATATGCGCGATGCCACTCACCACACGGCTGTTTCTGCGTTAATTGCAAATGTCCCGCAGATCAAACTTCTTGTGCGGCATGATCGACCTCCTCAAGGATTACAGGTGCGTCCTTTTTACTTGAAGAGCTTTTGTTTTAGGTTTTGAAAAGGTTCCCAATGAAGGCGGTGTTCATCCTCTTTCTTTACAATATCCTTACAACACTGAAAACCTTCTTTCTGCAATCAAAGATTGGTTTACACTCCAATTGATTTGTTTTCCCGGCTTTTCTCACATTCTTTCTTACAAACAGGAGACCTTGGCAATATCTCTCATTAGTTGCAATATCTCACTTTTGTATACAAGAATTTGGTTTATAGGATTTAGATAATTGATAACAACTTTCTTAAAAATTATTCCTAGATTTACATGATTACGTATTGTTAATGTCTTAGGTTCGGCAGAATGGGCTCGACATGTGAGGCAGTGCTGGACAACTAAGGTCTTCTAATGGAATTGATTGATCAACTTGTAGTAGATTCAGCACGACATTAGTAGAGCGACGTGTTTAAGATACTTGAATGCTTGCCACCTCTGGTCGAGAAAACGGTTGTGAGCAGTAATTACAAGTGTTTGAATATTCGATTTTGAATCGCCTGATTGTAATACCATCAATTTTTTAGGAGATTCAGATTATCAAAAAGCCAGGCGAGAAGCTTGGCATCAGTATAAGAGGTGGAGCCAAAAGTCACCCAGGAAATCCATTTGATAAATCAGACGAAGGGATATTTATTTCGAAGGTAAGACAATTTTCCACTTCTCCTACAAAGAAGGTTCTCCCTTTCGTTTATTTTCAAGTGATCTGCCTGATGATTGTATACAAAGCTGGCTTGACCAATATGTCATACTTTAACGACAGCCTTTCCTTACTCTGGGTGGCCGATGATTCGCGAAGCTATTCAACCAACTCCCTGGCATGTATGACATCGATTTATCTTATCCATTTCGGTATGTTAGCTTGGAGGGAATGCAGATCTTTTGAATGTAGATTTTGTCTCATAGTTTGATAGGAAAGTACGATATCATTTTGGCACTTACTAGGTGTGTTTTCTATTATGGAATTACATTGCAGGTCAACGCAAGTGGTGCTGCAGGAAAAGATGGCAAGCTCAAGGTTGGCGTCAGGCTCCTGGAGGTAATTTAAGCATCACTTTCAATTGATGACCTTTGAGACTTACTGAAACATTGTTTTTGCTTTTGACATCGCTGATATCCGTGTCACACCCTTCTGATACGCCTATGGCAATCTTCTGACCCTATCCGGATACTGACACTTCTCTGAAACTCCTCTGAGAATCTGCCGTTACTCTTGTGACCCTCTCTCCAACGCTTTGAAACCCCTCTGGAACTCTTCTAAAGATCTGCCGTTACTCTTCCGACACTTTTCTAATAAACTTCTGACACTCTTATGGAACTCCTCTGAAAATCTTTCGTTACTCTTGTGACTCCCTCCCTCCATTCTTTGGCACTCCTCTTGTACTCTACTGACCCTTGCTTGACAGTCTTGTGGCACGGTCCCAGTACTAAAGTGATACCCAGCCTGTACTTAAGTGGTACCCTCCCAATACTGTAGTGAGCCTCTCTCGCTACTCTGGCTTTCTTCTGATACTCTCCCTCTTACTCAAGTGACACCCTCCCGATACTTTAACAGACCTTTGCACTCTTCTGGCATTTCTTGTACACTCCTCTTTCCCAGTCAACCCTTCATACGTGTCTTAAAGTTAATCAACTGAACCGTTACTGATGCAAACAAAACCATTCAAAACGCGGTCTTTTCGCTCATTTTGATACCTATCGTCTATATTTCAGAAATGTAGACACAAATTCGGCGCTTTTTATGCGCTACAATGCGTCAACCCTGCCAAAAAAAATTCTTGACATTTTTGCATATTGTGTTCTTTGACAATTATGCATTTCTGGCCCGTTCTTGCTTGATCGATTCAGTGATGAGCAGTGTGGATGTTTCAGTTCAAAATGTTATGTAATCGTGATAAACTTCCGAGAATTGTCAAGATCAGTGCTCATTAGTATTCATACGTATTTGAGGCTTGACTTCCTTTCTCTTTGCAATCTTTCTCCGCTATGAGAAATAAACCATATGTTGGGGGTTTAATCAGCGAAATACGTCGGTTTTTGGTAAATTTAGCAAGCTTTTTGTCTGTGCAAGTGTGAAATAGGCAAATATTTCGTTGGGCATTAAGTATAGCAAAACAGATGTTTTATTATGTTTGGGTGATTCGAGCTTAATTTAAGGTTTTGTCCTTGATTAGTTGGAAAAAGCCCACCAGGCCTGCTCTGGTTTGAGAAAATTTGTGACATTTGGCTTGTGGTTTTCGACAAGGCAAAACGTTTCATCCACTTCGGATATTCCAGACCGTAAACTGATATTTCCTGTCATTTTTTCCCATGCAACAGCGTTTATCTTACAGCGCCAATTTTAAAAACTCTCCCCGCTTGAATTTTCTGATCTCCTGTTTTTCAGGCAAAATACTCTTGTGGTTACAGTGTTGTCTCAACTATTGACGCGCCAAACACGTCAGCAAAAGGCAATCTTTTAGCAAACATCATAGCATCATAAGTCTTGTCATTATAGATGTTAGTATTTGTTTTTCCTCATAATTTGGGTTTTATTGCTAAAGCTTGTTCTTGCTGTGGCAGGTTAATGGACAGAGTATGCTTGGAGCTACGCATGTAGAGGCCGTCCGTGCGCTTCGTAACACCGGCGATAAATTGCACTTACTCGTGTGCGATGGCTACGACGCGGACGCAGCCAGCAACAGCCTCTCAAGCGTGATCGCCAATCCACTTGTGACGTCAGACATGACAAAGACCCACTTTCAGACCAGTTGCGAATCGATATCGTCTATTGATCGTGAGACAAGTACCGACGTGAGTTGATTTTTAGTTTGTATTCTATGGATTCCTGATTATTAGAAGCTCTCCAGGGGAAGCGTTTCGGATAAACATAGATTCGAATAGCCAAAAGTATGTCTGAAAACTTTCCCCCTTTAGTCAGAGCCACCAAGTCGTTTGTAGTGGTTGTATTTCATCGAAATTGGGTGCATTAAGCAGAAATTTTGAGCCAAAACATACATGGAATTTCCCGTTTAAGCACAGGCAGAAGAAGCTATATTGAAGTATTAGAAGGGACATTCAGCCGATTTCCACTTAGTAGGACTCAGAAAGTTTAGAGGCCACCAGTTTGAGTCGTTCTGAAGATTGGTCTAGTTGTTGGCAATTTGTTTAAGGGTATCAGCGTATAATGCCAAGACTGTTTGTGTTTTTTACTGTCTAATGAGTTGAACTCTTGTGCAGTAATAGTTACAGGGTAACAAAGCTATTACTGAGATTTCTTTTGTTTTATTTTATGGACGACAACCAAACTGGTTGCAAGCCTTTGAGTTGCACTAAATGATAAAAGTAATAATAATACTAATAATAATAATGGTACAATCGAGCATATCCACTACAAGTGTGGCTCTTCAACTCTAAAATTAGAACAAAATTAAATTACAAGTTCAAAAGTTAAGAGCAGTTACATAATTATAAAAAGGAAATAATGTTTTTTAGTCCAATTTGTAGTTTGCTTTTTCAAATAAAGGCTTCTTTAAGTTGGAACAGAACGTCGTAAGGCTAGACTGAGATTTTTATAGGTCCGGGTAAGGCATTAAAGCACTTTGCAGCGGCATCTTTAAAAGTATCTGCTATTAGTGATGGCCTTATACGAGTTTCATTACTACTTCGCAGTACCCTGTTACATGTTTGCAGCTCGAGAATTGAATTGAATAAGAATTTTATTGCCTTACTTTCTATTTGACGTTAATGTCATCAATACGTGAAACTATCGCACAAATTAAAAAAGTCATGTATTCGTCAGAATAGTCAGTGAGCCGTCCATGGGCGACCCCCAGTCAATAGTGAGGTCCCTAGTTATCGTTTTTATTTGGTTTGGCGATAGAAGCACTATAACGTTGTTTATGTATGCAGCACTTTATTTCATGCACTATAATGAAAATAACCGAAGTAGTCGGAATAAGATCACTAAGAGCATCGATAACAGGTACAGCGTAAAAAACGCAGAAGAAGCAACGTTATCTGAAAGTGATTTCTTTGTTCTAATTATTACTCTCTAAAAACAAATCAGTCAACATAACTAGTGAAAAAGAGAGTAAGTGGTATCATCTGCTCAGTGGCGAAACGGAGGTACCTGGGGCCCAGAGGCAAACCTGAGACAGGAGCCCTATCTATGAATTGCAAGAAAGACCATACAGGGGTGTAGAGCACGTCAAACACAATAGCAAGATGTTGAAATGATAATGGTTAAACTAGGGTGAACTGATTTAAATGTTAAAAGAGCTTTTCGTTCAGTTAAAGAGCTTTCAAACTTTTTGAAAATAGGTTTAACTTGGGCGAAGTCTCTAAAACATGGATATAAAAATTTGGGGTCCTTCTAGATCAGGGATCCTTAGCTAACGAACTAAGGTGCCCTAAACTGCTGTATGGTGCCCTAAACTGCTGTATGATCTGATTGTGTTGTAGTTCTGCGAAAAAGGGTGTTGGGCAGTTTGTGGAATTTCTTTGATTCGTATCACGTGAAATCTTAACTCGAAACAGCAGCTGCTTCCCCATTTAGTTTAGTAATCATAAGCTTCATTATCCATGAAATTCTAGATTTTAACCAAAAATCGTAATAATGTTGAAAAATTCTCATCTGCTCCTTGGATTGTTCTGGAAAAGGAATTAGCCATGCCACGAATTTAATGCCCTGTAAAATTTTTAACCCTACATAGAAATCGCTTTATAAGCAATACCTAACTGTATTGATTAAAAAATCGTGATTTTCAGTGAGTCTTTCATGTATCTATTTCAGTATGGAAATCCAGCATTTTCCTTATCCATGAGATAACCTAACCTTGAAAATATGTTAAACTTTGGCTTTTGTATCTCCGCCCTGTTCTTCAAAAGCAAGTGATTTCTAATCTTTATATCTCACGTTGCATTATTAATGAGAAAAAATCTTAAAGATTTTGTGTTAGGGCAAAACAAGGATACGGTTTCCCATTTCATATGTATGCCAACTTAATCCTACAAATGCATAAATTTTTCAAGCCTGTGTCTGTCATGAATCTTTCAGGTTTCTCTGAAATTTAAAAGAATTTTTTTAGATCCTTAATATTTATATCAAATTTTTTATATATACGAAGCTATGACCATCAAGTTCAATTATAATTGATAAACTTCTAAAAATGGGAAAGAACGAGTTTGGACCCTGTAAGCATCGTTTTCTTTAATAAATTCCACCTCCCTAAGAGAATGGAGTTCCTTGTTTTACACATGTCACATGTTTAACAAAATATATTAGTCAATTAGTGAATTTTTTTTTCTAGGAAGAAGCTGGGTCTCGCTCAAGTTGGGGTAAAGAAAACCTTGATCAAATCGTAAGTTTTCCTTCTTACATTTTCGATATTCATTCGTTGATTCTAACTTCATTTAATTATATTCTGTCACAGCTAGCTATTTTGAACTCCCGCGTGCATTTTGCTTCATCCTCATCTAAGCTCGCCTAATTGGTGGAAACTGTATTTTTCATTCCTGAGAAAACATGTCAGATATTTTTTGTTGAAGTTTTCATGATTTTAATTCATTTTTATCAATAAAATAGTTAGAACTCAGCGTTGTTCTGCTAAAAACCACCAACTATGCTCATTTGACTAGAAAGACCTTTCTGAAAAACTTCACAAGTTTTTGCGTTGAAAATTGAGAAATTATCCCAGAAGGAATCGTACTTCAACTAGACTTCAAGAAACAACTTTTACTTTTTGGATACAAAATTCCATTTTTTAAATGGTTTTCAAATTATGATTAATATTAGACCCTATTATGGTTTGAGCTAACTCTGGCAAACGTTTGTATTTTCTCTCTGAAAATGCGAGCTGAATGTCAACAGACTTTGCTGCTGCAAAATGTTTTTCCAATTATTGTACCCAAAGATAAACCTCGCATCATGTTTTAAGGCAAGTCTCTCATATGTTTGCATTTAGTAAACTGGTTTATAGTGCACAAATAAACCTTTGAAGGGATATAATTAGAAGCTCTTTCCAATTAAATTTATAGCCGTTTACGCTCCCTTGTTTTGATAGAATTCGCCGCAAAAACAAAATGTTTCCTGAAAACGAAGGGGCATACTCCCACTCTTTTGCAGAAAATTATGTTTTGAATTCTTAATTTGCCCTTGCCCCCTCCCCCATTTTCCAGTTTGCGTCAATTCCCAGGAACTGCTTACCTGATTCAATTTTCCCAACAATTTAAAGATAAAATTATGATTTTAAACCTGGTGATAAATATAAAGGGGTATTCCTTGCTTTTGTTTTAGGAAGCACTTCGAAACGCAAGGATTTCAGAAACGCAGTTTCTAGAGAATGAGTTAGAACTCAAGGTAGCTACTTTAATTTTTAATTTCCGATCAATAAATACACGAGAGATTGCTATCATCATCAATTTAGGCAAGTGGTTTGTCGGGCTCAGGCAGAGGGGGGGGGGGGCTTGTTAATGCCGAAAAGTAGTCCAATTCTACTTTTGCGGTTCTTTTTGCAACAATTTGTTCAAGATCTGCCCTCGGTATTTTGGTAGATATCACTTTACCCCTGTCTTGAAAGTTTTCAATCATGATACCTGCATCTTTTCTCTTACAATTTCTTTTTCTCGCTTGATTTGCATTATTGTTTACGACTGTACTGCTCTATGGGCCAGAAGTGTGGTACTTTTGTTTCATGGCATGTCATTATTTCAACATTGCCTGGGGTATCTTGTTTACGTAGCGTTTGAAACATTCATTGAATTATTCGTGCTTTGCATCGACGCAGTTCTAGCTATTATGCTGAAAATAGAATTCAGGGGCGTTCCTAGTACAAAAATAGTTGACAAACATGGGACAATAGATCTCATTCCAGTAATGTTTCTGAATAGTGTGTGGGTACTCAGAGGGTCATTTGTCATTCAATATAACGCTATCCCATCGACAAGTGTGGCTCGCGTGTGAAAATCTCGCGCTGAATCCAGAGAAATCTTGACTTTCAGGCAAAAGTGTTCTATCATCTTTGAAAACTGTGAGAATTTGCCTTCAAATTTTTGTTTTGGATTGGATATCAAACCAGGCGTAGCTTGATTTTTCTCTTCATCTGTGGTATGAAGCGCGAGATTTTAGGCCTTAGAGATACATCAGTGGTCTTAATTAAAAAAAAACGGATAGTGTGTCCATTTTTGGCTCTACCTTGCTTTGTTATTTTAAGTCAAAAAATCTAAGGGATTTAGAATTACCTTCATAGTTGTCTTTGCTGAAAGCAGCCAGATTTAGCTAATTTATTTGCAGGTTAACTTCCTCTAACCAATTGGATTCCACGTTGTTCATTGATCAGACCTCCAAATCAATTGAAAATACAATCAAAGTTTTGTGAATACTCTATCTGACAATCTGAAATTTGCCTACTTCAATCAACCATTGCACAATTTTTATAAGAAACACTTTGTAAGAATTCAAGATTATTGTGTGTTTGAGAATTTATTCTCATATTAACGAAACAAAAAAGATTTAAAACTGTTTTTAGTTGTCTTAAAAGCAATTTATTGTTTATAAGTGCAGAGAAACCAACATTTAAATAAGAACAGCATTAAGAACACTCGAGTCACAAATTATACAGAAAATAAGAACTTCTTGCCTTAGCCAAAATTATCTGCTCCTTAAAAGTAAAGGGGGTTTAAGGTTTGAATTCTGCAGTGCTTAAATTTTATGGAATTTGGTGCTGTTGCCAATACGAAGTGTTTGTTTTCGATTACTTCCAAAAACCCAGTGTTCGTGTGTTTTTCATTCGCAAAATTGATAACATTCCAGCCGATTGCGCCTGTCAACATGCGGACATAACGGTACATCAATCTTGACATAAGCTTTCCTTTGTTTTCGGTTACCCATTTTGGCATTCGGGTCCATATGATTGTTGATATGATGAATCATCTGTGTCTGAGACTTTGCCCTTGCTGTTTTCTCGCTTTGTTTTAGACAAGGTGGAGAAACTGATATAAATATGATAATTTATATGTCAACTGACACAGCCTTCCCCTCCAGTCACCTTGCCAAGAGTCCAGATTTGCTCGCTTCCTCTCATTGAAGAGCAATGCTCTTTGGAAATCTACGATATGTTAAATTAAAAGCTAGATTTTTTAACCCCCTTTTGAGGCTATCGAAGCAACAGGTTCTCGGAATCTATGTTTTTTAATAGAATCCTCATGGAATTATTAGCACCAAATTCCGGCATTTACGATTAAACACTTTGTATAGATATTTACATCCAAATTTTTGCCAGCCTGAATGGAAATTTTTGCCAGCCTGAATGGAAATTTTTGCCAGCATGAATGGAAATTTTTGCCAGCCTGGATGGAAATTTTTGCCAGCCTGAATGGAAATTTTTGCCAGCCCGTTGAGACATCAGTTTTATTTTTCATTGAAGTTTTTCGTTTTTTGAAGGGGAGCAATTCAAATTTATCAATGAATCTTGTAAAACAATAACATTTTGCATGATAATTTTGAACCTCACGAATTCTCTTATTATTTTATTGCCAAACCTGTCCAATCGCATCAAGTTATTAAAATGATTTCTGGCATGCTCATCTTTCGTCACCTTATCTTATGAGTTATTTAAGGCATCCGATGCGCGTCAAAAAGCGTGGAAATATTGCTAATAGAACTCCAACTGCGTGATAGAAACTTTTTTGATATATTTAAAGGTCGGTAGCACTAGCATGCATTTCTATCGAATAGCTGTTTGTTGACGGTAGCAAAACGATCGATCACAGTACCTTCTAAATAGTACAGATGGTATTAACAAGGAAGGGCGCGCCTGTTTCACATACTACAATGGAAAACAAAGGGACACAAACAGTCTTCCCTGTTGCAAGTGCCTTGACTGCGCGAAGAGCTAGTCTGCAAGAGAGGCATGCTCACCGATTATGGCAATATTCGTTGCTTATAATGAAGGTACTTTTTGTGGTTCCTGTCAGAATTTCCAGAACTATTGTTATTTTTTTCAAAGTTTTCATTCAACCAATCGTGGTCGAATACAAGTGATCGAATTCATCATTATTGTTACGTGTTTTGAGTTTGATTTTATCAAAGTGCATCGTATATTCACAATTACTTGGCAAGTTTTCCGAGTATGATATTGCTTATCGTTTAGTTATGACTTGTTTTGCTTTTTTAGGAAAGAGAACTGTTAAAGAAATCGGTATGTTTCTTAACTATTGTTTCTAACCATCATAATCTTTCCTATCTTTATGCTGATTCTCTGCAATGAAATGACTCGCATGCAATGAAATGAAATTAAGATTATGTTTTCACTTACTGACATTCAACAGATAAAAAATGCGACCACACTCCCCCGAGTTCCCCTTGTAGCTTTTACGTGAGTGTTTTCCGTGAATGTACGGGGTTCAATGTATGCTAAAATATATATTTGCTTGGTTTTTTAATGACAATTATAACAAAAAAATTTTCATTTTAGGAAAAAGCATTCCAGATGTCTGGTAAGTTTTTAATCGAACTTTGTCCCCTGAGCAAATTGTAATTTTTTCAAAATATATTATGTTTTTATCAACGTGCTGTGCATTGAAATGGAGCTATCGTGTTGGGCCTTTTTAACGTGCATTTTAATATTGCTATGCATAGGGGTTGAAAGCTTTTTTGTGTCTTAAGCCATAGGGCTCTGTATTCTGTTCCGAAAACCAGCGTTGTGGGCAATTTAAAAGACAAAATTATTTTTCACCTTACATCTAACATTTCACCTTGACAAAATTTTGTTCAAAGATCCCAGGCCAACGACCCCCAAGCTACCGTCACCTACGTTATTGATATTCAATCTTTTTTTGAAGTTAACTATGTTAGCATCGTTTATTTTCAAAGAGGTTACTAGCATTAATTATTGATCTATAGGTAAATTGACGTCATCACTGGAACAAAATAACAAGTCAACAGAAAACCATGACAGATCCCTTGAGAAGATCGAAAATGGCTCTGAAAGGCAAGAGGTAGGTGCACCATTTTATAAAAATATGCCATAATTAATTTCGTTTCTCGGAGTTGGTGCTTCTTAATTACAATTACATCATGCAGAATACCTCCTTTGTTCTTTTTATTTGTGCGACATGTTTAAAAGCATTTAGATGGGCTAGGAAACATTTTGGCTGGGAGGGCTGCAGCCCCCCCCCCCCCCCCCCAATCAAGAAACATTTATCACATTTCAGGCACCATTCGAGCAGTTCTATCTCAATGAAGAAAAATATTCGGGCAAGGTCCATGCTAAGCCCTACGCCCCCCCCCCCCCCCCGTAAGCGTTTGGCATCCGCTTGGCCCATGGGCATTTAATTTCTAAGGTACAATTTCCCCAGTAAAATTTACCTAATAAACCAATGAACTTGATGGGATCTTCTGATCAAGGAAGCTATTTGATTATTTTTGGAAATGCCTTTCTTGTTTGTAATAATGATATTTTTCGTTAGAATACACGGCAACCAACTGCAGCTGAATTACGTGCAATTGAGGCTGAAAAGAAGGCTGTTTCAAGACAAGCCCGCATGAAAGCTTTAGAAGAAGACGCTATGAAGGCGCAAGTTGTAATTGCTCAAGTGAAAGCGCTGTCATCGTCCTCACTAGAAGGTTCTTCTGTGTCAGACACAGATAGACCACTCGAAAATTCGCTTTTCAGCTAAAGAGAAGGCAACGTAGCGTAGTTTTCTCATTGACGCCGCCCAGCAGCCATTACGCTGGGTGTGTATGTGTATTTGTAATACACTGTGTTAACCGATGTTTCATTGACTGTGTTCACAAGTAAACACTAGGTACTAAGATGAAGTGGATCGCCACTTTCTGTTTAGGCCCTGGGGAGGTGCTTGCCCTCCTAAATGTCTTTCAGTAGACAAATAATCCTTTTTAGATCCCAGTATCGTCAATACCCTATGCAGCTGTAACGTTATCATGAAATACTTTATGTTTCTTAACTGCTTGAAATAAGACTTTTCGAGAATAATTTTTCTATGCTCTTTCTATTCAAGTAGATGCTTTTTTAAGCAACAATAATCCCCCTTCCTCTGTACTTGAACTTGTTTATCAAACGTTCTGCTGATATTTGGAAGAATGCTCCAGTTTTGTACCGCAGTTGTCAGTCGTATTTGAACTACCGAGCAGAATATCTGGAGAACTAATATGCACGTGAATAGAAAGGACATCTACGATCTTTAATGGTTTGATTAATTTTCAAGCTTTTAATTTAAATTAGATTTTATTGTTGGTGTTCCGAATCCTAAACACGGTTCTTGCACTCTGAGCTTTTTTTTATTTTAGATGAATTTTTGTTTCATCGTTGTTAAAGAACGGTTTGATCGTTATATCGGTTCATTTATTTTTAAACTGATTTTCCCTTTTTAATTCGGATAGATATGTTGTGTGTAGATAATATGGTTCTATTTGTGATCTTAAAAGAAGTTAATAATTGGGACTTTTAACGTCGTTTATTATTCTGTATCTGATTCTTTAAGTATTATTGAAACTTTGCCTGATTATATAGGTTTTTGACTTTCATAGTTTTTTTTATTGGAAGACCTATGAAGCGGACAGTAATTTTTGAAGCTATTCCTGCACCCTGATTATTGCCAGTTGTATCGTCATGACAGATTCGATAGTTATATCCCGGAAGTCTTTCCTCAGCTTTTTACAAGCTAGTAAATTATTGTTTTCCAATCCTTGTTTTTCGTTTTATTCTTATCCTCCCTGTCTCGCAAAATGTTGTAATTCGAACAGGCTATAGATATATAAATGTTTAATATACTGGATAGTGTACTTTTATCGAACTACAGACCTGGTGTTGATGTATTTTAGCAACTTTGATATTTTGTTTGAAGCGTTTGATAGCACGCATGCAGGCGATGATAATGTGTCACATAGATGCACTTTGCTGTCGTTTGAAATTAGATTTTTATTTTCATGCATTCGAAAGTAGTTTTTATCACGAAGTATAATGAGGAAAACCAGGTATTGGGACTGATTTACGAGGGTTCTTAGGACGTCGCGTTGATAAAAACTCCTTCAGAATGCCTCACGTCTATCAGATAATAATTGGTAAATAACTTTGACTTAGCTCGCTGCATTTACTTTTTAATTAGGTTTCTATTGATATTTGTACCAAGGTTAAGGATTGCTTAAGATCTTGTCTTTTATGATGGATATATTTCCATGAAATTTAGATCATACTGTACAGATGTAATGTTGTAGTATCTTGAAACTGATCTCAGTTGTGCTGTATTTTTGGTTTTTTTTCCGATCTTGTGCTTTTGGAGAGGGAAATAAGTATTGTGATTAACAGCTCGACACATTATGTCACTAACAAAACTACTCCATGGCAGTGGCGTAACGCACGGTGTGCACCTTTAAACACAAAACCAAAACTAAGGGCCCCCAAACATTTGGACCCCGAAGGGGCCCCCGAAAATTTTCTCGAAAGGCGGCTTTTTGGATAAAAACAAATGTTTCTTAATAGCATTCGCAGCAATATTAATATGGGCGCAGGACAGGATATGATTTGTGAGCAAACACAATAATGATATAAGATAATGCATATGCATGTCAATTAGGCTTCCCCATATAATACCCCCAGAAAATGAAAGTTTTAACTCGTTTAATTCTCACGTCAGAAAAGAATAAGGAAAGAGATGGTGCAAAAGGCCTTAAAGAAAAGATGGATAGTTTCGAATTTGTTCTGTTTATAGTCACCGCAATCCGCAAAGTCAAGTGTTTCTTTGATGAACTGTCTTGAGATGATGCGTTAAGTGATCCAGAAAAATGGTTTAAGGTAAAGGTTTTCTACAAAACAGTCGATACAGCTCTTATGCAGCTTCGATTGCGATTTAATGGGCAAAGTTTGGTAACAAACCTTCTCATGTTTTTTTACCCCAAATCACTGGCAAAGTATGAGTTGTCTGATCAGATTTTCCCCTTAAAGCTGTAATTACAGCATATCAAGATAATTTTACGGAAAATTTGGAAACCGAATTGCGGTTATTTGCAAAGGAGTCCAAGAAAGATACTGCAGACAAAGAGTCAGTTCTTGAAATTGTTAATTTGATGCTGGAAAGCAGAGTGAGTTCATCCATTCCAGAAGTGTACAGATTACTAATTCTGTTTGTAACAATCCTAGTTACGGTTGCCACAGCTGAGAGATCATTTTCAAAACTTATATTGATTAAAATGTACTTAAGGTCAAAGATATCTCAAGAAAGACTCGATAACTTGGCAATACTGTCCATAGCAAATTCAGAAGCCAAATTAATTGATAAGACGGAACTCACTGGGCGATTCGCACATGTCAATGCTCGAAGGCATAAAAGAATTGGCATATAGAACTTGAAAGTTCTTTTTTCTGATACCTTTTCAAATAAAATCATATTCATGACATTTTTTAAACATTTGTAAACAAACTTTCGCATAATTTTACGGAAATTGCATTGATTACGTTTCTTTATCTAGGCCTTAAAATATTCTTCATTATTCATAAGGACCACATAAGGACAGAAAGTTTAAAGTTATGTTGGAATTTGTTGTAGAAAAGTAGTCAAGTCATTCAAATTTTGACAGTATCTATCGAAGTCTAATGCCGATTCACTTTTGCGAGTTAAGCCAGCTTAAAATAAGTCACATTTTTGAGTGGGGCCTTCTAATTGGTCTATTCAACAAATCGGACTCGTTTGATTGGTTAAAATAAAACCTAGTATAAATGTAGCTGGTTAAACTGTGCCAGTGTGAAGGCAGCATAAGCAAACATTTATTATTCACACCAGCACAGATTTCTTTAATATTTTGATAAAGTTTCACATTCAAGGTGTTACGGAAGGAGAGGAGTTGTAATTTCATTTCATGTGCCACCATTAGAGAGCATAGAAATACATATGGCGGCAGAATCTCTCTTCGTATATTATTCTATGTTATCTATACGGGGTTTTTCGGGAAAACCCCAAAGAGTGAGTGATAAGGCTCTAAAATTTGACTCAACCTTAGTTAAGTATGGGGGCACCAAAACACGACTTTCACTAAGAGCCCCCACACTGCTCGGTTACGCCACTGCTTCATGGAGCTTTGGCTGGAAGTAAGGAAGTCCTGAAGAAGATAATGATGACGTCATAAAAATGTGTTTTTAGAGTTTTAGAATCTAGACCAAACAACACTTGATTTATAAAAAGGGTACTTATAGATACATATATATTTATATATATATATCTATTTTTCTTTTTTTGGTCTCTATTTGGATTAGTCGACACTTACACACAGGGTCGCACTCTTCACGCCGAACCGGCAAGGGGGAAGCCTAAGGTCCTGCTGGTCCTGCTGAGCAGGACCAATAATTTCCAAAGATAAGATTTACTGTAAACAATAAAAAATTTCTTCTTTGCAAAAAACTTCAGCTCTAGAGGCTTACTACAATTTGATAAAGATTTGTTTTAAAAGTAAGAACCCTAAAGCACGCCTTTAAGTATGGGTTTATTTTTCAAAAGATAGACATCAGTTTAAAATTTGCATTTTACTGAATTTAAGAAAAAATTAATCTGCAAAAAAGAATTTTTGTTTATAGGCGTTTCCTATTGAATAAGGGCGTGGCCCTGTTTTTACAGCAGGACCAACAATTTTTGGCTAGCTTCGCAACTGCGAACCAGTATCAAAAGTTAATTTTCTGAAAGCATTTTTTATGATGTCACACTATCGGATTCGGACACTGTTAGAAAATTGAAACAGAAGTCCACCAAAGGTCGATGCACAATCACTCGATCAAATGAATTTTTTATCCAAAACGTTTCTAAGTACAGGCCCGTCGAAAACGGGGGGTTAGAGCCCCCCAATAATTATAACTGTAGTATGTTTCCTTTATAATGGTGTACTGAATGAGAGGAAAACAATGGACAGCCCCCCCGCCCCCACACAAATATGAATTTCGTTCCGACGGCACTGTAAGTAACTTTTGGCTTCGATCAAGGAAGACTTTTGCAGCTTGCCAAATGCAAGAATGACGATATGAATGGGGATTGCCTTTGTGGAATCCTCGCTTAACCTCCTAATCAAAAGGAGTTTGATTTCAGATTTCTAGAATATGGAGATTTGGAGAACGCCCAAACATGTTGGGAAATACCACGGTTCTATAGCTTTTAAAGATATCTATAATTATTAATATGAGGATCTATATTCAAAATTGTTATTAAGAAGGGAGCGCATGTTGGCAACCACCGAAACATTCAGTGAGAGTGACGACTTAATTAGAGTGAACAGTGGAAAGTACAGTTGTCCCAAGTATATGGTCTTGTCAATTTAGTCCAAAGACAATCACAACAGTGGATGATAGACACCATAGATTGAACCACGAAAAAACTATTATAGAGACGATTATCGATTTTGATGGGAAATTTTAACCGGTAGGTCTGTCAGTGGGTCGGAATCGTGGCCGATCTTGTTACTTTGTTTTCAAATTAGGCCGAGCCGAGCGTGAATAGGTGGTGTGACTTCGCAATACCCTCCTTACGCTTGCATGAAAATGGAAAATATACCAAATTTTGACCAGAAAGAAGAGAAGCTGTTACAGGCTGCCAGAAAAGGAGATTTAGCAGTAGTTAATGTAAGTAGAGTTTTGATGTTCACGATAATTTTCTGCCTCGTACCGTTCTTATCTTGTTCACCAACCATGAATAGCCTAATTGAATACATTGAAACTGTAGCAACGTGGTGTCGGTAGGCCATCGTTCTGCGAGTTCAGATCATAGACGGATTCATTTATTTCTCGGTGTTGAAATGGGTGCGGTTTCAGAGAAGCGATTGAGATAAATGAGTCACCCAATTGGCCCTCATTTATATGGGGTGGGTCAACTAAATTGTCATCATTGTTTTGCCCGCTTACGTCATCAAAACACAGGCCTGTCGGAACCAGGGGGCTGGGGGCTGCAGCCCCCAATAATTGTTTAATGCATTAGTTTCATGCATTCCTCTCCTTGATATATGAAATTGCAACCTACCCAAGGCTACTGTAATATTGATCTGTCATAGCCGTCTTATCACTAACTGTAGTATGCATTGCCATGCAGCCAAAGTAAAACATGTTGACCAAGTGTCCTTGCCAAAACTACTAATCCGTTAACCAATATCGTGTCTAGTTATATGTCGTTAGGTAAGGTAGGTGTGTTGTAGTGAGAGTATCGTGTATCTCTGTCGTGGGCTAAGCCTTTTGAAGACTAACATTGTAGATGTTAGATTGTAGATTGTCAGGCTGTAGTATGTTTCCTTTATAGCAGTGTACTGAATGAGAAGGAATAGAATAGGCAACCCTTCCCCTAATATGCATTTCATTTCGACGGCACTATTATAATATATTTTTCAAATATAATCAGGGTAATTATTCACTGTCCAGGCTAAATACATTCAAATACCTTCATCAACCCTGGAAGATATATCAACACTGACATTCTCACATAATGTATATGATTGGGATTTTCTCTACAGTCAGCATACTGGGTTGTAAACTGATCTAATAATGGGCTTGATATCATGTAACCCCCCCTCCCCCTCCAAATTATTGCAGATAGACTCCTGTTTTATACCATTTAATTTTGATTTGGAATAGTCAAACACTCCACTGTATTGCTTCCCATTTAGTACACTTTTATAAAGGAAATAAAGTAAATACAGTTTGACAATTATTGGGGCCCCCTGCTTCAGACGACCCTGAACATGCAACCAGGGTTGTAGCAGGGGCTCAAACATTGGAAGAGAAAACTACAGAGTAAAATTTTTTTAAACAAAACATTCTATTGAAGTTTCTAAAGAAAGGAAATGAAATAATCCTTAATTCTACATTTAAGTACATTCCAAATTCTGCCAGAACAATTCATATTGGAAATAAAATCTTATTTGATGCAAAGTTCTGGAAAGTAAAAGCGGACTTAACACCAACATGCTTTCTCATTTATTCAAGAAATGTTGTATGCACAATTTGCTTTATGTGTGTTCATCCTTGTTAAAACTTAGGGAAATTATATACACACGCAAACATTTCTAACAATAGTTTTTGGCCAAAATACAAAAGCTCACCCAACACTTAACTTGAATTTTCTTTGTAGAGCCTGCTTGACCTATCTAATGATGGTACTTCCACTCTGGACATTAACTGCAAAGGTATGACTAAATTGAAATTTATTTCTGAAGTATAATAAAGACTCTAGTCACAGTAATTGAAAATAAAGGCTAT
The DNA here is from genome assembly GCF_013076305.1 of Rhopilema esculentum. The sequence continues at coordinate 8,172,717 of NW_027019640.1, forward strand.
ATATTTAGTAATTAGGTTGTTTTTGAAAAGAGGATATGTTAATGCCTGTCCCTTGTTTGAGAGAGTGCCACAATTTACAAGAGGAGAGGACTTCTGCATTTATTTTAATAATTTTGTTCTGCCCTTCTGTCTTTATGAATCTTACAATAGTCCACACCAGTTTGCATTTTTTTCTGCTTACTGTTTCACAACATTATTATTGTCTTTTTTCTTAAAGCATAAATAATTTATTTGTTATTGGAAAGACTTCAAATATATCATGGAAAATATATCATGTCTTTGTTAGTTCCATTGTCAACATGACAAATATTTGCTTGAAAGGGTAGATACTTATTCAAGGGTAGATTACTCACAGGTACCTATTATAACCCATCACCAAAACTCAGTTCTACCACTTGCAATATCTTTGGTGTTATTGTATCAACTTCTTATTTTTAGGACAAAACAAATCAAATTTTGGATGGAGTCCTCTTCACCTTGCAGCATATTTTGGCCATGAATTTGTTGCAGAAGCCCTTTTGACTGTATGTTATCACAATTTTATATTGAATAGAAACAATCTGAAATTTGATGGCTATTTGTTTTCATCTTCTGTGATATTTATCTGCAACAAGGAATAAAAACTTGCCCTTGATTATGTTAGCCACAACAATTTAGTTCTGAAAAGCTTTAATTCTTGTATGCATGTACAGTAGAATCCAGTTATAACATACTCGGTTATTACGTACTTTCGGATATAACGTACTGGTGTGCTTGGTCCCGGAAAAAGGTGTGCTTGGTTTTAATCAATTTTTACTTACCCTCGTTACAACGTACTTCGGATATAACGTACTCAATACACTGGTCCCTTAAAGTACCTTATAACCGTATTATACTGTACATATTTTTATTGGTAAAGTTCTTTAAACTAGTTTATTTGAAAATTTCAATTTCTTTTGATCTGAAAATATTTTTTACATTTAATGTTTGTTACAGTTGTTACAACTATGTATAATAGTACCCATGGAGAGAGTATTTTTAATAGTTCCTTAATGCTCTTATTAAGCATGAATTTCAGATTAACAACTTAGAACCGTCCTGTTCTATACACAAAACCCAATGATGAACATTGTGGAAGATCTGTGTACTTGAAAATCACCTGTGATCTTTTCAAGACATTTTTAAGAAATTTGTATTGATATTCATAGTACTTAGCTATAAGCATTTTAGAATTCGGTTACAGTAAGATTTGATTAGTATATTTATGCCATAATTCCATTCTGTTACAGCATGGTGCAGATGTGAATATTTTAAATGGAATGGGTGATACTCCTCTTCACAGAGCAGCTTTTACAGGAAGGACGGTGCGAATATACTTTTGATACTGTTGCAAGTTGATTGGAAATATCTTGAAATACCAAGTGCATGTTCATAAAACTTCACATGGGTTCGGTGGGCAAAGTCACAAGGAAAAATCTTTGCCCTCCACAGTCAAACTTTGGATTGTCATGTAACGTGTGAGGATGAAACTATGCCAACATAAAGTTTATATACCAAAGGCCAATGCACACTTGCACCCTTGTTGCTTTGGCCGTATAAAAGGCACAATGTAATGCTACTTGAGCACTGCTACAATAAACACAAATTCCCACAACCATGCAGTCTGTGCCAAAAACAAAAGCCCAAGGGGCACTAAAAAGGCATACCCAATCACATATAAAACATAAACTAAATTTCATTTAATCAAGATTTTGACTTTGTTAAAGATGAATGATTTTGACAATACCTGACTTGACATTGATTTTCTTTTTATGTTCTTCCCTGGAGATTACAGCATAGCATGTAGCAATGGAATTTTCTTTTTCAGAGTGTTGTTCTTTTGCTACTTAAATTTGGAGCAAATGTATCAATAATAAATGGAGAAGGAAGAACACCTTTGCAAATGGCTGACAATCAAGAAGTTCTTAATCTTATTAAAGGTATTGTGGTTTAGGACATTTTAAATATGGAAGGAGCCTTCTATTTATATGTAGGTCTTCTTTTTTACACAAGTTAATTGTCGGCCAGCCCCTGCAGTTCACCCAACACTTTTGATAAAATTCAAGTACTAGTGGCCGGATTGCCTTCTATTCAAGATAAGTGTCTTTAAGATTCACGATGCCTAGCAGTTCTGTTTGGAGGCTTAATTTTCAAAATGTTTTTTTGGGGGCATCAAACACTACCCTATAAGGACATAAAACGTCTCTGGTTCAGAAGTGTTTTAAACATCATGAATGGTTGCCCTCTTACCAAACTGGCTCACAAGTTCCAATTGCTTACAAAAAGCTCTGATATGATTGTTTTTGAAGCTACCAGTTCATATTTTAAATTTAAATGTTCTCATTTAACAGCGGCTGAACGGTCACAGAAACTTCGCTGCAATGAAAAGCTACTGAATGCAGCCAGAGAGGGAAATATGAAGAGAACCAAGGAGTTGGTAAGTTACACCTTTCAGGCAATTTAAAAACAAACTTTTGAAAGGCTGACATTTTTTATCAGTAAATTTAGCATTTAAAACTTGAAATGGCTTTTTAGCATAACATTGCTTATCATGCCTGCGGGATGATTGTCCAGCTTCTGCAGACATGGTCACTGACTTTTTACAAATAATTCTGAAGTATTTTGTTACATGTTTGAATGTTTACAAGAAGGCTACAGTTTTTGGTCTTTAAAGCATGTTATACTTTTTTTGACATTTCAGAGTTCAATAGCAGTGATAAACTACTTGGTGTATTATCTTTGCTTAATATTTGGTTTACTATGGAATAGATTCAATTAAAATAAGTTACCCAAAATCTGTAAGACCAGAGTCAACACAAAAAGCAATGAAAATTATTGCAGTCCTTTTCGTTTAGCGCGTGCGATCGCACCCGCACACGCCTGCACACGCGCAAGTTAAATTGCGCGTGCTTTTGACCACACGCGCAAACAGGTGTTTTTGCAGTTTTCTGTTAAAGGGCCTCTCCAGCCAAATTTTGCACTTGCATTTTATTGGCAATTTTTATAAAGAAGTTGAGCCTGCTGATCACGAATTCGTTATTTGTTTTTCGATATTTTTTTACAGTTTGTGAGATATAAGCTCTTGCATTTCGATAATTGGAATGAATTAACCGACAAAAATTTTTGGTTTGGTGACACTGTGACGCAATTTTGACGTCACAGTGTATTTCGGATAGTCTCGCCTCAAACCGAATCGAGCGACGGCGATTCGCAAATTGAACACTGCAAGTGATGGTACTTTCAGTTCTGTTCCGCCAGCTTTTAGTTTGAGCATTTCAGACACCAATTCTGAAGCCTTTAGTTGTTCCTCGTTTCTGGAGAACAACTGAAGTGACAATTTCGATTAATTATACGTGAGGGAAGAGCTGGAACAGGAACTGGAACTGGATGCAGTTATCAACGCGTGACCATGAGTCCTTCACGCTTCGGTGGAAGATATACGAAATTCATGGCGAACGAGAGCCGCACATTGTGACGTCAGAATGTCACCAAACTGATTCGGCTTTTGTCGTTTTTTTCTCGGAAAGGTGCAACTTTAAAGCCTTACAACTTCTAAACTAATTGGAATTTTTCAAAAACAATCACTTTGTCATAATACACGCACCAGATGCTAACTTTTAAGTCATTATAAAAATTTTTTTTTTGCTGGAGAGGCCCTTTAACATCAATTTCTCATGGTCTCATGATTGTTTATCCTTTCCCTTGTTGCTTGATTCGCACTTTTGACCACAATATGATTTTTCCAATTTTCGGAAGTGATGTTTGGCTTTTGACTGAGTGCTCCATTCAACTTAGCGTCTCGTCTTTCAGCTAAGCCGCCATTAGCATGTTAAGTGTAATAACTGATTTCCTGTCAAAACGTAATTAGGCCCTGAAAGCAAGTAGCTGTTGGAAACAATTTTTACTTGCTCTTGTAACTTTGGAGAGTTACGACGACTTTTAAAAGATGGCTGCTAAGGGCAAGAAAATCTGTTATGTATTGATTAATTGAGTTTTGCTCTTGCACGTATTCGAGTGGCTTTTTCCTTCTTGCTCCTTTTACCAATTTTATCAGGTTTGTACTTCAAATTTTCTTACAAGTGCGATCGCACGCGCAAATTTGTTTACATGTGCGATTTGCCACACACGCGTAATTTTGCTCACGAAAAGGACTGTTATTGTCATACTTTTGTAATGCTATCCACAAATATCAGGGAACGATCTTACCACTAAGAAGTATCCAAAGCAAGAACCTGGCTTGATTCGGAAAACTAGGCTCATGCTGACAAAAATCTTGAATGTCATGAAACATTTCTATTTTTGGACATTTTTAAAGCTCCGTTATTTGTTGCTGGTTTTGATAAAACCAAAATCTGTCAAGAATAACGCCAAGGTTATTCTATTGAAGATGGAGAAATTTGCACTATGGGAGAAGGTCATGACCTTCAGATGGGAGGAGTTTTGGAACATAGTAACTGAAATTAAATTTAATAACTGAAACAATGTTTTCCGTGCTATTAGAGTTCTCAGGAATTCACGGGCCCTTGTGAATCAGCATCGCAGAATGTGTCAAAATCCTAAAATAAAAATTTATCATTATGATTATTATTGACAAAGAATAGATGGGTGCCTTCGAAAAAATTTGTTTCGACCCGGGAGCAAAATAATATCCTGAATACGAATCAAATGGATTGATTTAATTCATTGTGACCTTAAGGCTCGACGTTGACAGTATCATGTATCTCATAAAGGAATATCATAAAAGAGTGATTGAAATGGGTCTTAGTTTTATCAAGACCGAGAAAATAACTAAAGTCAATGATTTTAGACAACTTAGTTTGAAATGGAATTTCATGATATCGAGGCGTGGTTCTAGGCAAGTTCAGATGTGGTGCAAGGGTGCTCGCAGGCTTTCCTTAGTTAGGCCTGTTATTTAGAAAGTAAAATCCTGTTATAAAGAAAATAAAAAGAAATAGAGAATTAAATCCGCTCATACCATGATATTATTTTTAAATTCTTAGCTTGGCTGCCCCAGTCCACCAAATATCAACTGTCGTGATTTAATGGGCAACACTCCATTGCATTGTGCAGCATACAGGTAAATTGATTTTCCTCCGTAAACCTTTTTCATTTTACATCTGAGTTTTGCTTGTGAATGGCGATATTTAAATGAAATTGCTAAATAGTCTTGACTACTAAGCATTTGTTTTTTAATAGTAAGTTTTTTAGGGATGAGGGGCTTCCACAAGTTGTTTGTTTTTGGTCCTCGTATTTATGCTACCCAGTTTTTGAAGGTAGTTTTAGAAGACCGAAAAGCGATGCTTATTGAGCAGTGTCCTACACTTTTCTGACAAAATGTGTCAAAAATGTGACAAGACCTCATGATTCCTACGCCTTGAACTTCCGAGAGCTGGCACTTCCTCGCTGTAAGAGAAATTATGGTCATGGCAGTGACTGGAACCCCAGACCGTTGCACCTGTTATCGGTTGTAATCAAATGGCGACAAAATTTTACTTTATTTGCCTCCTTTATTGTGAATTTGAAAAGTGAACTCTAAAGATAGGCGGTTCCACGACCTAGGCACCAAAAGAGTGTGGACACCCCCACCCCCAAATCTTTCCCACTAAAATCTGCCCCTGGCCGAGCCATTCACCATACTTCCTCAAGCATGATTGTAAAGACATGCAAAGTAAATTTTCCGTTAATTTCATGCCGAATGAAAGATTCTTGGATTTTTCATCTAAAAGACAGCAAGTTCTTTTTCTCTAGTGGTTGGTATCCTAGCTACTGTATTTTATCAAGATTCTTTCAAACACACCCTCAGTAAAAATAATCAATTATCGAGTATCTTTGTCTTAAAAATGATGAACTGCTTTTTCCAACATAATATTGGCTTTTCCAGGGGTCACAAAGAAGTGGCAGTATTGTTACTACAAAATGGAATTGATTCAACGATCAAGAACAACAGAGGTTCGTGAATTACTTTTCATATGAAATGGGCCCACTGACAATGAATTTGTTCATAAATTACTCGCATTATCTCAGATTGAAGAACTTCATCTGTACCATTTTAACATCGCTTCTAATTTTCATAGTATCAGTATCCTCAATGTTCTAGCAGGATTTGTAAAGTGACTTTTGTTGGATAAAGGAGCGGTTGCTGTCCACTTATTTATATAAGTTTTTCATGAAGATAGAATAAGCCTTTATAAGGCTATGTAATTAATCCGAACCTGCGTTTTAAATGACTGTTTTTGATAAGCCATGGTAATGGGCATGAATTCTCTTGAACAGGGTTGACAGCTAGTGAGCTAGCAAGAGATGACAAAATGAGGCAGCTGCTCGATGTTCAGCCAATGCAGGTATCCTCTATCTTACATTTTTGCTGTTTGTGTACGTTGGACTAAAACCAACATATATCTTGGCTATTTCATGTTGTAATTAGGTAGTTAAAATAACTCGGTTGTCTTTCCAGGTTGTCCAAAAGACAGTTCAAAGGTTCGAAGGGTATTTGATGAAGGTATTTTACTGCTTATCTTTCTGAACTAAACTTTTCAAAATATATTTATCTGTAAGTTTAAGCGGTAACAAAAAATTTAAATCTCGTTCTTCCTATTGTCAAAAGATCGAATGCATTTTGTGAAGAATTTTATCAAGTAAAACCAAAATCTGGGACAGAATTTCACATACTGAGGTTCTGGGATATTGATCTTTGCAGAGGACCAGGGTGTTTGGATGGAAGAAGCTGTGGGTTGTCCTTGAAAGAGGGATTCTTTCGGCATTTAGTGGAAGGTATCTATCGCAATAAATTTTCTTCCCAATGAATTCCTTGCAATTTCATTTGTTGTGAAAATAATCAAACTCTTCATTTATGTTTATTCATGCTCCTAGGCTCTAGAGTGCAAAAATGTTTATAAGTTATTTATGGCATGTCAAAGCTTTGAAGAGATTTTTGTATATTTAAGCATCACATATTGTCTATCTTCACCCCCGCCCCCACTCTTAAAAGCGCTATTTCTTTTAGATGACTTTTCCCTATTTAGCAGTACCGGTCTATTTGAGACCAAACCGTAAAGACATCTCCCTCATTGTCCCTCATATGCCCTCCCATTGTTAGATCTACCAGATGGCGAATTTGACCCAGTATGCATTGTTGAATTTGCATATGATTCTAAAAAAACTTGTATATCACGGCGGATTACGAATCGTTGTAGTTAGATGAAGTCGACCTGCATTAAATCAGAAGATTTGAAAAAAATTGATTTACTTACTCTAAATTTAATTTATGTAGCTTCAGCGGAGTACTTAGCTAAACTTTGAGTGTAAGTTTTTTTTGAGTCAGGCACACTAAACTCAGATTTTCATCAATTAAAATATTTTGACCCATTCTAGCATTTCTAAACACAACAGAATTTTTGTGGATGTATTCACAAAACCTCTTACCCAATTTTAGAGCTGATGCTGCCAGTGGAATAAAGCGACATTTTCATAAATATCTTGATAATGCAAAATTTCATGTGAGTATTTTTTGTTTTTTTTAAGCTTCCCTTGAGTATTATTGATGCTTAAGATAACATCGATTTGTAAATTTATACTCTCACTATGCATGTTTTTAACTAACGGCACCTAGTTTTTTTTAATTTTAAGAATTTTAGATGCTTTTCCGTATGAAAGATACTTAATTATCTTAATTATCTTAATTATTCGGCTCAAAAATCTTAATTATTTGTAATTTAGAATACAGCTAATACGCATGGCTGCTTTGGCATTTAATTGAACCCTTCAGTTGTGCTGGATCAAGTCACTTAAGTTTGATTTGATTTGATTTGATTTGATTTGATTTGATTTGATTTGATTTGATTTGATTTGATTTAATATTGTTGTATCGGTCGATTTCTCCTAGAATTCCAGAGAAGACAAAAGCAAGTTTCAAGTTCAATACAATGATCACACTGTGCATATGTGGTCAGTGATCCCAACTGCAGCCCAAGTTGATCGACAGGTTTGCTTTCATTTGTCAACTGTCAATTGCACCGTTGCTAGGCCACTTAAGGGCAAGATACCTTTTTAAGTACCGTCCCACCTCGAATATCTGTCCCCCAAATGATCCTTTTTGGCTCTGCATTTCATGGGTAATCTTGCTTTTCTTTCCCTAACTGAGGAGCTCGGCAATTTGTTAAAATTCGATCGTTGATTTTTAGACTTGTTTTGTAGTTCTTTTAAGCTAATTTTCTCTACCAATTTTGGCGATGGCACAATGATTCTACGTTCCCTGAGCACAATACTTGTTACAAATACAAGGAAGAAATAACTAAAAAGTTTTTGCTGGTATATCTTTGCTATTGAATAGTTTTCGATACAGCAAGGTTTCTTCAGAAAAATAATGGAACTTAGTCCTGGCATAACTATTAACAACAAACTCAAGTCACAATCGGTAACTTTCAAGGTGACTTGAAACCTTTTTGCCTCTGTGTAAATTCTTTTCTTCGTTCTCACTGAGGTGGTCAACCAGTCTATTGCCAATGAAACTACATCCTTTATTTAAGCATGAAATGATCCAACAAAGATACTTTCTAATGCTATGAATGTCCTATTATCCCATGTTAACTTCTCTGTAGCATCAGTTTTCTCATTCCTCTAGAGGTGGCTCAACGCACTTCAAGATCACTGTGCATACAGTACTCATTACACAACAATGCCACACGTGGTCTTGTTAGACGAACTAGATGAAGATTACCTACCTCTAGGAAGCATGGAAGATGCATTAAAGGTATGATAATTAACGTTCATTGCATTTCTTCATCGTTCTTAAGTAATTGAAAAAATATTTTAGCATAGGTGTAAATGAGTCAGGGTTGATGGGGTTGGTTTCTCTATAAGAATATTTGGAAGCCTTCAGAAGACTTTTATGGTTCATGGAGTAAAAAAGTTACTAAACAGCCAATTCTATTCGTGGTTTATAAACCTTTGATGTGAAGAAGCATCGACACCCATTTATTCTGTCCATTTGTTCTGTCATAAAGACAAATCTATCACCCAAGAACCACGCTACAAATGCCGTAACACTTTATGATAAGGTCTTAGCCATATAAATTCATTTTATCGTCGTATTTTAAAGAAATAGAAGGTACCCCTTTTTGGAAGACATTGACGCTTCTGCTCGTGGCTTATTGTGTTTTCACAGTTTTCACAGTTATGGCTGTTTTACCAGCTTTGAACTGCTTGAACTTTTTCACAACTAAGATTCTACCAATACTGTCGCTTTCTTCAAGCATGGGCTTGACAATGATGTACATTGTTCTTATACAGAGTGCCAAAGCACACCAACAGCTTCTGGAACAGCAAGTATTCTCATTGGTTGCCTATTTCAACACTTTGCAGGATCAAAATATCAGACAAGGTGATGCTTTCTTTGTTTTAAGGTATTGCATTCAAAGAATGTGGAAAAGTGTTCAGCCTTCCTCCGCAAAATGCCCTCAAGCAATGAAAACCTTCCTCAAAAAAAGCAATGAAAGTTAGACGAGATTTAGGAGTTGCACTCGCGTATATTATGTTTCTGTGGCCTTCCGCATGATCATTGACTGTGTGACGACTATGTTTTCTGGGCTTATTTGTCGAGTAACAGTAGAGACATCGCTTTTGTATGGACACTAGCAAAAAAACTAGATACATCCATATACACCTCACTTCATTGAAAATTTTAATGGCAAGATCACGCTCCTAACACTGCTCTCGATGATAGCATGCCACGTATTACCAATAAGGCTGCTGGTAGAAGAATGGGTAAAGCTAGTTATTGCTTGGGTCCCTAGAATTGTCATCCAGTAGATTAATACAACGCATAGGATACAAGGCATGAGCGAATCCCTGGTGCACGCCCGGAAGCAACCTATATAATGCTTGTGCTAATGAATAATGCTAATACTGAATCCTGCAATGACACAGGGTATTAAGCATCGTAACATCGAAGCATCATTCTCATCTGTTGATGACCAAGCTAACTAATAAATTACCAACGCAGAGAATGACTTGTCACTATTTAAGAAGAGAATAGCATCCTCGATTGCACCAAACAACAGCCTCGCTTTGGATAGGTTTACCAAGCATTTCATATGCTTTGTTCAGTGTCGCATGTCATTATTCAGCTTATCTTTTTGAAAGGTTCTTAAGAGTCGGAAGCTCATGTTCTGTCTCGGCTCATAACTAACCTCGCACAATGAATAGGAATCTGGCTGCTCACTCTATACATAGATCTTAGACAGTTTTAATTTAAGATCAAAACATCTTAAAAATAATCTTTTCTGACAAACATGCTGCTTCAATTTTGCCCTCGAGTCTTAAATAGTAACTTCGTTATTCGCCAAGTAACTTCGAAAAAATCAAAGTATATTTGCAAATAGATTTGATTTCATTGATTCGTTCTGTTTTGCAGGCACTACTGCAAACTTGAAGTTCAAACTTAACGAAGTAGTCATGACGTCACAAGAGGTCTGCACCAATTTGAACCATTGTTTATCTGTCATGTCACAACAAGACGAGGTCAGGAGGCTGCAGTTGGAAGAGGAGACGGAAAAACGGAGAGTTCTAGAAGATGCATTGCATGTCTTGGCACAAGAGCATCACGCACTGGAAAAATCGGTTCAAATCAAAGCCAGAAGAGGGGTATGTCACAATTTGCTTTTCTCCCTATGTGTTTTTCTATCTGACATATAAGTTTAAGAGCTTTCGTTTCATTCCGTTTCATTTCATTTCAGGAAAAACAATTTCATATTGAGTAGTAAAACCGAACACATATCCAGCATGTTTAATTCAATGATTTTGAAGCATTTTCCTAATTTGATAATGGCACAGGAAAAGTGGAAACATAACATACTTTAATGTTGAAAATGAGCATAGAAAATCACACTGCGCTACGCCTCAAGCAAGCGTCAAAAACGCAAATAAATTATAGATGGTCAACATAAAACCCCAGCATACGGGGCTTCATCGCAGCGTAGATGAATGCTCTGTTGATGACGTTTGCTCTGATGAAGCCCCGTATGATGCCGCGAGACATTAACCATCTATAATTATTTGTGTATGTTGTCGTTTGTTGTTATCAACATTTTACCGGCCTTTCCCCGCGAGTATTCCATTTGAATGATTCGAACTGTCTGCTACTGCGACCTTTAATTATTTATTTACATAACATACTAACACTTTTTGCCCGACACGCTCTTCAGATTTTATCGTTAGATGTCGACTAAAGCCAAAAAGATGGGATGGATGTAAAGCTTAAATTGATACTGCGTTAAACTGTATCAAAACTTTATTTTGCAACAGAGAAGATGGTATATACAAGAGTGTGATTTCCCTTTTTGATGTGACATACAAAGTTGTTGTTATTTGACATATTTAAGAAAAAGTCTGAACTTTCCGTTTGTCAAAAAGAACGTTATGTCCTTTTTTCAGAGCTGAATCCCCATCTTCTCAAAGCAGAGACCAGTTTTTGAGCTTTTTCTATAAACTTTCATTAAAAATCGTTTCTCCTTCCACTGCAACGGTCCAAATTGCATTTAATTTTCTCAACAGCCCCCCCCCCACCCCCCCTCCAACTAAACGCAGTTAAGCGCAGTGGTTTTTTCACACGTTTAGCCACGGTAAGTAGCTCTCTTTAAACATTAGGATAAAACCTTCAATATAAGACATTTTCATGAGCTAGGTCAAAAGCCAGGAAAGAGGTTAAACAGGTGCGTAATAGCACTGAAGAGGCAAACTAACTAAGGGCAAACTATGGCTACTGGTAAATAGATAATGAATAATAAGAAATGAATTTATACAGTGTCATTACGTAGACAAAACAACAAATCCCTGGGATCAAAGGTGCATTACGTAGTTCTATAAAAGAGTTAAAAGAATAAGATTAATTGCAAAATGCTGCAAGAATAAGATTCAATATACATTAAGATTTTGAAAAAAATGAATTTAAAATAGGCAGAAGCGATGCTACCTAAATCTACGTAAAATCAAATAGAACCTGATAATAATGAATAAATAAATAAATAAATCTTCAAATAAATAGATTTCGTGTTTGCATTAAAAAGCAACTAAAGAACTTGTTTCCCACGCAGAAGGGTTTTCTGTAATTTTATCTTGTTTGCAACAGCTGCATTGGTTATCAATTGAGTTTTATCTATGAAAAATAAGTATAAATATGTTTTACCTTTTCCATATTTTACCTTGGAAAGACGACGCAGATACGAGCGAGCCTTTCTTATCAAAACATTAGTTGATTGTCATTCTTTATCTCCAAAATATTAGTTTTCATTGAGCAGCAAGCAGATTAATGCATTATTTCATGTTTCTTAATTTTCTTTCACTGCGATTCGAATGTTGTTTTGTCTGCAGGCCGATCTTTTGAAATCCAGCGTCATGGACCTGTACAACAGTCTATGGCCTCGTCTTTCAACTGAATATGCTTTTGTTTACACATCTGTTTCATTGTTTGATAAACCTCGGAATGCATGTATTGTTTTCGATGCATGTACCTGCTTAGGCCATACCTCACAGGCTAATAATAATTAAGTCGCGGGCCGATGTGTTAGCAATTCGCTGCTACAGATTTAACACGGCAACTTCAACACGAAATGTGAGGAATTTCCTGCTTGCATTTGGCAGTATTTGAAGGTTCTAATTTTTTGGCAATGGCTATGTTATAGCCGAACTTCTTTGCTCTTGGTTTCAATGTTGTGGTGAAAAAGATTTGATACGCTCGGAAGCAAGTGTGTGGAGTTTCTTTAAAATTACAATGAACTGTGGTGGCTTCTAAATATTTGGGATATAAAGTTCTGTTTGTTACAATTACCTTTGCGAATTAAACGTACCATATCGTGTTTGATTTTAATCAAGCGATGCAATGAAAGATATAGAGTTTCAGGCAAACGGGGAGCTTTCTAATAACGAGATATATATGGTAAGTTTTGGAGATGAATTAACGCATCAACACTTCCGCCCGTAAGGAAAATCAAATGTAATGCCATTTCAAATATTTTGTTCTGATGTGTAGATCACTTGTAAAGTTATAAAGACTTGATGAACTGCCTTAAAGTGCCAGGGCTGGGTGGATGACAGGTTTATGATAATTTTGTAGGAGGCTGTGTTTGTTTAAAAGTCAAAATGTATTTTAATAAGAAGAGATACTGCGCGAACAAGGAAGTGTGAAACAGAAGCCTTCGATTGCACGTGTCTATCTACCCTTAAGAAAGCATGCTACAAGTGCTCATCACGTTTAGGATGTACACTTTTGATGTTTGTAATGGCCTATGTCGTTTTCTAAGGAGTCTGTTTGTACAACGCTACTTCATTTTAAATGTTTGTTTTTCACATCTAACATGGTTATCTTTAATCAATTATTGTGATGAGTTGAGGGTTCCTCAGTAGAGAAAATGGCGCCGTCAGTTGACTCCTTATGTGTACCTTATGTGTATCTTCAACTTGCTATACTTTCAATTAACAAATGGTGTTGTGGTGCTGTGAGAAGTGCACATATACCTATCCTTGCTTCTGAAACGCGCAGCTTTTCCCCTTGCAATGCAACCTTGGGATCTTACTCTATTTTAGATCAAGATACCATTGATCTTAATCAAGATAGAGTTGATCTGATATCCATTTGTTTGGAGTAGACCATTGTTTTATGATCAAAAAGTTAACATGCACAAAAGAAAAAGACTTCCTCGCCCATAAATCAACTCTATAAAGAGTCTATTGAGGATTTCAGAAAAATTCTTGAAATTTTTAAGCTACTATTTGACTTGCCGTTGAGATATTTCCAGAGATAAATTCTATAGAAGTTCTATAGAAGTTCAGTAAGATTCAGTTGCACTCAGAACAGTGGTGAATTTAGCAGGGGAGTGATTTTTATGGCAACCCCTCTCCCATTGTTTGGTTAAGACTAGCTCAATCAGTACATTTGTATTTCCTTTGTTTGTTGAAGTCCCCAATTTAAACCCCGTGACAACCCCTTGAAATTTTATGAAATTTTTTGGAAAGTTTGCGAATTTTAATTTGCTATTTTTATTTGTTCAGGGGAGCCATAGAGTAATTGAGACTGATTCAGATTTAGAAGACTTTGAGGAATTCTACGATGCTCCTCTTGAGTTTATGGACAGCTTTGAGCGTTCTGTTCAGATGTCAACAGAGGTCAAACCGAACGGAACATTTACAGCCATACGTGAAAACCCTGGCAAAGACTCACTTGATGGTTTGCCCTTGGAAGAGCTTCGAAAGCCCAGATTTCAAAACGGAGCCACGATTCTTGAGGAGAAAGCAATTTTAGATGAAATTAGGGAAGGCTGTTTTGGAGACGTACAGAATAGTCCTGAGAAGCTACAACTGAATAAATCAAAATACAGGTGCTTTGAGTTACGTCATATAATCACAGGGCACTGATGCGTCACTATCTTCAGTTGAAATATTGTTAGTTATGTTTCGAGAAGTCCATTGGCACTTGCAGGCAACTTTTGGCTCGACTCAAACTCAATGGAAGGTGAAGTTTTCAGGTGGATAGAGGCCCTGTCTACTCTGCAGACATTCCTGGGGTTGAGTACAGCCTTGAGTCGTGCTTAAGCTCTGCTACTTTCCCTTCTTAACGGAAAAAGGGCATAAGGCCTCTAACAGATTGAGCTTAAAGACATACTAGTTGCATTTGCCCCGAAAATTGTTCGAAAAATGCAAATTTAGTAGGTTGTTCTTCCCATGGGATAAAATTTGGAACGTTTACTGTGCCCCTCAAATATTGAAGCCGGCTTTTTGATGACCAAATTTGCCAAACTAGCGCTGATTATAAGCAATATCATCTGTAAACAGACATTAAAGTCACTAGAAACAATCAGAATTTGGCAGGCCAATAACCCAATTTTTTTACCTCAACCTCTCTTTTCTTGAAAAAAAACCCCTCAAATACTTGATCAACATATAATTTCACAATTTGCGCCCAAAACTACATTAGAAAAACTTGGTGTCGTAAATGTTTCGCTTTGGTGGCAATACCCCCTCCCCCCTCTTTAGACAATGACATGTGTGCTTGCCTCGAGTCCAACATTTTTGTTCACGTATATGCCTTATGCGAAGCACGCCTTTGTTTTCCTTTTGTACTCACTGTGAACCTGCCAGACTTAATTTCATTTCAATTTCCTTGGACAAGTCGTCCATAGTATTTATTTACATGATTTAGTTTGTGAGAGGTACTTAACAGCGCTTGCTAGTTAAATCCCACAGTGGCCTAAGTCATGTATAAGAGTAGTGTCCATGTTATTCGGATAAAGGCTAGACATTCAGGGGTCATTAGCAAAGAACAGTGTCATAGGGTATGGACTTTGTGGTGTTTCTGTGTTCATTGCATATATGATAGAAAGGATGATGCTTTAGAACAGTAAAATATTAGCTGGAAAACATTCAGGTGGCCTTAATATTTTCAATTTTCACTGTTTGTTTGTATTCTGGAACCCATTTCTGGTTGCATTGAACGTTAGACTTAAAACTTCAAGAAAAACCAGTGATTATTTTCAAAATGCTTCGACCTTTACTTGTCACATGCATTTCTCTACATGCTTTGATCTGTTTGGCTTTACATATTCAGGACTCGACTACCTCATAATATGCATTCAAGAAGCGAATTTAGCGTTTGGACCGTTCTCAAGCAGGCAATAGGAAAGGTTAGTATTTTTTTCTATGTGAATTGTTCTTGGTTTCCCAAAAGTCTGAATCATACTTGTAACATTGGTATGTGAGGATCCAGTTTGAGAAAGCTGTATGATGTATGATGCGATACTTAACGACATTCCCTCGCTTGGAGCCATTTTTAAAATATCTTTACTGCGCAGCCTATTTTTATGGCATTGTCGATAATCAAGCTCGATTCAGATATATCTGAAAATACATTCTATTGTTAATGCTATTCATTGGTGCAAATGATGTACTCACACTAAAGCTTCAAATCTTTTTTCTAGGACTTATCAAGAATCGCCATGCCAGGTTAGTTTCATACATTTCACATGTTGTGCATACATTTCACACAATTGGTAATACCCTAATGCTGATAATAACACTGTGGGCTTCAACTGAATTAAAAGATAACGTAATCTTTATTATCAGCATTGCTTTTATTTAGGCTTTAAACAATCGATCGGGATACACTTGTAGTTGGATTCTCGGTGCTGATCTTTTTACCTTTCATGATCACAATTCTAAATTATCAGCTGTATTGATTCGAAGCTACGTATTTCTTGATAAATGTTTTTAAGCCCCGAAAACCGATGTATGGTCCGTCGTGTCAATGAATTACGTTAGTAGTTTTATCATGCAAATTAATTTGCCAACCAAAAGCTTTGCTTAAACAGGCATTGCTGACGTTGAAACTTTTCGAGAATGGTGAAAATTACCGGCCTACGGGCGGTTGTCGTCGCTGGGTTACATTTGATTGAAACATTGTTGGTTCCAGACATTCCAAACAGTTCCAATTCTTCTTGTTATTTCAGATGCAGCTCTTTCCGCCTAGATAATTCACTCATC
This sequence comes from Rhopilema esculentum, assembly GCF_013076305.1. The sequence goes on from NW_027019640.1 coordinate 8,189,262, forward strand.
TAGTGCTCCCAGTTTTATTTCAAACCACAAATTTTTTATTTTAATTCACTTTTTCTCGTCTTCATAGTCGTATTCAATGAGCCGTTGTCGTTTTTGCAACGAATTGTCGAATATGGAGACTATATTGAGTTGATCAGCCAAGCAGCAAAAACAGACGATCCGGTGAAGAGAATAGAGGCAAGTCTCCCAGTACCATATTTGCGATGTCTGCCTATCACATGATGTCTGCCTATCACATGTCTGCCTATCACAAATGTAAATAATCCCTACATGCCTACATACAAGGCTCAGAATTCAGCATAAGCAACCTAACTAGACATTTTGTTTCTCTGTTGTTTGTAAATGTTCCTTGTTCAAGCAAGAGACTGGGGATATCCTATCTTGCATATCTTCAAAAAAGTTCGATGCCCCGAAAGTAAGGGTATCGTTTAATATGATATTTGTAATATCATGCCTGGTGGTTAGAAGATAATCCTGTCCCGGGAAAAGTGCAATCAGCAGATCGTACTGACGATATATTGATCGTTCAAATCGATTTCTTGATTTCAAAAGTGTTCGTTAGATTATGTAGCACAATATGCTGAATTTATATCTTCTTTGTGCTTATTTATCAAAATTAGTTTATCATTTTTGCTGCCCAGATTAGTCCTTGTTATTGTTTAGGGCAAGTTTTCATTGTTTGTGAGGGCCCATTCGAACTGGATCTTTAAAAAGCTTCTAGAATTCTTTTCAACAATTACCCTTTTTTATGTAAGTGACAGTATCTTGTTAAAGACTGTTTTTTATTCAATAACAGTACCTTGTGAAAAAAGCCTTCTTGAATGTGTCTAGCCTATCCTTAGTTCAAACACACATTAGATACAAACACAGGATCTTCAGAAAGCCGCCATGAAGCTTGAAATGAATTGTCCCGTTCTGCCTGTTTGTTTCTCTTACCCCTGTTCTTACTCCTTTGATAAATTTTGTAGGGATTTCATTTTCTATATATAACTGAATCATATTTTTTGAAACCTGTAGCTCATTGCTGGCTTTGCTGTTAGTGCCCAATCCCCAAATGCTGGCAGAATTGGTAAACCTTTCAACCCTCTGCTTGGAGAAACATACGAACTCGTCAGGTGGGTAAATTATGCCAGATATAAATGACGCAATGTACTATTTATTTTGAAAAATTTGAAAAACATTATTTTGATTTAATTGTTTACATCCATTACAGGCTCCCTTTGCTTATCGGCATTTCAAAACATTAACCGCTAATAGATTTTTTCTGTAGGTGGATTTTTTTACTTTTTATTGAGCCATTTTCATTTGATACTGAGCGATATTTGATTCAAAGTAACAATATCTTGCTTCCACTTTCCTGTGTGTTTTCTAAAATTTTGTCCAACACCACCCATCTCCACTATTCCAAAAAAATGAAGAAACTACCACCCCTTCTCCTATTCAAAGCCTATACTTGCAAATTATGCTATGCTTACTATATAAGAGACCTGCAATTGAACTGAATGTTTCTCATTTGCCAAAAACGTGTTTGCTAATGTTTGCCAAATCAGGTTGATATTCCGAAGCTAGTTTTCAAGTCGGGATACTTTTTTTAAAAGCTCTATGAACTCTTGGATGTCTTAGATGATCAGATTTTTGGCATCCTGATCTAAAAAAAGGTTTCCTTGTGTTACCAAAACAGCGAGTAGAATAGACTTTTTAGACAACCGAATTTTTATTTCCTCACAACATCAACAACAAACCACTTATTTTGCTACAGGGAAGATCTTGGCTTTAAGCTGATTGCGGAGCAAGTTAGTCACCACCCGCCAGTCAGTGCTTTGCACTGCGAAGGAGACGGATTTTTTCTTCACCTTTCGATTGAGCCAGCTCTTAAATTTTGGGGAAAGGACATCGAAGTGAGGACAAAAGGAAACCTAACCATCGAAATACCGAAGTGAGTAGGCTTTGAAGTTAAAACACCAAAAGTTGCTTTTCATTTTGCTTAGAACCCTAGCAGCTACTTCACTACAATTTTGAAGGCATCATTTCAAGTAAACAGCATATTTTGGATGGTCTGTTTGCCTAGTTGCTTCACATTTGTTGGTTGTTTTTTTTCTGTAACAGTTAAATATTATCCCAGGAGTAGCCCTTAAGGGTGGCCGAAAGAGATATAGTATCAAGTTCCCTCAGATACATTACTGTAACATGCCTACTTTAACATGGTTAATGAATTTGACAATGATGTCTGTGATTTTGATGCATAATGTTCAGCGTTTACGTTTCATGCTATAGTTGCGTTTTGTAGAATACATAATCCTTTTCTGTATCTTTGTAACCTTATTATCTTCATTCTCCATCAAGATACAACGAAGCTTACACATTTGGGCCGGTTCAAACTGCAGTTCATAATATAATCGTTGGAACTTTATGGATAGAACTGGTAAATTTATTTCACGTTATTGTTTTAGGGCTTTTGATATACTTTATTCATTTTGTAATGGTTAGAAGAGCTTCTACAGCAAAATTCGCCTCCTTTCAGATAAGCGTTCAGATTTATTTGCTCGAGTACATTTAGTACCCCTTTACAGTTTGCTATTTTCTTCCTCATTTGAAGTTACTTCTTTTCCGCCAAACATGTATTCAAGGATGTTGTGAGAGGGGCAGGGGGCAGTAGGCAGGCAGCAGGGGGTATTTACACGCAAGCATTATTCTATAGCATATTCTTGCTTTTCTTAGATTAACCACAAAGTGTATTCATTGGTTTTTCGAGTATTTTATATTTACATCTGGTCAAAGACGGAGTTTGATTCAGTTGTCTAGTCGCATCAGTACTTGTAAGAAAAACAACCAATTTTAGACATTATTTAGATAGACACTACAACCGTATCGTCACATCCAATTAGGACACGTCTTTTTGTTGGAATTTTGGGGTGCTTGCCCTCTTTGGAGCTTGAACCACAATGCCCCTGCTAGTATTGATCATTATTCATAACTTCTCTATTTGATTCTTTGATTATTTTTACTTCAGGTTGGCACAGTTAATATCGTTTCTCACAGGTCAGGGCACCAATGCAATTTGAACTTCAAACCAGCTGGTTGGTTTGGAAAAGACCTAAATCAAGTTGAAGGCCATGTTTTGGACGAAAAGTGAGTCATTTAAAATCATAATATTATCATAATATAAAATCATAATTTAAAATAATTTCTTCTCAGTGTCGAAACTTATGGTTTAGAGAAGGAGTTTTAAGCCTGGCTCAAAGTTACTTATTAGCGTACGCTAAATACTGCACAAAGCTTTGAAGCGTTCCCCTATTCATCTTGCATATCCCCAATGTGTAAGCATGTATGTATTCTGCATGTGCATGGGGAAAGCTTTAAATGATTTGCCATAAGCTTTTCGGCTCTTAGTTTCCAGACATGTTGTTGAGGAAGGCTCTTCTTGCCTTTCTACTTTTACGAAGAAAAAGAAAAGAAGTATTTCTCAACTTTATAAGTTCAAGCATACGAGTTGCCAGAAAACAGAATAAACTTCCGTTATGGGCCAAAATTTAGCTTACGCTAGTTCTTTGGCAGATCAACACTAGACAAGCTGGAGCCTCCCGCAGAGAAATGAGTTGTACGGGTATAACTTTTGATCTAATGCATTGACTTTGAACTGGTCTTCATATAAGACCCTCTAACAGGATATCTTTTCTTATTTGCTCCACTTTTGCCATGAGATCGTTTATCTTGTTATATCTCACAATGAAGGCTTTTTAGTGCACGAGTTCTAAAGCCATTTAAAGAGTACATAGTAGTGTTTTTAAGGTGTATGTTGAGGAACATTGTATCAAATGGTTTGTGACAGGTTATTAAATCCCCTAAGTTGGTCAATTGCAACCAACCAATTGATACTTTCAATTTTGATTTTTATTTTAAATAGTTAATCTGGTAATAACTTTGCTACTGGCCTATTGCTTTTTGCCACTGCAGTTTTGCATTTGATCTTAATCTCCTTGCAAACCCCTGCTTTCTCGTGATTTTTACCCAAACACATCTTCCTCAGGTGTCCTTTGGATACCTCAAATATATGTTACTTTTCCTTTTCTGCTCAAGCCACAGAATCACAGAATCAATCTCAATTTCAAGAAGATTGTGTAGCTTATTGTTATTTAATATTATTGCTTTAATTGCTGTAGCTTTCTACCTATAGAAGCTTAATTCAATAAACGATTTTATTTCAGAAAAAACAAAGTTCGGCTAGTAAAAGGAGACTGGACCTCGCATTTTTATTCTTGCCCTGCCGACCAGCCAGATATAATTTTGAACGACAAAAGTGAACAGAGTGAGGGAAAATTTGTTTTGCCTGAGGGTGCTGATTTGATTTGGAAAGTTAGGAGGAAGCCATTGTATGCTGCAGAAGTATGTAGTTAGTTTTCTACGAACTGAGTTTGATACTTTGCAGAGTTGTTGAAGCATGTTTGAAGAACAGAGGCAAACGGTGCAAACAGGGCCAGATGACCCACCCATCCTTGAAAAAATTTTTAGTTTACTGTTGTTTTGCCATTCACCAAACATGTCACATATTTCCGGTAATTTTTTAACAATAAACTCCCCTAGTGAGTTTCATTTGCGAAGACCTTAAGGATATCTACGATTCCAAACATAGTTATAGTTATATTTTTGTTATAAAGCTGCATGTATCCAATTTTGAATGAGGTAGTTGTTAGACTAACCATGCATGCTGTATTTCATGTTTTTAGCATTTATCTCAACAGTCGTGGCTAAGATTTTAGGTTATCTGCGATTTCTATTTGCTGCTGTAGTTTTTGCGTTGTTGTCGATAAACATTTTATTCTTCGTTTTAGATGTACAATATGACTGAATTTGCAATGTCACTGAACGAATTACGAACAGAGCATAAGACCACTGTAAGCTGTTGTGTTATTGCCTTCATTTAAAGTTGAAAATTTTAGGAAACAGAAATATTTCAGGGAAGCAATTTTGGAAAAGGCGGGCACATTATCAAGAAGTTCGGACAAACAGTTGTCATTGGACAATCATGGGCTTCTTAAACTTACTTTAAGGTGTAACAGAAAAACTAAGAGCAATAAGAATAACTGAGGAAAGATTCGAATATTCAGAGTTTAGAATTATCCCTCGCATTGTAAAGAATTTGACACATAGTTAATCCGGCATTCATAAGCATCATAAAAATTACATCATGATCTTTGCACCACACAAAAATAAACTAGCCTTGGAAAGTCATAGCATCTAGAGCAACAAGATTTTAAGAGGGCTGTTTTGAAAGATTTAAAAAATACACTTAAGAAACTTTTAATGCTAAGGATCTGAGAATATCAAGAAACTTCTAACACTGGAACAAATATTAATTTTTTGTAAAAAAGCTTACCGTCGTTTACCATGTTTTTTCCCAATGCCTTATAACTTATTCTATTGTTTAAAAGTTTGATTTGTCCAAAAGTTTGATCGTCTGAAAGCAGTATTTTATATACAGTATAATCTTGATAACTCAGAAATCCAAGGGAACCTCAAAAATTAGTCCAGAGCTATGCTATCTACGAATGTTTAAGTTATCAGGTGCTTGTGAAAGTATAAGTAAAAGTTCAAGGGGAATACAAAAACAGCTTGAGTTTATTACAGTTCAAATGTGATGTGCTTGTTCCCATTTATTTATCATAGTTGTGTTTTACCCTTCAATGACAATAATTCCATTTGGCATGTACAGACCTCGCAATTTCATACTGGTAAAATAGCTTGCCTTTGATAACCCTTAAAATCAGATCAACCCTAACCGGCAAAATCAGAAAATTTTTTTGGCTTACTTGAAGCAGTTAGGCCAACAATTATTCTTGGCATGGTCAATTTTTCCCTTCAATTATGATTTGGAGGTGAGCTTCAAGAACTTTTCTGAATAGACTCCAACCGTCCTTTACCAGATCTTTGCTGTCAACCATGTTTTCGGAAACAAATCACAGTCTGAGCTGCACTGTTAGCACCTTTGCTAAGAGGTTTTGTTTTGTTTTTGTTTCTTGTAAGTTTTTTAAGTTCAATTTTATTTCGTTCCAGATTGCACCAACAGACTGCAGATTTAGACCAGATATTAAAGCATTAGAAAATGGGGATATAGGTAATTATTTTTTTAAGATCTTGTCTCTTATAAAAGAAGCAATGAACAATGTATCCAAACTTTGTCTATAACTTCTTAAAAACGGTTTTTGCATGTCCCACTGAAGTTAGATTCTTACTCTGCCTATTTCATTGCTGATAACATGTTATCACATTTCATTCCCTTAAACATCAAATCACATGGATTTTACAACCTAAATAGCATGTTTACTTTTGACGTCTGTGTATAAAACTGTGGTGATCTTCTATTCTTTTTTTAAGATTTGTATTGATTCTCTGTCATGTAGTTTTGCAATTTTCCTGATTTCTCAGGCCTATTCGTTTCGCAATCAGCCTTCGCACAAACCCCACCATGCACGATTTGATTACTAGCGCAAAACTGTGAGGAATAAATACAAGTACCACATTTCCATTCATCTTTTGTGACTTAAGCAAGTCAAATAGATGATGCAAAGATGGTCTATAAAAGCACTATCTGAAATAGTAAGCTGAATTAACCAAATTTCGATGAAAAAATCCAATTGTAATTTGATTCCACTCAAATGTTTAGGCATACTAAAGGCACTTGGTATTTGAACTACCTTTGCCCTTGGAAAATTGTCTGGGCAACAACGTCCATATAACCCTCAGGATGTACATACATTTATAAACAAAGCACATTTATATTGGGTATTTATTATTTCTTGGAGTACATTAAAGATTATCATAACCATTTATTTTCATTTTATATTACCTTACACAAAAGTATATTCTAACAGGATTATACAGTTTGTGTAAACATTACAGACCCTTGTAGCATGGTTGATTATTATTTATCATTTTTAGAGCGATTGCTCTTGCAAGGAAACTCTCGCAAGCGCTGGGCCACTCTATGAGCTATTTCTTACAAAAAGGCCTGATTTCTGTTGTAAAACTTTGGGTATTTTCCCTTACAGACTTAGCAGCTGACGAGAAATTTCGATTAGAAGAAAAACAAAGGGCATCAAGGAGAGATCGACATCAGAAAGAAGAGAAATGGAGAACCAGGTAGATGGGGTTTGGTATTAACATGTATTGGGGTTAATCAAGTACTACACCAAATTAAGAGGCTATGTGTTTGTGTACAAAATTGTCAATCCATTGCAATCAGTTGGTAGTTTGAGTCATTATAAGCCATGTGAAAAACAGGTTTTGAAACAAGTTTTGTTCAAAGAGACTAAGAATTTTATTTCACAATACTGTCTTTAAAAAGTAGAATTGTTCCAGCATTACTAGCCTTATCCAAGCAGCTTGAAATCAAACATGTTATAAGACTAAGGCTAATTTTTTGCATTTTTGCAATATAATCTTTGCCAACAATCTTTTGGTGGTATAAAAATTAACATGGCTTTGAAAAAAAGCCATGAAATTAAGCAATATTTGCCAATTATTTTGATATGGTTGGAATCGCCACATTCTTGTGCATCAAATGATGTATAGCTTAATCTGATTTCATTAATAGTTTGGCTTTTAGGGAGAGAAAACCAAATATTGTTTACCGTAACCTTAAAAAATCAGACAGCCATCATCAATTCAAAGTAGTGCTCAAAAAAATGGATATCTAACAAATTCCTTTTTTTTCTTTAGATGGTTTGAATTTGAAATCAATAAATGGACAGGGAAGGAAGACTGGATTTACAAAAATAAATATTTTGAGCGAAATTGGTCTGACAGTCCTGATATCTACTAGCCAAAGATGTCAATCTTGGGAATTTAAATTAGAAGAATTACAGCCAAAACATCATCCTTCTTCTGTTCCACATTTTTCAAAAACAACTTTGTGGGAAATCCATGAGTGTTATATACAGAATACTTGGGATTTACAGCAGCAAGTGTGTTGCAGAAAAGAAGCATTGATTTACTGCAAAAGATTACTTTTGAGGCATCTTCCTCGTAATCAGTCTCAACTACAAAAATGGCTTGACACCACTGACAATGTGTATTGTTATTTATTTCAGCAGGGTTTAAATTTTTTATCAACAGGTAGACATGCAGCTAACATTATGTTAGTACATGTCACATACATACATTGTGGCTTAGAACTAAAGACTGGACCTTCTGTGGTGATCCTGTCTCATAGCAGGTTTTAGGGGATCCAAACCCTGGTAATTGAGGGTATTCAAAATCCTGTGTTCCAATGCCAATCAATTTTGCCATAAAAGTGTCTTGAGCTGCATCTCAGATGCTTGTTGATCAAGGTCCAGCTATCAAAATATACAGCCTGTTTTAGAAGCCGTGGAATTATAAACTCTTCAGAAATGATTCCTGGAAAAGATTCCCCCTTTATTACTCTTTGACATGTAGTTTATGTTATCTTCTCGAGTAGTTAAATCTAGGTTTTGACTTGCCCTTGTTAGTTGTTTCAGCAAGGTAATGGAAAAATTTTGCATCTCAGCTCAGTAATCAATTTTGACAATGATCAAAACCTTCAATTTATCATTTGCATGTCCTAAAGGTCAAGCCATATAATCAATTTTAGTAGACCAAATCCCAGAGTTCTTTGGTTGTTGTATTGAGTCATTAGATTCTTGTTAGAGATCTATAGAAATTAGAGTTTGATAATGCAAGACTAGTTTAAAATAATGATGGAATACATACCAGGACATTATTTTGATCAGAAGTTATTGAGTGTGATTTTGGTATTTGTTTATTTTAATATTTAGTTTTATTTAATAAATTGCTATCTGTATTGAATTTACTGAACCAAGCATGTTTTGATTTCCCAGCCAATCTATCAATGATTTTTTCAGTAAATTTAAGTGGTACAAAATGAAATTTATGCAAACGTTTTTATTTGGTGACCATCTCAGAGTTTGCGATGACATGATACAAATGGGTAAAAGCTGCAATAAATGCAATGTCAGGCTATATCAATGTAAGACTCGTAATTTATTCTTTACCTCAAACAATCAACAAAATTCACATTTTCGTCCTAAAAGAACCTTTTTCTCTATTCTAAAGAAGTTTTAAGACCAAAATGATGGAAGAGCAGCCTCTATGCCCCCACCTAAGTGTTTTGAACTACCTATCAAACAATCATGACGTTGTGAACTAGGAGATGGTCTATTCTGTAATGGATAAAAATTGTGCCTTATTGATTAATTGGAAGAAATAATATTATATACTTGTTTAGTATTGAATATTGAAAATTGAGACATGATAAACTGTGTCAGCAATTTTCAGTTTGGTATCTTTAGTCTGTTTTTCAAACTTTTGCTTTTAAAAAAGAATTCTAACGAGCATCACAAAATTGGTTTTATTGCATATCTCTTCCTAGAACAGGATTTTTATGGATTTTTACAGATATTTTAGAATATATCTTCTGTCTTGTTACATGTCTCTGTGTTAAAGCCTAAGATTGGTTTTCCACTATTATTGTTGTAGATGATAATTTGAATAAGTTCATAGTTTCTTCTAGCCGCTTCTGTAAGTTCCTGACTGTTGTTTTTGTTCCTTCTTCCATAAACGAGAACTCTGTTTCATGTAAAGGACTCAAGGCAGGTTGATCTTTGTCAGAATCTTTATCATAAGCACCTGTCTGACCTGATGGTGCATGTATGTTTTCAATTTGATCATCAAGAATCTCATTGGCTTCATCTTTATTGTCATTCCTTTTTGGTTCAAATGAAGTAACATCTTCCTCATCGCTTATTGTTAATGGTTGAAAATCAGCAGGTAAAGTGTTATCAATATCTGTATATTTATCCGGGGAATATTCAAGATTTATTTCATCTGGCTGAGGATCAACAGAACTAAGGTGCCCTTGACCCCTTTTTTGATTTCTTAGTTTAACTGCTCTTGTTTTGTGCCCAAATGTTTTTTGTATACCTTCTTCCTGTTCTTTATCAAGCCTTGAGGCCATGACCTCGATACTACCTTCCATAAGTCTACACTGAGTTTCTAACAAAACTACCCTGGCAGACAGATCATTGTTCATTGCAATAACATCTTTAAGACTTTTTGAAAGAATCTGAACTTGTTCTTGGAGGTCCTTTGCAAGAGATTCATTCATTTTGCACTCACAGCTGTGTTGTACTGCACAAGAATTATTTTTTGCATCCATATTTGTACTTTTCTGTACTAGGTTTTTATTTGTTATAGATTCATCCTGTATATCCATAGCTTTAAGGACATGTATATGATCAGAATTACTATCTTTTCCATCTCCAAAACTAGATTCAAACAATGTTCCATCAGTCTCACTTTGATTAAAAAGGTGGCTAATAACTTTAAATGTCTTTGGTCCATTGTCATCAACATCAATAATGTCAGCTCTACTTTTTCTTGGAACAGATTCTGAATTTGAATCTTTATCAGAAATTATTTCTATATCCTTTATTGGTGTAACAAGAAGTGAATCTGAAGGTTGTGGAATTTTAGTCTTTGGGGATATTTGTTCAGAAAAGGCAAACTGAGCTGGATATGGCATTGGCATATTCAAGGTTGTTTCTGGCTTCAGCATTTCAGACATTACTAGTTTACTTTGGTTTATTTCCCTATCAGGAATTGTTTGTGATTCATTCTCTATATTCTGTGCAGATGTAACAGAGTGTGTTTGGCTGCTAGAAGAAGAATTTATGGCATGAAAATTTTGATCTGGATGACCAAACCTACTTTGAGACAGAGACTTTGAGCTCTTTGTTGTTTTGTTCTTTTTAGAAGATATCAGCTTTGTTTTCTCTCGACAAAATCTGACCATGTCAGTCACAAAGATTATCTTTCTCTCTGCAAATCCAAGTGCCAGAAATTGCTCTTTTTTTAAATTGGGCTTATACGAAAATTCTTTCATTAGTATCTTAAAGACAGTTTCTACAAACCGAAGATCTGTTCTTACATAGAGATCATAGTTTCTTTTAGCCAGATAGGATGCTAGGTGAGGTGAGTAATCAAGGAAAGTATAATGAATCATTGGTAAAAAGGCTGATGGTATTCCATGAACCAAAGCATCAAAATCAATGGTGGCAATGTCATATGATATGCCTTTCAATTCACTGACTAGCTTTTGTAAGTTATTTTTTATGTCTCCAGTTGTCATCTTGTAAAGGTAGGATGTTATCTAAGAAGAAAGAAAACATAACTATGATTATTGTCTAAACAAAAATTTTCATTAAGACTTAATTAAAATTGATGCTATAATAATTGGATCATTTAGATTATCAATACCTTTTTTACAAGGGGACAAAAGCCAAATAGAAAGAGGCTTTACTGATGGTTCTTCTCTTAATATTGTCCTAAAGCCCTCCTCCCCCCAGCCCCTCCTGCTCTGTGGTGCCTGAAACATGCACACAGAGTATGGTGTTGTGTTGTTACACGTGGTGGTGGCCTCCTTGGGGCCATTTTATACATGAAAAGCACTGAATTTTGAGGAAAAATGCAGGACTCTCAAATGTCAAGATTTTCAGTCATTGTGTTGGTTGATTGGCATAAAAATTCTAGGTGCAAACAATGAAAATTCTTCAATGGCTTGGGGATTTTTCAAAACCAATCTCAAATGACTCTTCTTCCATAAATGCAAAAATATACAAAAAAGATAAACAGATAATAGGTAATTGAAATTTTCTTCCAGCATTGAATAACATCTTCTTTCCACGTGTAAAACTTAAGAAACTTGAATACACAACGTAGGTTCTTGTTTCTTGGCAAAATTGATGTATTTTACCAACACAAGACTTTATGTTTGAGCCTAATCTTATGCTATGCGCAAAAATGCAAATTTAAGAACCTCCTTCCTTTTTCTTTTAAACCAAAGTTGACATATTTATTAGGTAAAAAAAGTTAGGCTCTAGCTCTGAAACTACTTTAATTTGATTTTAATTTGTTTAGGCTCTAGCTAGGTAGATCTGAAATTATTTTAATATAGGCCTATGACAAGAAAATTTCTGACCAATGAGATCATGATATCACAGATTGACTTCAGTCATAGAGGCATCCGGTCTGGCTTCTACTAAATGTTTCTCGAGGGTTTAAAATAGAGCAGGCTTTTAAATATTTGCTGTAGATATAAATTCGATGCTTTATTGACATACCGTACAATCAAATTCTTCGTCCCTGCCATAACTGTTTTCGAATTTCGTGCGCAAAATGTAGCGCCGAAAATGAGTTCAGGGGGAACCAGTGAAATTATAGTGAAACTGAATTTGCAACAGAAATCCTTTTGAAAACTCACAGATAAAGAAAATGTCAGAGTGTATTTTCATCAAATATTTTCCAAAATCTATCGTTGAAATTTTCAATTTTTTTAAACATCGAAATTATATTTTTGCGATCTAAGTTTGTGTTGGCCTCTGTAAATTAATTGCCCCGCCCCCCGTCACTAGTTCGCTTTTCGATACTTAGGAGGCGTTCCTGTATGAAATCGAGGATGATTGGAAATGGCTTCTCGCGAAGATGATGTACGAAAGCCAAAACCAAAGAAAAATTCAAAAAATATTCAACGTGATGCACCGTTCCCCGTTCCGATCGCAACTCTTACTGGAAAGCCAGCTAACCCGAGTCGTTGGTACCATTATTTTGGAACATTGAAAGGTGACAGTGTTGTTGTTAGTGGTCTTGGAGACATGACTTTTCTGTATAAGATGGTAAGGCCTAAATAAATAATTATTAACAATTCTGTTTTTTTTTCGTTTTTAAATATTGCAGATAATGACTTTAGCCTTAACATCTAGGGTTTTTTCGGCAAAGGAAACTTGTCACAGAGTGAGCCGCAGTTCAACAAGTTTCACAATACGTTCGATGACCGCAGCAAGAAACAAATGATTAGATCGGGGAAAGGGAAATGTAAGTAAGTTCATTACAGTTCAGTTAAGCTAAGTTTTATCGTGTGAATTTCAACTACATATAATTTAATAAATCCAACAATGAAACAATAACTGATCTACAAGAAATTATCTTTTGATACAAGCAACTAATATGATAACATATATTTATAAATATTAAATGACATAAACTGCAAGGATCATTCATTTAAAGGGTGTTATATGGAATGACGAAATTGTTTTAACTATTCTGAGTTTCCATGCATTGTAGGTTATTGCATAGCTTAAAAGTGATTCAAAGGAAGCATTAAAATTTCCATCACTGAAAATGAAATACATTTTCCCAAATTTATTTCAATTAACTTTCCATCTATGTTGTTACAATTTGCACATATTCAATCTGTCTATATTTCATATGACTTATTCCTTTTTATGTCTGGCCCCTTAGAAAACATGCTTTCTCAAGGGTGTTTTGATCAAGGTCTATAAGTGAAAAAATAATAGATAGTCATCCCATTAAAGAAGTAATCTTTAGTCACCAGCAAAGAAAAAGAACAAAGGGAGGCATGGTTCAATGAAATTCACACTGAAAGGTATTTCCATTTCTTTTTTCTGTTTCTTTTTAATCGATCTGTTTGGTGTGTGTATGAATTTGCACTGGATCAAGTAGAAAGAGCCTGTTTGGTATCTATAATCACTCTGTTTTCAAATGTAGGTGCAGACAGCACAAAGAATGGTCCTCTGAGGAGAAGTCTATGGAGGTTTGTCAACATTTGTTCATTAACAATTGCAGTTACATAGTGATGAATGCCTAAACAATTTCCATGCTAGAGCTAAAAAATATGCATGAGAGCCAGTGGAAGTGGCTGTATGAAAACAATCTGCAATTTCTTTGTATTTTCTCCTGTATTGAACCCTCTTTGAGTTCAATATGTTTATGTTTCTGCTGTTATGCATGTGATAAATCTGTTTGAAATTGAAAGGAGGAGGTTCCTGAAAAGCAAGCCAAGCTAGAAGATCTTTATCAAGTAGATGAATTCTTACAATTATCTCTTGAAGAGGTTTTGTATAATCTTTTTTAGACATTTAAATCATCTTTACATTCAAACTTCTGAATCAAACTCTCTAAATTAACAGAAACAGTATATTTTCCCATCAATATATTACAGCAAGAAAGGCAAAAGTTTTGTTTAGGCTTTGCATTTTTTTTGCTTGTGAATTTTGAGGTTTTCAGGTGATTGCTGCATTCTGCAATGTAGGCTACTTACATCATTTGTTGTGCGTTTTAAGCATCTTTCAATTTTTATTGTGCTGCTACATTTTCATAAGTTTTTGGGAAGAAAATTTTATATCTTAATCTTAGCTGAAGTTGATGGCAGCAATTGTAGCTCCAGTTTGGCTTTTTGACAGCACATTGTTGGTCAGCCCTCTCTATTATTGACTTCCAATATAACAATTTTTAGAATGATAGGATTTTCTCTGATTAAAGTTATTATATCTAGGTCAGAGAAAACCAACAATATTTAATCTTTTCAGGATGTCTGCAAAAGGATTTCTTCATGATATGCCAGTGAAATTAATTTTTACACAATTTTACAGATATATCCCTCTGTTAAGTGTGCATAATTATCCCTAAAGTTTTGTTATAATTTTAGGCATATTTCTTGGCTTTTGGTTTAGGTTGTCTTACTGTTAAAGATGAAGATGAGGTATCAATAGCTTTATGGTTTGATATATTTTCATTACAGTTAATGCTTAATTCTGTTTACAAGTGTTTATATTTGATTATGATTGCATAATTTTTTGCATAGTCAACACTTTTTCTTGATCAGTTGGATAGAAGTATATGTTCAATTATTTCATAAAAATGAATTTCTTTATTTTAAATTGCCTTTGCAGGCTTTGTGATAACAAGTTGATACTTTGTTCACCTCTTTTATTTTCTTGTCATAGAAATTGAACTGCCTTTGGTCATAACAAAAAACTCAAGGTTGATTGAATTATGGAAAATGCCTGATAGAAGAGTTTTGTAGGCTATATGATAACAAGTCAATTTTTTGGTTTTTATTGATTGTATCTTGTAATAGAGATTAATATATCATTGCAGAAAGAGCTGCCATTGGTTGAAATGTGGAGAAAATTTT
Source organism: Rhopilema esculentum (assembly GCF_013076305.1). The sequence continues at coordinate 8,204,290 of NW_027019640.1, forward strand.
GTCACCTAAAGGCAAGGTTTCTGGAGACTTATGCTGCCTATCATTATTTTCGAAGTTTGGGATGGGTTGTTCGTGATGGTCTTATTTATGGCTCTGATTTCTGTAAGTTTAATTTTATTTTGACATTAAAAAACTTACATCAACATTTTAAATTTGTTTAGATTTAAGAATCTTATAGAGTTAGACTCATGTGACTATAATAAATCATTTTGATAGAAATAGGTAAACTTTAAGAATACAAATGAACCTTACTGTCACAGAAAATACTACTGTGAAGTGCTTGTGGCTGTAAGCAGAGTATGACTGTAAACAGAGCTTAACTGGATGGTTTTACATATTACTTTATTTAAGCCAAGATGCTCTAAGAGAAGCCCACTGTACAAAGCCTTCAGAAGCCCACATGAAAATCAAATGACCTCAGCGAGGATGTTTTTATTTTATTGACTCATAGCCTTTAAGCATATATTTCTTTATTTTCCTGTTTTGCTTTGTACAAATCTTGTGTATTGTGAAGCATCTTCACATTTCTAGTGCTTTATAAAGATGGAATGCCTTACTACCATTCCAGGTAAGTGATTAAAATTTTTCATTGCATATCATATTTAATAAAACTGTAAATAAAGCTTTAAATTAGAAATTTTTGCGAATTTACAACACAAAATTGGAACAACAAGCTATTAATGTTTTTGACATCGTTACAGCCAGATCCAGTCCCTGCAGCAATATAGATGGGGGAATACAGTGTAAATTTTTGAAAACTTGCTGAATATGTTTCAATACATTATTTGATGGGGACCGTTTTGTGCTGGCTTCGGTCTTGTTGCAAAGTAAAAAGAGAAAAAAGATCATGTTTCATTACTAGAAATGTTTTTATCAAAAAAGATCTTTACATAGTTTCATGCAGCAGCCTACTATCAATGCACTGACAACTCCTGAATGTCATAATTCATGCAAAGCTACAATGTAGACTATATATGAATAAAAAGTAAACATTAGACAATGACAAAATTTTTATCTTGTTATAGTTATGCTGTGTTGGCATATCTTGTTGATGATGACAAAGTAGGTGCATCTTTGGAGTCATTACCGTGGACTTGGTCATATCTTACTTGCATGAACAGAGTGGCTGAACGTGTTGCAAAGGTAAGTTGGTAACCATTAACATAATAATCATTATTTTGTCTTACTGTCATTTATAAGCATCATAGCTTCAACCCAACTTTCTTGAAATAATACTTTACACCGAAAAGGCATAACCTAAGAATAACAAACCTTTCGAGATTTCACTGGCCATAACTGTTGAGCCAGTCAGGTTCGACTGATAAAAGAAAAGGACAAGATTCACTTTAAAGATTTGTATATATTAAGCAATAAACTTGAATTCGACGATACCTGAAACATAAGTTGAGTTCTATTTAGATTTTACTGTTTATAGAATAAGCTGCATGGTGTCAAATAGAGGAAATTAACCAATGGTAATTAAGATTAACAGGAACAGTGACTCTAGGGTATTGTGACCCATTTACTGGATCAAATGGATAGCTTAAGAAAAACAACCAAAAAGATCAAGCATTCAACATTTGTCAAGACGTGGTCAACGTTTGTTTTTCTGTCAAGAGGTTTGTAGTTAAGCAGTTTTCTGACCATTATTCTTCTCTCCTCTATGTAATGACGGCTCAGTTGTTAGGGGCGCTGGCTACGGACCCAAGGTTCCGTGGTTCGAGTCCCTGGCATAACCAAACTTTTTACCAGAGTGAAGAGAGTCGCCAGCTCTCTGTAATTCCAGGCGTAGGAATCACGAGATATGGTCACATCGAGAGGAAGGACCAGGACACTGCTCGATACGCATAAGCTTCTCAGTGTCCTTAAAAACTACCTTTGGATGCTAGGTAGAAACAAATACAAATACCAATATAAATGATACTTCATTTTCTCTATGCGTCCTTATTTTAATACTTTCTGGCGGTTAAAGTGTTATTAGCAACGTATTTTGAATTTACCCATACCATTTTTTCAATCTTCAGAAAATTTTGCCTCAGTTATGAAATGCTTATAATCTTTTTCTTGCTTTTAAAGGAGGTCCTCATTGCTTTTGTCGTAAAGCCTAAAGGTGACGTATTCCCCTTTCTATCAAACGACTATAGGCTGAAACAGATAACGTCTTTCATTTAGTTTGAATCTTTCATGAATGATGTCAAAATTAATGCATTTATCTGTTTGCTGTTCATGTCATTGCAGTTAATTTTTTAGAATGTTTTGAATTAACGACAGCATAGTCTTTCAATACGTCGATCTATATAACTGTCATGATACTTGACACCGTAGCCTCAATTCTAACATTTTTGCGGTTTAAGCTAAATTATTTTATTTCATTCAAATTTTGCCCTTCAGTAAAAGTGCAGATTGTCCAAATACTCCCCTGCCTTGCCACGATGTCTATTTAATTTTTATACTTTGAACAAATGCTCTAGACACCTTGAATTTCATTCCAAATTATTTCTTTCCCTTTTCATCAAAGATGCATTTTTCTTGATAGGCCTTACAAAAAAAGAACTGACTACTCCGCAATGTCTGAGAAAATTAGAGATTCAGGTGGGACTGCACTACAAGTTTTTTGTTTTCTTGCGCAAATTTCATGAAACTGCTTCCATGCCTTTTAACATCAGTTAGCGAAAATTGTTTGCTTACCGTAAAAGCTCTATTAAGCCCCCGGGGGCTTACTTATTTATCCTAGAGGGGGCTAAGAAGAGGGGGCTTATTAGAGAGGGGGGTTTATCAACAATTCATTGTTAAAATGTTTAAAAATGCCCTTATTCATTTTTTGTTATGAAAATGTCATACAAGTGTACTCAAAAAGACTTGCTAGCAGCTTCGAAAGTTTCTTACAATCAATCAATTATAATGTCCCCTTATTTTAAGTTTTGCTTGATAAGGGGGGCTTAATAGAGAGGAGGCTGAAAAGAGAGGGGGTTAATAGAGCTTGAACGCGGTATTGTCAATCAAGAACATATTTTCCAAAAAATTTGTTTTACGTTACCAGGGGTACTTTTAGTTGAATATTTTCATTTCGCTACACTTCACTTGGTTAAATTGGGTATTTTCAAATAATACTAAAGCTTTTATTCATGTTAGGAAACTCTTCTGAGGCGGTGGATTCCTGAAAAGAACCGGGAATCGAGAAAATGAAGATAATTGTCTTATCAATTTTTCTCTGTAAGTAATTGTTGTTTCTTTAAATGTATATAATCATTGTTGACATGTGTACGCGGATGTTTATATAACACGTTTTATTCGTCTAACGGCTCATTGCAAATTCTCGGTTTTCTATAACCTCGGTTTCGTTGTTTGAAAGTATTTCTGTAACTCTGTAAAGACTCATTTGCTCTGGAATAAATTAACTCAGTTGAAAACAGCGAGACATCCCATCATTTTTTAATTTTGTTTTTGTTCAGCATAGTTTAAATTTTGTGCTTGTTCAGCGTAGTTTGGGAGACTTGTGCTTTCGTGGTATCCTTTATGAAATTTTTTTACATGCTAGTCTCAAGCTACGTTTTATTTTACTTGTGTTTTGTTGGAAAAGACTTTTATTGGTGATCTGACGTTGATAATATCTGCTAAGTAGTTGCAAATATGAAATCTATAGGGTTGTATTCGTGCTAAGAAAATACTTCATGGCAGCAAGAAAGTCAGACAATGTTAGTGGAAACATTTTTGCTATGGTATTTTCTCTCGTGCTTTCAAAATGTAATAATCTGGTATTGTCTAGATGGAAATTTATATCTGAATCTCTTGCTTTCGCCCTAGTGAATAAGTCTTCATCAACAAATAATTATTTCTTTTAGACCCAAAATATCTTAATTACAGATCTGTAGAATGGTGGTTAGAACGTTTTTTGCCATGTCTATGCTAAATTCATGCGATATGCAAGAGATAGCCTATAAATGCCAACCCATGCTGGCCAACATTTTTTTTAGTTGAAACTGAAAATCGCCTGCTTGTATAGAGGATGTCCTTATCCAAAGTAGGCTATCGACTTGAGCTATTGACATGTGGATATCAGTGGTGGTTAGGAAATTAAGCATATTCTGGCCATCTCTTTTCTTTTACTTTCCTTGAATTAATAAAAGTTTGATACTACAGTCACCTGATGAGAGCATTAAGCGCATTAAGCATCAATACTTAATTCAATGTTATCAAACATTTACATTACATTTTTGCTTTAATAAGATAAGGCTCATCGTAACCCAGCTGTTTATGCCAATGAGATTCTTAATTTCTTGGAAAAAGTCATTTCTTGCGAGCACTGAGATTAGAATATGTCGTGTTTCCATTCTTGATTAGCTAGAATCTGATTCAGATAAGTATGTTGCCCTGCTTAAGGTACTTTATAATCAATAAAGCAGCGACTACCTGCTGATGACTTTGGTTTTTTTTAATCTTCCTTTTAAACATAGGCTAATTTTTTCCGCGTATAACCCGTTGACTTATATGATCGTATTTGTTGGAATTCTCACAAAGCTAGCTTTGTCTTTTAGAATTAGGTTCATGCCATAGGGAGATACGTTTGCATTTAAATCTTTACCTTCCATATTTGAGTAAACTATACTCAATTTTGTAAAGAGGAACAATTTATGACTCCAAAAAATATAATTGATTCAGTGATGAACTATTTCTAACAATTTTATTTATCATTTTGGAACAAGGTGCACTTTACTTGAAAGACGCTCGTATTTGTTAAATGCCCGTGCCAAGTTTTTGTATTACGTCGAATTTCTTATCTCACAGGCCTAAAGACCGGTTCTGGTTATCGATTGGGAATCGACACATGCCACTGGAGGTCTTCTTACGCCAAGCTGTATGTGAAGCGATGCAAAACATTTGTCACAGAGCACGAGAAAGATGAAGAATAAGAGTTTTGCTTGCCGGAAAAATGGCACTTCAAGCAAGACATCTAGGACGCATCTTGAAAATTTGAACTGAAACGCCAAGCAATATTTTGTACCCTACTGTAGGTGTTTAATCAGAGAAGGCTGATCTTGATTGGCCCTTTACATCTTCAAAATTGTCAATAATTGTTGACAAGCGACAAAGACTTGCATGATTTGTTTGTAATTGTGAGGAAAAGAATATGTTTGAAAAAGAAGATTTATTTGATAAAGGAAGCCAAGAGTTTGTGACACTCTGAACTTTAAATTCTTTCTTTGTTGTATCTTGTTATTTTGTCTCTAAACTGCTCATTTTCTAAATAAACTTGACTTTTTAGGATTTGGGTCAAATTTGAATTAACTTTTGCATCACAACCTTCCCCCAGATTTTTGACAATTTTTCACCTTTATGAAGGCTCGTTCATATTGATCATTGTGACAAAGTTATTAAACTGGATGAAAATTTTCTCTTTAGAATAATTTGTTGTTTGAATAATAGCGTTTTTAATTTTCCACTATAATTGCACAAGGACGGTCTATGCTACCAAATAATCTCAAAATTCCCCTGAAAAAATGCGACCCACATTCTTGAACGTTTTCAAGCATTTCAAGACACAGCTACATACACTGGCTGTGGGTCTGCGGTGCAGGCTACACTGGCTGGGGTACCACACTAGAGATTATTGAAGGCCTATGATAGTGGGTCCAAAATCCGCAGAACCGCGCAAACATAATCGAAAAAAACGCAAGACTCAGTGAAATAAAGCGCAAAGATGCGGTTGCAATGGCAAAACGTGCTGTGGCTGAAAAAGTAACCACTCGTATATATGAAATGCAACAGGATCGCAAGCTGAGACTTATACTGAAGCCCGGGAGCTTACCTTTAAGAAAAATGACGGGGATGTGCCCGCCAAAAAAATTTTATGACCCTGTCCCGGAATAAAATTCTAAAAACACTTGTCCTGGAACTAAATTCTGAAAACATGACACCTGAAAATATATCTTCATTCGGTCTACCTGTGCAGGAAAAAGACCAGGGCCGCAGCGGCAAACCTGTGTTCTTCAAGTTACCACCTTAAAATGTAGTTGTTGCTGCATTTAACAGTAATGGCGCCTTCCTGTAAAACAACGAAGTAGTTGCAGTATGAGTACCTCGCGAAGATTTGAAGTACAAAAGGTAAGTTTGATTGAATGTAGATTAGGTTTGGAAGTTTTATAAGCATTTTCGTTGCGTTTCAATTCTTGAAATCATTGATCTTTAAGGTAGAAAACATTATAAGCAAGATCATAATTTTTTTATTATCAATCAAATACCGCGTACCATTCAGCACCAGATTCATCCCCAGATTCATCCCCAGATTCATCCCCAGATTCGAAAACTTGCTTGTACTGCTCGAAATGTATCGAAATGACAATGATTAGCAAGAAAATATGTTATTTCCAGAGTTTCCTTTCTATTTCCACTCGATAAAAATTTTTTCTTGCCAATTTATTCTTGATGTTTTTAGCGGGCCTAGGCATGCGTATTTTCCATCCCCAGATTCATCCCCAGATTCGCGTTTTGTATAATATGGGTCTAATAACAGCATGAGAGGTGTCAAAATGACAATAATTCGAGAGAATATGCAGCAATATGCGGTTCTCCGTCAATTTCTACTAGATAAATGTCACTTTTCTACCACTTTGTTTCCAATGTTGCTTGTTGGCCTAGGCAGTATTTTTCATCCCCAGATTCGCGGCCACAGGGATACCAAACGACCACAGGGATACCATTGCCAATATTTTTGCATCCCCAGATAGGTATATCCCCAGATTCGCGTTTTGTATAATATGGGTCTAAAAACAGCATGAGATGTGTCAAAATGACAACAATTCGAGAGAATGTGTAGCAATATTACGATTCAAACTGCTTGTATTAATGTATCTATTATAATTATAAATTGTTTGTACTGATGTATCTATTATAATTATATACAAAACGTAACAAAACTGGGAATTATATACAAAACTGATTATAAAACAAGGCTTAGTTATCACAATTACATAAACTAATCAACATTTTGGTTAAAATACATTAATATTTAAAAAAGAATTAAATCAAACATTATAATCGTATATATTTTCAATCGTAATATTGCTACACATTCTCTCGAATTATTGTCATTTTGACACGTCTCATGCTGTTTTTAGACCCATATTATACAAAACGCGAATCTGGGGATATACCTATCTGGGGATGCAAAAATATTGGCAATGGTATCCCTGTGGTCGTTTGGTATCCCTGTGGCCGCGAATCTGGGGATGAAAAATACTGCCTAGGCCAACAAGCAACATTGGAAACAAAGTGGTAGAAAAGTGACATTTATCTAGTAGAATTTGACGGAGAACCGCATATTGCTGCATATTCTCTCGAATTATTGTCATTTTGACACCTCTCATGCTGTTATTAGACCCATATTATACAAAACGCGAATCTGGGGATGAATCTGGGGATGGAAAATACGCATGCCCAGGCCCGCTAAAAACATCAAGAATAAATTGGCAAGAAAACATTTTTATCGAGTGGAAATAGAAAGGAAACTCTGGAAATAACACATTTTCTTGCTAATCATTGTCATTTCGATACATTTCGAGCAGTACAAGCAAGTTTTCGAATCTGGGGATGAATCTGGGGATGAATCTGGGGATGAATCTGGTGCTGAATGGTACGCGGTCAATCAAATCAACAACGAGCTCCACGTTTATTTGTACCTGGAAAAGAATCAAACAGTGGAAACACTACCAAGACTGGAATCTTTGTCTCTTCCCAAAAGGTATAAAATTTGCCTTGATATAAATAGCATAACTTCTGTGGCAGCTACTGGGCACTCCAGAGCTGCCTACCCAACCTTTGTTTCTTTACTTTTAGACAATTTTGGTTTTTGAAGCTTGAGGAATTTTTCAATTGGAAGAATGAGCATTTTTCTTGACTGTAGAGTAATATGTGCAATAGGTAGGTTTGGTCATCACAAAGGACAGACATTTAGTGGTGTATATATAATTTTTACTGATTTCAACAGGATTTGCAAAATTAGTCTGTATCAATTTTCAATTAATTCCTTTGTAGAAAAAACTTGCAGTAAGAAGACTTTCACAAGGTGCAAGAGCAAACCTGCCAAGTCCTCAAGGAGATGGAAGATTCAAGTTTAAAACTAGGCCTAGCCCTGTTGAATATGGAGACAGGAAGAGGAGGTTTCCATCCAAGTTAGGAGCAACAATAGGTAAGGATAAAATGAAATCATTAGCTGATATAAAGGATATGTTAAAGCCATGCAGTAATTTGAGTTTAATAAACTTTGATTTTGATTTTTAAAGCACAAAGCAAAAATAAATAAGACAATTCAGTTAGTAGTTATAAACACTGCCTTTATAAAATACTTGGGACATTTTAAACGAAAGTTCTGAAAACACATCTACCTGTGGTTGTTCTGTTTATCATTATGTTTGACATCCATGGCATACTTTCTTTGGATTTAGACATTTGGTCATGTTTAGCATTAGTTCAAGAACCTCATGTCTTTTTTACCTTTATTGCCTAGTCTTCAGAATTTTCTTGTATGAGTCTCAGTTCATCTTTTTCTTATTTACTTCAATCAACTTGATTACATGTTAATTGAAGATGTTTTTTCATTTACTTCTTGATATTTTGCAAATTTTGCAGAAAGAGGTATATTTAGTTCTTTTATATCCTGTTTAATTTAACCTATACTATCCTAGAAATACTATATCCATAAGGCACCATGCTACTATGGGGGCAAATCTAAACTGCACACAAAAAATCTATTTCATCATGTTCCAACAATATTTAATACTTGGTAATTTTTGTTTCTTATTAACCTGTTTAGTTAATCTTTCTGTATCCATTTTGAGTATCTTGAGTAGCCATGAAAGTTCTTTTTTCTTTTTTCTGCATTCTTTAGTTTTGTATATAGATTTGATAGCAACATTTATATAGCAAGCCTTAAAATGGCGTTGATACTGGCAATTAGTTTTGTTTTAATTATCCCTGCTTTGGCTGGCAATGATCTTTTAGCAAGTAGCCCTTATTATCCTTTAAGTTATGCATATGATGGCAAATCAGTTTCAAACTTTGTATGAGGTTCATATATTGTTATTGGTTTTATATTTCTTTATTTGATTTCAAAAGCTGATGGTTCAAGGAAGTGGGTTAGAGAAGACTTGCGGAATAAACTATCAACCAAAAGCCAGGGACAGGGAAAGGAAATTCCACCTCTGCTTCAGGGTAATGAGAATCAACTCCCAATGAATTTACCTGGTACGTATACTGTTTCAATTACCTTTTGGTAAGAATTATATATAAGGCAAAAATCAATAAATGAATATTGAATCATTGGGCTGTAGACATTAAATAGTTTTTAATAATTGTTTATTGCAGAAACTTAGAAAGCAAAAATATCACTTTCCAGCCCAGTATATTGCATCTATAATCTGTGCTCTATCTTCTTTGTCTGTTGCTTTTCAATGTATCCTAGTTCTGTATGGCCTATTTTTACAGGAAATGTCAATGTTTCAGCTCTGATATCATCTCTCAATTATAACCAATGCACGAGTTTAGTTCTCATGAAAGCACAAATAGGACACGATTGAAAGCCCCTGTGTTTTCCAAACTCCTGAAGCATCAAAATAATGTTTTTACCATGACATAATGTCTTTATTACTTTTTCTGACCAGGAAAGTCTGCAGCCCCTGTGTTTTCCAAACCTCAGGCATCGAATTTCCGTAGCCAGCCCCAAGTTGGTAATCCCTTCAATCCATTTGCTGTTGCTCTGCAGACTGGTAAGGCATCGTCTGGTCCGGTGTTTCCAAATGCAGCAGAAAGCCTTCCCCTAAATGTAGAGAAGAAATCTACCCTTGAAGATGCTGTAATTGAGTTTACAGGAAAGGAAGGTATGTCAAAAGATTTGTCTTGTCATTGCATTAGAAGTTTTATTTTTTCAGTCTTGGAGTTTTCAGTGCAATTTATTGTCAATGATTTTGTTGCAATAACCTGTAAAATATGGTCCATAATTGCATGCACTTGCTAAAGAGAGGAACACCACAATGTCCAGTATGAAAGCTAGCTAAGGGCGGTCTAGCTTCCCTTTGGAGGAAGCATTGGCTTGGATGTCAAAAGTGCTCGCAATTGGGATTTACAGCTGTACTTAGTCTTTCAATTCACAGACAATTGATGGTATATGAATCATTGAATGACTTGTAGTTGCTTTCTTCTCCCAAAATTTCATATAATGATCTCAATTTAACATAGGCTGTATATTCAGAATCTCTTATTTTTTTAAAAATTCTAGACAAAATTAAGTTCCCAACTCCTCAGATGCCCAAAGAAGCTTTGCTTGGAATAACAAGAAGCAACGAAAATACATTTTCAAGGCCACAGAAAGTCACATTTTCTTCCCCCTTAAAACAGGAGACCACCTTAAAGCTGCCAATGCAAGCCCTTGTGACTAAACCACTTGCTGTTTCTGCAGCGCCTCTACAGAGCAGTAACCCCTTCGCTGCTGCTCTGCAAGGATTTCCCAAGACAAACACTGTGGAATCCAATATTTTTCGTCCTATCTTTCAAAGAGAACCTAAGCTTGATGGTGAAAATGCTGGACCTGGTTTGTTGGATTCATTTATTGTTGTATCATAAAGTACCAGATTTGTTCATTTCTTTGTTTTCCCCTAAAGTTTGTATGCTTCGTTCTGTTCTCCAAACGAGCTTCATGAACTATACTGTGTAATCGTATTTGTTTACATCGTGTCCAGATTTTCGATTTTATCCAGAAAAAAACCTTGCTTCTAAATTTGCACTCCCCACAAAGTAAAAAATCTGGGTACAAAAATTGAGTGAAAACAGCGGATTTTCCATTTACTTTCCACCTTTTTGTGTTGGCTAATGTTTATTTGGAAACATTACCATCCTCTGACCCTGTGAGATTTTTCAGTTTGAAAAACGTTTTACAACCAACATTTCTGTGTTTGCTTAAAATGTCTGTTTTCTTTTGTATGTTTGTAGAAAAATGGCCAGTGAATCAGGATAAATCGAAACTAGATCATGAAACTTTTATGCTGTAGCCAATCTAGGATGAAGTATTTTGATGCAACTTGATATTTCCAATTTTACTATTATTTTCAAGCATTGGCGCTGCCTACACAGGCATTGGCGCTGCCTACACCAGCATTGGCACTGTCTACAGCACCGCCTATGCCATCTAGCAATTCATCAGTTTTTTCACGAGATGCTTCTCTTATCACGGAATTAACCTCCCTGAAGTTGATGGGCGTCCCTAGTCAACTCAACAACAGAGATTTTCTAAGGAGATATTACTCAAAATTCGGAGAGCTGAAAAGAGTTCATAGCAATCCTGCAGCAATGTCAGCAATTGTAACCTTCTTAAAGCATGTATGTAGCATTCTCATCATTTTTATCTTTAAAGATTGCATGTTCTAATCCAATGGCGGCAGCAGCTGCCACGGAATGGGGCAAGAGGTAGTTCGCAAAGCCTTTTGGCAAGCCTTGTGAACCACGCCCACTGATATATATTTAGAATCTCCCTGTTTTTGATCAATTCAGTGATGCAACCTTGCAACCGTCCTTTTATCACATGAAAGAGAAAACCTCCCTGCATCGAATACATTTCTGTTCATCTCGAAGTGGAGTAAGATTGACTATATTTTGACAGTAATGGGCACATTATCCCCAAACAAACTTTGGCGCTGCCGTTAACGGACTGTTTAAGGCCAAGTGCTAAGAATGTATGCTATGAGCTCAGACCTTTCTTCTTGGATTCCGTTGGCAGATTAATTTGTCAACAAATGTTTTTTGACAGTTAATGATATATCATTTCATGTATTTTTTTACCTGACGTGTTTTTTAGAAGTTATCGTTGACTCATTCTCTTTTAGGTACATCAATGTACCTTTAAATATGTTTGTAGCAAAAATACCTTTGTTTCATGAACAAACATTAGAATATTTTAATTCGTTAAGGATGATGCTGCTAATGCGAAGAGAAATGGCACTATACTTCAAGCCGGCACAGAACCTCTGAACATTTTCTGGTGTAAATCGAAGACTGTGAAGCCGAAAACCCCCACTGGTAAAAGCTACTAATATGTATATTTTATTAAAGCTACTAATATATATTATATTTGCCGCAAAAATGAAATATTTAGGTAAAGGGAAAACGTTGCCGGGTATGTCCCACCCTACTTACAAGAAATAATTCACAAACTAGAAACTTCTTTATTTCTTGAAGGCTTCATTTTAGATAAAGCAATTTTTTCAACTTACTAGGTAGGCCAAAATTTCACTTAGACAGGACAAGAGAAATGTTATAACGTCGTGACTCGGATAATTTTAGGCAAATTCAGACTGGAGCTGTTAACATTATACGAGAGTAATATATGTCACATAACACATGTCACATAATAATCCTCATCTATGATCCTAAATTAGGCACAATTGGTGACATTTTTTTGCGAAATTTGATAAGCTTAAACTAGAGTTATTTTAGTTTATATTCAAGTATATCAGCTCTTCTAGCTCTCTAATAATTTTGTGCACATTTTATGCTGGTTTTTCTTAACGTTCAAGTAAAAATATTAATGAAAAATCTTTACTTAATTTTGGGCTGAATTTGATAAGCTTATTTTCCAGAAGCAAAGTCGTCATCTGAAACATCCGATTTGGTTAAGGACATAAAACCAATTGAAGTTAAGGTAAGGCATAATTTGTTTACGTAACTGAACATTAAACATCATAAAACAACACATACCTTTAGTATAATTTATGAAGAAATTTATATGTAGCCTATCTGGAAATGCTTTCAGATGACAAGAGAGTGATACTATCCCACTGCTGGATTTTGTGTTTAAATGATAAATTGATCAAACGGCTTCAAGACTTGTTGCTGGATTTCTTCAGGATTTCTTTGAAACAAGTATTTGGGTGTGTTTTTAGGCAAACAACACAAGGACGGTGGGATTGTTGGAACAACGCAAGGATGCATTCATCAAAATGATTTCTGATTTTGTGAGCAGCCTGAAGATGCAAGCAGCTAGAGATGCAAACGAAAGAGCAGAATTGTTAGAAAAGATCGATCAGAAAATCAGAGAAGGTTAGATTTACTAATAGCATTGCTATCCAGCAGATTTACTGAGCGATCACAGTGAAAACAGCCTTAATTTTTTACGAACATTTATGGGTTTTGCTCTGCTGCCTTGCCTTGCTCGATGTGAACGCATTGTTAAGGCCCCTCTTATCATTTTTCGAACTGAAAAGTATCTTGCTATTTGATTAAATTATTTTATATGCTATTTGTATTCTCTGTAAGAAAAGCCTAGTATTTTTACACACCAATGTCTAAAACTACGTTGTTACATTATAAAGTATTTAGATACAAAAGTGGTATTACAATGTTACAAATACTACAATACCGAATTGCTACAGTACTACATTGATCACAATTTTTTTCAGGAATGAAAAAAGAAACGGACATAACAAAAGCATCGAAAGTTGTTGGAACATGTCCAGATATGTGCCCAGAGAAGGTATTGATACGGCATTGAATTTTGGGAACTTTGTTGACGGGTTGAAAATTGTGATACATGTATACACATCCTCTTGAAAGTTTTAAATAAATGTATCTCTGATGATCTAAAGTAATATTGTTTTTTAAATCAAATGCAAGTGGTCTTCATGACCTCTAACAGGCTGGTTACAAAGTATTTTTGCTTCATGATTCCTCAAATACCACATGACGTAACGAAACGATGAAACGCCATCATTTGACCTTGCTATTGGTTATAGGTTTAGCGTTGACTTTTACATCCCCCTTGCTGTAATTATCAGAGATTGTGGCACATCATAACTAGAATTTCTAGGTAATAGAGTAGCAAGCCGATGTCATCATGAAAATCTAGAATTCTCAATTTTGACCACATAATCTAAAAGAGCACCATGGGATACCTCGAAATCTTTAGAATAAGTTGAATTTGTTGCAGATGGCCCTTGTTATGGTCACAGCTGGATATGGCCATATGAGCACATGCTTTTTATTAAAACACTGTAAGAATGGTTGGTCACAAAACTAATGAACTATGCCAAAATAACATTGAACCACTTGCAAAACTCAGGTTTTTTCTGATTATGCACTTTTGGAGGTATTTCTTGGTGTTTTTGTAGGTCATGTTATCAAAATTAAAAAATTCTAAAAATACATGCACATGACAATGACATCGTCAATTTTCCTCTCTACTGAAAATCAGCGTTTCATTCTTATTAATTTGATTTAAAGACTGTTTTAATCATTTTGCAGGAGAGGTATTTGAGGGAGCATCGCCAAAGGCTTGCAATTTATGAGATTAAAACTGGCATCGAATCATCTGTAGGTTACTTAACATTCTGAAAATATTGCAGCGCCAGCTTTTAGATATTAAGTCCACAAAGAAACATTTTTTCTATGGGTTTTAAAAAGACATGTTCACTACTGCCCTACAAAGATAACCCGGATGAAACTATTTTATTTCTTGTACTCAAACCATAATAGTCCAAAGAGTTGATAAAATTCAAAAACCTGTGAAATGAAGACGTGCATGCAAAGAAATTTTATTTTCCTATCTCATTAACAACTTCGTTTCAAACAATATGATGTGGATGTTAAAAGTAGTTCTGTAGAAGTTCTATGATGCAATCTCTGTATTACCAGGTTTGAATTAGCTATTCAAAAGTGGTCAGAAAAGGTTATGGCTATGTTTTATGGTTTTTCATTTCTTCGATCTAGCTATACTTTGTTTTGACTAAACGTCAACATATCCTGACGAGGAAAGCCTCACGTGGAAAGTAAGATTTTGCTGGTCAATCACAAATCACAACCTGCTTTGTCAAGCCCTGTTTTAACATCTGGTTGATCATTTTGTTTTAATCACCGTATCCTAAAATGGTATCCTATTCTTGCACAGTTTTGAAACTCTTATTGAAAAGTGAGTGTCATACACCTGTTAACTTTAGATAGTGTTATTAACAAAGTTACAGCTTTATTGACAATGCAACTTGATATATCTGGGCACAAATATGAACACAGTATTATTTTTGTTGGTGTTTATCATCCTTACAGGAAACTATGAGTGGCCAATCTCTTTTGGCTGATCTTTCGAAAACGATCAAGGAGTACAGCAGATCATCAGCTGATCAGGCAATTTGATTTCAATTTTATCTCTTTCGTCTGTTGAATGAGACTGACAAGTTACGTTTTCATCATGTAGCGTCTTTTTTGCATAAACGTATTACCGATTTCGGACTACCAGTCTCTCTTCTTATCTATAATTTCCTCATCAAGTTCTCTCCATGACTTAGTTTATTAACACGCTCGACTTTGTTTTCGTAAAATGTAAGAAGTCCCATACTGGCAGGATACCAGAAATCAAGCAAAAAATTGACATGACAGAAATTGCCTTCTATGTAAATGGCTCTATTTTAAAAGCAAATAATTTAACTAATCAATCTCTAACATGACACGCGTGTGTAAAAATGGGCTTCAAAGTTTGTTTTAGTATGCCAATTGTTTTAGTATATTAATTATGTCCTAAATCAATGGCGGGATGCTACACATAACCTTGAAGAAAGATCCTTTACACAGTCACCATCAAGTCTCTTGACACTCTAATAATAATAAGACAAAGGTCCTAAATACCTGCTATTCAAATCTCTTGAAAAACATTTCGGAGCATTAGTGCCTCCCTCATCTAGTATTTTTCTCCCTAATATTGGAAAGCCATTGTATACTGATTCCTGGAATACCAGTTTTACAAGGCGTTATGATTGCGACTGTATTTTAATTTTCAGGAAGAGCCACTTCCTCACGAGTTAAGAGCTGGTCACGTGCTACAGCTTTCAATGAACTACTTGATGTTGAATGTCATGGATGCTGGCGATAAAAACATCGCTGACTGGTACGATTTCGTATGGAATAGAACTCGAGCAATTAGAAAGGTAGATTTTTCTCTTGCTAATCTTTAATGAATCGCTCTAATTTTTCTTATGCAACAAATAATTTTATACAACCTTAGACAACGAATCATCAACAAAAAACTTCTTCACGTATTCTCTTCGTTCCTTCCTTTACTCTCTTTCTTATGTAACAATTTCAAATTTTTTCTAATTTCTTATTTGCAGGACATCACTCAGCAGCATTTCTGTGATGAAAGTAGCGTCGATTTGATAGAGAAATGTGCAAGGTTCGATCAATATCTGTGGTTTCTATTTTTGTAACAAATTTCATTGCCATTCATTGGTTTAAAATATTCTTCATTATTGACCGAGGTTTTAATGAGCACTGTTTTCGTATTTTTTGTTTCAAGGTTATTTTGTTTCACCTTAATTCTGATTAGTATGTGACACTGAGTGAGGCTCGAAAAGCTCGAACCAGTGCATGGTTACCCACAGTGGTGAGAGACAGCAGTGCTTTCTACTGCGCCACAAAGACGACAAATAGTGGAACAGGATAACTAACAACATATTATTAATAACTGAAGCCTGGAGAGAGAATGATCCCGACATGTTTTAAAAACCCTTTTATAGGATCTTTTTTCTGCAATTCAATCTTAAAAATCCTAACAAGTCATTATAGATAAGGCCTTTATCTCAGAGAAGATTATTTGCACTGCAAGAGAAAAAACTTTGAAATATGAAGAGTCTTCATTTGGTGATCAAAAGTTTCAAATGAAGTATCACTTTTTCTGACTGCTATACGTGCTACATGTCAACTATTGACCTTGAAGCCCCCACTCACATCCTCTAAACTCTAGTCCACTCTTTTATGTTCTTATAAAACACTCTGGAGTACTTGATAGTTTAGGATTTAGCAAAAGTTGATTCTCTCTGGAAGCGCAGGACCTATAGGCGATAAGGACCTGTTGGGCACTGTGAACCCTTCCGTGTCAAATGAAACCTGCTTTTTCACTGCAGCGTGCCCTTGTTTAACAAAATTGAGAAAGCAGTTTTTTTAATCTTTTAAGATTTCCAAAATGCAATGAAGTAATAATATAATAATAAGTAAATGCGGAAAATCGTTTATTACCAGATGAAAATTTTTCTTGTTTTGTACGTTCGGCAGAGTTCGCAAGATTCTTTTTGAGAAACATCTTAAGGGTCAGCTTCTTTTGCGCCTCATTGTTTTCAAAGTCGTATTGAAAATTGAATCTCTAAATTCTGTACCACTTATACTGTTTATGTTTATGTTATACTGTTCTACTGTTTATGGCTGTCAGAACAATGTTCTTATTTTGTTATTTTTATGCAAAATGACAGTTAACCCTTTTGTCTTCAAGGTTTCATATATTCTGCTCACACTATTTATGCGAAGAGGACATCAATGTATTTGATCCGAAGATCAACAACGAAAACCTGACCAAGTGTCTCCAAAGCTTAAAACATATGTATGAAGATCTATATACTGAAAAGGTATGAGGAACTGTGAGTTTTCAAACCATAATTCTGCGAGTTTCGGTGTAACTTGTTCTAAGTGACGATAATAACGATACCTTGTTAATCTACTTATAGTTGTTTGTTAAGACTGAAAAATACGTAAAACAGAGTCCGTCATAACCTGCATATAGAGACAGTAAATAGTTGAGATGTCATCAAACACCCGTTTACTATGCAAAGGTCTTGCCAAGGTCCTTGGAACTTTCTGTTACCTAACTGTTAAAATGATTGCTTTTGGTAAAAATAACCGTCACCAGCCCCCTCCCCCAAAAGAATCAGCTGATTGGAGCTAATAAAGGCGTGATTAAATTGGTTTAGTTTACGGCTTACAGAGAGATTTAGAATACTAACAGCTCTCTTATAGAAAGATGTAGTTACTTATAGTTACTCACAGTTACTCACAGTTACTCACAGTTCCTATTGAAAACCGCTGGTTTATAAAGTTTGATCTGAATGACATAAACATTGCGCATATAAGCGGAAAAGCAAATTTTTACAATTCAAGATGTATTTTTATGATTTAAGATGTTTTTTTACAATTCAAGATGTATTTTTATGATTTAAGATGTTTTTTTACAATTCAAGATGTATTTTTATGATTTAAGATGTTTTTTTACAATTCAAGATGTATTTTTGCAAATCCAGTTGATTATTTTTCTTGCTTTATGATTTTATTTGTTATTCAGATTAAAATTTTCTGATGAGCTCAAATTTTGTCTCGTTCATTTGGGACCGTTTCAATATTTTGTAACTCTATTTTATTTTTTTCCTTGCTTTAAGACATTACTTTTCATTTTCCCCAGGGTATAACCTGTTTATATGAAGCAGAATTTAGATGCTACCAAATTCTTCTTAATCTAAACAATGGCGACATTTTAAGGTTTGTTCATGCTTCTGTAATTCAATGCTAGTTCAACGTTTGTTTTTCCCTTTGAAGTTTACGTTTCAGCTGTAACTTGATCTCACAAGTTTTCAATGGAGCATCGCTGTGAAGGATCCCTACACCTAAAATAAATCTTCAAAAAAGCAACCCGATAATTGTGGAACCAACAGACTATCCAACGTCGCTCGAGCTTTTTGTCTTCAAGAATCTATTTCAGGCTCACAAATAAGAACTGTCTATTGTCATGTGACGCCTGCTTTGAGGCATCTGTGACCCTGTTCATCATCGAAAAACACTCCTCTTCAAATATTCATCCTTAAAAATAGTGTCAAAGTGCAGTCTGTAGTCGGTAGTAGGTCTTTTTTCTAGATTTACTTTTTTTACAGCTTCAAAATTGAAAATCAGTTTCTTGGTTTCCAAAAAACTTTTTAGGGCGCAACTTATGCAAAAATGTTATAGTTAATTTGATTGGTCAGAAGAGACCATTCAGATGTCGTGCACGTTTGAACCATTCTCAAGATGGCCTTTTTCTTTTTGGTTCTAGAGAGGTTACAGAGTTTCGACCAGAGGTTCGAGAATCCGAAGATGTTAAATTTGCTATTGAAGTTTTCAAGGCATTGAACAGCACGAATTACGTGCGATTTTTTAAGCTGCTAAAGTAAGTAGAATCTTCTTTCATAGCACTATCACAATCACAGCATTGGATTCAAATGTTGTTCATTCAGATTAATTGGTCTGTGTACATAAGATCCATAGGTTAAAATTTGTCCCAAAATCCATTTTGCAGCAATTCTATGAATCTACATGTCTAAATTTGCCATGAATCTTTTCCTTATTCCACCATCGTGGTAACTTATACCAATTTTCTGTGAGAATGAATGCCCTTCCATCCTTGAAATGTTTCCTTATGGTCAAGGTATTTGGAACATGGAGTGTTGTTGCAATTTCAAAATGCTTAACGTTCCGGTTTATTTAATGTTTCTGTTTATACAAAGCTTCATCATAGATGCATTTTTCTATGTTCACATATAATCCATCAACTGGTGAACGATGTAATTATCCTATCTGGTATAAAAAATGTGATTTCTGGGAGGGAGTATTTTCAAATTTGCTATTTCATTCCCGTAACCCTAAAATTTGTCATTTCTTTTTTCATATCAACAGCAAAGGGTCATATCTGGCAGCTTGTATCATGCAAAGATATTTCAACCAGGTTTGTTTTGTGACTTTCTTTTCTTATGAAGCCATTTCTTGATTTGTCCATCTCTAATTAATCCAAATTATCTAGTTAGAATATTCAATTTTGGTACTTCATATTCAATTTTCATGTTTTCTTCTTTCAAATAAATAACTAAATGTAATTATCTTATCTCATAACTAATTGAATATGCTTAATTGTGATTAGTAAGAAAGAATAATTAAAAATTGGAGTTTGGATGATTATGTCCCTTTGGGAAGGGGCGCAAGATGATTAGTCCCTAGAAATGCAAATGCCTTTGTATCCCCGCCAGACATCGGGAATTTGTAAATGCCTTCAGACATGGGGAATTTGTAAATGCCTTCAGACATTGGGAATTTGTAAATGCCTTCAACCACGTCATTTTCTGTGAAAGATGCCTTTCATTTCATTTCATTTTCTCATTAGTCAGTGATATTTCCTGACCAACCCCCAATCCCAGAAATATTAAAGAGTTTGAATCTCTCTACTCCACCCGCCCCCCCCAAACTTCAATGTTGATGTCTCTGGTACTTAAATACATATCCCCAACTTTCAATGGAATGAAGGAATGAAGATGTTGGACTATAACTGCATGCTACCGGGTGCGTGTTAAGGGGTTGTCTCAATAGCTTTGTTCAAGATTGTCGTAGTATTGAACATTTTGTGTAATGGTCCTTCCACTGACATTATTTATCATTACGATTCGATAATAATTTAAATGATATTAATATTCCACTGGTATAAAGTGTCTGACGTTTTTTATTGCAACGCATTACCTGGGTGCATGCCTGTTTTATTTGCTTTACGGTGATAAATCATATGTGTGTATCAAGCAATAATTATTTTTGTTCTACTGAAGCGTCTCAAGATTTGAAGAAGTCTTTTAAAAATATTTTTATCGTTTAAATAGATTCGTTCGAAGGGGCTTTTTATCATGAACAAAGCCTATAGCAACATCAACAAGCCGGCATCAATGCCTTTGATTGAAATTGCAAGACTCTTTGCCATTGATGAAGAAGACGAGGTACTTGCAACATGCTTTTATCAGTTTGTATCCAAATCGTGAATTCTTGAATAGTTGGAATATAATAGTCTGTGCGCAGACTTGATTTGTCATCCCAGAGATTAATTTAGTTGAATGGAAATTTTAGCGTTCAAGCGCGCAGGCGTGCAGGCGTGCAGGCGTGCAGGCGTGCAGGCGTGCAGGCGTGCAGGCGTGCAGGCGTGCAGGCGTGCAGGCGTGCAGTCTTGAAGCTGGGTAAATTTTCTTCTTTTAGGCCTCCGAATTTTGTGAACATTATGGCTTTCAGCTGGACGAAGGGCTAATCTTCTTCAGTAAGTCTTCATATGAAGAGCCAGATTCCAGCTTTCCACCTGTGAGAAATGGATTCATTGACAGGAAAAGGAAATGCTCTTTTGGAGAGGTAACTTTCTTTGTTTACTGAAAAATGATACCTTGTTAATCTACTTATAGAAGTTTGTTGATGCTGAAAAAATACGTTAAACAGGGACCAAAGATAAGAAGAATCAGTCATACGCTGCATATAGAGACAGTAAAATAGTTGAGATGTCATCAAACACCCGTTTAATATGCAAAAGTCTTTCCAAGGTCTATGGAACTTTCTGTTACCTAACTGTTAAAAAAATGATTGCAGATTTTGAGAAAGGCTGGCTCGTTTCCGGCGTTTCAGATATTGGTAAAAAAAATTGGATTTTAGCGTGGAATTGAAACTGCTTCTCGCAGCATAAGTTTCGATTGAATAAAACAGAAGAAGAATAAAGATTTGATTTCGGTAACTTAACAAGCACTCTCTTGCTGGAATAGAAATTCAGTCAAACTAATCTGTATGTTTACCAATCTAAGGAGACTGGCCAATCTACGTCATCTCAGGGAAGCGCTAGGCCATTTTCTTATCTTGGTTAGGCCATTTTCATTTAGAAGTGAATAGAGTGAATAGGGCAGTACAAAGATAGAAATTATAGTGTGAAGTGTTGAGCAAAGTGCTGGGTCGTTTGAACACCTCCGTATTTGTGCATCCAACATTTGAAAAAAATCTTTGGGTGAATGTCAGGTGAAAAGTAGGATCATTTAAACGGGCCTTTAGCTTCAAAATGTAGCTCCTTCTGTATTGACAATGTTCATGCTATGTAAGACAGTAAAATGATGGATGCAATGCTGACGATCACAGGGAAACCCATTAACAACAATGGACACTGGATCACAACATCGAGACAACGGCCTGTTTTGGGAAGTTTTTTTGAAAATTCTAGCTCACTAGCCCGGGAAAGAATGATTACTTTTTTGACACTGACCAATGGTTAATGAAACTGATTCGTGAAAAAGGAACAAGAAACGATATTAAAAGTAGGACTAAAATCTAGTGGGGGATTAGTCTCAAGTTTGGGGGTGTTTTCTCTCAAGTATCAAAAGAGGTGTTTTCAGAAGAATGTATAGAAAGGGTAAGTTTGACACTGCAGTAGGAAAGAACCTTAAAGCCTCTTGCGCAACCGACATGCTTAGCAGCAGTTGTCTTGAGAAATTGACCATGTTTTGTATTTTTATGCAGTGTGATATTAGGCCGGTCTTTTGAATTATAGTCGCAAGGCAGGGTTGCGCACGGTGGCGCAAGAACTTTAAACATACCCTTTTGCGTCAATTTTGTTTGTTTTCAGCTTTACATTTGAAATTTCTTTGCAGATCGTAAATGGAAGGCCACTACCGGCAAATTTAGATTACTCTCCAACCAACAGTTTTGATGAAAATGGCATTTACAACGGAACCTACCACAAACATGCAATCGAAGGGATTTACAAAAGTAGAGAAAAGACTGAAGATGTTAGAAAAGATGTCAACACAGAGGAAGAGGCTATTATTGACAGTGTTATTGATGACGAAGATGTGCAAGAAATATGTGTTGGTATTTTAGGCCCACTTGTCAACCAAGAGGTACTAATGGTTTGTACACATACTATGAATGACGTAAAGGAAGCTGTCAAAACTGCATGTGAAACCACTGTTGATGTAATTAATACTACAATTAGGGAGGAACTGAAGACATTGATAGAGAATGGCTTGCGAGAACACCAATGTGATACATTATCTGCCAGTATTTATGATGACATATTTAGAAGTGTTGCAGGGAAACAGATTAAAGAAATTGTGGAAGAAGAGCTTTTGATTCAGAAACGTAAAGCGGAGCATGAAAAGCGCATGAAAATTGTTCACACCGCGACTGAAATATCGCAAAACTTTTTATGGGGAGTTATAGAGAGAGATCTAACAGAGATTGCAGCTGCAGCTATAAGGCGAGTATTTATACTAGTTTCCCTTTTAGATAGATTCATAGGTGTTGTTCGTTCCTTTATGCATTTGCAAACTGCCTTAAAAATTGTAGCGTTCAGTTACGCCTTCCATTATGAATTCCCAAGCAATTTTATGTTCTTGTCAAGGTTTTTTCATGTGTTCGCCATCCGGGAATGAAGCATCAGTATATTCTTTGTTTATCTTGCATTGATTACGTACTACTTGTCCGAGGGTGACTAGCAAAATTAAACAATATTCTCTGACCTTTTTTCCCGTACGGCAAAACAGTTTATTTTCATAGTTCTTAGACCCCATTATCTCATACCTTTACATCACTGCTGGTCTCACTCAGTGCTTGAGTTTTTCGTACCCAACTGTATTTTCTTTCCTATTTGATAAACACGTGCCGATTTACGGTTCAACTTCAATCTGAATTTTTTTTTGTCTGCAGATTCGAGCGACAGGAAAGAATTGATAAGATAGTCGCAGAAGAGAGTGCAGAATACAGTCGAGAAATTTTTAATAATGTTTTAGTGAAAGAAACTGCAAGTGTTTGCCGAGAAAGTTTGTTATTTGAAGTCAGCCTCAGGAAACAGAATTTAGAAGCCATCAAGCAAAAGGTTTTGACCTTAAAAAGCAGAAGAATTTTTCAAAAGTAGGCTGAGATTTATTGCTAACTGTGATTCTTTTTCATTTGTTTATTTGTAATGTGTTTAAAAGGAAGAATAATCTGAATTCAAATTATTCACCAGAACATTGTTGTGCTTGGCGTGGGTGGAATATTTTCCAGTAGACTTCTATCTGGGGATTTTTCGTCAACCTTTGGATAGAGATTGAATTGAATGTTTGCAGTTTTAAAAAATCTTTTAAACAAAAGTTTCTGTTCTTGTTCAAAAGAAGCATCTTAAAGACTCATTGCTAACAACGAGCCATTGCGCTACGCAAGCATCCCATAATGCATTTTCAGACAGTCTGAAATCAATTATGGTTAATCTGTAGAGGTTTACTGCCATTGTTTGGATTGTCGCCTGGATAATTTGCCACCCTCGCAAAGGCTCCTTGTTAGCAATGAGTCTTTAAAAGTTTTGCTTTTTAAAGGATCGAAAAAAGAAAAAGTATAATGGCGGAAAGTTTCACATGATTACAGGAAAAATCTTTTGAAAAAGAAGAAGAAATTTATTGATAAGCAAAGGATTATTGGTGAAGCACATACATCTTGGGGATTTTCACTATACTTTACGGGCTCAGCCAAGTAAGGAGGTAGACTGTTTTGTGAAATGAGAAATAACAACGATGGAAATGTATTGTTCTTTGGCAGGGCTTTTTTGTTTCCAATTTAGTAGAAAAGAACAAGAAATATATCATAGGTTCATTTGAATATTTCTTAAACGTACTGTATGAATTTGGATAATGAAATCTTTCTGCATTATTTAGTAACACGGCAGTGCCCTCAGCACTTAATGGCAAAGCAAAAACAATTATTCCACGTAGTTTCAACTATTACTGACAAGTCAAAAGTTACCCACACCCTATTTCAAAGTACAGGGGTGTCACTTCTCCAAGCCCTCTACTGAACCCCCTCCCTGTTCCTTGTACTGATAACGTATACTGCCAGTTCTATTGTTGAATTAAATTTGTATTTATTTTTAGGTGGAAACAAATGAGAGCTACTCGAAAGCGTATTTGGGAAACGCTGAATGATTTTCCAGCTTGTTACCCTTTAAAGATATCTTCTGAAGTGATTCGCTCATTGACACGAAATGCGGCTCATGCGTCAAACCTCCCAAATTACGTCACACTTGATAGCGACGTTGAGCTTGCGATATCTTCCGTCAGCAATCTCGCAAGGAAACGAGACAGGCATAGAGATGCTGTAAAAAGATTGCACCAGCAGCTAATGACTGACAGGTACCGATTCTTTTTGCTTTTTGATGCAACGTACGCTTAAGTGGTGCTATTCTGTTCATTCTAGAGTGTTCCGTGTTAAGGTATCATATCATTATTGCCTTGCAAGGGCAAGAACAAGTTTATAATTGGTAAGTGCGGTGGAATAAGCTACAATCCCCCCCTAACAAGAAAGACTTGGAGCATCAGCGTCAGTTTTCAGAGTTGAATTCAACAATCCTACTTGGAGCAATGTTGGTTTCTATGAAATGGCGTAGAAGATAAGAAAGCACGTTTTTCATGTGACTTGTGTTATATTTGCCTAAACATTTAGCATATTCGGGAAAAGAAGTGAAAAATATGAACACATGACAACAAGACAGACATTTTTGTCTTTGTTGAAAATTTTTAAAGCAACCTTGCAAATGGGAGCTTTGTGAAATAAAGGAAGAAACGAGAGGAAACAGGTTTGCTAGGCTCATTCTTTCAGTAATAAAGAGCCAGAATCCAGAATTCAGTCTTCGTGTATTGGGCCAGATTCCATCTACGCAAGGACGGGAATTATTTTTCATTTAAAGAAATCCTGTGTATAATTAGTCTATAAATCTATTAGGTTAATCAATTCGCCTTGTATTAGCGTTGTTCCAAAAGTCTTTCGACGTCCCTCACAAGCATGTGTTGGCTGGATTGCTTGCAAAGAGTTAAGGAAATGGTTTTAATCAACGGGATATGTCTTGAATAAATTTGCAATGAGAAAAGCCAAATGATGTTGGATTTATTACAGTGTGACCTTTTGGACAAAACTGAACAATGTACATATTGTTTTGAACCTTATCTATTCTGTCATTATAGGAAGGAATTGACACGGCCTCTTTCTCCTCTACCTGTTCTTGATTCCATGTTTAAATCGTTGAGTGGATTTCGCAAACATTTCTTCTTTAAACTCCTTGTGAGCGTGCCAGATCATGCAAAGTCTTCGGAGTGCAGTGGACTGAATGCCGAGATCTTGAAGGAAAAACTCAGGATGAGGGAAGATAATGGTCCTAGTGCCAATGATCATGGTTCATGTGTGGGTGCCATTTCTTTTTAATTAAAACCCTCTGTGCAGGTTTAACATGTGATTTTACTATTTTAGTAAAAAAAAATATTTAATAAAAGAGTTTATCTGAAGTTTAGATTGGCACAATATATTAATGTGTTCGTGTCATTATAATATTTTTTGTATCATTATGATATTTTTTAAGGCAATATATTGGAGTTTTAGCAATATATTGCTGAAGCGTTAAAAGTGGCGTTTAGTAACTCTAGAAAGGGTGTAATGCGCCCCTTCTAGAGTGTGTAATAACCCCTCCTTAAATGATAGTGGAATAAAAAATTGAGCCCCTCGCAAGAAAAGTAATATTTTCCGGTGCTTGCTCTTTGGTCACTAATTTTCTTCAATACTTGTTGCACTGTAAACAAACCTTGGATATCAAAGTTGTTTTAGAGAATTAATTTATTATTTCTCCTCAGTTTACTTCTATACACATTTGCTTTTGAAGTGTCTCTCACAGTACGTTTAACTTGACAAGGAATGTTTTCACTGCCAAATGCTGGTGTGATGAACAATATGATTTATTTTTTCACTCTTTGTCATATTGCTCAAGGTTAACTAAAGCATTTTCCATTATCTTTCTGCTTCTGTAGGTTGATGATCTGTGTGAAATTTCTGATACAACTCCAAATGGACCCGTATCAATAAGCATTAAGGTGATTTTATGCATTTATAACAGTTTCATCTTTCCAAGCCAGCAAAAGTTACTATCCTTCAAAGGAGAATTTGAACAGCAAAATGGCGCGGCAGGCTATTCAAATAGATGTGTTTTCTGATAAATCTCTTTTATAGTCAGATTTCCAAGAAATAAAGAATTGTCTCTCTTTTTCATGCAGAATTGTCGCCTTCAGAAATCCGTCTCTCTTTTCACCAAACCTCCTAGCCTGGGTTCAATCTTAGTTATGCCAAACACTAGTTGGAAAAGTAGAGTGAACACATGTTAAACATTTTAGAATATAGGGGACTTTGAAAAGCTGATACCATTGTCTAGGAGAATCTTTCATTTGTTAATTTTGTTCTTTCCTTTGTTGAGAACCTTTTTGTCCCTCTTTTTTAAACAACGACTAAAGATATTCACTTTTCAAACGATTAAAGAATGTTAACACCCTTTTATAAGGAATCACGTAAATATTATTGCAACTGTTAGGTTTTCTATGGTGTATATTCTTTATATTTTTGTGGGGGGGGGGGGGCTCCTTTACCATGGGAATTTTCATTTGATGTTTCTACAGTAGCTGTTTGTAAGTTTCAGTTTGAATTGAATATTGTAGCTGCATAAGAATCTTGTTTGTGAATGACGTTTTTCCCGATTTCAGCAAGTTTTTATTATATTGTGGGATTTCACGTGCCAATTTTTTCATTTCAAGGCTCTATCAGCTTCGTTTAGAAAAGATCACAAGAAATTGAAAGAAACCAGAGAACTCTCTGGTGTTAATGGTATTCTATTCATTATCGATTTTGCTGAACCTCAGGTACAAATCTTACCAGCTTTCTTCTTTCAGATCAATTATTTTCTTAGATTACACTCATTTTTTGATAAGAAACAAAGGTCGATGATGAGTAGTTTCTTAGTGTTCTGGAAATTTCAATACTCATTGTTTCTTAAGAGTTTCTTAATTATGATGTCATGAATGATGTCATGAAATGTTCGTGACCTTTTTTATCACGTCAAGAGATTCGTTTCCGTTCTGAAGCTGTATTTAGATGTGGGAAATATATTTTTATCCCTTGTGTCTTACTTAAGTTCTAGGCCAACAGAGCAATCATTTTCTTGGATTTTAAAAAATTTCGTTGTTCTCAGTTTTATCATGATTTAATAGTTTCTTATTTTTTTTGCTTTTAGTACTGAAGTTTCTTGATTTTTTCTGACTGTCCAGTACTCGTTTCTTATAGCCAGTTTCTTATAAAAAAAAACGACTGTATTTTATCAGAAAATTCGTCAATTGCATATATATGATAGATTGACCTTTAAAACATATAATAGGGTTCTTTAAATCCGCAAGCATAATTAAAGAAGCTGTGTTTGGAAACGTTTGTAGTAAAACAGGACTGCACAGCACAATTAACAGTAAACAAATCGGATTTTCTCGCTGAATTTTCTTGTTGTTATGGAAGAAAAAGAACTCCCGTGCGGGGAATCGAACCCCGGCCACGGCGGTGAAAACGCCGGATCCTAACCACTAGACCACACGGGATGTTGACCTAAGGTGCGAAAAAGCGATACTTATTGTGAGATACTTATTAAAAAACCTCGAGGCTCCATTTGCCAACAAAAAGGGACAACTTAAAAATATTTCCTGCGGCCACGTTTAAGAAATTAGAAAAAACGATCGATGTGTTTTTGGAAATTTCATTTCATTCTAACAGAACAGAGGATATTTTATCAGCTAATCAACACTGCAACCAAAAGATATAGTTTGTTAATAAGAAAATGTTGAAATAACCCTCGAGCCTCGAAAGTAAAATTATTAAAAGAAATAAGAACATTGAGCCTCAGCAGAAATTATCTGACTTATACAAAAAAGTGTAATTAGAACGGCGCAAATGTCCTCATTTTATGTCGCAAACTTATCAAAAAACAACCCGAAGCAGCAAAAAAGCAACACAGACTATTCGCCTATGATTATTTTAAGTTTTGCCGTTAAACAACTTGTTTTGATTGCAGGAAAACTTTGATTTCAGGAACGGTTATCGATTGAATGGTTGACTGCTTCTACTCAGTGAATCATCTCCAAACTCCAGGCCAATAACTTTTTTTATTATCATTCTAGACTTTTGATATTCATCATGCAAGATTGCAAGATGTTGTATCACTCACTGCAGCCGTGCCACCATACCCACTCCTGTTAATCGGGGTAAATTGCCCTTCCACCTGTCACAAAGACGAAATCATTGCTCGGTTGAAACTGACAGGGTTGAAGAATGATGGGCACATATCGGAGTTTCGAATTTTGCTTCTTGATCCTGATGTCGATGGGACCAAACTGAATAAAGAAGTAAGCAGTTTTTCCATTTACTATTCTTGTGTCGAAGGCTCCACCCGATCAAACCCCTTCACTTTGTTGTTAGTTGGATGACAAACTTATAAGTTTTCAGTTGATAGATGTAATCTACTATGTGCCGGTAAATTGAAACAATATCGCCTTTTTCAATTTCTTTCGAAGTACCTTTTTACCATATGTAATTTATTTGTGGGAAAATTAGATGTGATGGATTTTTGCATTTTAGTCTATTCTCCAATCACACCTCCCCCCTAATTTGGAATGTCCAACTACACCCCCTTTAAAAAGGGCAATTTAAGTACCTGTATAGCTAATATGCTAGCTGCATTGGATATTTTGTCAAATGTGGAAGTTCTTTCTTGTCCTACAGTTAACTGATCATTTGGTAAATCTGGTTTCAAAAATTCCTGATTTTCCTAAAGTGCAGACGACTACACTCCGGAATCTTATTGAAAATGGTAAGGGCAATCTTCAATCATATCATTTCAATCAAAAATTCAATTCCGCATTAACATTTTTAAGACTTAAATCGTAAAATATAGTAATTTTTCTTCGCGTAAAAAGAAAGCTAGTAACCCATGTATTTTACAGCCACGCAGTGCTACTTTTATGAGAACATTTATGAAGACAGAAGCAGACGGATCAATGCTGAAATGCCTCCGATTGTGAGCTTTGTTTGTCTTTTTGTATCGCAGTTGTAACTGTTTTTAATGGTTTGCAGATTTACCTAGCTACTGTAAGATTTTTTTTGCTGGGATATTTCGTTCTCCCAAATGAAGATTCCTTTATTAAAGAGCAACGCCCTGATGCCTGGGCGTAAGACTTCATATATGATTGTTGCCTTTTTTGGAGACACTAGCACTGCCAATGATGTGATTTTATAATAAGAAATTCAAAAAATCAATTTTTCATTCTCATGGTTTGAGTTCTTTTAAAACAATTTTCAAAATTGATTTGCATTCATGCTTTAGGATGCTAGGCCTGTGGCTGATCTTTACAACAGTATTCTTGATCATGTACAAACCATTTGTACCTCTGAAGAACTGATGAAACTTTGTTGGCCATCAAAGGAAATGATTGCCTGGGGATTGAAGGGTGAGAAGTTTAACATCTTCACTAGTTTTCAACAGAGATTTTTTACTGAATCTTCGGTTTTTAAAATCATTTTGAACTTGTTTGCTAGTAGATGATGTTTAATCATGTTGTTTTATTCCCTGCAGATGCCCCAGATTTGCACTGGAATGATGAACATAGCTTCACTCAAATAAGATGTTTCTTGGATGGCTTAAAACTTCCAAGACTCGACCACAGTGTTGACGCTGGTATGATCGTGTTTCACTAGTTTTTACACCCTTTTTAAAAAATTTGAGACCATCCAGAGCAGTAACTACTATCATTCTTAAGGGGTAGTGCCTCTCCCAAATTTTGAGAAAATCATTTGTTTCTAATCAACAATTCCTTTGGTCCTATTTTTTTCGAACATTGGTACCCCTCAAATAATTCTGTTCTTCCTGCGGTACTGCAATTTTTTAGGTTGTTTAAAATTTTTAGAAATATGTAGCCTAATATAACCATTTTTATAAGAAACTTGCTATGAGATTAAAGCACTGGACATTTAGAAAAATAAATAATTTTCAGTACTCAAGCTAAAAAAGTTAAGAAACAATTGAATTTTGAAATGATGGAGAACTCTGAAATCTTATTATTTTCAACCAGTGACATTGGCTGTTTGTTATGAGACGTTAGACGCAAACAAATTAACTTTGGAAGAGCACTTATATATCGTGGTCATCAGTCGTAAAATAGTTCTTGCAAAAAGGTCACTGTGAAAGAACTCAACCTAACCGGGGGCATTTACTCCTCCCGAAAGGGCATTTGCAGAAACTTGGAAAGGGCATTGTCCTCTCGTGTCCCCGGTTTCTACATCTCTGGTTTAACGAACCATAGTGAACGAACAGATGCAAGCAGACTTCTTTTTCAGATGGCGATTGGCATGAACAGCAGCAACTTTGCTTGAAGTACCTTTATGAAATTCTGAAACCAGGAAAGCTGGATATACACCCGTCTGAGCTCATTAGCAGGTATGCTGAAAGATTTTTATAAAAGCATCAAACTTGGAGATATTAAGGAAAGCAATTATCCTCAGTCCTAGGGTAATTACTCTTTTGAAACTCAGATTTCTGTAAATGTTCCATTTAGTTTAAAAGTAATTAGCAGCTTTTACTAATAATTTTTGCTCAGACCAATTGCTCTTTTAAGTATTTATAATCGGGAAGTGATGGGGAAACCAAATTTAAAAACACTTTATGATAAGAAAGAACCTGGTATTGTCCAATAGCCTCTGACGTCATTTGTGGAGTCCTGATGCACTCTTGTTGTGGAGTCCCGCAACTTGTGCGCAACAATTGTAGCAACTTAGACCCAAATTGTACATTTAGGGTGCGAGGATAGCTCAGTTGTTAGAGGCGCTGACTACAGACCCAAGAAGCCGTGGTTCGAGTCCCTGGCATGATAACCTTTCGCCCAGAGTGGGAAGAGTCGCCAGCCCTCTATGATTCCAGGCATAGGAATCACGAGGTGTGGTCACATCGAGAGCAAGGACCAGGACACTGCTCGATACGCATAAGCTTCTCAGTGTCCTTAAAAACTACCTTCGGATGCTAATTAGAAACAAGTACAAATACAAAATACAAAATATTGTACTATGCATCAAATCGTAAATTTCTATGACGATTCTACTCAAGAAAATCAGCCTTGCTAGAGTAATGAGTTTACAAGACTGGAGGACTGAGCTTCCCAAATCTTAAAATGTCCGACAAGATAACGTTAATACCCTGACAAAGACATCGCAGATAGTCGGGTGGAAGGGTCACCAACAGTTGAACCGCTGATACTCAGACATAAAAATCTCGTATACTTGGAGAAAAGGATTTTCAATTGTCAGACAAAAGTGTCTCCGATTGTTGGAAATAATGATCGCTGATACACGGACATAAAATTATCTTATTTTTCGACAGAAAGAATGTTAATAATCGGATAAAAATATCTCCCATTGTCGGATATAAAGGTCGCTGATGATAAAAAGATCGCCAATCGTCACACACAAATATATCCGATAGTCGGACATAAAATCCCTGATAGTTAGCCACATTGTAAAAATGCGTTGGGCAAGCTTCCTCGATATTTGAACTTTTTCTCCTTTGTCTTGATCGATTATTGGAGGCATCACATCTCTTATCCTACTTTATTACAGAGTGGAAGGCGTAATTAACAAATACCTCCACAAATGGAAATATCGCGCTTATACAACTGATTTTCCATGGCCTTTAGTACTGGAAGAATGTGTCAGTGTCATCTTGGGCTCCATTCATAAACATCAGTCCAATTCTGACGCCGCAAGGAAAGTGTGCTTCTTCAAATCCGAGTTTCTCAGATTCAAGCTACCAGCTTCGTGGAAAGATAACATCATTCGTCTAAGTAGAGACTCGCTTTCAGAAAGTTCAGCATCAGAATATGGTCAAGGGTATTTATTGTTTGTATATGTTGTTCATGGTAAACTGTTAATGGGCAACCCACTTGCTAATAGAGTGGGACCCTGCGTTGATCAAAAATTGTTTCCCCTCAAGATTATCAAGATAAAGCATTTGTTTCATTTAAACTTCATTGTAGCGAATCCCTTGGTTATTGTCAGAACCCGCTCACTATATAATTATATATTCACATATTCTCGTCCCACTAAAAGCCTCAGCTTCCTCCCTCCCCTCGGGAATTCTTATCTAATCAATTTATCTCCCTTTCATACTACTCTTTTGGTGTATAGAACTGGATGGTTCTAAGTTGCCTCAAAACCTTCGCCTTGAATGCAATTTAATTTAGAACCGTCTTTACACCAAAGACGTGTAAAGCTCTGCCAATACGGCATCAAACACTTTACAAAAGACCAGTACATTGGAATTTGTGTTCTCTTTCATACTTTGTGCACGATCTGGGGGCCTATACCCTCGGTACCAGGCTCACTATATATAAAAAAAATAGAGATTTTGAACATGTATGGAATTTCAGAGATAACTGTTAAACAAATCGACCCAACTGTAGATTGGCGGTTTTCACCTGCATGCATGTTACGATGATACGCCTCATCACTTGTCATCCTCATGATACGGCTTAGTAGCATGTGCCTCACTTGTCATCCTTTTACCGAACTGTATAAAACACATTGGATCCAATTTTCCATAAACTCCTGCTCATTCCACTGAGTACCTTGGGTATTTATCCGACCGACAGTTTGGTTTCCAGTCTGTTAAATTGACTAAGTTCTTTCAAATGAGCTCACAGGATTTACACCAGAACGAGAATGGGGCGCACTAGACCAGACTCCCTATTTTATTTTATATAAAGTGAGTCTGGTACCCAGTGTAGGGCGCCTATTGCTTCAACTTGAAAAGAAGGTTGATAGGCTAACAGCAGCCAAAGATTGTTTTGTTGAATGTAAACGTTGCCATAAGCAAGATTTCGGTCGTGGTTAATGTGAAGTGATCATAGTTTCTCCTATCTCGTTAATATAACGCAAATTTCAGTTCATTATGAATTATTTGGATTTTGCAAGCCTGTCACAAATACAAGCTTTATAAATATTCTTATTCTTTTTCTAATGAATTAATTTCTGTTATGATGGATTTGTAAATCATTTCTAGATCACAAATCGCCAAGACATCTTCAAGAAACGGGTCTATACAAAGATCGATAGCCGAAGTCGAAAACAGTCTTTCTATAATTGGTATATATGGCTTTACTTCAAAATAGTCCACAATGCTTTGGATATTTTTATAAGCATCTTAGTTTTAACACAGATGTTGTCGGGTACGTTCTTTTTGCAGTAACTCACACCATTGCAATTAGACAAATTTATTCTCTCGCTCAAATGTGTTTACCATCCTGCTTTTCATTGACGTTTGAAACAATTAACTGTGAATCAAAAGATTTTGTGACATTTGGTTGTTTGGCACAGAAAACCCTTTCCTGGGCACCACTCCCTTTCTTTCTTAGAATATTTCCGTTTATTTCACAGCCATTCTTATATAAATACCAATAAATGCATTTTCCCATGTATCATTTCTTTTTTCAGCAAATTTGTGTTCCCAGCCTGCCTGTTTTTATGATCTGTATCTCAATGATGCTCATCACTAATTGATTTTTGTCTTTTCTTCGTTGGTTACGTTCAGAGCAGTCAATGACATTATCAAGCAACACCCTTAATTTGTCTGGCTCGCATTCGCCATTAGATGAATTGTTACGTAAGCAGAAACTATTAGATCAATCATTGTCAGCCGAGAGACATGCCTTGTCAAGGTAAGATTTCACTGTTTCATTTTTTTTATCTCAAATTGGATTGGACAATATCTACACTAAATTGGACAAATACATTTCATTAGGAACATCTAATTTGGTTTGAGTTTCAACTCAATTCAAAATTTTAATGGGCGATATACCCCTTGAAGTTATAACTCAAGATATGTTTCATTTATCTTTATCTTATATTGTTGTTTTAGCAAAGGTCCTAATGCTTTAAACAGCTCTAGAGGATCGTCCTTCACGGGAGATCTTTGACTTCAAACCAGTTACCTTGTTGCACACATGATGCAGCAAAACCGTCGCCATTCTTTTTCAGATAAACACACCCTAATCTAGTCATACCCATGTCCTAACCTTACTTTTCCATGCCATATAGTGGGTAATTCCCTATACAGTGTAACGGGGATGTCCCAATCCTTTACGGTAGGTTTGAAATATCCACTGTCTCAAAGCACGGTTTGTAATAAGCAGTTCTTAATAATGACGGTTGCTTGCTTCAAAACTTGGTTCCATGTAAGATTAAGTGCATTTTCATTTTGTCATTACAACTCCATTTTTCGTCTCATTTACTTTAGAACCTTTTAAAACTCAAATACTATACTCTTTTCTAAAATGTGGGTATAACAAATTACTGTTTATATTAAAGTATGGGTCTCTTCCTGTAGTCCATGCAACCTCCTATTTGCTATGATAATGACCTAAATGAACACATAAATTGGAGGGGACCAATAACCAAGAAATGATCAAAATAAAAAAAAACTCCCAATCTGCTTGATTAAGATTGCAGTCAATACACCTTATGACGTCACAAAAACAATGTTTTTAGAATTTTTGACGGTTGACTACATATGTTAAATGAACAACGTGAAATACCACTCAGTGAAAACAACATGAAAATCCGAAATCAGTTAATTAAGTCAAAAATTGGGTAAGACATGGCCAATGAAAGATTTGAAATTTTGCTAACGGACTACTGTTATTTTTGCATGATTCATAAGTTGTGAACAGAGATCAAATAACACCGATTTGATAGGGAAATAATCTTTTTTTCTTTCAAACAGGGCCCTTATTGATAACAATACTCGTAGTATTGACAAGGTTTACCCTGTATAAATATTCCTCTTATTATTATTATTATTATTATTATTATTATTATTATTATTATTATTATTATTATTATTATTATTATTCGTCGACGATATCTCAGCGAATTCGTAACAAATTTAACTAGGGGTATTTCACGATGTTCTTTCTTGTCATGTGATCCAAGTTACAAAATTCTCACATTCTATTTTTGTGACGTCCTCACTTCAGAACTTGTTAATCTTTCCCAGATTTTCAGAAACATACAAGAACGAATTAGCCAGTCTATCACTAAGCCCCACAGCAGCTGTATGTGGCACCAAAAGAAAGTGGGGCGCAGATTATACCGGAAAAGACACAAAGGTAATTAACATTTCGATACTAACCTGTATCGAAGGGTGTTAAGATATTTATATCAAACTACACAACAAATACATGTATAGTAATATTTAGTGACGTCATATTATCATAGGTCAAAAATGTCGGAACTTAACGGGCAACCTGCGGTCCGCGGGCCAAAGCCTGTCCGGCAGCATGTTTTATAATGGCCGTCGGATCGAAAGAAATGGCACAGAAGATATAATTCTGCTCTTATCAAAGCTCCCCACTTGTTGCAAATCAGCAGGGCTTATTTCAAAACCTTCTGTTATGGGTGTTAAATTTCCCCACTTTCCAACTTGTGTCGGAGCCCTTGTTTATGTTAGCCGCACGCCGGGATACCAAATACGATAAAGTTACCTCACAGAAGAAAAAGGTTGCCTACCCATTACCCAAGGTATTTGAAAGGAAGACGTCCGGGTATAGCAAACATAATGTTTAAATCAGGGACAAGCAACCTTTTTCACTTTGGAGCCAAATTTATGACGTTAGGTTCCCAGAAAGGGTGGATCGGGCCAGGAAGGTCTTAGAAAAATTGAAGGCAAATCACCTCATGTCTACTCAAAACTCCATGGTTCATTAGGGTATCTCCCTGGATTCGACGTTTGCTCGAATCTTGCTCTAAAATAAATTTCTTCTTTTACGCTTCTGAATGAACTTCAACCATTCAATAACTATATATACTTTATACATTTAGATTGAAGATATTTACAGCCATTAATCTACCAGATATTTGCTGAAAAGCCGGATTTGGCCGGCGGGCCGTAGTTTGCCCGCGGGGCGTAGAAAATTCCCGCGGGCCGTAGATTGCCCATCTCTGGTTTATATAATAAAGTTTTTATGGTAATAGTGAATACATGGATTTGTGGTAAAATATCCATAAAATTTAATATTCAACTCAGTCATTACACACCTGCTTATAACCTTGCCTTTATTTTAGGATGTCGACATTTCTAATCAGTCAGAAATCGACGATATATGTGACAAAACAAAAAGACCAAAAAAATTGCTTGAGGCAAAGATAGATGACCTTTTATCGGAGATTCAGTCGATGAGGTTGGTGAAATTACGTTATCGTTATGTCACTGGTCTTTTGTATTTGATATGTATAATATATGCATTTTCGTTAGTAAGGTGTTTTCTATTAAGATTCTAAGTTTTCTGCTTTGAAGTTTAAGATGCGGCCTCTTCCCTGTAAAAGAGACAATACTGATGAGTGATATGATATGTAAAAGAATTTCCAATCGGATGCTTTGTGAAGAAATGTTATTGAGAAGCAAAAGTAACCCAACGTCAATAAAGATTTCATAATATTTCTTAGGTCAAGATTCAAACTTGATGAACAAAGATATCGTGACGTAATAGGCACATAGATCACGCGAATTCATACACCGCAATGAGTTATGGTATTGAAAGAAATGTCATGTCACGTGATTTCGACTTTCGCGTCAGTGAACAGAACTCCAAGAAGCGTCAAAATCCAAGAAACGAGTGGGGATTTAGTATTTTGTAATAGCCAATAGTCATTTTGTAATACTTTATGTAAAAGTGATTGTTAAAGTTAGAAAAAACTGTTATGTTATTTTCCACAAGAAGTGTTTTGTATTAAGTATTCTATTACTATTTTTGTCATTCTTGGTCTAGTAGAGGTTTTGGCATGTTTTTGACCAAGTGGGTCTCTAATTATTATTAAAATTGTTGCGGAATTTAGTTGCTAACAATGGGCCTTTGCGGGCGCGGCGACGGTCCAAACAATGGCAGTAAACTTATACGGATTAACTAAAAGTGATTCCAGACTGTCTGAAAATGCATTATGGGATGCTTGTGTAGAAATATTAGAACGACGCCAGAACCCTTTCATTTTTTCATGGGAAAGGTTATCAAAGGTCGAGGGCATTGTCCGGAGGAAAGATGAACACTTTTGGGATCTGGTCACTGTGATCATGGATGTCAAAAACATTTCAAGCTAGAGGAGCACTGGTAGGGAGAAATCGCTGGTAGGGAATACCCTGGGTTTTCCCTGCGACGCAATTCCTTCCCCCGTTCTTCATTCTTTGACCCTCTGAGGCTCTGGCACCCAGGGTAGGTAGGGAATGGCCCTTCCCAAAATTTCAAGGCACTTTCCCCTAGTGCTTTCCCGGTTTCGGCATCCCTGACTTAGATGGCTGTTAGTCGTAAACGAAGAAAATCTGGCGAGGATTTTGGACGGAATTCTCCACACTTACCGGATGCATATTTTGTCGAAAATGATACAAGGAAAACGAAATCTATACCCATTCTTCACCTGTCGCTTTTAAAAAGGGACTTTATCAAAGCTTGGTTTTTATTGTTCACAGCATCAATCAACAAGTTTTGGACACGGAACATTGGCTAAAAATGACCGGAACGGCGGATTTCAACTAGAAAGTGTGCGGAACCTCAGATTTATCCTCTCTTCGATAATCCCCATATGTAGTTTCTACCTTTCCAGATCACCCAGCTGCTCCACACCCCCCACCCCATCAATGTTGGTTAAAAAGGCCTTTATTTGTATTTGATTGCAGACAATTTTGGATCAACAACCATGTTTCAGCGAAAAATTGAAGTGAATGGCAAGGATTGAATTTGTATCTTAGAAAAATCAAAATCGCAAACATTGCTTTGATGTGATTAAAAGGAAACCTTAGAATTAATCGCTGTACGTATGTAAACATTTTCATGTTTCAGCGACCTGCGGCTCTTGGGCATAATTCAGCCAGGCAGTAGGTCTTTAATAGCCCTTGAACCAAAATAAATGTAACATAGATATATACCTGTTTGTTGTTGGCTTAACCCTATACTGCCCCAACCTCCGACGGCAGATCTCCCCTTTTAGGCCGATTGCAAACTCTGCAACTACTTTAAAAGCTTTCATTTAAAAATTCATTGATTGAGGGCTCCGGCACAAGTTGAAAAGGGGGAGGGTGCAAGGGCAAGCTCTAGTGTTTTGCCTGACATGTATTTTTCAATTATTTCACAGGTCTACCAGGGCTGGTAACACAGAATCAGTGATTATTTGACTGTTTTCTGTGGTTGAGGGACAGGTTGTCGCCCATGTCAGAGTCGGGGGAAACCGGGTATTTATGAAGGTAAAAGCTTGGGTATAGACGTAACAAGGTGTTTACTCGTAAGTCATTACTTGGTAAAACTTTTCGTGAGGCAATTCTTCAAAAAGTAAAATCATCAAATTTTCACGGCCACATGCTGTTGCCGTTGCCATCCTTTAAGAAGAAATCTCCACATCGCGATACTGGTAAAGCAGAGTCAACCTGCATCTTTCCAGAGAATAAAAGGGCCTTGGCGTTTATCTATGGGGGCCGCCCCCAATAATCTATATAGTGTATCACTGTACTGCATTCCATCAAAATATCCAGTGTATTTTGTGAAATTATATTGAAAAACATAATGCAACTCTCTCCAGCCTCCCAGTGAGTTCCTTCTTACTACTTCCCTGGATAAACCCTTGCATCTTCCTCCAGGATGGGTTACTCGAACATTATGCGTATAATTTTAAAATATAAGAAATATTTGATTTAAATGCATTGCATGTACTACAGTATGTAATGTAATGTAGGTTTTCCAATTCCACGAAAACGAGTCAAAATCCTCCCCCTATAATCCCCCACACAGTGTTTCCCGCCAAACGTTTCCCGCCTTTGCAAGATTGTTTTGTTTAGGAAACCTGAATGAAGACTTGTTTACTGACGTTGATGGAAGGCGAACTGACCAATCAGCCATCGAATTCATTGTTCTAGTGTACGCGTGATTGCTTCGAGAACAAAGAAATTTCCCAAACTGGCGCGAAACTCAAACCAAGGCCCGTTCCTCTGAGGTTCAGCTTTATCCGTCTTGTAGTGGAAGCTAAAGGAAGTGCCTATAGCTTCACTGAAAATCGTGTTGAATCGTGAACGTAAGTTAATAACCTTCCTTTTTAAGGATGTTTATACAATGGTAAAGGACCTTACATATTTTTAAGTTTTTTATTTCAAGATGTTTTGTCACCAAAGATGTTGAAAATTGATTTTATTTTAACAGACTTCAAAGCTCCAAATACAAGATGTCGGCTGCAAACTTATCTGCTCACATGACTGCTGAACATCGTAAAGTTTTTGCGCCGCTTAATACACTCAAAGATCATCGTTCTGTTTATCAAGTTCTGGAAGAAAAAACACCCTCTTCAACTGCGAGCAGTTTGTACACACAGCGAACTACTGGAACTTTTGGAAAACCTACATCTTTCCAACAATCGAAACCACAGGTAAGTAAGGCCACTTTACTTCATTCTCCTTTCTGGGAGCTATAATACCTTTCTATTTTTGAAAACATAGCAGATAATTCGACGATAAGACAAGTATTTTAAAATGTTTGTATTACTAGGTAAAAAGAAAGCTTGATTTGGAAGCAAAAGACCTCGATTATCCAGCATTTAAAACCCCGAAGACAAGTGCAAAGGGTCGAAATTCCAAGCGGAAGAACACTCGAGTGCCAACGCCTGTTATGAAGGAGAAAGCTGCAAAACCCTCTCGGCGAAGAAGTTCCTCTCGAGGTTCAGAGAATGGTAAGCAATATTGATATTCTCGTTTAAATTTTGTGAATCTTGAGTGAAATGATAATTCCAGTTTGATATTAGTGTAATCCCTTGGTTGGGTTTCCATTGGAGATTGCATTCCTAACAGAACCCGAGGGTCATATTCAGATAATTTTTATATGCCAAGAAGGATTTTATAAAGCAATAATTCAGTAACAACTGGTTTTTAGTAACATTTGTAGCATGTTTTTGAAGTTTTTGGAATTTGGGTACTTTGTTGTTAAAAATTATCATTGTTCTTGTTTTGATTAGTGCTGGGTGTTGCCATAGTTATTTCAAAGCTATTATTTCAAATACTTAATTTGTGTGAAAAATTTGTGATGCTCACCTCCAATAGAAATAAACTGTATGATGATAAAGATTCATGGATTATAAAGAAAAGCAGTTTTAGTATGGTACTAACTTTTTAGGAAATGATGAATCTCCAAGATATGAGACATCTTTAGGAATGCTAACAAAGAAATTTGTGAGTATTCTAAGAGCATCACCACAAGGAGTCCTTGATCTGAATAAGGCAACAGAAATGTTGGATGTTCAGAAGAGGCGCATCTATGACATCACAAATGTTTTGGAAGGCATTGGAGTCATTCAGAAGGAAGCAAAAAACAACATTAGATGGAGGTATGTGTTCACTTTCATTCTTTGAAGGAAAACATGAACCCAACGTGAACCATGTGAACCACATCTTGAGTTTTAATGCATCTAGGGTGCGCTGAGGGCAATTGGAACCAACATAAAGCTTTAAAACATAAAAATGCAAGTTTAGTAAGCTCACTAAATCTGTCTTGTATCCTAGCATCCTGGTGTGGCATGATATAACATTATTATCTCTATTTACCAGTTTAAGATAAAGTGTTGCTACATAAACATTTCCTAACATATGAACTAATTTCTAATTAAAGGTGAATGGAATTTTTATTCACAAATATCATTTTGATATATGAGGTGATATCATAGGTAAAAAACCCTAACAATTGTTGTTTAAAAAATCTTTAAAGATATGAAAATTTAGCACTTTTTTAAGACAGCAACATGAGGCATCATTTTTTTCTACAGGGGTGCAAAACATCTTGAAAGGAAGCCAGTTTCAGTTGACAGAGAACAAGCTGCAATGGCCACAAAAATGGTGAATCTACATCATGATGTAGAAGAACTGAAACAGCAAGAAGAAAACCTTGATCGCATGATTGAATCAAGAAAATTACAAATGGGACTGAACAGTGCAAATGATGAAATAAGAAGATATCCTTTTTAGCAAAAGCAATGTTTCTATGAATATCATAAAATCTTCAGACTTGCACAAAGAAGCCTATATCTGCCTCAATGACAGTAAACCTAATCACACTAAGTTTTTCTCTATCTTAATTAGGCATTTTTTACTTCAGGTGTTAATGTAGAAAATATTTTGTTTTCCCTTAATTGATGAATACATATGCATATGTGACCTACCAAGACATAAGAGGTATCTCTGATTTTGATGGTACAACTGTGATTGCTGTCAAGGCTCCACCAGAAACAAGACTTGAAGTTCCAAGACCAGAAGAAGTGAGTAGCCATGCATTTACCTTCCTTTATTTTTTATGCTAGGCATAATCTCTCAGTCTCTTTCTTTTAGTTTGTATGGGGACAGTAATAAGTTCCCAAACAAATTGAGTGCAGTTTATTCTTCATGTTTTGGTGTATAGAACAGGACAGTTCTAAGTTATAGTTTCATACTTGATGCAATCACCAGGCAAATGTAAACACTCTATGACAGACTGGTGAAAAAAAATTTCTTATATATATATATATATGAATTTATCTCTGTCATATGATGCTTGATTCTGTAAAAGTAGAGCTTCAAACACTTTGGTGTCTGTTGCCTATCACAAAGCATGCAACTCTAAGTTGAAACCTAGAACCTTCCTGTTTGTCTTTCTTCATGTAAGTTACAATAGAATGGAAAGGGTACTTGGTTCACTTGAAAATTTAGTTAACAAAAGTCCTGTTTGATATAGGGATTGCAGATATGGCTTAAGAGTGGAAATGGTCCTATTGATGTTTTCCTTTGTCCTGACAACAAAGAAAATTCAGACCCAAGTAGTGATAATGAAGGTGATCATGATTCATCATACAGTACATCACAATTGTCACCAACCAAAAGTGTTTGTGGTGAAAAAGATAGCACTGATTACTCAAGTGCTCTTGAACTAGACTTTGCAACCTTTGCACAGCAATTTTCAAATGAGCAGTCACCTATCAGACAGAGACAGAGAACACTGTCTTCTATGAATTCCCCTGAAAGCTCACTTGTTGAGGAAGATGATATTAGGGTTGAGGAAGAGCTGATGTCTTTTGAGCACCTACCTGATACAGACCAAACAGTTGCAGCATTAGATACAGATTTTGATTCGGCAGAATACTTATTCTCATTGGAACAAAATGAAGGTATCACAGATCTGTTTGGTGTGATTTAGATTTCTTTTGGTGTAAAATATATCCTGTAATATAATTTTGGGGTCATTCATTGTATATGTGTGCCAAACTTCATAACTCACCATGTCATACAAAATCAATCAGCAGGCACGGAGCTGAATTACAATATGTATGCAATTGTCACTGCCCATTCCTGAGTCATCCTTGTACATATTTTGTAAGTGACCCCTTTGTAAACTTGTGGATACGGTACGTATTTTAGCATGGTAAATAGAAATCTTTGCTGGATTGTGAGTAGATTTTATTACAAATTAATTGTACTTGTATAAAAAGTTTTGCAATAGATCACTTGTAGTTCAGTCTGTATACTAATCAGGGTATTTCATGGTCCTATTAACAAATGGATCACATTTTCAACGAAAAGTACAAAACATGGGTTTTTCCAAGCAATAATTTGTATTTTTTACTGGGCCTTTAAATATACTATTGTATTTTGCCCTGTCCATGGAATGATCTTCTTTGATATGTCAAGAATCAATGTTTTTTAGAATGTTTCATAGAATAGGTACAGATTTTACAACAATATTTGAAAAAGGGCGAGGACAGATCTCATAAAAGTGATTCCACTAAACTGATTTTAAACTATTCTCATAAAGAACAAATTCTTAAAAACTTGCAGTTGCTCTTTAAGCAGGACCTGTATCCTCTTTCTCCTTGCTACAAATAATAATATATTGTCCCATTTTTGTAAGAACAAAAGCTTGACCCCACACAAACCCCCGTTATCATATACAACTAATAATAAAAATCTTTCAGAAAACTTGATGAGTAGATTATGTATCTAACATCATCCCATCCAGGGATGAGCTGTGATTTGAACCAGCCAAATACACTTCTAGATTTCG
This sequence comes from Rhopilema esculentum, assembly GCF_013076305.1. The sequence goes on from NW_027019640.1 coordinate 8,247,864, forward strand.
CATGCAGGCCTCCATGATTTTCCAAAGACAGTGATTTAAGTATCTCACTGCCCTCGATATATGGTATCAAAATGTGAAATAAAAATGTACATTGAATAATTTTAAGTACTTTTATTTTATGCTAAGTTTCTTTTAGATTTGATTCTAAAATTCTGTAATTTACTTAATTTAATATTGCAGAGTAGGAAAATTAAAGATGTAAACTTCAGATTGTTCATTTTCTGTTTTTCATGCCTAAGAGGGTGTTTTCAAAAGATACTCTATGTTTTTTTTCAAGATGACAAAATTATTTAAAATTGTAAATGCAAGTTTAATTGCACAAAAGAAGTTCATTCTGCATTTGAGGCTATATTTTCCTAGGAACTTTCTTGGAGTCGTTTTTTTAATTTTTAACTGGGCAAATAAAAGCAAATTTATTTGCCTTTTTCTTCGATTAGAAAAAACAAGGATCAGACCCAGTTCCAAGAAAAGAGTCATTTTTTTGAAGAGATAATGGCATTTGAAGAGGGTCCTGTTTCCTATGAAAAAGTAATGCTATAGCCTTGGAAAAATCATCAAAAATTTAAAAAAAATTATGTTTTAACAGCAAATTTATTTGCCTTTTTTTTCGATTAGAAAAAACAAGGATCAGACCCAGTTCCAAGAAAAGAGTCATTTTTTTGAAGAGATAACGGCATTTGAAGAGGGTCCTGTTTCCTATGAAAAAGTAATGCTATAGCCTTGGAAAAATCATCAAAAATTTTAAAAAAATATTTCTTCAAAAGCAAATTTATTTGCCTTTTTCTTCGATTAGAAAAAACAAGGATCGGACCCAGTTCCAAGAAAAGAGTCATTTTTTTGAAGAGATAACAGCATTTGAAGGGAGTCCTGTTTCCTAAGAAAAAGTAATGCTATAGCCTTAGAAAAATCATCAAAAGTTTTAACAAAATATTTCTTCAAAAGCAAATTTATTTGCCTTTTTCTTCGATAAGAAAAAACAAGGATCGGACCCAGTTCCAAGAAAAGAGTTGTTTTTTTGAAGAGATAACAGCATTTGAAGGGGGTCCTGTTTCCTATGAAAAAGTAATGCTATAGCCTTGGAAAAATCATCAAAAATTTAAAAAAAATTATGTTTTAAAGCAAATTTATTTGCCTTTTTTTTCGATTAGAAAAAACAAGGATCAGACCCAGTTCCAAGAAAAGAGTCATTTTTTTGAAGAGATAACAGCATTTGAAGGGGGTCCTGTTTCCTATGAAAAATAAATGCTATAGCCTTGGAAAAATCATCAAAAATTTAAAAAAAAATTATGTTTTAAAAGCAAATTTATTTGCCTTTTTTTTCGATTAGAAAAAACAAGGATCAGACCCAGTTCCAAGAAAAGAGTCATTTTTTTGAAGAGATAACAGCATTTGAAGGGGGTCCTGTTTCCTATGAAAAAGTAATGCTATAGCCTTGGAAAAATCATCAAAAATTTTAAAAAAAAATATGTTTTAAAAAGCAAATTTATTTGCCTTTTTTTTCGATTAGAAAAAACAAGGATCAGACCCAGTTCCAAGAAAAGAGTCATTTTTTTGAAGAGATAACAGCATTTGAAGGGGGTCCTGTTTCCTATGAAAAATAAATGCTATAGCCTTGGAAAAATCATCAAAAATTTAAAAAAAAATTATGTTTTAAAAGCAAATTTATTTGCCTTTTTTTTCGATTAGAAAAAACAAGGATCAGACCCAGTTCCAAGAAAAGAGTCATTTTTTTGAAGAGATAACAGCATTTGAAGGGGGTCCTGTTTCCTATGAAAAATAAATGCTATAGCCTTGGAAAAATCATCAAAAATTTAAAAAAAAATTATGTTTTAAAAGCAAATTTATTTGCCTTTTTTTTCGATTAGAAAAAACAAGGATCAGACCCAGTTCCAAGAAAAGAGTCATTTTTTTGAAGAGATAACAGCATTTGAAGGGGTCCTGTTTCCTATGAAAAAGTAATGCTATAGCCTTGGAAAAATCATCAAAAATTTAAAAAAAAATATTTTTAACAGCAAATTTATTTGCCTTTTTTTTCGATTAGAAAAAACAAGGATCAGACCCAGTTCCAAGAAAAGAGTCATTTTTTTGAAGAGATAACAGCATTTGAAGAGGGTCCTGTTTCCTATGAAAAATAAATGCTATAGCCTTGGAAAAATCATCAAAAATTTAAAAAAAAATTATGTTTTAACAGCAAATTTATTTGCCTTTTTTTTCGATTAGAAAAAACAAGGATCAGACCCAGTTCCAAGAAAAGAGTCATTTTTTTGAAGAGATATCGGCATTTGAAGAGGGTCCTGTTTCCTATGAAAAAGTAATGCTATAGCCTTAGAAAAATCATCAAAAGTTTTAACAAAATATTTCTTCAAAAGCAAATTTATTTGCCTTTTTCTTGGATAAGAAAAAACAAGGATCGGACCCAGTTCCAAGAAAAGAGTCATTTTTTTGAAGAGATAACAGCATTTGAAGGGGGTCCTGTTTCCTATGAAAAATAATGCTATAGCCTTAGAAAAATCATCAAAAGTTTAAAAAAAAATTATGTTTTAAAGCAAATTTATTTGCCTTTTTTTCGATTAGAAAAAACAAGGATCAGACCCAGTTCCAAGAAAAGAGTCATTTTTTTGAAGAGATAACAGCATTTGAAGGGGGTCCTGTTTCCTATGAAAAAGTAATGCTATAGCCTTGGAAAAATCATCAAAAATTTAAAAAAAAATTATGTTTTAAAGCAAATTTATTTGCCTTTTTTTTCGATTAGAAAAAACAAGGATCAGACCCAGTTCCAAGAAAAGAGTCATTTTTTTGAAGAGATAACAGCATTTGAAGGGGGTCCTGTTTCCTATGAAAAATAAATGCTATAGCCTTGGAAAAATCATCAAAAATTTAAAAAAAAATTATGTTTTAAAGCAAATTTATTTGCCTTTTTTTTCGATTAGAAAAAACAAGGATCAGACCCAGTTCCAAGAAAAGAGTCATTTTTTTGAAGAGATAACAGCATTTGAAGGGGGTCTTGTTTCCTATGAAAAATAAATGCTATAGCCTTGGAAAAATCATCAAAAATTTAAAAAAAAATTATGTTTTAAAGGCAAATTTATTTGCCTTTTTTTCGATTAGAAAAAACAAGGATCGGACCCAGTTCCAAGAAAAGAGTTGTTTTTTTGAAGAGATAACAGCATTTGAAGGGGGTCCTGTTTCCTATAAGAAAAAGTAATGCTATAGCCTTAGAAAAATCATCAAAAGTGTTAACAAAATATTTCTTCTAAAGCAAATTTATTTGCCTTTTTCTTGGATAAGAAAAAACAAGGATCGGACCCAGTTCCAAGAAAAGAGTTGTTTTTTTGAAGAGATAACAGTATTTGAAGGGGGTCCTGTTTCCTATGAAAAATAAATGCTATAGCCTTGGAAAAATCATCAAAAATTTAAAAAAAAATTATGTTTTAAAGGCAAATTTATTTGCCTTTTTTTTCGATTAGAAAAAACAAGGATCAGACCCAGTTCCAAGAAAAAAGTCGTTTTTTTTGAAGAGATAACGGCATTTGAAGAGGGTCCTGTTTCCTATGAAAAAGTAATGCTATAGCCTTAGAAAAATTATCAAAATTTTTGAAATTTTTTTTTTAAAAGCAAATTTATTTGCCTTTTTCTTCTATAAGAATCAACAAGGATCAGACCCAGTTCCAAGAAAAGAGCAATTTTTTGAAGAGATAACGGCATTTGAAGAGGGTCCTGCTTCCTATGAAAAAGTAATGCTATAGCTTTAGAAAAATCATCAAAAATGTTGAAATTTTTTTTTAAACAGTTTAAAGATAATACCCTATACAGAAAAATAAGAAGGCCCTTACGTAGGCGCTTGTACATAGGGTGACCAACTAAACAAATTCAACACCGTTATCTTTTCCAAAAAATGACTCTTTTCTTTGAACTGGTTCCCATCCTTGTTTTTTCTAATTGAACAGAAGCCAATAATATGTTTTCAAAGGAAATCTTTTATTGAAATTTTTCGATAATATTTTAAGGCTATAGCATTACTTTTTTAGGAAAAACTACCCCTTTATATGTGTGGTTATATCTTGCAAAGAAATGTGGATTATTTGCGCCCGCGATTCCGTGCCGCTATGACCAGCGTCATGCATTTTTTCCCTATGCCTTGCAAAGAACGACTTTATCCTAGAAACTGTGTTCCATCCTTGTACTTGCTAATCGAACAAAAGCAAGTAAATTTGTTTATGAAAAAATAATTTAGAAAATTTTCGATGATTTTCTAAGGCCTTGGAATTACTTATTTTTAGGAGAAAGAACCCCTCCAAAACGTGGTCATTTTTTATTTTGATGCCTATAGCTTTACTTTTAATGAAAATTTGACCTTTGCAAAATAGAGGCTTAATTCTTGAAAAATCTACTTTTTAGAAAAATACTAAGAACTTCTGTTATTTGGGTGCTGTATCACGCAAAATTTCAATGATAGAATTAGAGTGCACTGATTAAATTATTTGGAAAATTCTGGAAATCAAGGGACATGAAAATAAAGAGCAAAATCTACTTTATGTAGACACTAGTCAGATGTTATTCTTTATATTGATGTGAGCCTTGGACGATAGCTGCATTTGACATGAAAATGTATATACAAGATTGCTAAAATTCTCGCGGAAAGACAGCACGAGCAAGGAATTTGCTTGGTAAGAGCTAAAGAGAAGCGCTGGCGACAGCAACATGAAAAGACTGCTAACGACAATCGAAAAGAAGAAGATGAAGTTCTTCGGGGGAAGGTGGAAGGGGAAGGAAGCGAGGCAGACCAAGAAGCGTGTGGAGGGATAAATCGAAGAAATGGAGTGGATGTGTCACCTTCAAACCTTTGCCACATGCCTTGCAAAAAGGAAGAGTAGCGGCGAAACGTCAAGTCAGTGTTGCACCGACGGCCACTAGGGCTACGGACTTGATGATAATTTCTACCAGGAAAATGCTGTCTTTTCTAAAATGACATATTTCTAAAATCTTGCTTGCTATTGTCTTGATTTCTGCATGACAGAAAGACGATATTTTCCTGAACTAAAATGACGAAACTTCCTTCAAATGTGATTAAAGAGCCTTTTTCGACCTGTTTACATGGCTTAAATTTTCTTTGAAGCAAAAAAGCTAAAGAAACTTGCCATTCTATCAGTTTTCGCAAAATTTGGCAAGAACGCTTTGTTGCCATGACACATGTCATTATGACTGCTTGAATTTAATTCTTTCAAAACGATGAGTTTTTATATGATATTACACGAAGGCTGTTCATGTCTTCGTCTTTGAGGGGATTCTAGCACGGCGGCGGCTTGTCTTCCTACACGTGCAAATTCATTCTCCCTTACATGTCTTACCACCATTCGAATAGTTACTTGGTTTTGTGGCACTCTGGATGTTTCTCCTTCAGCACGTGGCAACTCATTCTCCCTTACATGTCTTACCACCATTCGAATATTGTGTTCGGGAATCGGATATTGTGGCATTGTGCGGGCTTGTCTTTCAGCACGTGGCAACTCATTCTCCCTTGCATTTCCTACCTCAATTTCATCATGCTCAGTTACTTGATTTTGTGGCAAACCATCTCTTACCCCAATTTGACCATGTTCGGGAATCGGATCTTGTGGCATTGTGCGGGCTTGTCTTTCAGCACGTGGCAACTCATTCTCCCTTGCATTTCCTACCTCAATTTCATCATGCTCAGTTACTTGATTTTGTGGCAAACCATCTCTTACCCCAATTTGACCATGTTCGGGAATCGGATATTGTGGCATTGTGCGGGCTTGTCTTTCAGCGCGTGGCAACTCATTCTCCCTTGCATTTCCTACCTCAATTTCATCATGCTCAGTTACTTGATTTTGTGGCAAACCATCTCTTACCCCAATTTGGCCATGTTCGGTAAATAGATATTGTGGCACTTTGCGGGCTTGTCTTTCAGCGCGTGGCAACTCATTCTCCTTTGCATTTCCTACCTCAATTTCATCATGCTCAGTTACTTGATTTTGTGGCAAACCATCTCTTACCCCAATTTGGCCATGTTCGGTAAATAGATATTGTGGCACTCTGTAGGCTTGTCTTTCAGCACGTGGCAACGATAGCAAACTCATTCTCCTTGCTATTTCGCTACCTGCAATTTTCATATGCCAGCCTTAATTGATTTTTGTGCAACCATCTTCTACCACCAATTGAACCAATGTTTCGCGAACGATATTGTGGCATTGGTGCGGGGCTTGTCTTTCAGCGCGTGGCAACTCATTCTCCGTTTCAATTTCCCTACCATAATTTCATCAATGGCATCCAGTTTAACTTGATTTGTGCGCAATAACCATCTCTTACCCCAATTTGACCATGTTCGGGAATCGGATATTGTGGCATTGTGCGGGCTTGTCTTTCAGCACGTGGCAACTCATTCTCCCTTGCATTTCCTACCTCAATTTCATCATGCTCAGTTACTTGATTTTGTGGCAAACCATCTCTTACCCCAATTTGGCCATGTTCGGTAAATAGATATTGTGGCACTCTGCGGGCTTGTCTTTCAGCGCGTGGCAACTCATTCTCCCTTGCATTTCCTACCTCAATTTCATCATGCTCAGTTACTTGATTTTGTGGCAAACCATCTCTTACCCCAATTTGGCCATGTTCGGTAAATAGATATTGTGGCACTTTGCGGGCTTGTCTTTCAGCGCGTGGCAACTCATTCTCCTTTGCATTTCCTACCTCAATTTCATCATGCTCAGTTACTTGATTTTGTGGCAAACCATCTCTTACCCCAATTTGGCCATGTTCGGTAAATAGATATTGTGGCACTCTGTAGGCTTGTCTTTCAGCACGTGGCAACTCATTCTGCACTGCATCCCTTGCATCAATTTGAAAGGCAGCTCCCTGTGTATTTTGCATTTCAAGGAATGGTCTAGGTTGTCCTCCTCTTTCGGCTTGTAGCGCTTCAGGGTGTAGAACAGGGGGGTCCATGTTCCCTGGGAATATCCCTCCACATCTTCCCAAATGGTCATAGCAATCATCACTTGACGAAAAGGTTTTCATGCATCTCCAGCAAATATGTGCACCACAATTACAAGATATATGCATGCAACCTCCGTTCTTTTCTATCAGATTGTTGCATTTTGGGCATTCTCTAATGTTTTTACCCCTCGCCCATTCCAAAACATGACTGTTGTCGTTGTACTCAAAAATATTGTACTCTTTCCATGACGTACATGACAGCAATCCAACATGGGCGTCATTATGGCAAGCAGTGCACGTCTTCCTGAAACATTTTGGACAGGTGAAAGGTTTAGCATTATCTGGTTCTGATACTTTGTACACCATAGGGCAGTCTGGCGTTGGGCAGTAACTGTAGAGCTTTGGATTTGTTTGCACCAGATTAGATAATGCTGCTTCAGCTAGTCGACCTCGTTGTTCCTCGCTCTTAATTATGTTCTCGATATCTCTGAGAACGAGGCTACTTGAACAGCCTTCACTACAGCATGTGATTGGAAAACTCTTATTCCGTTCGCTTGTTTCGAGCAGATCGTTTACACAGGCAACACAATACAAGTGTCCACACACCTCTAACGCATACCGCAGGATGTCAGCTTTGCAGAGACACAGGCAACAGTCTTCATAGCCAATACTCTCATTTTGGGTGCCAGGAGATTTTAGTCCACCAAGGTCGGCATGTAATTTTGCGTCAACTTCGTTAATCATTGTATTTATGCGTTGTTGTGTTTGATCCGCTGCCACGACCAGTACCTCATGCCTTCGAATGTTAAGCTGAAGTTGAAAAAGACGTTATGAGTTCAACGGTAACATGACTCGAGATTTTGATGTTGAAATTCAAGGCAAGGTTAGTCTTACGTGGTTTTGTTACCGTTTTGTGGTGTTGTAAATTTTATTTGTGGTGTTGTGATTTTAATTTTGTGGTGTTGTAAAAAATTTGAATCACTGGAAAAATTTTTCGCAACATAATAGGAATCGATTGGTAAAGCTATAAGAAATTTAGTTTCTATTTTTCGGGAGTGTCTTTAGAATGTGAAGGACTTTTCTATAGAGACCCTAAAACGAGGGGAAATTGGAAAACACTCTGTAGAGGTACAGAGGAGGGTCCCCTGCGAGCGAATCGAGTAGAAAATGTTTGTGACCACGCCCTCTATATTAGCAAGAATACATTTCAGAATATTTTATAGGTCGTTTGTCTTAAAAACATTTTAATATTGTTTAAAATGTAAACCCTCCCCCCCCCTGAGGTACTAATTTCATTGCAGATTTGCACTTTTCTCAGACACCAACTTTCTGAACATTGGGGGGTGGGGGAGGGGTGGGGGAGGGGTGGCCTCGCCACGCTACTGATTAGAAGATAAATAAATTAAAACCTTGGCGTTACTCGGGGATGATCCTGCCAATAGTCTCATCTTCTACTGAAAATTCTTGGATTGGGTTATTCTTTTTGTCTCATTTTTCTGGCCGAGGTATGCAATAAGAAATATTTTTTCCAGAACAGATATGTCATTTAAATTAAAGGGTTGTCCACTCTATAGCTTTCTTCACTTAAAGCTCAAATTTGGAATTAAACCTCTTATTCCATGCAGGAACCGCATTCACATCGGTTGGGGCCTCTTAAAATATACCAAAAAAATTGTGTCACGTGCATTTTTCTTTGCTAAACATAATAAAACCAACTGGTTAATGTTCACTAAACAGTTTGATATATAAAAACTATAAGGCACGAATAAACTTGTATCCATTCCGCATTTCAGTACATTCCCAATAAAACTATCCTTGCTCCTTGGTTCACGACGCTGATCTCTTTCGTCTTTATTTAACTGCTGAAAACTTTTCGATGAGTTTATTGGAGTTTTAAACTCCCAGGACATCAAAATCTGCTGCCATTGATTTAACATAAAGCAACAACGCACTGCTGTGATATTGTAGACCTTAGTTCACTCTTTTTCTTTATCCTTTTCAGCATGGTGAAAATTTTTTCACCGGAGGAACATCCGTATGGCAATAGCAAACTGAGCATAGAACTAAGCGCAGTCATTGCATTGGAGAAAGCTCCAGCCAGGGCCACCGAAAGTATCAAAGGCCCTGGGCTAAAAACAAAATATGAGGCCCCCTGCGAGCAGATTAAAACATACGAAATATATTAAGTCTTTTAAAAACTGTTTACCTGTGAATGGGGGTCGTAAATTATGACAAAATTATGTCATCAGTGATTTAGTTTTGAGATATTTTCAGGCAAACATTCATCACAAACAAGAATGTATGTATTAAGGGGCTTATTTTCGTCATACATATGAACTGAATTTTTATTAATTTTACTAAAGTGCATTTTTATTAAAAAACGAGGTTTTGATGATTGATGACGTCATTTCCAGGGGAGTAATAATACAATTTTCTAATCGTACATCTACTTATATATTTCTCATAGAACTGTGAGGTTCTCGCGTAATGAGCATGTTTTGAAGCTGAAAAGGACCAAGTTAAGAAGATAACACTCGTCAAATGCCAATGCCTTATCTTTCAACGTTAACCATTCGCCATACGAGCCATCCTACGATGTAAAATCAGAAACCTCCCAACCACTCTAACTATCGTACGATGTAAAATCAGAAACCTCCCAACCACTCTAACTATCGTACGATGTAAAATCAGAGACCTCCCAACCACTCTAACTATCGTTAGCGTCGGAGTCATCAGGTGAAAGATCATTTTTCAAAACATCATCGTTTTCGTTCAGACCATTCTCATTGCCGGTGTCATATGCGTTTTGGTACCCTATGCAAAAGTGTAACATTGTGAAACGCAATGTGTTTCAAATCAAGTGATTTCATCGTAGTGCGATATTATGACACATTATAATTAACAAATAGAACACAATGCTTTTTTTGTTTAAAATTTCACACTTTTTAATCAAGAAAACTTTGGAGTCGCCATTAATGCTGTACTTTTTTGCATAAACTTAACAAGGGAAATCACCGGACCGTTTTGCATGCTAAATTCCACCATTCGTTTTGGTACCCTATTGTTTAAGTGCTTTGGTACGATTTTGCATAACCAAAATTGCCACGCGTTTGTGTACCCGGACCGTTTTGCATGCTAAATTCCACCATTCGTTTTGGTACTCTATTGTTTAAGTGCTTGGGTGCGATTTTGCATAACCAAAATTGCCACACGTTTGTGTACCCGGACCGTTTTGCATGCTAAATTCCACCATTCGTTTTGGTACCCTATTGTTTAAGTGCTTGGGTACGATTTTGCATAACCAAAATTGCCATGCGTTTGAGTATCTTGGCTCTCATATCTTGGTCTCAAAATTTGGAAAAATCTACCGTCAAAACTAAAATCTGCAAAGAACGTCAATAGTTTCAAACACAAGATCAAAGACAAATTCTTTGATGATCTACAGAGTCAGGAGGATAGCCCCTACATATTTTATTGAAAACCCAAATTCAGCCAACGAAAATTAGAATATTTGATAGAGATTTTTAAGACGCTATCAGTCTATGACGATGGTGTTTGATTACCTGAATCACTTCATTGTCTTGTATCATCCCTCGCAAGTCATTTCCATATTTCTGCATCAAAGCTTTCATAAGCCCAGTTGCCCTTCCTTGTCCACGTAGGTGAATTTTCGTTTCATTTTCAGAAACTGACTTAAAAAGTCTTTTGATGTCCTCCTCCAGTACTGTGCGAGCCTTCGGCTTTCCAAAGAGAAGCAATTGTTTTGTTCGTCTATCATAGTCGACCTTTGCATTTCCAATTTTTGTCTCCAGGTCAGATATCTTGCTTTTTAATGTTTCGTACAAGAAGCTGGGCACAACCAAATTGCTGATGACTTTACCCTCCACAATGCTTTGTAAGCGGCTTAAAAGCATTTTGTAGGGCAACGAATCCTTCCCACAGATGGTCACAATTTTACAGTTGTTATTTGACTTGCTATTTTCCACTTTTATTTTTACATCCTTACCTCTTGAATCATGCTGCAGGGCTTTCAAATCCTTGTCGATCACAGGAAAGATGGCTTCCTTGCAATAGAATTTCTTCTTCAACTCAATGGCCGCGCTGCAGTCTTGTGTCCCTGAGAATAAATATATGATGGTGACAAAAGAAAGCAACAGCAAAATAAATATTCATGCAAGTTTTCTATCTGGATCATTTAGGAAAAGAGGCAAAACCACCATACCACCACCCACCATCCTGCACCCATCATCCTGCACCCATAATGGTGTAACTACATTAGAAGGAAGCTTGCTTTCCATAATTTTGGTTGAAGTGCAGTTTATTTATGTTTGCTCGATCATTACCATGTTAACAATAGGCCATGTCTCAAATGCAAGGTTACGAGGATTTAAAAAACTTTGTCTTTATCAATATAACAAACTGAAGATTTAAATCCCAATACATACAAAAGTCTACTTTGGCAATTGGACAATTTTCAATATAATTAGATACAATCCCCAATCCCAAAGTGAAATGGTCCAAACCTAAGATTCTTGGACCATTCAAGCAGCGTACTGCCTCTTCAGCATCCTGGAAGCTCACAAACAGTATACAAGCTCTACGGATGACTGCTTTCTTGTCCTTGATGGGTAATATCTTGATAGATTCATAGGGGATTCCAGCAAGCCTTTCTTGCAAACTCCTCTCGTAGATGCTCTCTTCTTCTGCCGAATGTTGTTCTTTCCTATATTCAATGAATGCATTGACGACCTTATTATTGTATTCGCTGACCCCAAGGTCCTCTTGCAGAGAATTTCTGAATTTCTCATTGTCAATACTTTTATCAATCAGTCGGCCAGATATTTTCAGTATATTTTTTTTGTCACTCCGGCAAAACCATCGAATTTTACTCTGAATTTCCTGTGCAGCGGCATGCGAGTTGCAAACAATGAATCCAGAACGAAACATCCAAGAGTTTTTTCGATACCATTTAACAACAACTTTCACATAGAGTGCATTTTCAAGTTTAGTTACAACTTGATAGTCCGGAAAAGACAACCGAAGCTCCTTTATGGCTTGATGGGCTTGCTGGGTAGTTCTGAAATAATATATGCCCGATATCAATGAATTACCTTCAATAAATTTCTGTTTCACCAATCCAAGTCCGTGCAGCTTTGCTATGAACATCATTCTCGCTTCCTTAACTGTAAAATCGGCAATACCTCTTTCACTAAAAATCTCAATTTGAATTGCAGAAAACTCATCCGGTTCCAAGATTCTCAAGGCTTCACCACCAGCTCCGATCAAAATTCGATATCCAATCCTATTGCCACCCAACTGTATTTCTTTGGTTTCAGCCGTGAGTTTTCTTTGCATCTTTTTGACACAATCATTGAGCAATTTTGTTGCTTTGCTTTCCATCAATTTTGTTGCATAAATCACAAATTGCCTTTTCTCTGAGCATATTTCAAGCAGCCCTGGAAACTCTCCTTTCTTCGTTATTTCACTTTCTAGCATCTTCTTCTTTTCTGCCCGATTCGCAATGAGATCTTTCATAACTGCTGAGCCAACTGGTGAAATGATTTTCTTAAAAACTCTTTGATTTAACAGTGAATGTAATTCAATCTTGTAGGATGGATGGGGGCACAGCATCTCCAAAAACTGCTCCTCGATTGGGGTTATCCCAGTTATGTAACTGGCGGTAGGTGTTTTGAGGACATCCTGGAAAACCAGAAATTCCGGCTCCATTCCAAGTGCAACAACAACTGAAGAGGGGTGCAACTGAAACCTTTGAGAATACTTTGGACTCCAATATCCCAATCGGGAATTGCCAGTAAAGTAGGCGATGTTGTCGTAGAAAGCTGATGTTATTAGCTTTTTCAACAGAGTTCGCTCTTCTTCAATAGGACGGCTGTCTGGTTTGATACTAGGCTCTACTTCTCTTAAAGCAAACTTTATTTCCTTTTCAAGCTCTTTGATAGAACGCATCGATTTTGCATTTACAAAATTTTCCACGCACCATTTGTTTTGTTCTCTCTTTCCATCTTTGCTATTCCACTTTTCAAAGATGTCTACAATGGTCAACAAATCTCCTTCTTCCTTGCAGAAATCGAGTTTTGCTATGTCTGACTTTTCTTTATCTTCCTCGCTGCCAAATCTGATGTAGATGTTAGATGAGAACACTGTTGCAGCTGCAAGTATGACTGACTTGTCTTTGCACCCTCTTTCCAAACCATCAAGAACTATTTTAGCTGTACGCGGGTCAATAGGAAGCTTGGCCATCTTCTTGCCTTGCGTCGTAATAGAATCACCCCAATCAACAGCACCAATCATACGCAGAACATCCAAGGAGGTTTCTAACGCCTTGTCGTCAGGACGTTCAATGAAATCAAAACCTTTGACGTCATGAATGCCTAGAGCCATTAAGCTCAAAACTGCCGAGGCCAAATGCATTTTCTTTATTTCTGGTTCCGTGTTTTCGTCCAGCTTTTCGTAAGCACCTTGGCTGTATAAACGAATACATATTCCTGGGCCTGTTCTTCCAGCACGCCCCATCCTCTGTATGGCGGAGCTTTTGCTGACCATTTTCACTTCCAGGTCGCGATTGCCAACTTTTGCATCGAACATCTTCTCTTTAATTCTACCAGTATCAATGACAAACTTGATACCTAAGGAAAGAAGGAAAACGAAAAAAATATGTTACTTCTACTGCAATTAATGGCTTCTGCTTTATGACTTTAAGACTGTATAACTAAGCATTAAAATGAAGAGCTTAAATTATGCCTAGAAAAACGTTATACAGCTGCAAATGCAAAACGGCCTCTTGAAGAGGAAGAAGAGAAACCCTGAAGGTTGATCTTGGGAGAACTGTAAGCGCCTGCTGGATATGATAAGAGTTGCTAAGGTTCGGTCTAAGTTTTGCGAATTATTTGCGGAAAAACGAGGATTCCCCATGGTTCAAACGAAATACTTGCGGCAACCATAGTGCAGCATCGGGAGAAAACTTTACCCTCTTGGTCGTCCCGATAAACGGTTCTACACTAGAAGGTCTTTTACTACTGTAGCATGTGCTTCCCGGAACTGATTGTTATTGTATGTAATTTATTAATGTCATCGTCTCTATCTAAATCTTTGTACTCTGTTGTTTGTACAGTATGTCTGTTGTTCTGTCTTGATGTGTTGATTAACAAACTGTGTTGTTGTATAGAATGATTAGATCTAAATTGTAAAGTTCAGTTGTTGGATTGAATATGACATGAACATATGAACTTGTATTTGTCTTCCTCGCTACACTACAATGTAAATAGATTGGGTCCATTACATGACGAAGAATGACTTGGATAGTGTTAATTTCTCCAATTTTTTCACCAATTAAAATCGTGGTTTATAGGTAAATTTCTATGGAGAGAAAATTTAGTCTCTCAACAAGAAGTACGTTTGACAATAAAAGACCACGCCCAAAAGCCCAACAATTTAGAGCTTGCACCCCCCTAGCTTGACATCTCTAGCCACGGCCCTGCGAGTAGGTCACTCTTGAAATCCCGTAGTATGATTTTAACACTTTTGTGACTTTCCAGGAGGTGACATCTGTCTCTGTCTATAATGGATTTTGCGGAGATATTGGGTTGGGTGCAGGTGTATCAAAGTTTAATGGGATAATCCTCATCAAACCTGACAATCAAGGAATAGCTATTAGCACAGCAACAGAATAACTGCAACATCGTTTATGTTTGCAGTAACTGCTGCAGATGACTGATGATGAACTTCCCCATAGTTTTTCAAAACAGTGTTTCGTTTGAAAGGAACACCAGAGGGCAATTTTCAGTTGGGGGTCTGTATTGTTTCTTTTTTAAAGCATCGAACTGCCCCTTGTTGCTATGTTTAATGCTATTGTACCTACTTTTAGCAGCGATATCATAATAAAGCCGTGAAAGTCTTGAGGTAAAAACCCAAATCTAAACGTAGCAGAGAGGGGAATTTGTAAGCAGAAAAACCAGATCCAATATGATATAAATCGAATAATGTGAAGGTGCCACCAAAAGACGAAACGTATACCTACGCGAATTATTTTATTTAATACCGTCTATATAATAATTTGAAATTATTACTTTGCTTATTTGTAAAGGTTGCTTTCGATTTAAAATAAAATTAAGCACACATTAGACCAGTATTTATCGCTAAAATATACCTGCAGTTAAATTTATCGAAGCTAACTTAACTTTCAGCAATCTCTTAATCATATTTTGCAATAAAAAGGCTCTTGGGCAACCGGCATGCTTTGCGGCTATAAAATAAAAAATACAGCTCATTTCGCCACGCACAGATAAACAGCTACTGCGCAGCCTGCCGGTTGCTCTAGACCTTTTAAGTCTTTGTGCACAAAAATAACAAAGAAGTAACATAACTGTTATCTAAAGTGCTAGCATATATTGTTCATAAGATTCCATTCCATAATAAAATGCTTACTAGTTGTCTTTTTCTCGATGGGAAAAATAATCCAAATTGCAAAAGATAAGATCAATACTTTTAAACGAGATCTTTTTCACTAAGCAGCAAATGGAGGGGCGAAGGTAGTAATTTGTTTTCCTAATCGTACTGAAAATTTCTTGTGCAGGTCAAATCAACTTGTACAATTTCGCAATGGCCTTGAAAATATATAAAGTTTTGGCGCTTCATCAAAAGCCGAGTAACCAGCAGTCTAGAGCTAAATGTGAATTGAAGTTGACGCTTTTTTCCAAAACTGTAGGGGAATTGGACACAAGGCAGACTTTTACCCAAGAAGGGCCTGTTTGCTTGGATTAAATGCCTACAATAAATTTTGAAATTATCAACGCTTAGTTTTGCTTATCTTGGAGGATTATCGTATGTATAAAGGAGCTACTACCATTGCATGATTATTAATTTCTTTATTGATTTGAAAATGTGAAGGTCTACGAATCATCTAAAACATTTCTTCCACAGAACATATTTTACCTGAAATTTAGTATTGAGCTACTATTTGGAGGGGGTGTGACATCCCCTCCTCCCAGACCCCTTGGTCACAAAGGTGTTAAAAGGAATGTCTGTCGATTGGTGCCTAGACCGTTAGAATTGGGCAATTATATACCTACTTATTCGAAATATTCAATACCCATGCAACCCATATTGACAACAATATAGGGATTGGCGTAGCATAATATCAACACATCAGCAGAAGTTACAGAACTACACAGTCCATAGTTGTGTAGCATCGCCCAGGCTGTTCCTCAATTTGCCGACTGGATGTAATTTATTACTCGATTTGCCGATTGGGATTTGTCCAGGAGGGTGCCGCACCCCTAGCACCCAGCATAGCTACGGCTCTGCCTACTTGCTAGAAACGATGTTGCATTTGAGTTTAAAATCAAATACAGGGGAGAAAAGAGGGCAAATTACCCGTTACCCGTAAGGCTCAACATGCTTTTACTGGATACAACAAGGTCTGTCAATTTTCTGGCCATGGAAAAAATATATGCTGAGGAATTATGAAAACATATAAAGAAATGACAGATAATATCTTTAGAATTTATTTAAATCAAATAAAAAAGTAAGTCCACTTAATTCCATAAACTTCCCATCTACATGGCTTAGAAACAACGTTGTCATGTCTTTATGATTCGTTCTTTGTAAATTATCAAGCAACTTAACAAGAACACTACACCTTATGAAATTAATGCCTTGCTGCTACACACAAAGCGGGCTTTGCTGTAAGGATTTTCAGAAATAAAAAAATCAATTATATAGCGAAGATGCATTGTTTCCTTAAGATTTGACTTTTGATGGCACTTTTCTCTTGCAATCTATTAAATTTTTACACTCTGTTTTGTAACAATATATTAGGGCAGACGCTTGAAAGACTGCAGAACATACTCGGTTCAGATTGGTTCCAGATAAAATAGATATGCATCCGAAGTGGATCACATTGCCAAAGCAGAGTAAGCTTGTCAGGAATTAGTTAAGAGGTAGCTGTAAGATAAAAGTGAAGAGATGGTGCAAATGCAAACAATTTGATTTGCTGTTTTCTGAACTTACTATTGCCCTAGCCAGTGTAATGAGGTCTAATTTTGGTCATGGTATGACATGGCTGTTGCTACAACAAATTTTAATTTTGTTTTCTTTACAACTTAATAAGATCTGTCTAGATTTTTTGCCTGAATTGCACTGATAGATCTAAGTCAGACTCTCTCATTTTTGAACAAGGATACAATTTTCAGTTGGGATTGCTATTGTACCAACTCAAACCTGAGATGTTAACATTTGAGGTTTGTGGAAAAGTCCTAGTCTAAACATAGCACAAAAAAGCAATTTTCAGTTGGGGTCCATGTCCTATCGTTTTCACCATATAAAACAGCCCCTTGTTGCAACGTATTATGCTATTGTACCTACTCAGAGCAGAGATACATACAGGGGCGGCATACATGGGCAGGTGGGAGTAGAAAAATATTTGTATTAGCCTATGGATACACCGAGTGACACACCATAGAGATGTACAGATCAAGCTCAAGAGATATCAAATTAAAGTAAGTTTGTGAAAACATTGCCTGAGTAGATTTTGATGCATGATTACCTGCATAACAAGTTGAATAAAATTTCAAATTATATTTATAGAACTGTCTAGCTTCAGAATCAAGCCACCTGGCTTGAAATGATTTCATGGCTATTGATCTTTACATCCAGTGTCTAAATTGTGTAGAGCAAATTATCCATGATCATGAAAAGGCATGCCTAAGGCATGCGAAGGTATAACTACGTTTTTAGAAAATTAACAAAGATAATTTCAAGCAATGTTTTTCTCTAAGCTGAGGCTCTGTCCACCATCAATTTGGCTGACAGCGGTCCTCAAGGTATGAAGAGGTATACTTTTTCTCCTCTTTTCAATTCAGAGACTGTGATTTTAAGAGCATGATTGTTCCTTTTTTTAAAAAGTGGTAGAAGACTTATACCTTTAATACCACTCCACACAGCACCGGGTTACAAAATAATGCAATGAAAGTTTAGGGGAAAGCTCCTCAGTCTAAAGATAGCACAAAAAGCATTTTTCAGTTGGGTTCCACATCCTGTCTTTTTTAACATATCAAACTGTCCCTTGTTGCAAAACTCCATGTTATTGCATCCATGTACAACAGAGATATTGCAGTAAAGCCCTAAGAGGCCCAGAACCTAATACCCAAGTCTAGTCAGGTTGGGTCCACATCCTATCTTTCTCAGCATATCAAACTGCCCATCTCTACCTAATTACATGCTGGAATCACGTTTACACAATTGGGCTATTTTAAATTTTTGGGGGTACTTTTGCAGCATTTGTGAAAGCTGGGGGGGGGGCAAGTGCCCCCAATGCACCCGGTGAGCATCTATAAGATCTTGACATGCACTTACCTGGAATTGTTACAGATGTCTCAGCAACATTAGTTGAAAATACGATCTTCCTACTTCCAGCTTTGACAGTTTCAAAAACTCTCATTTGTTCATCTGGTTGCAGCTTTCCATGAAGTGGTAACACTGTGCAGGCTGAAGCTTTCTTTGACACTCTATGAAAATGCTCTATTGCTTTTTCAACTTCCAGTGGGGAAGTCAGAAATACAAGGATATCTCCTGTTCCCTCACTTTCATGAACCTGAACTGCCTTCGCTGCCGCTTGCTTGATGTAAGTATCTTCTCGTCCACCATCCTTTGTGTTTTCCTGTTCTTCATACTTCACCTCAACAGGAAATGTGCGACCAGGAATTTCAAACACTAGACAGTTGTAGAAATACTCTGAGAATAATTTTGTTGAAATGGTGGCTGATGTCACCACGACTTTAAGCGTAGATCGCTTTGCAGCTGCAGTTTTTACAAAACCCAAAACCAGATCTATATTAACACTGCGTTCGTGGGCTTCATCTATGATAACACATCCAACGTCATCCAAATTTGGGTTTTCCAAACAGTAGTTTAACAGCATCCTATCTGTCATGAACACCAACTTAGTTTCATCTCCACAGACTTTGTTCATTCCAACCCAATACCTCACATGTTTCCCAACTGCCTCAAACTGCTCTAATGCTACCCTCTTTGCAAGGCTAATCGCCGCCACTTTTCTAGGTTGCGTACATATTATTTTCCCTGTCAGTTGACCTGATACGCCCTCCAGTATGTATTGTGGTACTTGGGTACTTTTTCCAGATCCAGATTCACCTTTTAAAACAATATATTGGTTGTTTTTCAATGCTTGAACAATCTCGGTCCTGCTTGCGTAAATTGGCAACCCTTGCACCATCTTTCTACTTTCCTTCAAAATGCACCGTCCCATTAGGTCCATGCCACTGCTAGACGGCTTGATTTTTTCATTTGTTGACAATGTGATCCAGGTGCATGCTTCTGTCAACTTCATAATCATATCTTTGTATTCGTTTAGCTGAGCTTGTAACTCTTTTTGCAGCGCTTGCTTCGCTTGAAGCACAGTCTGGTTTCTCTCGTACTCCTCTAGCGCCATGAATTTGGCAGTCTTTCTCTTCAGGTTTTCAAGTTGCTGTTTATGCAAATCCAGCCTTTGCTCTGTCGACCACAAAATCATTTCACGAATTCCTGACACATGCCTCATAAAAGCTTCACAAAAAGAGGCTCTGTCGCAGTTGAAATCCATTTTGCCAATATCAGTAACTGCTTGTTCGAATTCCTTCAAACGTTTTTCAACTTCAGAGTCGTAATCGGCCGCCATTTCTTTTAGCATGAACAGTCGCTATGTCTGCTAACAGGCAGAGCCGAGCCGTGTCTGAGCAGGGGGCGACGATTACCTTGATATGCAATGCCTTAGGAACGTCTTTGTCACCAAATATGGGGGGTTTTGCACCATAATAACAATTTTATTCAGCCTCGCCCCTAATAGGAAAAAGGAATGAAAAAATTCTCGAATTTTTTTTTGAAATGTAAGTGCTCTTCCGACTTTTACCTTTTCTTGGAATTTTTCAAATAAAAATAATATATGTGGAAAGAAATTGAACAAGGAAAAGGTCAAGAGCAAAGCAAAACGAGAAAGAGAACCCAATGCTATGTAAAGGATTTTAAAATACCCTTAATTTAAGGTTTACTAATATTTCGCCTCTTTAAACAGGGCTTCATCAGAGTAAATTCAACCATGCCCTGCTATTGAGTCGTAGGATGCCCCCCTGACTTTCTCGCCACTATTGTCATAGCCAATTTACATCCTGGAAAACATCCATAGGGTGACCATGTGGTTTTTCAAACTCTCGTTCGTGTTTTATAAAAATCATCATTAAATACCATTATTAAATAGCAAAAATTTATTTAATATTTTGAGTATTTTTTATATATATTTACGATAGATTGGTAATATATTCAGTAGGCAAGCGTCACAGAATGGGCAACCTTTACAGCCATGTGCCGGCTTTTCTAATTGGCCTATTTCGATCCACAACTTGGAATAATTGACCTGATGTATTCACTTGATGTTGCTCGATTACTACATTCTGGCCTGACTATTCTGGCGATTGGCTCTGACGATTCTCAATTTTTAAAACAAAGCAAAATATCAACCCTCCTTTTATGAGGGAGATTTTCTGGCCATTACCTCAGCAGATAAGGAATGCTCAATCTGTCAATGTGTTTAAATTTACACCCATCCTGAGGATGGTGATATTTCAGGTCCATCGGTAGTCCTAAAATACCGTAAATTCTCTTTTAAGCCCCCCAGGAGGCTTATTGTCAACACTTTAAAGGGGGGCTTATAAGAGAGGGGGGGCTAAATTGAGAGAGGGGCTTAATTAATATTTTGCAATAAAAACCATAAATAGTGGTAAACTAATTTTTGTTATTTACGAAACAAAAAACATCAAATCAGCCTTCTACATCAGTAATATTGTTGCGATATAGACGCTCGTCGAATCATGCACCCTATTAAACTCGTTATTCTGGTTTGCCCAGTTTCAAGTAACTCGTTAAAATAACTTGTTTATATCCTGTTTGTTGACTTGTTTATGCCAGTTCTGTTGATATTGCTATTACCTAGTACTAATTCAGGGTTGCTATACTGGCCTTTTTAAGGCCAAATTTCTCAATTTTGGCCTTTTTTCATGTTGATTTGCCTGAAAAAATAACATTTGGCCTGAGACTAAAATTTGGCCTTTTTTGGCCTGTTTTCTCGAATTTATCCTAATAATTTTTTTACTTTGTTTTTGGCCTTTGAAAAGTTTTATTCAAACAGTGTATTCTCGCAGTTTCATGACATGGGCTTTGTATTGTTAGTGTGATGTAATTCATCACTTGCCACTTAACATAACGTTAAGCTGTGAATAACCAGCTACAGGGGTCACTGCGCTATAAATATTCAATTGACATTCACGAGTTAGTTTTCTACAATAACAGGATGTCTCGATGTGAGGCATAACAAAACATCGGCTGTTTTATCGGATATACCACTTCCAACAAGCCTTGCGGACCCTAAAAACTTGATTCATATAACCCTAAACATCAGAAACCTTTCATTTAGATTCACGCGATTGCAATACTCACTGCTCTGTTAAATTTCAATTCGATTTCAATAATGAGTTTAAGCAAGGAACCCAAAGGTACTAAGTGGAAAGGCTACTATGAAAGTGCTCGAAAGTATAAGCCGCAATGGCAAAGAAAGCATCCTTGGGTAACAAAAGCTGTGGATGGAACAGATGAAGCATACTGCTCTTTATGTAAAGTCAATGTTAACCCAAAGCTTTGTCATCTTCAACAACACGAGGCTTCTACTAAACATAAAAAAGCTTCCACTGCAGTTTCTTCGAACAGAAAATTGTTACTCTTTTGAAGAAAGATGATGAGGTCCTGAAGAAGATCGAGCTTGAGCTTGCTGTTGCTATAACGTGTCATTGTGCAATTCGGGCAGTTGACCATTTTGGTGAAATAATTGTGAAACACGGAGATAAGAGCAAACTGGGAGAACTGAAGCTTCATCGAACAAAATGCAGCCAATTAATCAAACGCGTAATCTCTCCTGCCCTATACGACGAGTTACGTAGCGATGTTTCTGGCAAGAAGTTCTCCGTTCTCATAGATGAGTCAACAGATGTATCATGCAAGAAATATTTGTGTGTAACAGTGCGATATTTCAGCGAAAAGCAAGAGAAAATTTGCACAGCATTTATCAGTTTAGTTTCCCTCGTAAGCGCCACTGGGGAAGATATATTCAATGCCTTAAAACTAAGTCTTGAAGATGCTGGATTAAACTTAGAAGATTGTGTTGGCTTGGCATGCGATGGAGCATCTGTAATGGTCGGAAAGCATGACTCTGTTTATTCCAGGATGAAGATAGTGTCTCCAAATTGCATCCTTATGAAATGTATCTGCCATTCACTCTCCCTATGCATAAAACATGCTTTCGAAAAACTCCCTGCTAATCTTGGATTTTTGCTGAGCGAGATCCCAAAATGGTTTTCAAAAAGCACACTAAGACGTGAAGCATACAAAGATCTCTTCAAGATCATCAATGGCGATGATGAAACCGTGAAAGTAAGTGGCGCCTTTCAGAAGAATTCCACAACAAGATGGCTTGTCAGAGGCAAATTGCTGTACAGCATCTTAGTAAGTTGGGAAGAGCTAAAAACCTACTTCTCAATTGCCGAAATAGAAGCTGATGCTTCTAGAAGATACAAAGCACGTTTAATTGCAGAAATGATAAAAGACAATGTGAATAAATTGTATTTTCACTTCGTTACACCCATAGTAAACGAATTTGAAAGGATAAATGCATTTTTCCAAGCAACAGACCTAGATCCAGACTGTATGATTAAAGAACTGAATTTGTTCCATAACAGCCTGACCAGTCGAGTTTATCTCCCTGATGGCAGCCACGTAGCATCAGATAAAGTTGGTTATGGTGCTAAGTACATATTTGAACGCAACGAAATGATGGGGAGGAAGCAACTTACTGCTCAACAAGGAAGGGAAATTGATGCAAGATGCCATCACTTGTTACTGGAGGCTGCAGCTCAAGTAGCAAAGCGCTTACCAGATTCCAATGCGATTTTTCAATCCATTGCATATCTTAGCCCCTCGAGTGTACTCAGTCAAGTGGAATGTATGCCATTGGCAAAGTTGCCCATGCAGCACCTTATTCAAGGCGATGTTCTGTCAACTATTGATGAACAGTATCGAAAGATAAAATTTATTGACTGGGCCAAAGAGATGAAGGAAGGAATACCACAAGATTCCTCAAAATTTTGGGCTGCAATATTCTTATACAAAAACGCCCTGGGCGAGAGGCCATTTAAAGAACTCGCAAGCTATGCACTGTCATGCCTCACAACACCAACCAGCAATGCTGTTGTCGAAAGAATATTTTCTTACGTTACTGCAGTCAAAACAAAGCCAAGGAACAAGATGTCTCCTGTCATGCTTGAGGCAATCGTGCGCATCAAAACGAATTTGCATTTCGAAAATAAATGTTGCAAAGACTTTCGTGTCATTCCAAGGATGTTAGAGCTGTTCAATTCGTCCATGTATGCAACAGAAGGAATAAATGAAGATGATGATGATGATGTGATGATGCAAGATGAATAGCTTGTGTGAAACTTTATTATTTTTGCTTCATGCTTTGTTTGTTATTAACTTTAAATTTGTTCTTGTTTATCTTTTATAATTGTTCAGTTGCTTTCAGCTCTCGAGGTTCATGATGTGTTTTCCTAATGTATATCTACGCATGCGCATAGCGATGCTTCATGACGTCATTTTAGTTTGGCCTATTTTTGACCAATTTGGCCACTTTTTTAAGCTGGTGTGGCCTGCTCGTTTCCAGACCATCTGGCAACCCTGAGTACTATCCATATTTGGTTATCGTAAGACTTGTGTACGCTGGTACCACCCTTTCGCGCTGTTAACTTTACCTTTTTCGGTAGTATTCTTGTCACGCCGTTATATAGTTAGGATGTTTTCCCAGTTGTCAGTCGATTCTTGTAGCCGAAAGTAGAAGACATGCCGCGCATGTAGACGTTGTTAGAAGCAAAGAAAGACGCAAGACGAAAAAGCCGAATTGCTGTTGTTTTATTTATAATTATTTGTGAAGCTCGCAGTAGCTTTACAATATTGTCATCGTCATCGTCATCAATTATTAATTTTAAAATATCTTCTTTGGCCATGTCATCTTCTAAAATCGAGCATTCGAAAAGGTCGACTTCATCCCTCGGAGTACGAACGGCCAGTAATTTTGGTAAAAGGCTTCTTTGTCTTCGGATCTGTCGGGACTGGAAAAGACATGGTGTGAATATTGATTTGATGCGAAGTATGAACGACCAATGAACAAAATGAAAATCTCTGTTTTTTGTCAAGTTTACTTATTTCAGCATCAGTAAAAATTGGGTAGAGGCTTAATGGGAGCACCATTTAAAACAGCTATTTGCCAATGTTTAGGTATTTATTTGAGACATTTCTGGAAGGGGGCTAATTCGATTGGGGGCTTAAACGAGGGGGCTTAAAAAAAATAAATGAAAGTTTCCATACAAATAGACTTTTTCGAAACATTTTATATTTTAAAGTTGAGGAGCGAAACGTTTTGAAAGTCAATATTGACAACAAAGCATGGTGAACACTTTTCCTTTATGTTCGACTTTCACTTTTTTGTGAAAATGATTTTATCGTGGATTGGATTCGCCTATTATACAAATTGGCATATCTGGGTAGGGGCTTATTCGAAGATGGGGCCTAATCGTAAGCTATTTACAGTCATGAAAAACAGTTTTGCCGCTGTGATCGTGTTATCGCACCTTGGGTTGGTCGAAAAGGAATCTTCATTTTGACCGAATAATCCATACACCTTTTGGTCATGGCTCACCAATCATACAGTATAGAAGTGCTGAAGGCCTCATTGTGCCTCACAAAGAAAAACAGAAACGAGGCTCTCAGATAATCGTGACGAAAAACATGGTTGCATGGTTCCAGCACGAGAGAAATAGTTAATGTTTTTACAAGTTGTATCATAGTATGTAATGGAGAAAAGGCCTCTTAACAAAACATGCTCAGCTCAACTTTGCAATAGCTATAGGAAACATCAGCAAAGGACTTGAGTTGTCCTATATTCAATATGGCAACACCGAAATACCTTGGGCACCGAATAGAAATTCTGTGCTTTGGGATATTGATGTGGACTTCGATTTTAATGGCTGTAGTCCAGCTGATTGGTGCATTTGAAGCCAATAATGAGCTACAACTTGGTACGTTATGCATGTTACTGTTAGCCCCCTTGCTCTCTGAAAGGAGTATCAACGGTCAAGAGTGCCACTTGCCACTTGCTCGGACCCTCTTTCAAGCACTTGCCCCCCCTTGCCCTTAATATGTCAAGTACAAAGCTAAAAACATGGAAAAGTAAAACACTTTCTTATTTTACACGGGAGTGAACTTTTGTATTAGGTATTGAACCAATTTCAATTGCATTGCCCACTTCAAGAAGTAGTGAATTAACAGAATTGATGGCAGATTAAACTACGATTCTGACAAAAGCCATTTCCCATTTGTGTATGGCTTATCAAAATTGTAAGAAGTATATTTTTTAATATGGTTGTTTGTATATATGTTCTGCTTCACAATCAATGAATAATTTTGGACCTTACATTTTAGATGAGTTGCTATGTCGAAAATGTGGCCATGGTATTACAATAGCTGATGACTTGACTTCAGTTCCAACTAGAAAAGCTTTGCGCCAAAGAAATGATACAGTGTCAAAACAGAAAGATACTTTAATACAATTATTCGAAAATCCTCAAGGTAAATTTCTGTTAAATCTTTATAAATTGATCCAGTGTCCAAACACTAATATTGCCCATTACTGGTCTTTCACTTTTCCCATGAATGCTTGTTTCAAAAAAAGCTGCTTATGTGATGTTTAAAAGTGATTTCATTGTCGACATATGGTATACTAAAATACTTAGATTAATAGAAATTTTTGCTTTTGTCCACCATCAACTCTCCAAATAGCCAACCTTATTGTAAAGTAACTAAAAAAGGTTAATAACGAGAGTGTTGGTTGGTTGTATTGCTGTTTGTATGTATTGTAACTAAGGTTGTATTGCTTTTTGTCATCTTCCCAGGGTTGAAGTTTGAATTGATCACCACCAGAAAAGCAGATGTTAAAACATTGGGTGAGGTAATTCACAACATCTTAATGTTTAGTTTATGGTATACTGGATCTTGCTTGGAAAAAAGTTTTGGGCTGATAAGCCACATAAGTTTAATGGCCATATGAGCACTGATTTTCTTCTATTACAACATATGCTTATCCAAGAATTAGCAATACCTTACATTGCCTTTTAGAAAATACTTAATAAGCAAAATCCTTACCTAGTACTTTGCTTGAGCATACACAGACTATGGCCTGTGTCTCTCAGATATCCCTGGATACATTCAAGTGATTTTTTTTACTAGGGATTGCATGTACACAATAGGTAGTCCTAGCAATTAGATGGACAGAAGTCATATCATACTTTTTTAAGACCAGAAACACAAAAATATAGTTCAACTTCTATGTTTCATATGCTGTCATATTTTTCACCTCCTATGTTTCTTAGCAGTTTTGGAAATTTGCAGCCTAAAAATGCTGCTCTTTTTAAAACTTTGTCCAAAGACCATATCCAAGAGAATTTGAACCTTATCTTTTCATATGAACATATCTTGATTTCAAAAGTCTCATGATCAAAAGCCTAATATTATATGCATTTTACATTATATGTTTTCTTTAATCTTACAGTAAGCAAAACTCTTAAGCCTGGTTTTCATATATCCTAACCCGTCGGCGATGATCCCTGATGCACAGCATTCCTGATGGTCGGGGACAATCCCCGATGGTTGGGGACGATCCCCGATGCTATAAACAATATTTAAATGCCAAAACTATAATTTTGATGAAAGTTTGGGAATCTTGCTGCTGATAAAGGCCAATAGTCAACTTTTGATATGTCAATCTATGATCAACACATTGACGTTTATGATCAACATATTGATAATTTCGGGATATATTTGCAAATGAAAATTCATTACAACAAAGTAAGAAACTTTCCCCGCGCACCTGTCAGAAAAATATTGCTCCAGAAGAAGCCATTGTTACAATGAAGATAGAAAAGGAGAGGCAGATTCCAGTATGAATTTTCTTGGGAAACTTTCTGTTTAGTGGATTATGTAATGATCATGACATAGCTGAAGATTTACCCTGATTCACCTTAAAAAAATGATGAAACTCAAACTTAAGACTAGGAGCCAACTATGAATTATAGCCCCCTTAATGTTCCTTGTACTATCGAAAGCATTCAAATTTTTCTGCGAAACAGTCAGTTCAAATGAACTCACTTTTGACAGAACATTCCTGATCCATTGTTCCCTTTACTATTGTTCGTCGGGACGCGTTGGGAAAGTCAAATTATTTTGACTTTTGCGATGATCGGGGATGATAGCCGATGGTTCCCGATGACCTGATTTTCATATGTCATAAACCATCGCAGACTGTCATAGACCATCAGAAGCTGCATCAGGGATCATCGCAGAGGAATTACGATATATGAAAACCAGCCTTTAACAATCCCATTCGTTTGATCTTTCAGTTATCCAATTTTTGTAGCCATTATGCTTTTAGATATATAAAATTAAACAATAACTGATATTTTTTCAAAATCAAATCTTAATAACAGTGCTTGATAAAAGAAGGATAATACTTAATTCTATAAATAAAAGGATGGCTGGATGTGATTTTCTTGATTGTTGATATTTGATTTAATTGTTGTCAAAATTATTGATATTTAACATTGAAGTTGAACATTTTTAGATATTATTTGTTGGCAGAAAGTTGCAGAATACTCTTGGTTTCCTGGCTTTTCATGGATTGTTTGTGTGTGTCCCCACTGTGGTTTTCATCTTGGCTGGTATGTGATGAATATGACAATCAGTAGAATCACAGAATGCTAAAACATATTCCTTTCGTAGAAATTGCTAGGCAATGTACATTTTCACCTGGCATTACATACTGAGGAGATGAACTTTGAAACATTAACATTTATGATCTCAAATAAATTTTAATAAATATAGTCAAGATAGTAGGAAGCATTTGTGTCCTAGGGGTATGACGTTTAGTAGTGCACTAATTATGGTCACCTGTCATTAAGGAGTTCTGGTAATAAGGTCACTGTGAAAGCAAAAAATTTACCAAAAGAGGCACCTACTCCTCCTGAAACGGCATTGACAAAATCTTAGGGGCATAGGAGAGATTTCCAACAACCAGGCAATGATTTCACCCTAAGACACACAATTTAGTTGTTGAAAAATTGAGCTAACCCAAAACAAAACCCAAAACCGTATTCTAAAAAACATGAAGATGTCTCTATGATTGAGCTGAAAACTCTGCATGTTATTTGGTTTGAAGGTGAACTGACACGCAAAACTAACTTGACCTCAAATGAAAGCATATCGGACATAATACCTTAGACATTATCATATTTCAAAATTCAACACAGTTTTCAACTTATTGAGCATCAAAGTTAGCCACTGAACATTTTTCGGAGCAGAGATGAGTTTGCCTGAGCATTCCACATAATTGTGACGTCACAAAACCTAAGTAAAATACTTTTATTTTGAAAAATACGGCTGCTGTTACACTAAGGCTGCCCCCCCTAAACAAAAGTTCTATCTCAGTCTTTGCTCCTGATTAACTTCAATATATGCTGTAAAAAATTTGAATTTAAGTCACCCTTTTTGGCATATTCTTTATTCAATCACAAGACAGATTTTAAGGGGTTAAGAACCTGGTACGATCGGGTTGTTATTTGCAGGAAAACAATTTTGTAAAAGTTTCAACTTACAGGCCATTTCACCCCTGTAACTTGGGTGAGGTGATGAGTTTGCAAACTCAAAATAACACCCATAATTTATTTTGATGTAGAAATAATATATCAAGTCATGATATTTTAGATTTATTAGAAAAAATATGCTAGATTCATGATAATATGAACAATTTCAAACATTCATCAGCGTGCTAAACTTCTTCGAGCAGCTAAAAGTGCCTAATCCTTCCAAACTTGAATTCCCTCCTAACATGACGCAGAACCAGCCAGCACAATATTTTTTGTACATTCATTAGTCTTGAATTTTCATATATCTTGGATCAAAGGCTACAAGATAAACTGAATGAGATAAACTGAACTGTCCAGTTTATGCATGATTTGCATTCAAGGAATAAAAACATGGTGTTGTGACGTCACAGGCACTGGGTCACATGAAATACCAACAATGGTCAACACTCGACGATAGTTTCATGACATTTAAAGCGGAATTTCATCAAAATGGACAACAATATTTCACCGAAAACATAAAATTAAAATCCAATGCATTGTTTTCTGCATTATATCAAAAAACAGTTTTGCGTGTGAGTTCACCTTTGAATGAAAGTGTAAACAATCCTAAAAACGTTTGTTTAACTTGAAAACATAGTGAGGTTTACTACAGTTTCAGTGGGTTTTGACAAAGTTGACCAAGTATACAACAATATGTTATTAGGTTTCCCCATAATTTCAACAGAGACGGACCCAACAGGAAGATGTGGGGAACACCCTCAAATACTTTTGTGTCATTTTGTGAATTTTGCTTTGGTTCTGTAAAAAGATCTTTTTGCAAGTCATTAGAAATCAAATAATTCCAAAATTTTACTCAATTTATCTTTTCTTCTTCTTTATCTAAAATTTAAAAAATGGATTTGCAAAAATGGGTGTTTCCATCATTTTCAAGACACATGCAAAAACTAAAGGCAGCATCTCTTTGTGATCTCATCTTTATAAAGTATTTAAAAATTTTCAATTTCATTCTGTCATGTCTTATATCCAATTATCTTTCTTATTGGGATATTACAATTTTTGAAGCATATTTTCTTCCTTCGATGTTGCAATGCCTTTTGTAGGGTTTTAGGGATTTTGAGGTGTGGTCACATCAAAGGAAGGGCCAGGATACTGCTCAATAATCATAGTTTCTCAGTGTCTTCATGTGGTACCAGAGCCTCAGTGAGAGAGTAGGTGGGTGAAGACTGAATTAAATAGTGGAAGGCCGTAAGAGAAATAGGGGAGGAAAGAAAACTTAGTATCCTGAAAAAACAACTTTGGGTGCTAGACAGAAATAAAAACAAATGTCATTTTGAGGCTTTCCTTTTATATATGTTTGGTTTAATTTTGTCTTTTTTTTAGGAAATTTGACTCTCTTGATGAAAGTGAAGCTGGCCACATGTCATTTTTTGGTTTGATTTTTTCACATTTGATTGGCTCATCCTGTAAGTAACTGTTGAAAATCATGCTACTTGAATAACAGATATAGATGCACTATTTGTCTATACATGTAAAGTAAATGAAAACAGTTTTGTTGATGTGGCTTGCTTTCTCAGTGTATGTGATGTTACAGCTTTATTTAAGTCAGCAAGCACTCGCTTTTTATGCAAATTAATTGTTAATCTGATGAGCACCACCAAATAGAGAGGCAATATAGAATGTTTATCTTTGAACGCAAAAGCAGAAAGAGACACGGTTAAATACCTCTAAACAGGCAAAATTGGTTAAATCTGTTAGCATATTTTCTGAGATTTTGCCAATGGCTGATATGAAGTTTGCTAACAGGTTAGAGCAAGGGCCAAATTGGTTTGGTGAGGAAAAAGCCAATCAATCTTTCAAATCTTGGTAATATGAAATTTGCTGGTGTGCTGGTAATTGCCCAGCTTGAACAATTAAGGCTCTGGTGGTGTGCCATCCATAAAATGAACCTTACAAGTTTTATACAGACCTGGTAGCCTTTCAAATTTCATATATGCTCTTGTGAAAATGTTTGAAGGATGTAAATAAATATATATGTTTGATGGCTGCATATGTGGATTTTATAAACCATAGAATTCTTATGGGATTTTAACAGAAGTTTCTTGAAAGTAAAATATTTTAACAAAAAGCATACAATTTTGAAGAGTGGTTATGGTCCCCAAAAAGTTGTATGCCTGTTAAGATAATACAGGGAAAAAATATTGAAAAATTAATTTAGAAAAAGTCAGTAAGAAGTTCAAAGAAGCCAAAGATACAAAAGAAAAACTCATTCGAAAGATGCCACTGCTTGTGCAATAAAAAGTAAGCAAAGAAATTTTAAGGTGCTTCTGGAGGCATGTGGGTGGAATTGAATACCAAATATTAAAAGGACTAGGAAAAGCCATGGTTTTTTACTTAATACACTGGTTGCCCTGGAATATGATTGCGATCAAATAGATTTCATTTTGGCTGAAAATTCTAGGATATGATTACACCTTTTGTCTCTTTTAACCTTCTTGTCCCTTCCAGGACAGGTATTCCCATATAAACTTTTCTAGGATAGGTCAGATTTTTGTCATGAAGATTTAAATGTTTTCCAATATCTACAAGGTGTTTGATCAGTAAAATTACTTTTAGAGGAACCATCAGTTTCCTGTATCATATTCAAGAACAGAGTTCTATTCGAGGACAGAATTTTGGTGCCACATTAACTTTTCTAGCAGGCACATCAGACATAATTTTCTCCAAGGTTAACCAACTTTATATTCTTGTGGCTATATCTCATGCAATTTGAAAAAGACCCTACTGACTTGACACATTTAGATATACTTTTGATGTTCTTTCGAGCTATTTGTTCAAAATCAAAAAATTCATACAATAGATTTTTGCAACATCATTACCATGTCACTCTAGTATCATCTTTGTGGATTGAAGAGATTCATCTTGACATATTGTGAGTCTGTAGGTTATGTTTTGTGTGTTTCCATGCTAATTGTTTTTTTCAAAATAAATCTTTTGCTGTAAATTGTCTGCCTTATCTATCCAAATACAATAAATTCTTCTTTTCTAGATGCAGATTCGCTTCTACTCACACCAAAGGCATACCAGAGCTAACTGACAGTCAAAGTTTAAGTTCATTAAAGAACAATACTATAAGTCCTGGCCAGAACTTTTTAAAAGCAATGAAGGAAAACCCTTCATGGTGTAACATCATTGAAACTAGGCATTATTTCAACTGTGATAGAAAGTTATGTTTCCAAAGCAAAGCTTCAAGGGTATCTTTATGTAAAAATAACATACCGTACAAGCTCTATTAAGCCTAAGGGGGGCTTCTTAATTTTTTCAGTCAAAGAGGGGTGCTTTAAAGAAAAGGGGCTTATTAGAGGGGGGTGTATTAATAATTCAAAGTCAAAAATTCTTTTTTTGCTATAAAAATTTAACATAAATATTCTCTAAAACTTTGCTAGCAGCTTCAAAAGTTTAAAGATATAAAGTGAATTTTTGAGAAGCTTATTTTATAAACATTCTTTGGATAAATTGCTTACTGAGGAACAAAAGAGAGCTGGCAAAGTGTGCATTTAATGAGCATTCAAAGACCATTTTGGTTGCATGATTTGCATTTTTCTTACTTGTAGCATTTTATTGTACAAAATATTCACATATACAGTGTCCTGAGTAGTGTCTTTTGTATTTAGGCTCATTTTCCATCTATCTGTAAAACTTTTGTAGGTGGGATCTCCAGCTCCTGGTTTATCTACAATGTAAGATGTTTGGAATAAGTCCCCTTTTAAACTCTTATATCCAACACAGGCATACAATACCTTACAATCTAGTACCAGATAGCAAAGTGCTAGGGACTTGAGTTTTTTGTTTTAAATATTTATGTGAGTATGATAGAAAGACTGGAACAATCACATGCTGATCAGGCCTAGTGAGGAGCAGAAAGCAGATCCTTGACAAACAGAGTATGTTCAACTTCCTAGATGCTCAATTGAGCATCATCAAATATCATAAATCACAAAATTTGGTTTTTGCGTTTAGTTTTTAGACAGCATAAACACACTGGGTGCTTGGTGAGTCAAGCTCCTAGACCTTCTAGGTACGTGTGAGGCACTTGATCGAGCTCAAGCCCCTCTCCTTGCAAGGCCTGATGCTGATTACTTGCTGCCTACTGCAAACAGATTGCAAATTTGGCTTTAAAATGTTGATGTCTTGGTCCAATCTTCTTTCAATAAACATGGTGAAAATGGACCAGCTTATGTATAGAATTGCCTTTCTAACTTATAATGAACAAAGCTCAAATTAAAAAGAGTATACAAATAATCTTATTCTCCTTTAAACCAAGTAAAAATAATTTCTTGTAGAAAAGATCAGAAAATTGACTTCTTTGAAATCTAAAGAAAATTTACTAGAAATTACTTACCCTAGAGTTTATGTACTGGTGTAGTAACATGCGCAACTCAGAGTTCTAGAATGAAAGAGAGGTGTT
The DNA here is from genome assembly GCF_013076305.1 of Rhopilema esculentum. Next base: position 8,281,086 of record NW_027019640.1, read on the forward strand.
TAAAGATACATTTGGTTAATTTGATGTGATATGTATTCTGTTGATAAGGAAGTAGAGAATGTATCTAATCTTAATCCATCTATAATTAGAATATTATTTACAATCATCAGTGATTCTGATGTCATTCTAAGGTGAGTTGATTATTCAAACAGTTATGAAAAAAGCATGCCCACTGGCTGAAGTGTAGTGATGAAGTTTATGTTTTGGACATGCTAGATTTCCCTACAATCATGATCTTCTCCTGGTACAGCTTATATTCAATAACATGAAACTAAATGAAGCATTTGTGCAGTGCCATTTCTGTCATGTTAAACAACTTTATATCAAAGCTATTGTGCTGTTGTCTCCAGCCCAAATTTTTGCCTTTCAATCTCAAGTTTTGAAAATGTGATATTTAAAGAGACAAACTAAACTGATCAAGTAGCTTGATAACTTTTTGAAGAATTTAACTGAAACCACGAAATTAATGCCAGAGGCATTCATTTTCAACAAGTGTGGAATAAATTTGGCTCTCTCTAAAGCATCTACCACTATCACCTTAGTTTTAGAGAAATTCATTACTGCACATTTTGCAGAAAACAGGGATTTTAGATGGGGTCCTTAAGAAATTTTTGTTGATCATGCCCCTTATATTCACTACTTTCATCATACAGATTACATTCACATATTGAAATTAAGACCCAAAAACGCAAAATTGTTCAGTAATACTCTGTAACAGTCTGCTTTGTTTCAGACCTTTTCAAGCAACATTTGGTATGAATTTAGTCTTAAATTAAATAAAAGTTTGTGTACTCACTTGCTGTCTCAAACCAGTAGTCGTTTGAATCAACTTTGCCCTTTCAGTTAATGTTTCATTGTATTTCTCAAACCCTTGAATCAATGCATCCCATAATCGCTCCTTCTTTTCACCAATTACTGCTGGAAACATCCTCCAGTAATCTTCATCTTGACTAGCATTTGAAAAAAGAATTTTTTTCAAAAAGAGTATGGTTATAAAAATGTTTGCCAGGGTTGCCATATTACTCAATGCAGGGGGAAATCACTCTATGAAAATCTTGTACACGTTTAGTGGAGATCCTATTGTTTCATCTAAAAAATCCAGGAAATCTTGAACGCTTTTTCTAACAGTGAATTGCCCCTCGAATCAAAGCAGAAGGTCTTTTACCATTTATATCAAGAAATATTACAGGCAAATTAAAAATTGACAGTTTTTTTGTTATCACTTGTGGAAGAAATTTATAGGTGATGAAATGAGGGAGGTAGTTCTTTCTCTTCTTAATAACTGCAAGCAATGGCAGAAATCGAGCTTTTTGAGCTGGATGGGGAGTTTAGAGCTGTTATTTCTATTTCAAATTTATCAGGTCAAAAAAATCATATTTTCTAAGTCATATTTGAGTGTATACCTGTCATCACGTGTTGGTCCAACACCAAGCCTGAAGCTTGTTCTCCTTGCATCTCTGTAACAAAATACAGCCAGAAATCAAGTAATGACTTGCCTTTATTTCAACAAAATCTAGTGCTGGAACAAATCTAGTTGCTGGTTGCTTCATCCTTTCCCCATTTACAAGTACATATTCTACAATTGGTGGCAACACCACCTTACCCTTGTTGAGAGAAAAAGGTATTAACATCATACCCCATTTTTTACATGGTATCACAAATTGATATGATCTGGTACTATTTAAAATAGCATTCAAGCTCTTTCTGCTACCAAAAAGGCAAGGTAGCAGCTGCCTCAGTGCCACTCTTTCTAACTTAAAGTGCCTATGCAGCGAAATTTACCATTCCAATATTTTAAAAGAAAACTATAGAATCCTTCGCCCTTGTTCTTATACAAAAAAACAGAATTATGATAAGTTAAATGGTTCTTTTGTTATTGAGTGTCAAAGTATGGATATTTTGCAGTTGCGTTGCGAAATTTTATTTCCCGCTGTGACGTCACAGTGATGAGTTGAGGCGAAACCATTTAATCAGGCCTGTTAAATCACTAAATAGGTCGAATTGTGCAAATTGTGATACTAGCATGAAACTTTGCAATAATGGGCAGTTTGATACGCTGAAAAAGATAGGATAGGGACCCGAACTGAAAATTGCCCCCTCTAGCTATTTTTAGACTGGGGTACTTTGCCCTAGACCTTTATTGACGGTATTATCGTATCTCAGTCTCACTTTGATAGAATAGCATGAAAATTTGCAATAAGGGGCAGTTTGATACGCTTAAAAAGATAAGATATGGACCCCGACTGAAAATTGCCCCCTTGTTCTATTTTAAGACTGGGGTACTTGGTCCTAGACCTTTATTGACGGTATTATCGTATCTCAGTCTCACTTTGATAGAATAGCATGAAAATTTGCAATAAGGGGCAGTTTGATACGCTTAAAAAGATAAGATATGGACCCCGACTGAAAATTGCCCCCTTGTTCTATTTTTAGACTGGGGTACTTTGCCCTAGACCTTTATTGACGGTATTATCGTATCTCAGTCTCACTTTGATAGAATAGCATGAAACTTTGCAATAATGGGCAGTTTGATACGCTTAAAAAGATAAGATATGGACCCCGACTGAAAATTGCCCCCTTGTTCTATTTTAAGACTGGGGTACTTTGTCCTAGACCTTTATTGACGGTATTATCGTATCTCAGTCTCACTTTGATAGAATAGCATGAAAATTTGCAATAAGGGGCAGTTTGATACGCTTAAAAAGATAAGATATGGACCCCGACTGAAAATTGCCCCCTTGTTCTATTTTTAGACTGGGGTACTTTGTCCTAGACCTTTATTGACGGTATTATCGTAACTCAGTCTCACTTAAGTAGATTAGCATGAAACTTTGCAATATGGGGCAGTTTGATACGCTTAAAAAGATAGGATATGGACCCACCCAGAAAATTGCTCCCTTTGTTCTATTTTTAGAGTGCAAGATATAAATAGGAACTATATCACGTCTTTCTCAGCGTATCAAACTGCCTTTATATTGAGAATTTCCGTTCTCCGTTTATGGCCAATAGTAGAATTAGGGGTCTGAATCAGAGTAACCCAGTCTAAAAATAGAACTTAGGGGCAAGATATATTTGGTTCGATATCCAATCTTTTTCTGCATGTCAAACTGCCTTTATATCGAGAATTCCAAGTTTCTATGACCTGGCGTTCTCCGTTTATGGTCAGGGGTCTGGACCAGAGTACCCCAGTCTAAAAATAGAATTTAGGGGCATCATATGATTTCGGTTTGTTTCACATCTTTTTCGGCTCGTTAAACTGTCTTTGTATTGTGAATTTCAACTTTCTATGAACTAGGATTCTCTGTTTATGGTCATTTGTACAATAAGGGGTCTGGACCAGAGTACCCCAGTCTAAAAATAGAATTTAGGGGCAAGATGTAATTTGGGTCTATATCACATCTTTTACAGCGTATCAAAATTGGAGTTCCCTGAAATTTTGGTGCTTGTATCACAATTTGCACAATTCTTCTGCTTTTCTCCCTCACTAAAACCTATTCTGTACAACCGCAGTTTCCTGATTGCTGTCGACCCGACTCATCACTGTGACGTCACAAACTGGCCTTGGCTTTCGCGAGTACTACCTGATTTCAAACTCTGAGTAAACACACTTTCGCTGGTCAAATCATGACAATTTTGGTGTCAAACGTATCAGAAAAGATGGGAAAATATAACTCTTAAGAAAAAGCAGGACATAAAGTTTCGCTGCATAGACACTTTAAGTAATCTGTATTGATTGAATAAAACTTACTTGTGTGGCTCTCTGTGATCTTCAGCAAAAGTTCGCAGGACTTGCAAAACTTCGTTGGGATGAATGAGAATTTCTATAAAGGAAAAGAATGATTACCACTTGGTTACAATTTATAGAACGAACACGATGGAGTAGGGATTGACAACATCTGGTTGAAAATTTTTGATTTTGTCTAAAACGATTCATTTTATATATATCAGCTGATTTTCTAGATCGAGTTTATACCTCTGATGCAGTTAACAGAAAACTCAAAAGCTTTGCAAGACAAAATCACAAGTTTGTATCACGATCAGGGGCGGCGAACAGTGCCATGATTGCTATTACTTTAATAGCAATTTTTTCAAGGCTACTTGTGTAATGTAAGAAAAATAAAACGAAACACAAAAATTTTCAACCACAGTTCTAGTCGTGATTACCTTATTTAATCAATCTGAAGTTGCCGCAGCAGACCTTTCATCAAAAGCCAATATACCACGGCCTGAGAGGAGCCTCATTCTTCAGCCACATAACGGCCATGCTACTTGGGCCTTTTTAATAGCAAATGAAGGAAAACAATAGTACATTGCATCATTGCTCCCTTTGTTTGCGGTGCAATCGGCTAGGAGAACTAAGTAGCTTGATACGAAACAAAACAAATCATATCATGTCTGATTGTATAGATGTATAGCCCTGGATGTTTCAACGATTTTCTTCCTTCTATCTATGCACATGTAGGCAAATCAACTCATGAGCAGCGCCTTCACCTCAAAATGATGGACAATGCCTGCCAAAAGTACTTGGAACACCCAGCAATTTACGCTGCATTTGATATCTTTCATTCCTTGCATGAACAAAAATTGCTATTTCCGCCCCCTTCCCCCTAAAACAATGTTGATGATTTAGAGAAATATCATAAAAGAAGCGCAAAAGAAAGTGTTTCCTAAAATCCTAACCCGTTTGATAGTAAACCAACATTGTTCTGTAGGGGAGAGGGGGATGATTGATTTTGACCTTGGAAATTGATGTCAGTGTTCCAAGACTTTTGGCAGGCATTGGACGTCCTAACCCGATGTTAAAGTTAGTAATAAGCCTACAGCTTACAGTTATGCGTGTCTTTTTGAGTGTCCCCTGTATTCTAAGAGGTAGGGCCCTGAAACATTCACTGGTAAAGAACTCAAGGGGTACATATATTTGAGTTAATAGCAATTTGTTTTCACTCCGCGCCGCCCTTGATCACGATTGATCCAAAACAGCCCAGCTGACATTTTTAAATTGAACTTTGTTTCATTATGGATTGATAAAAAATGGGTGACAATATTTCCAAGAAAGTTTCCAAGAGATCATTACAAATATTAGTCTTTTCTTAAATTGTCTGAAACGAAAAGTGTGTGGAAATGTTCCTTCTAAGTTGCCGTTGACCAGTTACTGAGCCGTTGAGCAGCAACGCAGCCTTGCTAACCCCATGGCAATTTGTTTAATATATGTAGCATCCAATATAAGTAGCATGCCATTTCACAAAATCGTACAATTGCATGTAATTCACAACAAGCCTTAAAATCCTACCTTTTGCACCCTGGCTCTTTAAGGAAGTTTTCTATCGTTTGAACTTTGTTATAAAGCGTTAATTCACTACATCACTATCTCACCTTTTATGTTTGGTTGACTTGCTCCTTCTTTGAAAACAGTTTGATTGCCGTTGCCCTCTCCATGACTTTCACCAAACTGGTATGTAGATGATTCTGTCAAATCAACCAATTTGTAGAAGTAATTTGTTAGGAGGCGGATGTCATCCTCTGTTTCGATCCCAAGTGCCTGAATTAGAATCATATCAGGATGAGACAAAACAAATAACCTGTAGCAAATGTTTTATGGAATTATTTCTGTGTACAATCTATCATTCTAACAAGTAAATGTTCATTGATTTTCAGAATTTAAGCACTATAGCGATAAAATTACGAGCATTTGCATTACTAAAAAAATATTTTTCTTCGTTGCATACTTATCTTGCTAGGGGAAACAAAAATCAGTTGAAATAAAAGATGCATTGCAAAAGATGCAAGATAAATAATTTGAGTGCCTTAGAGGAAAACAGCCAGCAAAAGGGAATTAGATAACAATTTTAATAATAACGATACTTGGTAAGCAGTGTCGTCAGAAGGAAATTAATATTAGGGTGGGAAGGGGTGTTGGTAGCCAGTGGCGGACACTTGGAGGGTGAGGGGGGCGACTGCCCCCAATACTTTAGAGGACAACGGTCTTTTGTTCTAAAACAATGGGAAATGTGACGTCATCTTATTAAAACAATAGGTTTGCTCCCCCCCCCAATATTTAAACAAGTGCCCATCGCTGGGGGTAGCAGATTGTATTGCTTTCCATTCAGATCATTGTATTAAAAGAAATAGGATACAGTTTAGTAATTATTGAGGGCTACAGCCCACCCCCATTCCCCGCTTCTGGTGACCCTGGTCACGGGTTATCAAGAGCTATAAGGTAATTTGATTGGAAATTCCAAAATCAGGCTAGGAGCAGAGTTTGTCATTATCTATGACTATCAGATTACCATGACTAAAGCAACATACACTGAAAATTGCATCAAGCTTCATCAAAGATTGCTCGTCTTGCTCCAATGGTGAGAGAAGCTTTAGCAGTTTTCCTTCAACCAAAAAACCCTTCGACAAGAAAATAGAAATGCGTTTAATTTTAATTGCCTTGAGCATAGATAATAAAAGAGGATGCACAAAGAAATGATCAGATCAAAATATTAGAGTCAAACTACGATAAACTGTCGTTCTATATTTTAGTCTATCCAACAAAGCTTAGTTCATAAAACGCGTTCAACAATAAACACAGGTAGTAGACTAGTTTTTGTCCTAGATACCAAGTGAAGCCAACCTATACTAAGAGATACTACGAGCCATTCTTGCATCTAAAAACGAGAGGTAACAATATAAAACTTACAGCTTCGTCACACAAAAGCTCTAGCATCTCTTTGATTTTCCGGTTTGAAAGTTCTTCTTCGACAACTTCCACTTCCTTTAGAGAATCACTTGTTTTATCTGCAGATCTTGTTCCAGTTGTCATCGACATTTCGGCAGCTGATTTTTGCGACGCTGATGTCCTGGTGCTAGTTGAATCTGCGAGAAACACGTTTCTGGAGGTTACTGTCTTCGCTACTGACTGCTATCTATATATTAATATTTAGACACGCAAGTTCTTTTGAGGAATTTACTGTTGTGCTTGCACAAGACCAAACCTTAGATGATCTTATTTAAATTCAATTTCTAAGAATTTTTTAAACGATAAATTAAAAGTTTTGAGAAAGGAAAATATGGCAAAATTACATCTTTTGAAAGGTTGATGCGTTTTCTGAACTCTTCAATAATGAGACATCAGTATAGACGTTACTTGCCTAACCGGGGTGGATTAAATCAAATGGAAGTCAAAATCATTTAATCTACATTTAATATACAAATTCCACATGCATAAATTTATGATATCACACTTCTGGAACCTAAGTAAACACTTCTAGAACATTTCTTGAACCGACCTGTATTGAACCTACATATGAGTATTAGGGCCTATACAGCCCAAAAAAGATTAGTGATAACTCATAAAATATGATCAAACAAGAGAACAATTTACTTAAACTTATTCACATTTTTATCATTTACGTGGAAAATTGATTCAGGTTATTCCGAGATTTAGCCCTAGATTTAGGCCTATAAAACTGAATCTATAGGGTGCGGTAAAACTGCAATAGACACCTTATAGAGCTTAAAAAACTAAGACCGACTTCAATGGCAGTATAAATGCCAGCATATTTGTGTTAAGACAAATGGAAAGTCAGTTAATTTTGAAACATTTTTCGACATAAAAAACCAACCTCCGGACAAAATCTCTTCCACTAGTTCAGCGGCACTCCTTTTCTTAATCTCACCAGTTGGTTGTAGAGGACCAACATTTTTTAAAAAATCCCTAGAAGAGTTTAAATAAAGTGGAGATATAGCGATAAGCAATGAAACTATACATTTTGAAAAAACAAGGCGGCATCCAGGGTTTAACAAAGGAATTGCATAGATATACAATTGGAGCGCCACAATATTCAGATGGAAAAGTATCGACCACAGGATTTAACTGCCATAGAACCAACCTATAGGTACTGCTGCTAAATTTTTCTCCACCTCTCCAAGCACAAGGTTAATTACTTTATTAGAAGAGATTTATGCATGCCGCCAAAGTATCGTATTGATATGACTTCTGGTAATTATACTGAACTTTAGCAACATTGTAATGTGGGAGGGGAAACTGTGAATGTTTTGCAGGGGCATTGCGAAAATTCTGCAACAATTATAGCATTGATAAAAACTAAATTAGACTGTAACGTTCCTAAGTGATGACGTTACGAAAAATCAATTTTTAGAACTTCTCAATATTGAAAATATAACCCAAATGAAATACTTCTAAATGGGCAACATCAGTTGAATGTGACACAAATTGGCTATGATATTGCCATCTTTGCTCAGGTTTTTTCCATCAAATCAGTGTACTTTCACCTTGGTTCATAACTTTATGAACCAGGCCAGAATAACAGTAATCTGTTGGGAAACTTGAAATCTTTCATTGGCCATATCTCGCCCAATTTTGAACATATTTAACTGACTTTGCATATTGAGAGATATTTTATGTTGTTTTTACAGATCATATGGTCAAAATAAGAAATTCGAAAAAGTCTTTTAATGATGTCACACTTCGGTTCACTATTGTAGTTTGCATAATAGACAATGTACCCCTGACAGTCGCCTATTATTCCAAGGATTATAAACACTAATGAGTGAATGGGCTTCTCCATACACAACTCTCAGTTTCATTTATCAACATTTTTTATATATATACTAAAACATAATCTTTTCTTAGCCTATTTGATGAAATGTTTCATCATATGTCAAAATTGTTATGCAAATACTCACAAATCGTTTTCATCGTATTGCAAACCGAGTTGGTGTTCGTGGACGATTCGGTCCTGTTCTAAAACATTTCCTACCAATGTCTTGGCTCGCTCCTCATTCATCAGCCAAATATCACGAAACTTTTTTTCATCTGTTGCTTGAAAATGCCTAACAATAAAAATTTGCAGTGTCATAGAAACTTGGTCATTAAACAGTAATGGAAATATATTTCAAAAAAATTAACATGTAGCTGATCACACGAGAAAACTGTAGGTTTACATATAGGCGCAATACATAAATGACGTCATACTTACAGAAGAAGGAGGGGGTTTATGGCTTTGGTGATTGGAGTGACACTACGAAAGGGGGAGGGGAGGAGGGATTCAAATTTTGCTGATGTTACCTTGGTGAAAAAGAGCTACTATAGACCTTGCTTTGATCTTCATTTATAGGAACTTAAACTTCCTTGTTTATTTACTAAATCTATGGGTTGATACATAGTAGCAGGCTATCGCTATTTGTTAGAAAGGTCCCAAGGGTGGTGAGGAGGGTACTGCAACAAGTGACGTCTAAAGCAGTATAATACAGGGGGGTCAGAAAGCTGGTGACACAGTGAAAACAAGGGGGGAAAGGGGGGTTAAAAATCCTCATATTTCAGCTATCTGTGCATCTCAACGTTGAAATGCCTCCAAAGCCTCAGTTTGTTTTAAAATCATAAGGCTTCCAAATGGCCTTTGTGCAATCATGTCAATATGGCACATACTTTGTCTAGAACACGAGAAATCTGGGTATAATATGGTTACGATGATTTTCAATTAAGCATCACCTGAATTTCTTTTGCAGCTCCTTGTACTGTTCTGTGATTCTCTTCAAATCTTCAGTAAGTGCGTGGTTTTCGTCACTGTAAGTTTCAATTGAAAAATACAAGTAAAAATCAGAGAAAATCTTTGCAAATTATTCTTTGAATTGTGAATTTGAATATTCTAATTATACTTTTTAAGCTTTAAATTGTTTCTAAATCTACCCCCCGCTTACCTGTACTGCTTTTCTTGTTTCTTTGACTTTTGTTTTAAATTATTCAACAGATCCTGTAATCTAAAAGAAATATAAAGTAGTATAGAAATGAATAGCATAAACAAAGGGCAAAACAGCAAAAATATGACACTTTCGATTCGCGACGGTGCTATTATTTTGCTGATCATGATGTTCAAATTAAAGATAACTATTAAAGAAAGCGCGTAATGAAATATAAATGTATAGGTAAAAAACTAATTAATACCGAGTTATTTTTCGTTTTTGTTGCGATTTTGTGATGGTATTTTCTTCATCTCTCTTCTTTAGAACCTAAAACAAAAATATGACTAACATACTCAAACATAATCAAAGCTAAAACATAATCAAACAGAAAATGAAGTTTAAACCGATATTTTGTGTTATTATTCAGTATCATAGCCTGTTATAAATCGAGCGAGTCCGGGCGCTCAAGAAAACGAAATTAATCTATCTTTAAAAATGTAAAAATGAACATAATTTAAATCAGGAAATCACAGAAGTTATGAAACAGCTGCATTCTTACGATTTTTGTGACACAGTAAATAATTACCCTTATAGTAATTATCACTGACGATGCATCAATTAATACTTAATCACTTATTCAATAAATTCATTTGCGCTGAATATAAAAATTCATTTTATTTATTACTTATGCTTAATATTGGTATAATCTAGGTTATCAATCTTTTATTTGTATATTTTTAGTAATTTAGAAATTATATTTTATTTTCGCTCATGATTTTTATATATTGTGACTTTGTATGCTTACAGATTAGCATTGGCCGATAAAATTGCTAGATGTAAAGGAAAATCGAAATTTCTGAATAGCCCACTCAAATGCCCAACCCAGACATGCCTGTCTTTTCATCACATGACTAAAGTCCAAGGGCATATGTCGCGTTAGCAGTTACTGCCGTTAAAATCCATCCTCGATGCCGTGCAAAACAAAAATAATAATTGTATTGCATTTACCAGTCACGTTCACGACATATGCCCTTCAAACAAAGCATTTGCACAGTACTTATGTTGCTGAAATTGACTTTCAAATTGTTATGTTTCTGGAAGCAAACTTGTGAAAACCCTTTAAAAAAAAGTGAAAACCCTTTAAAAATGTGTTATTTTATCGTGATTTTGCACCCCTTTCAATTAGCCCTAAGACAGCAAAGTGACAAGCAATTATTTTCCTAACAGAGTTAAAAGTTAGAGGGGACAGCCAGAGTTGATGCCAACAGACATTCGCATACAAGTTTTTTTAAAACAAACATTCAATTAATGTCGAAGAGAACTTTAAGCACCTGAAAGTTGTACTCAAGTTTCTCCTGATTCAGTTGATACGTGGCTTTCATTTGCTGCAGGTTTTGTTCCAGTATCTAGAGAAAGAAAGATAGGGTCAGAAAGCGATAAAAGAATTCGTTACAGTTCAATCTAGCATTTGAAAACTAAAAGCTCTTTTCGATTAACATTCATACTTATAAACAGAAAAAACTGAATAATTTAAAAAAAATGACTCTTAATAGCATGATAATTGCAAATTACATCTGTACTTGGAAAGTTTGACAATGCTTTACCAATGCAACCCAAAAGTAAGCAAATAAATTTCTATGCAATTTAAATCCACATTATACGCATTTTAGGTTTATTGCTTTGGGCATGAAGGTTCCCAAACACTGGGCCTGGCCCTTGCCCGGCGTGGCTCTCGGCAGCTCAGATCATAAGCAGATAAAATCGTATACTAATCAATAGACTCTTTTAACATCACCAACTATGAAGTATAAAGACACCAAAACACAGGAAGGTTACCTGAACATCCGTTTCCAACTTGATTTTGACCATGTTGTACTCTTCGGCATCTTGAACACGTAAATTTTGCAGCTGATTCTCGAAATCATCCACGCGTCGCTGCCTTGAATCCATGTAGTTCACCTGAAATATTGCTACTTCTTTCAAAGAACATTTGGCTTAATGTCTCTACAAATCAAGTAACCATGCTAGCTTCCCCGAGTAAAATACAAAATGAAACAATTAAGGTTTTTTTAGTTTCTTAAATAACTTTCTATTCAAATCGTCAAAAGCTGTTTGTGACTAGCATGAGTATGAACCTTAAACGTTGATGAACAGAGGGTGGCTACGTTCCTATAAAGATACTGTTGAAGATTTATCAATAAAACAACATGCGACTCTGATTGGTTTTTCATTAGCCAATCCGTATCCCCTAAAAGCTCACCGGGTGTGTGATTCAGAAATCTGAAATAACGATTAAAACATTTCGCAGCTTTTACGCTAACAGTCAGTTTACTTGATTTCTAGATGACTCTTTGTTCTTTCTACAGCTATTCATCTACGCTCCATAAAACTCATGTTCGAAAAGACTTGAAATATTTGTATCAGCCATGAAAAATATCACAAAATTTCAGAAAGTCAGACTGCATTGCCTCCATTTTTCAACAGCAAGAAACAGTAATAAAATAGAAAGGATTGTCAAAGAATTTAAATACAATCAAACGATCTTTTGACAGATTATGACTGAAAAGTCTTTTATCCTTTATAAGTAGCTAAAATGCAAGAAATGTTTATAAGTTAAGCAGCAAGTTAATAGAAAGCAATCAAGTAAAACTTTACCTCTTTATCGTGCCTATTATTCATCAAGCCACTCCATCTCTTTTTATGATTTTCAATTAATTCTCGCCTCTCCGTATCAAAGGATTTCTAAAATGTACATTGCTATTATTACATTTCTTCAATTCAGCTGTGTATACAAAACTTGTCCTACACAACATTTTTCAACTTGTTTCGCACGTAGTGATGTGATAACTATGGATTTTCTGGCGATGAAAAAAGAAAGAAAATGAGAAATCGAAGCTGTTCCCTGTCCTTGTAGTCACCTTTGTACCTCGTGTACAACGCGGCATTGATGATATAATCTTTTTGCGGAGTCATAAGACACCATGCACGTGAAACCGCTATAACATGATGAAAAGCCAGTTGTTTTATGCTTCATAAAACCAAGATTGAACGTCGCAGATGGACTTTTAGAGCTTTGTTGTTTCATTGGCTAAATCTTTTAATTGGTAACAAAGTTTCAACACTGTTTTCAGAACAAATGAAAGACATGTGCAAAATGTTAGTTAAAAAAGACAAAATAGGACGCTTTTTCTTTCTGAAAATTTTGAAATCAGACGAACAGTTTTCAAGATGGCAAGGCTTTTTGCAACCAGTTGAGTATCATTTTGAGGTTTAAGGGTCTTTTGAAGTCTTCTTTATTACAAATCTGAATATGGCAAGAGGACATCTTACTCTAGATAGCTTCATTAAAAGCATGGATGTAAGAACGAGGGTATAGAGAGGACGTGTCCATCCCCGTACACGTTACAGAAACAGAGCGAACGTGCCTATTTGTAGCCCAAAGAGGTGCCCCGTTTTTCGCCTACAAATGCCCAAGCTTTTGAATTGCTTTCTACTTCAATCATTTACGTGCATCCGACATAAATGCTTCTCCCAAGGCGCTCAACAAAATTAAGCTCTTGTCCATTAAATTTCAACTGAGTATGGAATTGGTTCCTGTTTGCTATTTTCATGGTATTTGGCCTTTCTTTCGTTGAATAATTCAAAACACTGCGTGGAATTTCAAAAGAACAGAACTCAACTTACACTAAGGCTTAAAAATGTTACAAAATGATGGGAAGATAAAGCTACTATATATTGCTATGTACAAGACGCACCATTTTCTAAACAATTATTGGCTTTGTTTGAGGGTGCGTTTGATACATCTTAAAATCGATTATCTAGACATTTCCTTTTGAATATAAGGTCTTATTTAAATGACAAAATGTTATGACACTAAGCTCACCTGGTCTCTTTATTCGATTAACCGCCAGGAAGTTTTGTAAAAACTATAAAAATTATTCTAGCTTGACACAAAAATATATACTGATTTAGGTACAAAAATTCATAGCAAGGGAAGAATTGTACAGTTATGTTTTTGTAGAGTAGTAAGAGCCACCCACCTCGATTTGTGTGAGCTCTTCATGATAAGCTTGGAGCAAAGTTTTCACTTGTTCTTCCATTCTTTCGATCATCAGGTCAATATCCTCTGCCTATGATGCAGAAATCATGCAAGAGACCAACCATCATAATGAAAATCATCAAAGATGATTACAAAACTTCCAAAACAGAAGTTCCGAACAATACAGACTACCAATTTATAAATCTAATTCTTTACATATTTAAAGTCATTCAAAATTGTTATATCTAAAACAATTCCAAGTCAGAACATTGACAAGGTTAGCCCCTGGTAAGAGTCTCTACAGAGACATATCTTGCAAAAGTCTTGACAAATTGAACACCATGCAGCATCCTGAAAATTAATTTTTCCAAGATCCAACTTAGAAAGTCCTCAAGCTTAACATATCTAAGATAAGCATCAAGATTGGTACTTGTCTAAAAAATGACTGATCTTTCATGCCATAAAGATAGCATAAATCGTGAAAGGTTTATCTGTGTTAAATCAGACCTGCTTACGTAGATCCTTTACATATTGATCGTCCTTAGCTTTTAGATCCTAAAAAAGAAATATTTTGCTAACAAAGTAAAAAGCTGAAACATCATCTTACTATAATTGAACAATTTCATAATGGTTGTTTTTTGGCACAATCGTCTATTATCTGTTCAACAGTATTGTCTTGTATTGTCTTGTATTGTATTGCATTGTACTGTACTGTATTGCATCATTTATATTGTATTGTATTCCATTCAAATTGATTTATAATTACAATTACAAATACTGCTAAAAATAACAAAACATGGATATTCTAAAAGTTAGATGCGCATTGACATAGATTTATGTCAAACAGAAAAAATTCAGTATTGTTTTAGATGCCTTAAAGATACAGTAATAAGTTTCTCAAGTTTCAGTGTGTGCCAAGGTGTTTATTGGGACAAATTGCAGGCAGGTGTCATCTCCTCCTATTTTTTATCTAATGTTGGTCTTTGAAATTTTGCTTTTTTTTTATATAACATTCATGATATAAATTATATATCAGGCATTTACATTGAAGACCAGAGATGATAAAAACATTTATTGATTCTCGTTGATAAGTTGTAGTTGTAGTAATGTTTGAGTCATGGAATGACTTTGAGGAGCCTCACCTGTTGCAGCTCATTTATCAGCTTGTTCTTCTCATCAATCATTGCATCACATCCTGTTCTTTGCTCAACCAACATCTGGAAAAATGAGAGAGAATTCAAATAGAGACAATGCCTGAACAAAACATCTACTTCACTAAAACAACAAAAACCTGATTATTAAGCTTATATCAAATTGAAAAACATTCTTGTTGTTTTGAGATTCTATCGACTTGTTCACTGCGAAACATGCAACTGACTAAACTCTACGTGACGCGTGCTAAAAAGTTCTACCTCAGCGATCATTAGAACTTTCTAGAAGCTTCTAATTAGCTGACAATAGAGCAGCAAGCAATCTACTCTAACAACGCGTCCTACACTAGCTACTAATTACGAAGGTCATTAGTTTACTTACAAACGCAGCAATTACGTAACTGTTGAGTGCACGTTCCCAACAATTCTTTGCTTAATGACAATCAGCAAAACATCACTGAAAGCAGTCTCAGACAGAAACTAAGCCTGGAAGAGACTAAAGAAAAAACCTAAAACTCTTTGACCTAACTTCTTTGAAAGCTTTGCCAAAATTGTTCAAACATTTTCTGTGTATATATTGCTGAACATTTTCCAACCCCCTGGTCTGTCAGTCATACAAGACAATGTGTTCAATAACAAACAAACAAAAAATCGTATGGTTTTGAGTGCCTTAAAATGTCTACAATTAAATGCATACCTCTTCCAAGCCAAATAATATTTTTACCTCATGTAGATCCTGTGGAGTTTCCTTAGATGAAGCTAGATCCCATTTCTTTGTTATCTATAGTTCAATGACAAAAATTTTAAACAAAATGACGATAAAGGAAAATACTAGTCTCTGGAATTAGAAAATCAATTTTGCTTAAAGTTTCATGTGTACTGAAAACAATTCAGTAGGGAAAATTTGCATCCTTAAAGAAAGCATAACATACTTCAAACTTAAAATTGGCAAATGAAATACATAATAAAAATTTCCATGCATGAATAATTGCTAAATTTTGTGAGCCTTTGGTTAGATCTTTACCTCTTCAAATTTGTCAACAGCAGACTTTGCTTCTGTCTCAAGTTTTTCAATCCTGTAGACAATGCAACAAAATTTTAATTGCAATGAGATCCACTTAGATCCAATTTAATAAAAACGGTACAGATTAGTTAGCCATAGATTGTAAATTAGGCAGATTGCTATAATATATAAGTATGTAGCATATTTACTTTAATAATATTCATTTGTGATAATACTCTAAGCAAGATATGGCTGAAAGGAAATCAGCCAGGTAGACTTCTATTGAGAGGTAGTTATGGTAACAGTTACAGCTCTTGCATAATTAGTTAGATCGAGTAAGAGTCAAATTAGTGCAGGAGAGTAGTGTTGGCAAGAACAATCAATGGAGTAGAGGTTTCAAGAATTATGATATGCTTGTATATATACCTTATAAATAGTTTCATATAGAGTGGAGTTAGATTTATATGAATTCATTCTCCTTGATCGTGTTAAACTGCAACCCACGATTACAACAACTTCATAAGTTTGTACTCTTTTCAGATTTTATTTGAATGCACTCTTGATAAACAAGATTGGACTATCTTATACTTTATGGTACAATACCTACTGAATTGTTAATGAATTTAATATAAAGCACAGTTAAACATCAAGCAAATGTAAAGTACATTTTCTGAAATGCCCATGTAAGTCATTGTGATTTATATCTCAGTTCATTGAATTATTTACCTAACACAACTGTATTTGCAAAAATAATTGATTACCTCATAATAAGTTTCAAAAATAATAGATTTCAAACACCCATAACAAGCAGAGTCTAGCTAGCATCAGCTAATAAGAGAGTGAAAACAGCTAAAAATAGTATTTTGTGATATCATGAGCATCTGGCATATATTTGATTATGGTTATCTTAATCTTATTTAGGTCAAAGCTGGGCTAAGTAAAATATTGGTTGGATGCCCAGGTAAGGATGGTATAGGAGAGGGGTATTACAAAAACTGTAAAGGAAAGGCTAAGGGAGAGAATGATAAAATTTCTGACAGAAGTTACAAAGACCATGAACTTGAGAAAGGCCCTCAGCATATTATTTGAGAAAGGATCACTATCTTTATTCACTTCATTTACTTTTCTTTACCTCTGTCTTTTGACTTCATCTTCTTCAGTTCTGCGAATATCTTCCCTTGCATGGCAGGCCACCTGGACATTACTCACAAGCTCTGAACCATCATTTTTCAGTTTTAGAAGTCTCTGAAAAAAATCAAAAACTATTTCTTGAGCAAAGAAAAGTGAAGGGCAAAAGAATACGCTAAGAATGATTGAAAAGATATAAATTTTCAAATATAAATTGGAACTTGAGGTTAACATTTACCTGGTAACTATCTTCAATTTGCCTTCTGCTTTTTCGCAGCTCTTCTTCAAAGTAATTTGCTATTTTCTCAGCAACTTTCTCGCCGAGGGCCTCTCTGTAGAGAAGAGAAAGAAAATAACATGAATGACAATGACGTATTATGTCTGCCTAGAAGCCCTTAATCAATTAAAGCAATTTAACCATTTTTCTTTTGGGTATAAAAATTCAACTGATCCTTTCCTTGCTACTTGCAAGACAATAATTCAACTAATAGTTGTTTTGACCCTTCAAATATGCTTTCAGTAGACTATTTATCAAAAATTACATAGCCTCATTGATATCCGGTCTGGATTTCATGGCAGTTTTTGACAAGATCTCAGGAGTGCACAAGATATTATCCGGGAGTGCAAGAGTGCATTTGTAATAAGTGTGCACCTTTGAATGTGCACCAAATTTCCTAGTGATTCTTGAGTGTGTTCATATTTTTCTGGTACTTATCCAGTTTACATCAATTTTACATCCCAGAGTTATTCAAATTCTGTTATTCAGTGGCTGTTATTCAAATTCCTAAAGGTTCCGCAAGTAAAATACTAATTTTCAAAATAATGTTTAGAAAGGCAAAAGGCACGATTCTCCAAAAGGATTATCTCATGCAGGGATGCCAAGAAGGGGACAGGGGGCAAATTGTGTAAGGGCCTTGAGGTCTAGAGAGCCTTATAACAAAATTCTATAATCTGATATGTATTTAAGCTAATCTAAAGAACCTGGTCAAAAATTTCTGCTGGTTTCACTTACATGGGACCATATTTTCTGTTTTCCCCCAGGGCCACTCAAATAATTTCCCGGCATCCATCTCAAGCTAATTTAGTTTAGAATGACACACTTTTTTCCAATCTCAGTTGCAAACAAATTTAGAAAGTCATTTTGTCATATTTGAAAAAGCTTTTTTATTTGAGCCACACCCAAAACCACACCCATCTTTCGGATGTGCGAGAGTGCACTCATTATCTTTTATCGGGAGTGCAGCTGCCACGGAATCCATACTGGATTGCAAAACTTTTGATGATAGGTCTAATTGTTTTGGTAAATGCATTTTTTGTAAAACTGAGTCAACAAATTTGTATCATTTGTGCTTGAAATTATGTCTTGAGTAAGTTTTCGTACATTAATTGAAGCAAAGTGACATTATCCACAACTTACTAGTACATTTACATGACAAAATAAAAATTTTAGGTAGTTTAGGCCTATATATACCACAGTTGCAAATATGGCAAAACCACAGCTTGCAAACTGTCATACTGGGTACTAATATTACCGCTTTGCTGCCTCAATACGTTTTTGAATCCTCTTTCTTCTTGCCTCGATTCTCTCCACTTGATTACTTGAATCGACACTTGGCCCTTCACTGTCTTCACTATTTTTATTCTTCTCTGACTCCATTTTCCAGGTCTCTGCTTATAAGGTATCCTGGCAACACTTTACCTCATTTAGATGGCACGAATTTAGATAGCTCCTGTGCAGCTGCCATAGGATCGGCTTCATAAAGCCTGAAATACACAGTGGTGGCGCTAGAAGTTCTCCGACGGAGGGGCTTGACCTCCCGACAAGGGGGCTAGGCAATCGAAGTGAAAACATGAAATCCCAATTGAAAAGGACGCACAAACATTGAGATTATGACAGGACATGAATTCAACAAACAAGAAAGAGCAGATCTTTATAGCGGGATCATTATTTTCTGCGGGGACTCGCATTTTTAACAAAATGTCCCTAAAAGAAAAAAGGCATATTAAGAAAGTTCTTTTTCGATCTTTTCCCGTGATTTTTCAATGTTATCAACGCTCTAAACGTTTCTGGGTAAGAAAAAGGACGTCATTTATCCATTAAACAGAATAGGGACCGACCTTACTTAGGTAGTTTAAGTTTATCTAGATTGCAGATGCTCGTGTCCCAATAAGAAGTACACGAAAGTTACTATCTGAGGCCGTTGCCGCCGAAGGAACAGAGAATTTTTCGAATTTTGATGCTTCCAGTTCCCTGGAAAATGCAGTCTTTTAAGCAGATTTCACTAAAGAAATCCTGATAATCTTATTGAAAATTCTTCTATTTTTGCAAACAAATTGAGCAGCAGATAAAAACAACTGGTAAAATTTCGCCGTGGTCTTAGAAAATTCCATGTTGTCAGTTACTTCTAAAGCTAGGTAACAAGCAGCACTGGTTGACAATTTAGATCCCTCTTTCCATCTTAGCATGCCTTTTGAATGTAAAAAAAGTTTGGAGCTCGTCGTGAATTGCAGTGGACACTTCTACCGAGAAACTTTAGGGAAAATGGACACAAGTTACCTTCATTCATATCAAGGAATATCATACTTAACCAATGGAGCAACTACCTTTGCTTGATCATTTATTGTTTTTATGACATGACAGTCTCTTAAGGGGGGATTCCTGTTAAGATACTATTGAGGGGGGTGACACTTGAAGCATTGGCGCCAGCTTAATTAAAACAATAGAGTCTTCACCATTGACTAGAAATCCCATCAGTTAAAAACTGACAAAGTTGGACGTGTTCAACTTCTTCAGTCAAAAACTGACGGTCAATAATGCATCAGTTTTTGTCAGTTTTTGTTAAATACACGATCAGTTGTTGACTGAAAACTGACAGTTAAAAACTGATAAAAAATGATCGTGTATTTCAGGCTTAAGTTCTTTCGTTTGTCTTCGACTTTTTACACAATACACATTACTTTGCACAATAATTGGTTGGAAAAGGGGGAAGAGTATTTCAATATTAGGAGTCCTTTATTTTGATTTTCCATGATGGAAAAAAATTCTTTTGTTCTATTATTTTAGTTAATAATAGAAAATAATACAAAATTTAAGAAACTTTTTCTTGTAGGGTATGAGCTAGGTTTTTTATGAAATGACAAACGTGTACAGTAAAAACAACAACAGAATTCATCTATAACTGTATACCTGCCTACGTTTCAAATATCACAGCGAAAAACGGGCAACAGAATAACATAACACTTACCATATATCCTCGAATTAGCCCCCTCGGGGCTTATTTATTTTTGATATTTTAGGGGGGCTTATACGCGGGGGGGCTTGTAAAATTATTGTAGACATTAAAAAGACATTAATTAAAGACCTCGTTTATTTTAGTAGGAATTTCTTTATGAGCATTTAATTAATTACTACCAAAAGTATGAATTTGTTGTGGTTATTCAATAAAACGCTTCAGGTAACCTCGGATGGCAAAAATCATCAAATTGAGGGGCCCAATTCGAGAATATACGGTAGCAGTGGAGGCTTATACGAGGGGGGCTTATTGACAATTTGTAGTTCTAGGATGGGGGCTTATTCGAGGGGGGGGGCCAATTCGAGGATTTACGGTACAATCATCTTTGAAATTAATGTTAATTTTCTTAGATGTTTGTTATCCATCATTGGTGTCCGGCTATGTCACCTCAATTTTTGCCATTAAGTTTGTACGAAATATAGGAAAATTCTCTGCAATGAAGAAAAAGCAAAAAACTACTACAAAACCATTTTACCCAGGAAAATTTGCGGAACTCGCAAAAAATTGACCCAACTCGCAACTCTAAGTTGCAACTCGCATGTTAAATGTACCAACTCGCATTTCCCACTTGTAACTCGCAAATCGCAACACGCTCTTCAGGACCAACTCGCACTTTATCAATCCACGTAGTAAACAGACAGCAGCTACTTTTTTCGTTGGCCTATCCATGACGAAAAGAACGAAAAGGTAAAGGGCTCCTTTTTTAAAGGATACGTGTAAACAGCTTATCGCCATCCTTTAGGTGAAAACGGACAGGGCCACGGAGAGAATTTATGGGCCCCAGGTCAGGATAAAAGTTTTATAATAAAGTATGGGGAATGCTCCCCAGAAATTTTCGAAAACGATGGTTGCTTAAATTGCTCTGGTGGCTATTTGGTTGCTAAAAATGCTATGGTGTCCAAACTGCTCTGGTAGCAGTGGCGTAGATAGAGGGGTCGGCGGGAGGGGCAAAAAACCCCTCTGTAGAGCTAAACTGTCATGTTGTCGGAAAACCTCTGGTCCAGTCGGACATTTAACATGCTTGTCTATGTTAATCATATTGCCATGTTTTGATAGGAAAGAATTTGAAGCTAAATGAAAATAAGAATATTTTGATATATCAAAAGATTCATTTATTTCAGTTCCGATGTTGTTAAATTATGTTAAAGCCTATGAAAAAATATAAATGCTTGTTAGATTTTTGTCGGAAAATCCAAGTTTCTTACCCCTCCTGTAAATTAGAAAGAAATAGAACATAACAGGTACAAGATGATACATTTTAATAACTTAAAATAACAAATAAGTGGATTAGGCACAAGACTTAGGCATATTTAATGGAAGTGATATAATTTATCACAGGTATATTTAATACTTTTGGCAACCTTTTCTATTCTGTTTCCTTCCAAATCGCGCTGCTTCGTTCTCTCTAGCATCTCTCACTTCTTAAATACGATCGAAATAAAATGTACGCATCATCAAACATGATACTTACCAATTAAATCATACTTGATATAATTTGAGCATAACTGATATCTTAACACCACAACGCATAAAAATGAAAATTTCTTAGAAATTCCATAAGTTCAAAAAATGGAAAACGTTTAATTCCTTAACTAAATTCAACCACAACCGACACAATATTGCAAATAGATGCGCATGCCATAGTGTAAACCTGTATGACATGCATATTGCTGTGTGTTGCCCTGTTGCAATCACATTTTTGTGGTAACATTCAGAAGCTTTTCAACTTCTTTAGCCTAAGCCCACAAAGATGACAAATTCTTAACAAAAATATGCGACTCAAACTGCTTCTACCTTACTTCATTCATATACTTTTGTTATATTGTCTCTAATACAGTTTATGTTAATGGAGAGGCAGGATAAAATGACCAGGGGCACCTACCCTGGAGTGGCAGAGGGGGCAGCTGCCCCTCCTGCCTTTTTCCAGGAGAGACAGAGGAGACACAAAGAAAAATTATAGAATTTTGAAGAAAAATGATTAGTTTAGCCAATCTCATTATGATAATTTCCATTGGAAATAAAAAGAAAAATAGACAAATCACCTTTTTTGCTGTCGGTCTTTGATAGAGGAAAATTCTTTTTCAGAAAACGATAATAAACATAAAAAACCAACGGCATGTTATAAGATACTGACTTTTTCCCATTGTTAGAACGAGAAAGTTACGCTTATTTTATGCCTTGCTATAAGAAACACGCTGAAGTAAACAATTACTTAATTAACCTTTCTTTCTTGCAATTATTATTTTCTTTTTCACACTCTCAATTATCCTGCAACAATGGAATATTGAGAATAAGCGGACAATCAAAGCTTTACAACCAGCCCATTTAATACCTACTTGAATCAATAATTTTGTCTAGAACGTTCAGAGCCTTTGATGTAAAATACCCAACTGAATGGGTGGAATAGATCCATGACAATATTCTATTTTGTAACCCCACCCCAACCCTCACAAATACTATATTATGGTAGTGGAAATAAATTCTACTATTTGCCCTTATCACCAACACTTCCCTCCTACCTTATTCTTGTGAAGGCGTTCCTGAAAATGACATTAATCAATAAAAGTAGATAACCACAATTAAGAAATTTCATATCTAAATATTGATAAATTAAGGTGCACTTTCTCCATGTACAGACACAGAGAACGCCTATTAATGATTACTGACTGCAATTCAATTTCGTGTCCACAAGAAAAGTTATGACTGTTTATGAAGAAATTAAATATAAGATCCAATTTCTTAGAGAGCAGGTAAAAGCCACAGCAACAGGACTGTCTTTAAAAACCCATAAAATCTGAAAGTGATTGAATGAAAAAATCTGCTTTTATTATTTTCTCTTTGGATTGCATAACCTGAGAAAGGAATAACTCCTTATCAATTCCTTTCATATCTACAAAAACAGTCACACTTGTGTGTAACACTAAAATAACGTCATTGGGCAGGGGTTAGGGTACTTACACCTGACAAATTTTTTAAGAGCTGCAACCTTAGAAATGTCTGAAAAACATGAAGACTTATAATACAGTTCGTACACAACAGTAAACAACAGACTCTGAAGAAAATTTGTGATTTTATCCTCTAAATGGTTTGACTGCCGTACCATGACATAACAAAGAAAACTGCAGTAGTATTGATATATTAGGCTAAACAAGGTATACAATCTTAGTTTTGTTGTGTATAAAACTACAAAAAAACTTCACAAAGGACTTTGAAATAAAGCACAAACAACTATCGACATTCAAATCTACTATTGTCATATAAAAACCCAAATTTATATCAAAGAAACAATATATACATTTGTACAAACATGAGTCACTCATGACTTGAGAAACAATACATTTTTAGAGAAGTTTACTTATATCAATTTCATAATCAAGGTTGTTACTGTTCTCATCATGTGGAAGACATTCATTGTTGATTTCTTTAAATAGGCCATCAACCATTCCCAGTACAGAGGCTAGCCCCCCATCTTGATGAAGATTGCTTGTTGGAAGCAGTTCACTCTTCCCAGATAGATCACAGTTGTGAAAGTCAAAGTCAGTGATTGGCGATGAATATGCACTATCAAAGTCATAAATCAAACCATGGCCTCTGGAACAGTCAGAACTCTCCATCAATACTGACTCTAGAACAGAAAAACTTGGTTCTGTTTGCTCATCAACATTAAATTCACATTCACTGCTCATTTTTCCATTCCTGGGCACAAATGGTAAATACTTTTCCAAATTGACAAAATTATCACTTTGAATATCCAAATCATCTTTTTCCTGGATATCATCAGTATTACCAGAGCCACACTCCATTCTATTTAACCATTTATTTAAATATATTGGGTTCTGACTTTCAACTGGAGTCCTCCTTGAAGATATTCCATCAGACAGAGTAGATGAGTTGACCCACTTATTGAAGTCATACAATCAGATTTAGTAGACTGGCCATCTCCTTGTAACCTTTCCACATCGTCTAATTCATGATACTTCACTCTGGACAACAGGTGCTTTGCTTTTTCATCTGAAACGAAAAATGAACACCATTGTACCTATTTGTTATATAAAAATTTTGGTTTAAAGTCACTTTCATATGTCTATATAATATATATTATTCATAAATTTGTCTTTTGATACTTCTGTAGCACAGTGCTCAATACGTTAGCACGTAGAGGGTGATATACCATAGAGTTGAAGAAAATAGGACTAAATGATTTATCTCTACAAGCCTGTTTTGTGAGTAACTCACTCTTCAGGAGATGATATAATATATATTATTCAGTAGGCCAAGGCTGACAAAGGGAGATTATTTCCAAAAGGGTGCTGCCCAATTGTAAACCGGGTGCTGCACCTGGTCAGAAGAATCGAACCCCAGTTTTGTAACACAACTCTGAGTTTCACGTGTAAACAATCATCAGGTGTATAAAAAACACAAACTAATGGCAATCAAGACATAACAGTAAAAACAAATAATCGAACACAATCAAACGAAGCTAATTGTGTAGAGTGATAAATGGTAACAACTATTCTAAGATCAAAAATTGCTATTCAAAAGTTTGTTCTGGTGTCTACATTGGCTTATAAATTCTGTTCTATTAAGTATTTTATTGTCCCCTAAATATTGAATTATTTGCATATTAAATAAGATCTATATGCGTGTTTTCTGCATATTAAATAAGATCTAGAAACGACAGCACATCCGTGAAAGAACTTAGCAGCATCAAATGTGAATATAGGAAACTCGTCAATCAGCGTTCCTATAAGTTACTTCTAGCTGTGCCCTTTATTTTCTTGAAAATTCTCCATTAATAGTTGGTATCTTTCAGTGTTCCTTCAATTTTCAAACATATTTTGAAAGTTCAGTACTCTTTTTTTTATTCGTGTTTCAAATCCTTGTTGTGGTTAGCATATCATAGTTTGAATGTACCTTCGGTAAGGCCAATAAACTTTTTCATTTCATCATCTTTATCGTTGCTTACTGTTGCTTCATATATGAGGTTGCACGTTAAACATTCATTTCCTAATGGACAGTTGTCTTTTTGCAGTTTCATCATCATTCTTCTTTGTTTTTTGGGGTTAAAACTGATTTATTCTGTGAGGATATTATCGCACTTATGTTTTTCAGGGCTTGAGATGGTATATATATATTCAGGCCTTTTCCTATTACATAGCTTGTGCCTCTGTGCCAGGGCTCTCATGGTTTCTTTTGCAGGAGCAATTACTCCAGGTAAAGATAATCAATATACACTGTCAAGCGCATTTTAGAATCAGCCTTGCTATCAATAGTAATAATCAGTAATGCTAAAAGCATCCAGGTTATAGAAAGCTGAATAATCTTGTTATAAGGAACTTTGGTATAAGGTAACATCAAATGAAAACAAACTGTTTCTAGGATCTTTAATGCACTCCAAAAGTGATTAAATAACCAATCTAAATGTGTTTTGTATATCATTTTGTATACATCACAATGATCATTCAGAAAGTTATTGCCAGATGATCAAAAAAGTTTTATATTTAATTGAAGTTTTTCATAGAGACATGGTTAACTTTGTTTCAGCCAACTTTGTTTCCTTTTCATAACGTATTTACTCTAATATTCCCGCTTCTCTTTTATTCTCGCCTCTCAAGTAATCCCGCTTGTATTTCATAGATTGTAAGAATAATCCCGCCTCCCCAGTAATCCCGCATGCGGGATTGAAACTTTTAATTGGCATTTGCAATTCTTTACACACTTTGTATGGGTTGAAAATCAAGGATTGAAACTTATGCTTGGAGTATAGGTGAATCACATGATAATGTCATAGACGGGAGAGGGCAGAGAGCTGTCCTATTTTGCAAGTTTATCAAACATCTAAGTCTCGCAGCATAAAAAGACGCTTGATTCTTTGACTTTGTACTACTTTCTATAAAGCACAATATCTGCTCTGTCTTGTCTGTTTTTTCTGATTTGCCACAATCATGTTTAAGAGACTTTTTTGTTGAAACGGTATCCTCAAACTAGACTTCAAGGCATTGAAAAAATAATCCTGCCTTTTTTTGTTAGGTTGAAACGCTAATCCCGCAGCGGGAATATTAGAGTAAATACGGTAAGTGCTTTGCACCGCCTTTGTCCCTTGCTTGGATCACAAAAAAGACTGGAAATGTGCTTATTCAACAAAAAATTTTCCTCAATTTTCCAACATGTGCAAGCAACCAATAGCTCACATGGATGGGTATGAAAATGTCAACAATAGCCCTGGCTAACATCTCTCTTATTAGGATTGTGTTTCTAATCGCGAATCGCCATTCCCTTTGTTTTTACTCTGTGAATGTGAGTATTGTCATAGAAAACAGGGCACAAAGCCATTGTATTTTACTCGCACTTTATTAGCCTCCTCGGTCTAATATAATGCATTCCGGGGTATCGGCCGCTTACTTCATGAAACAAAATCGCAAACAAAATAACTACCATAACTCAAACTGGTTCTGTGCACTGGGGTGTCTCGAGTTTTTCTCTGTAATTTCAGCTGGTTAAAGCCTAATGCATGAACAAAGTTTTCCCTTATAAACAATGGCCTACCCAAAGACTTCTCTTCTTTGATAAAGATCGTTACAGTGTTAACGAGACATTCCCGTGGATTTGCTTGGAAGAAATGAAAATATATTAATTTTCGTTGCCGGCGTCTTGTGATGGAAGATTTTCAACGGTAAAATTATTAAGTCTTTTTAAAAGTATTGTTTAGAGCTCTATTATATCCAGGATGGTCTGTTCTTTCTGTCTTCAATGTCTCCGTTATCAGAAAGCCATTTCTAATAAAGTAGTAGCCGAAATGTTGCTGGGACCGCATTGATAAAACCCATGAGGCATCGAAGGTCAGCTGTGCCCCTAGAACGCATTGCTATAGCAACCCATTCCCGTGCTGGCAATCAAGATGCTGTTTTTGAGGTTGCCTGAAGTGATAGGGGATTGTAGTTCTGAATTAAATTTTGTGTGGCTTCAAAACCACCGCTATACTTATGCCCCAAGTATACACTGTTTTCATTTTTCGACAAGAAAACAGACTCAACATATCAGGTGTTTGAAAGCCCAAATTCCCTGACAAAAACGCCAGTGGGGGGGGAGCCCTCCATGCCTCCATTGCTTTGATGACTAACAACAGTTTATTTCTGGTGCCAGCTACCCCTGACCAGAATGAAAATGGAACAAAATCAGTGAGCAAGTACTATAAAACAAAAACACAAACACAACTCTGTCATCTTACCTGTTAATTCATTGATAACTTTATCTTCTTGTTGACAAGTGGAAACTGAAACCGAGCTTCCACCAGCCCTTGAATTTCCTTTGATTTTGGGTGAATTTGACAAATGGGGTGCCTAAAAAGAAAAGAATCTTTATATCATATGAATATTCAAGAATAATAGCAGAAGAAGTAAACTAGTGAAAATTTGATGATTACAATAAATTACCAAAAATTATTATTTAGGAGTTACCTGATGATCGCATTAAGTGTGAAACTCTAAGTAGCAACTAAGGACAGTCCTGTTCTATACACCAACTAGTGTGCACATCTCTGCCTAAACTGTGCACATCAAGCATTTAATGACAGACCATAGTTAAATTATAATTTATATCAGTTCAGTTTATATTCATGGTGGGAAGAAAATCAATCAAAACCTTAAAAGGCAACAGGTTTACAAATGATGGTGTATTTCCACATAAATTTGAAGGTCATGAATGATTAATTTTCAAAAAAATTTAAAGAGAATAGAAAAAAAACTCATAAAGCAAAAGTAGACATAAAACATGCAAACATACCTTCCTCCTGGATCTTTTTTGTCTTTGTGCATGGTCTCTATCAAGCAAATCAATCTTCACAATATAATTGTTGACCTTTGGTGAGTTCAGCGGAAAACAGCACTACAACAGCAGAAATATTATTACTTGAAACATCTAAAATATATGCAATTGGCAGACTTCAACAAGATTATCACTCATAGAGACCACAAGCACTTTTGTTGTTTCCCAGAATTATTTTGACTAAAAAATTCAAGCAGGTAATGTTCCCAAACAGGGGATGATTAAATGATGCAATCACATTAACAGACCTCAATAGGGGCAAACTGGTGCCACTTTTTGTGAAATGCAAGCAGGAGTTGGCTGATATTGATTAAATTTTTTATACCTTGCAGAAGCCCTGAGCAGAGAAGCTCGTTCTTAACACACTGCAATAACAAGGGCTAGACCTGGTTTGAAGAAGTTTCAGGCTTTCGTCGGAAAGGCGTGCGACACATGTGTACGCCCTGGCGCATGGCTACTGCTTTCGAGGAGTGCAAAATATCACGCGCCTTCTTTTATTCTGAGAGCAAAATTCTCCATCAATGATTGGTTTTGTTGATTTTTGAGACGGGTTTAAATGTAAATCTTTCCTTGTTACTATTACTCCATGCCATTTCAAATAGGCTTAACACCTTGTCAGGATTGCGGATTAAATAGAAAATTTTGAAATAATCATTGGACTAATCTACAGTGGAATCCTGATAATATTAAATCCAGCTATAACTAATTTTCTGGTATAACAAAAGTATGTCTGGCCCCCTGGATTCTGCCCAACCCCTTACAAAATCCCTCAGTATAATGAATCCCGTATATAACGTACTCTTGTTATTACGAACCGAATTGTATGTTCATCATGATTTTTCTTGATATGACGAACTTTTCTACAAATTTTCACCGTTATTTTGGCCTACTTTTTCCCCGGAGTATATTTATCACTTTTTCTCAGGGGAATAATTAATTCCATCGGCAAAACAGACATTGGCAAACATGCACTTTTTATTATGCAAAAAATGGAAAAGGGATTTGTGCACAAGTTTACACCTTTACAAGGCTTTATGGCATTTCAATGAACAAATCCAAACACAGAAGACTATAACAGACATTTCTGTCTCCGATTTTTATAAGGAACATCAAATGTTGTTAACAAGATTTTCATTTTCGATTGCTAATTTAGACTTGCCAATTATGCAGGAAAAAGTAGCAGATTTGCGGATTTTGCTACCCATATGTACAGCCCCCTTTTCAGACTTCGCTTTGCTTTAAATCTAGATTTTGGCAACATTTAATTTAATGGAAAATGTGCCATCATTATCTTTATGGATTATCGACATCTGGCCAGTCATATACATAAAATAGCTGTGATGCTTGATAACCCAGGGCTCTTGGGGCAAGGATTTACACACAAGAACGGTAATTACAACCAGATAACGCCAAGCCCCCAATGACTCTGCTAACGATATATTATTGAAGTCGATGAAAGAACTTTTGTAGAAACTTGCTCAAGATTTCAGAAATAACATGTTTTTTTGTTAAAATGTTAGTAGTGATGCTAAGGATTCAGCGAATTAAATTTTATCAAAATTATTGGTGTCATCATTGTCGTGTTGGCAATTTCTGTATGGATCTATTATGATAACCATAGATTTTTGCGAAAAAATATCACACGGCACCACACACCTGGATGTTTTCATGCGGTGGTGTGCAGTGGTTAGCATGCTTGCCATATTTTTCCCACGAAAGCCTGAAGTTTTGTCAATTTAGGCATTATCAGAGAGTTGGCAGTTATCAGAGAGAAACTGTCTTATACCCCAACATATAAGGCAAAGGAAAAACTGTCATATAGCTTACCAGAATGCATCCAATTGAGATTCCACATTATATGGTCTTCTTCCTTTAGTTATTTGCACTTATAGTCACCATTTAATATTATTTGCAAAGTGATTGATATTGATGCACCTTGCTGATTTTTATCTAGATCTAGCACATTATTTTAGAAAAAGGTAATTGACAGACAAAGGCATCAGAAATAGAATTTTGAGTCATTAAATTCACTAGATCTCACCAAACAAAAAACAGGTAAACAATAATTTTATTCTTAGTCCTTTTGGGAGATGTTTGTTTCTATTAGGACTTGTAAATTTTTAGTTGTGAATTTTACAGAGTTGACTAAAATAAAAGCCTTTTAAAGTGTATAATCAATGCATCGGTTTAATCTAGTTCAAATATTAATACAAGCTAAAATGGATGGCTATGACAATTACAAGACCAGTATTTTATTTTGCTGAATATTGTTATGTTGAGGGCTATTCTGATTGTACAATCGAACAATTGTACAGTCTGTGATCTGAGTGATCAATAAAGAGTACCAAAGTGATGACATCACAAAAATGCAATTTAGAATTTTTCAATTTAGCTTATATATCCTTAAGAGCATAATGAAAATAACTCTAAATGTGCAAAATCAGTTGAATGTGTGCTCAAATATGGGCACATAAACATAAGCCGCTCCCCTATCCAACCTCCTTGTTCATAACTTTATAAACCAAGCCAGAATAAAAGTAATCCATTGGAAAACTTGAAATCTGCCAAATTTTGATCATTTCTACCTAATTTTGCATATTGAGGGGTATTTTATGCTGTTCTTTCAGATTATGTGGTCTAAACTTTGGTACTCTACATCTATAGCAAGTTATAGTTTAGTGAAAGAATATTAGTGATTCCAACTTAAGCTTAGTGGAAATTAAAGCTCTGACTGAGAACTAATTTATATTGTCTTACGTGAATTTTTTCATAGACAAGCTGTATTTTATGTTTTTATGATTATTATTCTTTGATAATTTAAATTTGCACCACATAGGAAAATTTCTGACCTCATTGAAACCAATATTACAGATGAGGTATGTTAATGTTGGTTTGCATAAAATTTGCTTATAACTAAAAACAGTGAAAAGTTTTAATGCTTTCTTTAATATGATTGTTTTCATGCAGAGGTAATGCTTCGAATATACTTAGTGTCTCAAAAAATTAGAGTTTTATCAAAGCTCATTTACATCTTGAGAATATTAAAAGGATTTGGCTTCACATACCCAACCCCTACAACAAGCCTTTAAATACACATTCAAATATATATCTGACATTTAATGTCTAATTATTATTGTCAACTTTTTTATTCTTGCAGTTCAATGCACTGATCTTTGGTCTTCCTTTAGTTTTGCACAAAAAATGCAAAATTTGTTCGGCCTTTTACATTAAGCTGACCATGGAGGAAGATGACTCATGAGCCTTTTCTTTTGTCATCAAAATGATTAACATTATCATGATGAGCATTAACAAGTTTCACAAGTAGCAAAGGATAAACCTTTCTCCATCAACACATACAGTCAAAAACAAAGCAATACCCACATCATATTCAAATCATCATCAAACAAATGAAACCATTAAAGTCAGCTTTACTCATTATCATCATCACCACCACCATCATAATAATTATCAGATTGAACACAAAATTCGTATAGGAACTAGCATTTTCTCAAGCCAAAGGTGAGGACTTTCCAATGTCTTTTGTTAAATTAAAACTTTGTTAGAAAACTTCCAAAACTAGGATTACTTCACTGCCTTAACAATCTTTCAAACTGTCTTGTGAATGAATATAGAATACTATGCTCATAAATTGTATTTTTTATAAAGATTTATTTGTGTTGTTACTTGCCAAATTGTTTATTTACTGTGTAGTGGCAACAAAAATTGATTTTAAACTTATTTTGCTACTGGGCAATCTGTCTTTCACTTGAAGAACTATTCCAACTTGACATTCGTTGGGAATAGCTGTCATCAATAATAGGGGGTTTAAGTAGTTGGGGTGTATCTTTTGTCTTACAATCTAAACAGTTTCAATTTTTCATGTAAGCAGTTTACATGGCCTTTTGTATCAGTTGTCAAATTACTTGTGTGGCTGTAAAAAGGTTGAAAAATGTGCAGTCCAGCACAAGGGCAAGATGTCAAATGAAAATTCCTTATAGAGTGATTTGCCCCTCAGAACTTTGGGCAGTGGCTCTGAAATGTTAGGAAACTTGCAGTTGTACCACAATGGAAACAAACTGTAAAAATATTTTTAATATTACTGCAGAAAGATCTGTCTCTCCTTGAATCTAATACTTAAAATCTTCATCAGCCACTTTTTACAAGGACAATTAATCTTCAAAACATGGCAGCTCTCTACACGAGCTGTAGTGTGCATTGACAGCATGCCCCTTTCTGCCTGACAAGGGGTCTCAACCTCAAAATGAAGAACTCAACTACCAAATCTTACACAAAGACTATCTAAGTGGTAGAATAAACAATATTTTCAGCGTCTATGTCACTTTACTAACTTACCTTTGGACTAGAACAAAGCCAAATTCCTGTGTTCAGGTTCGTGTAACTAAATTTCAGCTTTGAGTTTTTCCCTGAAGACTTACATTTCATGCAGATAAACGGCTTTGATTCTGTTGATGTTAGGCATTCTGGATTCATTTTCAGTTCAGTTACCAAATAACCCATTGCTCACTATTGCATACTGGCGCCAAACTTAAGCGTCTTTCTGAATTGATGGATCACCCTCCACCATTTTCGTCGTAACTCGTGCGTTTTACTGAGCATGCGTGTTTTCTATGTTCAATAGTTTCCAGTCCTCTTTCAATGAAAATCGAAAGAGAGGGAGAAGGAAATCAACCACGGACTCCACTCCAGAACGGGAATTTTCAGCGATCGTTAGTTACGTACGAAGTCTTGACGTTCGTCCTTAACAACCCTCCGTTATTCAAAAATTCCAAGCATTCTGAAGGATGTGGTCTTCAAAATGCCTAGCTAGCCCCCAGGGTTCCCCTTCGTCCCTCCCCTGGCCACGCCAGTATCTATTTTATTTTTTGCCCATTTGCTGTGTTTTTCCTGGGCAGTCTTGGATCTGTTTTAGTATTACGGAGGCAATGGGAAGCACATCGTGAGTTACGGGTGAAAAGGCTACAGAGGTATTCTGGAGTATACTCATGCAAGGACTTATAAACCATTGTTTTTGTTTCACAGTTTTTAAGTTCTTCAATGGTCTTCCATCTAGGCCGAGATGACCCTTTATCTAATTTAACAATTAACAATTATAGTAGCAAAATGCAACTACAGTGTAAGAACGATTAAGTCAGCACACAGTAATGGTCAGCAATATAACAGAAAATTACATCAATTTTTAGATACATATCAAACAAGTTGTGTAGTAAAAATAAGAAACAGAGATTTTTAAAAATGTTCAAAATGTAGTTGCTTATTACCTTTTCTTTTTGGAGAAGGCTCCTGCCCAAATTTTGCCCGAAAAAATCAGCTGCCCGAATCTAGGGGGGGGTTGAAGCCCCCCAGCCCCCCGTCCCGTATGCCTATGATTGCAACCTTCAACATTGAAATCTAAAATTAAAGCTGTAAAATGATAGTTAGACTGTTATAGTCATTCATGAAATTCATGATGCTGCAACATAGCTTTAGTTATTCGCATCCTTTGCCTAATTATATGCATATTTAGTTATTCGTGTAGGGGGAGTGTAGGTATCTGTGGATCCGCGGGTTGAAGGTATTTTTGTACGCGGATTGAGGATTTTTCATTGTACGGATTTGCAGATCCAGAGAAACTTGCGGATATCGGATTTCGACGATCGAGTTGAGCGGATTCTGGACTTTAGGCGAAAAAAACGCGGATGCTGGATCCAAATAATTGCTACAGATTTTTTGACAAGCGGTGGTTGTCTTTTTTATGGTTCTAAATAAACAAAACAGTAGTTAATTTTCGCACGAATAAATGCCGTCTGTTGTTACCTTCTGCTATCGGGTGTAACACGGAATAGCTCCGCATTTGATTGGAACTGACTGGCGGATTATGCCGTGAAAAGTAGCGGATTTGCGGATTTCGCTACCCCTTACACCCCACTCCATCTAGTTCATGTTTTAGTATTACGGAGGCAATGGGAAGCACATCGTGAGTTACGGGTGAAAAGGCTACAGAGGTATTCTGGAGTATACTCATGCAAGGACTTATAAACCATTGTTTTTGTTTCACAGTTTTTAAGTTCTTCAATGGTCTTCCATCTAGGCCGAGATGACCCTTTATCTAATTTAACAATTAACAATTATAGTAGCAAAATGCAACTACAGTGTAAGAACGATTAAGTCAGCACACAGTAATGGTCAGCAATATAACAGAAAATTACATCAATTTTTAGATACATATCAAACAAGTTGTGTAGTAAAAATAAGAAACAGAGATTTTTAAAAATGTTCAAAATGTAGTTGCTTATTACCTTTTCTTTTTGGAGAAGGCTCCTGCCCAAATTTTGCCCGAAAAAATCAGCTGCCCGAATCTAGGGGGGGGTTGAAGCCCCCCAGCCCCCCGTCCCGTATGCCTATGATTGCAACCTTCAACATTGAAATCTAAAATTAAAGCTGTAAAATGATAGTTAGACTGTTATAGTCATTCATGAAATTCATGATGCTGCAACATAGCTTTAGTTATTCGCATCCTTTGCCTAATTATATGCATATTTAGTTATTCGCGTAGGGGGAGTGTAGGTATCTGTGGATCCGCGGGTTGAAGGTATTTTTGTACGCGGATTGAGGATTTTTCATTGTACGGATTTGCAGATCCAGAGAAACTTGCGGATATCGGATTTCGACGATCGAGTTGAGCGGATTCTGGACTTTAGGCGAAAAAAACGCGGATGCTGGATCCAAATAATTGCTACAGATTTTTTGACAAGCGGTGGTTGTCTTTTTTATGGTTCTAAATAAACAAAACAGTAGTTAATTTTCGCACGAATAAATGCCGTCTGTTGTTACCTTCTGCTATCGGGTGTAACACGGAATAGCTCCGCATTTGATTGGAACTGACTGGCGGATTATGCCGTGAAAAGTAGCGGATTTGCGGATTTCGCTACCCCTTACACCCCACTCCATCTAGTTCATGTTGTTCGATGAACAGAAACAACAAATAGCAGTTTCGCAAACTTTTTTGGTCACCCTATGAATGTTTTCAAGGAAGCAAGTTTGCAACCACAATAGGGCTACCTTGAGCCATTAAAACAGGGGAAGCACTTCATACGTGCCGGAAATTATGGCATGTTTTATTTTTTTATCTCGTACATTCATTTGAAAAATTCTTCAAAAAACCTTAAATAAATAGAAGTTTCAGAGGACAAACATTTTAACGACATTTTTCTAAAGTGTTTGTTTCTCTTTCTTGTTGTCTACTCACCCAACCAGACTGCTCTTTTACCCCCGGCTTTATTGATTGTTCTGTTCGCGAAGTGATTGTATTGAGATGAGTGAGTCCGTGAGTTTATGTCTAGCTGATCTTCAAGCGAAACGAAATGAAATAAGAAAGACATCTTGGGAACTTTCATGAATTCATAAATCTGAAAAGATCTAACTTTTCATAAAGGTGCAAAAACTGTCCTGTGAGCAGACACCAGCGATTGTGGCCTAGTTCATGCTGAAAAATGGCGGCCGGTTACGACTCTGAAGTTGAAAAACGTTTGAAGGAATTTGAGCAAGTGGTTGCTGATATTGGAAAGATGGATTTCAACTGCGATAGATCCACTTTTTGCCAATCTTTTATGAGGCATGTATCAGGAATTCGTGAGATGATTTTGTATTTAACAGAGCAAAGGCTAGATTTGCATAAACAGCAACTTGAAAACCTGAAAAGAAAGACTGCCGAATTCATGGCGCTAGAGGAGTACCAGAGAAACCAGACTGTGCTTCAAGCGAAGCAAGCGCTGCAAAAAGAGTTACAAGCTCAGCTAAACGAATACAAAGATATGATTATGAAGTTGACAGAAGCATGCACCTGGATCACATTGTCAACAAATGAAAAAATCAAGCCGTCTAGCAGTGGCATGGACCTAATGGGACGGTGCATTTTGAAGGAAAGTAGAAAGATGGTGCAAGGGTTGCCAATTTACGCAAGCAGGACCGAAATTGTTGAAGCATTGAAAAACCACCAATATATTGTTTTAAAAGGTGAAACAGGATCTGGAAAAAGTACCCAAGTACCACAATACATACTGGAGGGCGTATCAGGTCAACTGACAGGGAAAATAATATGTACCAGGGTTGCCAGGTCTCAAAATTGGCCAAAGCCAAATCTTGTGGGTCAAAAATCCAAATTAAGCCAAATATGAAAACGAGGTTTTGGAACAATAGAATCGACGAAATGAAAACGAGGCATCTAATGGTTTTGCAAGTTAATGTTAATTTGACAGTATCCGACAATTGCTCTCGAAAATAAGGTATAGTTAATAGAATTCATATTCTTTGCATGTCTTTCTGATTTCTCGTCTTTCGACAGATTAGATGCTTTTGGAGCAATTGCTTGGTGACATAACTTGCAAAAAGCGTTTTTTGTTCAATCAGGAGCTTGTTTAACCCATGAATATTTGTCTTCCTATGACTTAGCGTAACGCCGCCCATTCTCGTACAAAGATTTCCATTTAGACATGATTGCAAGAGAACAAGAAACAGCGACGATTACCCCATGCTAAAGGCTGGTTTTCATAACGTAATTCCTCGGCGATGATCCCCGATGCAATTTCCCAATGGTCTATGAAAGTCTGCGATGGCTTATTACATATGAAAACCAGGTCATCGGTAACCATCGAGGAACATCCCCGACCATCGGGGATCGTCCCCGATCATCGGGAGTGCTGTGCATCGGGGATCATCGCCGACGAAATACGATATTTAAAAACCAGGCTTAACAAGCAAGCGAAGAAGTATTCACATTTACATAATTACATCGCACCAGGGATAAACATGTTATGACACGTTCTACCTTAAAAAGGAAACCCGAAAGTCTCAAAGAAATGGACTAATATGTGTTATCCAATTAAATTGAAACAGCTGTTAACCGAAATATCTGTTTAAAATTCAAAGGTTCAGAAAATTTTGAGAATTTTTCATATAAATCCAAAATAAGCCAAATTTTTGGCCAAATCCAAATCATATTTTGAAAGCCAAACAAGTTTTCATAAATCCAAATTTCTGGAATTTGGATTAGAAAAATCCAAACTGGCAACCCTGATATGTACGCAACCTAGAAAAGTGGCGGCGATTAGCCTTGCAAAGAGGGTAGCATTAGAGCAGTTTGAGGCAGTTGGGAAACATGTGAGGTATTGGGTTGGAATGAACAAAGTCTGTGGAGATGAAACTAAGTTGGTGTTCATGACAGATAGGATGCTGTTAAACTACTGTTTGGAAAACCCAAATTTGGATGACGTTGGATGTGTTATCATAGATGAAGCCCACGAACGCAGTGTTAATATAGATCTGGTTTTGAGTTTTGTAAAAACTGCAGCTGCAAAGCGATCTACGCTTAAAGTCGTGGTGACATCAGCCACCATTTCAACAAAATTATTCTCAGAGTATTTCTACAACTGTCCGGTATTTGAAATTCCTGGTCGCACATTTCCTGTTGAGGTGAGGTATGAAGAACAGGAAAACACAAAGGATGGTGGACGAGAAGATACTTACATCAAGCAAGCAGCAGCGAAGGCAGTTCAGGTTCATGAAAGTGAGGGAACAGGAGATATCCTTGTATTTCTGACTTCCCCACTGGAAGTTGAAAAAGCAATAAAGCATTTTCATAGAGTGTCAAAGAAAGCTTCAGCCTGCACAGTGTTACCACTTCATGGAAAGCTGCAACCAGATGAACAAATGAGAGTTTTTGAAACTGTCAAAGATGGAAGTAGGAAGATCGTATTTTCAACTAATGTTGCTGAGACATCTGTAACAATTCCAGGTAAGTGCATGTCAAGAGCTTACAGAAACATCGTGGTGACAAATTCCAAAGGGGGCACAGAGCAAAATTTTCCGGCAAATTTAAGCATACTATTAGGAGAAAATCCGATGATAAAATTATGGGAGGGAGTAACATTTTAACAAAGAAAAATTCCTGATGTGATTCTTTGACATTGAAACTGCTTTTTTTGTAATCAAATATTGGGTCATTGGCGTTCGCTTTTGGTAAAATGGGCGTTCCCTGCTTGTGAAACGAATTTTCTGGCAGTAAAGTATGTGGCAAAAATTTTTTGTCTTTATCTCAATTTCCATGAAGAGGGATGGGATGCTTGCATAGGCGAGCCCATTAGGCAGGTCTAGAAAACACCGTTAAAACAAGTGATCCTGCCATCGGTTAACATCTTTTAGGTAATCTAGATTGTGCAAAACTCTATAATGACTACATGTTTCAGATAATTGGCAAAGCCCGGTCGTCTTTCCATCTAGCAGTTTTTGAATCGATCTACATACAAACGGAAAAACCGCTATTATGTAGACAGAAGGAGTTCGTTTTCTCTCCTGGACTCCAGTGGTAATTTTTCTAAGCACGCGACACTGATTGGTCAAGTATACGGGTCTTGTGCTTGCTTTTTTTTGATTGGCCTATTTCGATCCACAACTGGGTATATATTTTCCATCATTTACTTTCGGACCCTTCTTATTCTGAAGTTTTATGCTCTGAGGGGTGTCAGACAAAAAAGCTTTAGCAAATCTGTTATAATAGTCTGTTCTCTTAGCACAGTATTTGACTTGAATTGTGCAAATTGTGATACCAGCATGAAAATGGGTATAAAAAAAGGAAATAAAAAAATTGCCCCTTGGTGCTATTTTTAGAATATGATATTGGTACCCATGTCTCTTTTTAGGCATTCTTCTCTAAATAATTACTCTCTTCTGTATGAATATGAAATGTAGCTTTCTTTTTTCTTTCAACAAACTGGAAAGTTATACGAAAAGATGTATTTGACAATCTTACCCCTTGATGATAGTTTTAGAATGGGGTACTGGAACCTAGTTCTCGATTTGGGTTTTACCTTCATAGTCTAGGCTTTAAGCACAGTATTTGACTTGAATTGTTCCATTTGTGGTACCAGCATGAAAATGGGTACATTGGGGCAATTTAACACGTTGATAATGATGCTTAACAGACACAAGCTTAAAAACGCCCCCAAGTGCTATTTTTAGACTGGGGTACTTGACCCAAGTTCTATATTTCTAGCCTGCCTGCAGACTATATATTTCGGATTTCATCCATACGTACTGAACTAACGATTAAAATGACCATGAGGGTAAAGGTTTAAACACAATTCTACACAATAAAAGTATAACACAGAAGCAATTGAAATATTACCCTTGATGCCATTTTTAGAGTGGACTACTGGAGCCCAGGCCTCTACAAGCTTTATTTGTATAAGCTTTCTTTTATAAATCATTACTATTTTTGGTATGAATGTGATATAAAGTGAATATTAATTCTCTGGATTGCTACTACTCCTCTCAGAGGCTTTCAAGAAAAGCATAGAAGAACTACCTATTGAAGGTTGGAAAACAGAGACTAGAAGAATCAGTGCAATTATATTATTGGTTCTCTGTTATGGAGTTAGAGTCAATGCTATTGTTGCTAGTTAAAGCAACAAGGGAGTCAAATTTCCACGTGTTTCTAAGTGCCCTTAATCAGATTGCACCTTGGATGTTTAGCCTTTATCATATAAACTACTCGCGCTGGCTGCTGATTTAACATCAATCGTATCTAAAAGTAGCCTATGAAGGTAAAACCCAAATCGAGAACTAGGTTCCAGTACCCCATTCTAAAACTATCATAAAGTGGTAAGATTGTCAAATACATCTTTTTGTATAACTTTCCAGTTTGTTGAAAGAAAAGAGAAAACTACATTTCATATTCATATAAAAGAGAGTAATTATTTAGAGAAGAATGCCTAAAAAGAGACATGAGTACCAATATCATATTCTAAAAATAGCATCAAGGGGCAATTTTTTATTTCCTTTTCTCTTAATATATTTCAATATATGATAATGCACCTAAATCTTTTCTTTTGCAGTTTTTTACAAATCAGTAATGATATATGGAGATTGGCCCAATTCGAGGACTGGGGCCAAGTACCCCAGTCTAAAAATAGCATTTGGGGGCATTTTTCGGCTTGTGTCTGTTCGGCTTCGTTATCAGCGTGTGAAATTTCCCCAGTGTACCCATTTTGATGCTGGTATCACATTTTGCATGATTCATGCTCTAACAGTCCAGACTAAAATGTTTGCTTTTTTCAAAGCCATTTTCAAATATTGAAAATCGGGATAATTTTAATAGATTCTTGTGAAATATTAAACAATTTGGTCCATCGGCAAAGATTTATACCTGACCAATTTTGTAAAAAGTTCTTCAAAAGCTATTGTTCTTGCGAAAATTGATTTTCTTAACACCCTGGGAGGTGATAAGCACGAAAAATGAAGTAAAACTTGATCTCTAAACAATCTAATTTCAAGATGAATTTCTTTATTTTATCTGCCTATATTGAATACAGTATTTTATAGAAAGTATTATATTTCAATACGTATTAAATTTCTATAAAAATGCAAAAACATCTGCAATAAAGAAGATTTAGATGACAAATAATCGAATGCACCAGTTCTATCGTTGAACTGAAGCAAGCAAGTTGAACTGACTGTTCTATGTCGGAACACACAAATTGATTTTCTTTAGAAATTTATGTTGTAGTAAGTAGTCAAGCATATGTTCGTTTCTGATAAAATAGTTTCTTTTTCCTTTTGGGACATAACTTGCCGACAATTTTTTTCAATCATTTGATTTTCTGAGTAAAAATATATTTATTTTTCATTAGCAAACTGGAGGTTAGCAAAGCTAGAACAGGTCTCGCATTCCAATGAAACAAAATAATTATGAATAGCTGCTTCTGACTGGCTGAGTTGCCAAACTGTAAAAATCATCTGATTGGCTAAACAAGATTTATCTTTGTTCACGGAAAAATTTTGCTCGTCCGTTCCTTAAACAAGATGCATTTCATCAGCTGTGGTTAATAACAGATTTTTGACAAAATTTCCTGAAAACGGGAGGCTAGATTGGAAATCGGGAGAACAGGAGATGAACTCCCAAATCGGGAGACCCCCACCTAATTCGGGAAGTTGGAGCCTTTGGTATAGAGGACTTCATGTCAGACCTGTAAACAGTATTTTTCATCAATTTCAAAGTCATAAAGCAGAAGCAATTTATTGCAGTAGAAGTAACTTATAGGAGCCTAGGTAAATTGTAGGACATGCTCCATGCAACATCGTTTTGGCCTAATGTTTTCTTTTCGTTCTTTCCTTAGGTATCAAGTTTGTCATTGATACTGGTAGGGTTAAAGAGAAAATGTTTGATGCAAAAAGGGGCAATAGCTACCTGGAAGTGAAAATGGTCAGCAAAAGCTCCGCCATACAGAGGATGGGGCGTGCTGGAAGAACAGGCCCAGGAATATGTATTCGTTTATACAGCCAAGGCGCTTACGAAAAGCTGGACGAAAACACGGAACCAGAAATAAAGAAAATGCATTTGGCCTCGGCAGTTTTGAGCTTAATGGCTCTAGGCATTCATGACGTCAAAGGTTTTGATTTCATTGAACGTCCTGACGACAAGGCGTTAGAAACCTCCTTGGATGTTCTGCGTATGATTGGTGCTGTTGATTGGGGTGATTCTATTACGACGCAAGGCAAGAAGATGGCCAAGCTTCCTGTTGACCCGCGTACTGCTAAAATAGTTCTTGATGGTTTGGAAAGAGGGTGCAAAGACAAGTCAGTCATACTTGCAGCTGCAACAGTGTTCTCATCTAACATCTACATCAGATTTGGCAGCGAGGAAGATAAAGAAAAGTCAGACATAGGAAAACTCGATTTCTGCAAAGAAGAAGGAGATTTGTTGACCATTGTAGACATCTTTGAAAAGTGGAATAGCAAAGATGGAAAGAGAGAACAAAACAAATGGTGCGTGGAAAATTTTGTAAATGCAAAATCGATGCGTTCTATCAAAGAGCTTGAAAAGGAAATAAAGTTTGCTTTAAGAGAAGTAGAGCCTAGTATCAAACCAGACAGCCGTCCTATTGAAGAAGAGCGAACTCTGTTGAAAAGGCTAATAACATCAGCTTTCTACGACAACATCGCCTACTTTACTGGCAATTCCCGATTGGGATATTGGAGTCCAAAGTATTCTCAAAGGTTTCAGTTGCACCCCTCTTCAGTTGTTAGTGCACTTGGAATGGAGCCGGAATTTCTGGTTTTCCAGGATGTCCTCAAAACACCTACCGCCAGTTACATAACTGGGATAACCCCAATCGAGGAGCAGTTTTTGGAGATGCTGTGCCCCCATCCATCCTACAAGATTGAATTACATTCACTGTTAAATCAAAGAGTTTTTAAGAAAATCATTTCACCAGTTGGCTCAGCAGTTATGAAAGATCTCATTGCGAATCGGGCAGAAAAGAAGAAGGTGCTAGAAAGTGAAATAACAAAGAAAGGAGAGTTTCCAGGGCTGCTTGAAATATGCTCAGAGAAAAGGCAATTTGTGATTTATGCAACAAAATTGATGGAAAGCAAAGCAACAAAATTGCTCAATGATTGTGTCAAAGAGATGCAAGAAAAACTCACGGCTGAAACCAAAGAAATACAGTTGGGTGGCAATACGATTGGATATCGAATTTTGATCGGAGCTGGTGGTGAAGCCTTGAGAATCTTGGAACCAGATGAATTTTCTGCAATTCAAATTGAGATTCATGAGCAACATATCGGTGTCACTGAAAAATGTTTCGAAGAAATAAAAGTAGAGATATCTGAAAAGTTGAAAAACTGTGCGATGGTGAAGCAGAAAAGTATTAACAAGAAGGAGACATCTGAGCAGCGTAATCCGTTTCGATGGGGCATGGTTCATTTCAATAATACGGAGGATGCCCAACAAGCAATAAAGAAACTGCAGTTTTCCACGCATGGATGTCAAGTCATAGCCAAACCCCAATTCTTTGCTGGAAGGAATTTGGAGAATGGATCCTTGGTAAAAGTTGTTGTCAAATGGTCTCGAAGATGGTCTCAAGGTTTTGGATTCATTGTTTGCAAATCATATGCTGCTGCACAGGAAATTAAGAGTGAAATTCGATGGTTTTGCCGGAGTGACAAAAAAAATATACTGAAAATATTTTGCCGACTGATTGATAAAAGTATTGACAATGAGAAATTCAGAAATTCTCTGCAAGAGGACCTTGGGGTCAGCGAATACAATAATAAGGTCGTCAATGCATTCATTGAATATAGGAATGAACAACATTCGGCAAAAGAAGAGAGCATCTACGAGTGGAGATTGCGAGAAAGGCTTGCTGGAATCCCCTATGAATCTATCAAGATATTTCCCATCAAGGACAAGAAAGCAGTCATCCGTAGAGCTTGTATACTATTTGCGAGCTTCCAGGATGCTGAAGAGGCAGTACGCTGCTTGAATGGTCCAGGAATCTTAGGTTTGGACCATTTCACTTTGGGATTGGGGATTGTGTCTAATAATATTGAAAATTGTCCAAGCGCCAAAGTAAACTTTTGTCTGTATTGGGATTTAAATCTTCAGTTTGTTATATTGATAAAGACAAAGTTTTTTAAATCCTCGTAATCTTGCATTTGAGACATGGCCTATTGTTAACATGGTAATGATCGAGCAAATATAAATAAACTGCACTTCAACCAAAATTATGGAAAGCAAGCTTCCTTCCAATGTAGTTACAGCAATATGGGTGCAGGATGATGGGTGCAGGATGGTGGGTGGTGGTATGGTGGTTTTGCCTCTTTTCCTAAATGATCCAGATAGAAAACTTGCATGAATATTTATTTTGCTGTTGCTTCCTTTTATCACCATCATATATTTATTCTCAGGGACACAAGACTGCAGCGCGGCCATTGAGTTGAAGAAGAAATTCTATTGCAAGGAAGCCATCTTTCCTGTGATCGACAAGGATTTGAAAGCCCTGCAGCATGATTCAAGAGGTAAGGATGTAGAAATAAAAGTGGAAAAAAGCAAGTCAAATAACAACTGTAAAATTGTGACCATCTGTGGGAAGGATTCGTTGCTCTACAAAATGCTTCTCTGTCGCTTACAAAGCATTGTGGAGGGTAAAGTCATCAGCAATTTGGTTGTGCCCAGCTTCTTGTACGAAACATTAAGAAGCAAGATATCTGACATGGAGACAAAAATTGAAAATGCAAAGGTCGACTATGATAGACGAACAAAACAATTGCTTCTCTTTGGAAAGCCGAAGGCTTGCACAGTACTGGAGGAGGACATCAAA
Organism: Rhopilema esculentum; assembly: GCF_013076305.1. Next base: position 8,325,368 of record NW_027019640.1, read on the forward strand.
AGACTTTTCCAGTCAGTTTCTGAAAATGAAACGAAAATTCACCTACGTGGACAAGGAAGGGCAACTGGGCTTATGAAAGCTTTGATGCAGAAATATGGAAATGACTTGCGAGGGATGATACAAGACAATGAAGTGATTCAGGTAATCCAACACCATAGTCATAGACTGATAGCGTCTTGAAAATCTCTTTCAAATATTCTAATTTGGAAAGAAAAATTACAAAATATTATCGTGTATGAAAGTTTATTCGAAATAGTCAAGTGAACATATGCTCCTTCCCTAGAAAATTTGGGTTTTCAAAATAATTCACGAACCTAGTGAAAAACAACAGGAATTCTCAGAATACCTCAACATTTTAATAAATTCAACTGATGTAGTGATAAGACTGAATTTTTATAGATCTGACGTCATCACTCGATTACCCTGAAGCCATCTGGTTTTTATCAAGGCCTTTTCTTTTAAAATACATTTACATACAATTTATGCCTAAAATTACAATTTATGCAAACCAATTACCAAACATCTTCCACAGGAAGTCTCGAGGAAAAAAGGTAAGAATACACGCATTCACAGAATAAGTTTCCGAAAATTTTTTCTGTAGCTTGTTAACCTCTCGAAAGTTTGCCAGAAATGCGTATCTCATGCTCGCATACCTAAACGGCACCTCTAGGTTGATCTTCTTGAAATAAAATACTTGGTAGATATAATAAATTAGGCTTCACGCTTACAATCAATGCCTCGGAAAGTCTTGCATTATTATGGTTTTAGGGATTTTCAGGCCATGTCTGTGTGAAATATAAAAGAAAATGTTTCTTTTATTGTATCTCCCTTGACGTTCTTTTCTTTTTAATAATATAACACCTCTAATGGGTTCTACCATTGCAAGTAATGTTTATATATTTCCTCAAAACTATGCCCGAATTATGCCACCACGTATTACTGCCTTGTTCTTAAATCTTCCCATGAAAAAGAAGTCATGTCCAGAATATTTGCAATTGCGCTCATCTCTGACTTTGAAATTTGAAATCTCGAGTCATGTTACCGTTGAACTCATAATGTCTCTTTCAACTTCAGCTTAACATTCGAAGGCATGAGGTAATGGTCGTGGCATCGGATCAAACACAACAACGCATAAATACAATGATTAACGAAGTTGACGCAAAATTACATGCCGACCTTGGTGGACTAAAATCTCCTGGCACCCAAAATGAGAGTATTGGCTATGAAGACTGTTGCCTGTGTCTCTGCAAAGCTGACATCCTGCGGTATGCGTTAGAGGTGTGTGGACACTTGTATTGTGTTGCCTGTGTAAACGATCTGCTCGAAACAAGCGAACGGAATAAGAGTTTTCCAATCACATGCTGTAGTGAAGGCTGTTCAAGTAGCCTCGTTCTCAGAGATATCGAGAACTTAATTAAGAGCGGGGAACAACAAGGTCGACTAGCTGAAGCAGCATTATCTAATCTGGTGCAAACAAATCCAAAGCTCTACAGTTACTGCCCAACGCCAGACTGCCCTATGGTGTACAAAGTATCAGAACCAGATAATGCTAAACCTTTCACCTGTCCAAAATGTTTCAGGAAGACGTGCACTGCTTGCCATAATGATGCCCATGTTGGATTCAAATCATGTACGTCATGGAAAGAGTACAATATTTTTGAGTACAACGACAACAGTCATGTTTTGGAATGGGCGAGGGGTAAAAACATTAGAGAATGCCCAAAATGCAACAATCTGATAGAAGAGAACGGAGGTTGCATGCATGTATCTTGTAATTGTGGTGCACATATTTGCTGGAGATGCATGAAAACCTTTTCGTCAAGTGGTGATTGCTATGACCATTTGGGAAGATGTGGAGGGATATTCCCAGGGAACATGGACCCCCCTGTTCTACACCCTGAAGCGCTACAAGCCGAAAGAGGTGGACAACCTAGACCATTCCTTGAAATGCGAAATACACAGGGAGCTGCCTTTCAAATTGCTGCAAGGAATGCAGTGCAGAATGAGATGCCACGTGCTGAAAGACGAGCCCACAGAGTGCCACAATATCATATTCCAGAACATGGCCGAATTGGGGTAAGAGATGGTTTGCCACAACATCAAATACCTGAGCATGATCGAATTAGGGTAAGAAATGTAAGGGAGAATGAGATGGCACGTGCTGAAAGACAAGCCCGCGGAGTGCCACAATATCATATTCCCGAACATGGCTGAATTGGGGTAAGAGATGGTTTGCCACAACATCAAATACCTGAGCATGATCGAATTAGGGTAATCAATGTAAGGGAGAATGAGTTGGCACATGCAAGAAGACCAGTCATGGTTGGTTTAGAGCCCACTCATAGAAGAAGAGAGGGGAAACCTTCGTGTGCTATCATATAAAGAGCCATAGTTTCGAGAGAATTACATTTAAACAATTATAAACATAGCAATAACAAGTTCTTAGTAGAATTTGCGAAAAATTGAGAGATTAGCAAGTGAATGAATTGACAATTGAAATTCAAAGCATACTTCCTCACATAAATGGCAAAGTAATTCTAAGCATGAATTTTATTAACACAAGCAAGACCTGTCTCTTACAGTCTCTGGTAGGTACCCAGAGTCTCAAAAACATAGTTTGAATCTAGTATCAGAAATCTGAGATTTATAATACCCCATCGCCGTCTTCTGTGGCTCTAATACCCCAGGTAGCTGGTAGGCCAGATGCGATATTTCTAGACGAGCAGCCTGTTGCAAAAATGCCCGGCTAATTGCTTCCAGGGCAAATCAATCTATGGAAATCCCGTCACTCTATGGAAATCCCTTTGTCTTATCTGAAGTCCCCTAGAAAACCCATTGTTTTGTCTAAAGTCCCTAGAAATCTTGTTGTTTTGATGGAATCCTTTTTTTGCGTTGCCCCTTGTATTGCTTCATCACAAAGGCACAGTAATGCTTTTTATTTCAACATGCAATTTTTATATGAATTGTTAGTTTGAAACTTAATTCAAGTATACCCAGACACTGTCATCAATTATTATTATTCTTGTCGAAATTGTACTGTTCTTTGCCGCTACTTATGCGTATTTTCTTGATGAATGAGGACTGAGAGATTACATCTTGCAAGCTTGCAAAGTCTGAATCTGAATTATGAAAGACGAAGACAGACAAAATAACATACATTAATTACAAAAAATTTCGTCGTGACAAAAGTTCGGACAAATATTTTGACGGAAATTTCTTCGACGAAATTCAAAATGATACGAAATTTTGTTTTTTTAAGAAATTAAGATTTTTGAAAATTCGCATAGAAAAACTATTGCATGAGGTCAACAATCAAATTTATGTATCCTTTTGATCTATTCCATGTAAATTACGTCATTTCCAAATTTACATCATCTTCATAATTATCTTTATCGTAGAAATCATCTTCTTTATTGTCGGTTCTTGAACTGACCTCATTTTCACCATCGTTCGATGAAAATAGTTCTAACTCAGTGGCGTAATGAGGGGTGAACACCACCCATAACTGGGTCAAAAAGGGCGAGGACCCAAATGTTTCCTGCTCAGAACGCCTTTGCCCAACCCATTTCCTGCCCAACCCATTTTCTGCCCAACAAATGCGGATATGATGTCATTATCCTTGCCAGCTACACTCTTTTTAGAAACAGTAAATTCAAGTTCAGGCTGACTGTCCTTAATTATTTCGAAAATCTGAGATGGTTGTTCTTAAATGAATAGGGTGTAAGCAGTGCGATTGCTAGCTTTTTCAGGGGCGGATACAGAGTAAAAGTTGACGATCGCACATTGACACTACCCAGCAGGCGGTCTAGGGGGCCTTCTTCATGGTCAAGGGCGGGGCCATAATGGGGACCCAGCCCCCCGGAACCAGAGCAACTAGATCTAATTTTAAAGGCAAAAACCCTAAAGTTCACAATGTCGATTATTTCAACCACTATAAATAAAAGAAATAATTTCGCCTTTTTTCACGAAAGTCATCTTGATTTTTGCTCTAGAATATTAGTTTCATGTGTTGTAAGCGTTTACTTTCTAGGCGTCGTTTTGTCCCGCTAAGCAAGACTCATTCACTTTGATTGATGGAACGCCTTAATGGACGCCCTTATCTTTAGGAGCGGAAGTTGCCTCACCAACGAGGTTTGCAGGCCTTGTAGTAGTTTTGAGGGTGGCGACGGGACTGGGGCCCTGAAACGTTCTAATTGATCAATCAAAAAATTTTCCCTTTAAAAGGTTTTCCAAATTTTCCGGCAAATCCAACACGAAGTTGAGACAAAATATTTTGAGTTTCAGAAGTGTACACTTCCTGTGCACCTCTTCCGTATAGATAAAGAAAATTGGGATTCTTCTCTTTCAACCTCATCCACTTTCCTCCCTTGCCAGCAGTTGTGCGGCACAGCAATCTAACATAGTGTTTACAGACTTTTCGTGCCGCACAAACATGTAAAAACTTGAATTTTGATTGGTGAGATTTGGTAAAATATTTGCATAACATTTGCCGACAAGTTTGAATATTCACCGAAAAAAGTTTATTTTAACCGAAAGCCATTTTCGCACCACAAACTATCTTTTCCAAGCCACTTCACCTTGTAATTCTGTTTTAGATGTTTTTAGCCTAGACCCTTGGTCACTGCGTGCTGCCATTTCAACTTCCTATTCCATACCATTGTACTACAGAATAAGATAAAACATTATGTGATTGTACCCTAAGTGTATATAAGAAACGGGCGTCTTCGAATATAAGAAACGGGCGTTTTCGAATATAAGAAACGGGCGTCTTCGAATATAAGAAACGGGCGTTTTCGAATATAAGAAACGGGCGTTTTCGGCTTTGCGTCTCACTAGGTACAAACGTAAATATACGACAACAAGCTTTAAAATTAGCTTTGTTAAAAAGCATAGAAGGTGCATATATAAAAACCCAATATAATAGAAAGACAATATTTAATTCCCTTTTCAATAAGTATCAAAATGCTGGCTATACAAATGACAGGAAACCAAATAACTTTACCTGTTAACATTAAAATGATAACGACGTTGTTTTCGAACAAAAATTTTGCAACCCTTCAAGGCAAGCGAAAATACAAATTAAACACTTAAGTTATCTTCAATTCAAGAAAGACGGGACAGGATACATCGTGCAAGTAAACATCTTTTTTAATTAAACTGAGCGAAGTTTGGGATGCTTTACCGACACACGATAAACAGCCTGGAAAAACAAAGTAGCAAAACGAACCTATCTGCATGTTAATGACTTTACAAGCAGCTCATCCATACAAAACAGCAAAATTAATTATCTGTATGCAAAGGGTCATAGAAAGCTCGATGTTTCTCTGAATTGTACATGTATAAAATAAAGATGACTTATTTTTTCAATTCTATATTTCTTTTAGTTATTTCGAATGAGATATCAGAGGATTTAGATGATGTAAGGTAAAAAAGCAACCACCAAAACATACGACGAAAACAACCTGAAAACTGTTAAATTTACCCTTTACAACGTTTATTGAACTAGTAAATAAAATAGTCAAGTCCATTTAAAAAAGCAGGGTATTTCATCAGGAAGCGCACGTCTTGGGTCGCGAGCACACATCCATGCCCATACAGAATTTCATATGAGGAAAGAACTGATCTATTCCCATCATGTAAAAGTTATGTTGAGTCAGTAGGAAAATACCAGAGCCATGTTTACAAACTGTTGCCAGCTTCCAGCTTGGAAAAAACATCGCAGTAAACTTGAAATTCTTTTTATCTTGAGTATGGGTGGAAAGTGTTCCTAGCACCATATGAGTACATAGGTCCAACTCCGGAACCCCGACCGCCAGCACCTAGGAGCATTAAAAAAACTAGTCACATTTCTATTAAAATAATTGCAAATTAAACACAAAAGTCACGACCAGGGGTAATTTTAGCTCACTAGACTCAAGGTAGCAATGAACGGTCGCAAAGTGAAATTCTTTTGTGAAAAAAGACGAACCCATCCATAAACGGGACTTGACATTCTTTGACAAAAACAAACAGGGACTCTGCATAAATTTGAAACAGAAGAGAGCTACCTGCTAGGATCAGACAAATCACCAGCAACATTATGACGAAGAATAATGTTCACAAGTCGTACACAAACAATTATTGTTATGAAATAACTTCTGGATGTTAATTAGATTATTTCTTTTAAAGGATGGCCTAGACAATCTGTGAATTTACACAAGGATCAAGGCAAGCAAATTTGTAGAAAATGATGATG